>CM077305.1:57047500-57672500 GCA_039655065.1 Glossophaga mutica
TAGAAGGATTCAGATACTGGAACTCCTGCCATCTCCCCTTATTAGGGAGGGGCAGGGATTTTATGATTGAGATTATTATGGAAGAGTGTCCTGACATAACTGATTGACTTCAGTGATATGCCTTGAAAGTTCAAATTCAAGGTGTGCACTTATTTCAGTCAGCTTATTCTGCATGTTTAAATAAGAAATACTATTTCTGGATATTCTGAATAACACGTACATTTATTCCTAATAGTGAGCATTTGGACTAATGATGGATTACTAATGAGCATGTAAATGTACCACCTGATTACATTAATATATGATCTTCCATGACAAGGGCTGAAATGAACAGTTCTAATATGTATTTCTTTTCCCCAAATGGCACTGTGGTATATACTGAGCAGGACTGAGACAAGGGTGTTTTCTTAAGAGCCACTGATTCAGTCAGTTATCAAAAATCACATTATAATAAATACCATTCTAAGAATTTTGATTAACCTTTAAATAACTGTTACTTTGGAAAATCCGACAAATGTGTTAAATGATAAATTGTAAAGTGGTAGTAATTGCAAGTATGGCTTTACAGGTAATATAGCTAATTGATACTACCCCCTCAAACACATACAGCATGCCAGCTGCTGTGAGGCTGGGTGAGAGTAGTGGTGTCTGTGGCATTTTTGATGCATTGAGGATGACATGAGCAAAATGGAAACTTAGAGTGCTCACCAGGGTCATACTTTCATGGACATCTGATGCCCAAGGTCAAGTAAATTTTTAATGACACATAGGCACTACACACCTTTCAGCCTTTTGGAGAGGTAATTGTACATTGATCTGTCCTAATTAGCCTTGCAGTGCACTTCAGAAATACCTACATGAGCACTAATATTTAATAAAATGGGAGCTGTTTTTTTTTTTTTACAAGCTCATCACTTGTTTTGAAAGCTGTATTGTTGTTGTTTCTTTAAATGAAGTTGCATGTTCATTCTTGTCTTTGTTCAACGATGTAGTATTAATGCAACTGCATAAAAAACTAAGCAAAATTAACGAATGGATCTGATTATGAAGGTTCATTGCTTTCACAAGAAACCCATAGAGCACACATCCACTCCTTCCCTAATGTATAGGGTGCTGACTGCATAGCATTACTTGGAAAGACATTGAGGATAGACAGACAATTGTGTTGAGGTGTGCAGTAGGATGCTTTTACATTTGGCATTTAAGGTGGCTCTAGAATATCTGATTTGCAAGATAAAAGGTAGCCAAAACAGTTTGTAATTTCTCTAGATCAAAACATTTATGTAGGAACATCTACTTATTTTTAAGTTTCATTTTCATCTGAGTTTGGGGTCTATAACAAAGAATCCTGAGTTCACTCAGTGTTGGAGTAAATCAAGCATTGTTTATAATTAGCTGATAAGATTTGGGAGTAAGGGAATTTCTAATATAGATGCTTCTTATAACTGTGAAGTTATTAAGTTCCAAACAGGATACAGACCAGATGGAGTTAAATCTCATCCCAGGGATAAAGTTTACAGCCAGAACTTCTTAGAGGCATGAATATCTCTTGGTGGACATGGGTCACTGGTTACTGGATGTATTTGCTCCTAAGAAAATGGAACAGGAGTGTGTTCCTGTCAAGTGCAGGGCTGGCCGTTGATGACAATGTCTGGAGTTGCCCTTATGTTACTAGGAAATCAGGTATCTCTTCTTGCTGTTTCATGGCAGCGGAGTTGGCTATCAGGCTCCACAAAGGCCTCCTTCACCTGCTTCCTGACATCTGAAGTTAGAGATGAAATTAGAGATGAAAATCTTCATATTTTATAAATACCCCTAGAAATAATAGCATTTTGTTTAAATCAGATTCATATAATTCAGTGTGAGTGAGTTTACTAGCTCTTTCTGGAGAACGGGTTTTGAAGGGAAAGTGGGGAGAAAAATATGAGGACACTGAGTGACCAGGGAATAATAGAACTGCCTTTGGGCACAAAGGGGAGAGTCCGGTGAAATGAAAGGCACTGAGTGAGCAAAGGTCAAGATTTACTTTCTTTACAATATAGAGATACCTCTAAAAATGCTAGCATGTCTAAATATGTTTTAAAACACCTTTAAAAAATCTTGTTTCAAAACTGAATTTGTTTTTAATTTTATTTAGGTATAAACTTCATAATTTTATTGTTATCATGTTTTCTTTGAATGGGCCGGTTTATTTATTCCAGAGGCATTTATTGAACAACTACTATGGGCTAAATAATGTGTTAGATGCTAAGGAAAAAAAACCAAACATGATTCCCACCTATGATGTCACCATGCTTTTGGCTTTCAGTAACATAAAACCTAAATGGTTTTAGTAATGAAGAAATTTCTTGGCTCATACCACTGAAAGTCCAGGGTAGGGTAGAATTCAGGGATATTTTAATCCAGTAGTCTTATTTTAGTTTTCCTTCCAGTGTTTTCCTTTCTGGATAAGCTTCACCAGTGGCTAGTAGCAACATGACTATCAAGTGAAAGGGGCTATTTTAGAGACCTCTAGAAGAGTTAGAAAAGCTTTCCCAGAAGCATCAAAGAAACCTCTTCTTAGATTTTATTAGCCTAAGAGACCAAGATTATGCAGGCAATTACAGGAGTGGTGGTTGCAGATATGTGTGGGTTCAGCAAAATTATTGAGATGAGATTATTGAGGGTAGCATCCACTCTAGACCAATGAAGATGGGTGTTTAGAGAAAGCTACATGGAAGAGATGCTGCCCAAACTAAATCTAAGAGGATGAGAAGGGAAGAGAAGGTGAGAAAGGGCATGTAGGGAATGAGGAAAGTGGGTGCACAGACACAGAGGTGAGAGGGTTCATTGCACCCTCTCAAAGCAGCTATTCTTATACATCCTTCAGATTTTAGCTTCACCTCGTCTTCCCTAGGAGGTTTAACAGAGCCTTGTGTGGTTTCACAGTTTCCTGTACTTATATTGTCTTAACACTCACCAAACTTCATTGTTACTCATTTCACTGCCTACCCTTCTCCACGAGACTCTGTGATGGCCACATCCATGCTGACTGCTCTCTCCATTCCTGGTGCCTAGCATGGTGCCTGGCACATGAAACACCCTTAATAAGTATTAATTAGATGTATGACTGAATGATTTATGACAGCATTTGACCTGTTCATTTCTATGTTGGTAACTCTCGTGGCCCTGATTAGCGTTCTTATAAATAGTCATAAAATGTGGGCAGTATAATTGAGTCTTGAGGATTCTGAGTTTTTTGACTTCCATATGACTATTTTGAACAGAATTTTCTTGAGAATAGTTATGTGTTGTTGTATATTCTATAATTCCAAAGCAGGGGAAGACTTATTTATTTATTAATTTTTTTATTTTGGTTCAATTACAGTTGTCCCCTTTTCCCCCCATTGCTTTCCCCTGCCTTGCCCACCTCCCCTTTCCCACATTCAATTCTCTCCACTGCTGTCCTTGTCTGTGGATCCTTCATACAGTTCCTTGATTTGACACTTCCTATTCTTTGCCCCATTATCTCCCTCCCCTCTCTTCTCTGGTCACTGTCAGATTGTTTCCATGTCTCTCTGGTTCTATTTTGCTTGCTTGTTTGTTTTGTTGATTAGGTTTCACTTATAGGTGAGATTATATGGTATTTGCCTTTCACCACCTGGCTTATTTCATTTAGCAAAATTCTCTCTGTTTTTATCCATGCTGTCATGAAGGGTAGGGGTCCCTTCTTCCTTTCTGCTGTGTAGTATTCTATCATGTAAATGTACCATAGTTTTTTGACCCACTCACTTACTGATGGGCACTTAGGCTGTTTCTAGTGCTTGGTGATTGTAAATAACCTTGCTATGAACATTGGGGTGCATAGGTTCTTTTGAATTGATGTGACAGGATTATTAGGGTGTAATCCCAGTGGTGGAATTGCTGGGCCAAAAGGCAGTTCTATTTTTAGTTTTTTGGGGAAATTCTGTACTGTTTTTCACAGTGGCTGCAGCAGTCTGCATTCCCACCAACAGCGAACCAGGTTTCACTTTTCTCCATATCCTCTCCAACACTGTTGTTTGTTGATTTGTTTATTCATGATGGCCATTCTGACAGTTGTGAGGTGGTATCTCACTGTGGTTTTAATTCGCATCTCTCTGATGGCTAGTGATGCTGAGCATCCTTTCATATATCTCTGGGCCCTCTGTATGTCCTCCTTGGAGAAATGTCTGTTTAAGTCCTTTGCCCATTTTTTAATTGGATTGCTTTTCTTCCTGGCAAGGAGTTGTATGAATTCTTTATATATTTGGAGATGATACCCTTGTATGAGGTATCATTGGCAAATATATATTTCCCATACAGTTGATTCCCTTTTCATTTTGCTGATGTTTTCTTTGGCTGTACAGAAGCTTTTTAATTTGACATGGTCCCATTTGTTTATTCTTTCCTTTTTATCCCTTGCTCTAGGGGACATATCAATGAAAATATTGCTGTGTGGGATATCGGAGATTTTGCTCCCTATGTTCAACTCTAAGACTTTAATGGTGTTGTGACTTATATTTAAGTCTTTTATCTTTCTTGAATTTATTTTTGTGTATGGTGTAAGTTGCTGGTGTAGTTTCATTTTTTTGCATATACCTGTTCAGATATCCAAACACATTTGTTGCAGAGGCTATTTTTATTCCATTTTATGCTCCTCCCCCCTTTGTCAAATATTGATTGACCACAGAGACATGGATTTATTTCTGGGCTCTCTATTCTGTTCCATTGATCTATGTGTCTGTTCTTATGCCCGAACCAGACTGTTTTGATTATAGTGGCCTTGTAATATAATTTGATATCAAGTGTTGTGATCCTTCTTACTTTGTTCTTCTTTCACAAAATTGCTGAGGCTTATCTGGGTCATTTATGGCTCCATAAGAATTTTTGATATACTTGTTCTACACCTGTGAAATTGGTATTTTATCTGTAATAAAATATCATAGATATTTTATCTATATCTGTGAAAATGTCATTGGTATTTTAATAGGGATTGCTTTGAATCTATAAATTCCAAAGCAGGGAAAGACTTTAAAAGTCATCAAGACTCTTATTTGTTGGATGAATGATTCTTTTTTGTATTGGAAGACTGTCTTTGCTTACCACACCTTCAAAAGATTAGACCCATATGTAGAAAGCTCCATCTTAAGTGGCTTTCTGATGTTTTTCTTTTTTTAATGATTTTTGAAATTTCTAATTAAATCATTAAAACATTATTCTATTGACATTAATCACAAATTGCCCTTCTTTTTTCTCTGAGATGTGCAATGAGTTGGGAAAAGATTTTGTTGGATTCCACTACAATGCACTTTGACTTAAAGTTTTAAGTCTCATATATTGAAATGAATTAATGAAAAGCTGATTTTGGATAGAGTTGTATATAGTATCTGCTGCTCATTATCATTAGTATTATAATTTGCAAATATACAACATACTAAATATTGAAAGTATGAAATGTTTAATTTAAAAAAGGGTAAAAGAATGGAAGAAAATATAACAATGTTTCATGGTGAAATTAGTCCCAAATTCTATGTGTCGTGTTAAGGACATTTTGTGGGATAGCATGGTTGTCTGGTGAGCTTCTAAATATCTTTAAGTCAAATTAGATATTTTCCCAGAGTATGTCATGACTCTTTTATTGAGTACTTGTAAACACTTTAAACTTTTTTTACCCTTACAAGTTTGAAACCTTTTAATTTAATTTGTTCTTTATGATGTTATCCAGACAGAATAACTTTATGAAGCCCTCATTTTTAAGTTTATTTAGATTTCTCCAAGTTATAAAAACTCTTTTAAAAATGGAAACACTGGTTTCATTAATTATAAATATTTTTGCACCACATTTTTTACTCTACCTATAATATATTTGGGACAACTGCAATTGAAAGATGTTTTTGAACAGTTTATGGAGCACCACACAAATATATCTTAAGATTTCCACTTCCTGAAAGAAATTATGGGAAATGTAGACATGAGAGTAATAATGAGAACTGCAAAAATACTATAACTTGATTGTTTTTATCCTCACCCAAGGATCTGTTTATTGATTTTAGAGAAAAAGGAGAGGAGAGAGAGAAAGAGAAAAACATCAATATGAGAGAGAAATATCAATCGGTTGCCTCCTGTATGTGCCCCAACCAGGGATTGAACCCATAACCCAAGTATGTGCCCTAAACAGGAACAGAATCTACAACCTTGTAGTGCACAGGATGGTGCTCAAACCAACTGAGCCACCTGACCAGGGCTATCACTTCATTTTAAATTTAGAATTGGGTATCATTATCAAAGGCAATACTCTCCTTTATATAAAGAAATGTCTTTTTCCTATAATAAGTTCTTAATGCCCCTTATCTGTAGATTCACTTTCTGTGGTTTTAGTTTCCCAAAATCAACCATGGTCCGAAATGACACGTATTACATAGACAATTTCAGAAACGAACAACTCATAAGTTATAAATTGCTCACCATTCTTGGTAGTGTGATGAAATGTCTCGCTAACCTGTGAATCATCCCTTTGTCTAGCATCTTCACACTGTATATATTCACCACTCATTACTTAGCAGACATCTTGATTATCGGATCGACTGTCCAATTATCACAGTGCTTGTGTTCAAGTAACCTGTAGAGTCGGCTAATGTTATGTCACAATGGCTACGTTGTTCATCTCACTGCATCTCATCACATAGGCATTGTATCAGCTCACATCATCAGAAGAAGGGTGAGTACAGTACAATAAGATATTTTGAGAGGCCAAATTTACATAATATTTGTTATAGTATATTGTTATATTGTTATACAGCAGGTCCCCAAAGAATAACTTCATTTCGTTCAAGGCCTTTTCATTATATGTTGATGAAGAAAAACAGTAAATTAATTCCCGGCCAGGGCCATTGTCTGTGTGGAGTCTGCATGCCCCCCATGTCTGTGCAGGTTTTCTCTGGGAACTCTGGTTTCCTCCCACATATCAAGGACGCCCATGTGAGGTGAACTGGTGTGTCTCAGTTGTCCCAGTCTGAGGGACTTGGGGTGCAAGTGAGTGCACCTAGAGAGGGAAAAGCGCCCTGGCTAGAGAGGGCTGGATCCTGCCTTGCTCCCTGAACTGCTAGTGCAGGCTCTGGCTCTCTGTGATGCTAGGCAAATAAGTGGGTTGGATAATCATTATCTTGTTTTTATTCATTTTTCTCAAATATATGTGTGGCTGATGTTCATTTAATTATTTAATATTAGAAGTGTTTGGGGTCTTTATTTAGAAGTTTGGTAATGTTTTTGTAGCAAGAAATGTGCTTTGGGAACTTAACTCTTATCTTTTAGCCTGTGATAAAATTGGTTTCATTACAGGTTTTGCTTAAAGTTGCAGTTTCTGAGAACCTACCAAAACATTAAGTGAGGACTTTCTGTATTTTATTATTATTGTTGTTAATTTCTCAGTGTGAATAATTTATAAAATGAACTTTATCATAGGTAGGTAGGTATGTATGTATGTATAGAAAAACATAGTATATATAGGAGTTGGCAATACTGTGGTTTCAGGTATCCCCTGGGGGTTTTGCGGTATCCCCTTTGGATAAGGGGTCACTACTGTACTGTCATTAACAATCAATTTTTAAAGATAAGTTGTGATTTATGTATTTATATGTAAGAAATAGAAAGGTCTTTATAATTAATGAACATTGCAAATAATTTTGTATTTCCCATGTAATTACCTTACATGATAGGTAGAAGGCAAAGGAGTTGACCGACATGAACCACAATAAATTATGGTTGGTTGGGACAGCCCCTGTTTTACGAGCTCGGTTTTGAGCCTGGGAAGAAGAAAGAAATAACCTTTATCAAGAAGCTCTCTGGAAGTTCTGCTGTTTGGAGGAGAATCACAGGACTGGGAAAATTCTTCAGGAAGTATGTGGTTCACGCTTCTCCTTCTGTAGAGCATGGGACTTGGGCTTAGTGAGGTTGAGACCCGGAGCTGTGCATGATCAATGATCCCGTGGGACAGATGGGCTAATACTCATGTCTCTTGCTTCTCAGTCTTATGGTTGTGCCTTGAACAATGGCATGCTGCTCTCTTGGACTCCTTGATCTTGAAGAAACCGGATGTGAGATGCAAAATCCTCCTGTGTGGATTCATAAAAAATATATGTTACACTGGTTTTGTGGTTTTACAGAATGGAGAATTATTGACTTCAGAAAATTAAGGAGTCAAGCCCCTTGCATACTAAATTAAATATACTCATAATTTTAAAAAGAAAACTTACTTAGAAAACTTTTCCTAAGTTCAACAGAAGCCAAGACTCCTCTCGTAAAGAAAGCAGGTCGAGGCGGTGCAGGCGGGCTGCGCATTGTGTTTTTCTTCCTGAGCGCGGGGAGATTGGCATCACTCTGCAGTGGTGTCACAGCCCGCAGTCATTTAAAGCCTCTTCTTGTGAGGCCAGGATTCCACGCCCAAGTGCATTTAGTAGGTCAGTACAGTAATTTTAAATGTCTTTCTTTCAATCTTTTGCCATCTTCAATTATACCTTTCCACCCTACTATTTGTGTAATTTTCTTCTGTCTGAAGTCTCTTTACTGTTGTTCTCTATTGCACAGCATGACAAATTACCCATCAAGCCATATCTTTTCAGCCCAGAAATGCGCAATAACACGGAGTCACGGCATTATCGCATGTTGTGCACTTTATTTCCCACAGTTCATTCAAGTGTGTCATTTTATTTTCCTGGCTTCCTTTTGTCATCATGGAGATTAACCATTTTATCCTTCCTAAACTTTAGAAACAATTAGAATTTCATTATAGTGGAAGCTGAGAGGGAATGCTTGCTCAGTACTGTATGGAGTGTACTTTTCATATTATCAGTGGCAAAATTAAAGCCATGAATCCTGAGTCCTTTACGAAGGAGAGACTTTAGAGCTCATTATACAGCTGAGTAACCCTGGCTTTGGACAAGAGAATGATTTGAGCCTGTGGCTACCAAACACATTAACTGTAAGCAACCATTTAGTCTGACATTGAGTACCTGATTCTTCTCTTCTCCTGGGAATTATGAAACTCTCTGGGGCCCATGTGTTCTGTATACAAAATCTTTTTTTCCATGTTAGCTTTGGCTAAATACCAATAGTGTACAGTGTACAATGAGATACAATAGACATTGCAAGAATGTGTTAGAAAATCAATTGGTATTGATGTTCTAATCAGCAGGGCTGCAGCTGGTATGTAGACACATCAGTGGAAATGGTGATTAAGATCGCATTCAAAAGCATTAAAAAAACCCTCACAACATTTAGATAACTGTTCAGATAGATTGCTGTTTTACTGTGACAGTAGATGAGCTGGGCAGCCAGTGATACTTCTAGATTCTGACAGATTAATGTGTAAGATGTTGTATAACAATATATTTATATGTTAAATTCATAATTAAAATATATATACTTATAGGATATAATATAATAGTTGTTAGAATACAAACAAACAAAAAGTTTAGCACTGACTGGGTAGCTCAGTTGGTTAGAGTGTCATCCCAATGCGCCAAGACTGAAGGTTCTATTCCTGGTGAGGGCACACACAAGAATCAACCAATGAATGCATAAATAAGTGCAACAACAAAGAGATGTCCCTCTGTCTTTCTAAAAATGAAAAAAAAGTTCAAAGTTCTTTTCCCACAGCTAACTTACAGCCTGCCAGATGCTAAATACAAGCTGCTTTAGAGAAAGTGCAGAGAAGGGAAAGAGGTGTGGTTACAGTTCAGCTCCAGTCTGAAAAATACATTAAGTAAAGAGACAGAGAAAGCAGGGGAAGATAGAGAAAGGGAGGGAGAGAAGCAGTAAAGGAGGGAGGAGATAGAAATAAATGTGAAGCAGTCTGAAGGAGGACAGGTGGTAAGAATCACAATAAGGCCCTGACCGGTTAGGCTCAGTTGGTTGGACACCAACCCATGGAGCAAAAGGTCGCCGGTTCGATTCCCAGTCAGGGCACATGCCTGGGTTGCAGGTTTGGTCCCCAGTCCCCAGTTGGGTTGCCTATGAGAGGCAAGTGATAGATGTTTCTCTCTCACGTTGATGTTGCTCTCTCTCTCTTTCTCCCTCCCTCCCCCTCTCTCTAAAAGTAAATAATAAAGAAAATCATTAAAAAAAGACTCGTGATATGGCATAGGAGGTATTCAGAATTCAAAGAAATGTAACAATAGGAATATGAGACGGAGTTTTCTGTATAGGCATTTCCTTCCTGTGAGAAAGTAATTAGCTAAAAATATTAGCAAAAAAATTCTTTTAGGGAAACTTAAGGATGAAAAGAGATTTGAACTAGAAAGGATGGTTGCTTTCATAAAACTCTTTCATTTCCTAATCTAGAAACATGGTTTTCTGTGAACACCTTTAGGTTGTTCTAAAAATATAGCCACTGAAAACTTAACCATGCACATAATTTTTAAGTATTTTTATAACTAGAGAATAAGTTGGATATTTAAAATAAATATAGCTACAGAAGTCTTGTCTTTTTGTCTCTACATTTTCTTTAAAATTAAAAAAATAAATTTATTGGAGTGACATTTGTTAATAAAATTATGTAGGTTGCAAGTGTACAGTTCTATGATATATCACCCTTACATTGCGTTGCGTGTCTACATCATCTTTGACACTAGCTAGCTCTAGTCTAGAAGTATCAAAGCCCAACGAGAAGACAAAAGGGTTCCAAAACTATGGAATGTCTTTTAGAAATAGTGACTCTCACGGAAAAGGCAAGCTATTGATATTATCTTAAGCTTGGGATTTCATGACAGCAAAGTGCTATTGAGATGAGAAAAAAAACTGGTACTTTAACATTGGACAGCAGTTTTTTAAACCATAAAACACATCGAGCCTTCCCATATATGATTTTTAACTAGCAGCCAGTAACTTGGGAAAAAAAAAAAAAAGGAAAGTGAGGGAATTCTGGGAAATGAAAAAGGAAATAGCAAAAACTGGGGAGAACTTCCTAGTTTTCAAACTATTTCTAAATGTATTTTCCATGTGTTGACATAAACTACGTGCAGATAAAATAGGACAGGAATTATTAAAGACCTTTTAATGGTTGGAGAAAATGAGATTCACCAACAAAGGTACTTGCATGAAGTCACATAAGCAGACAGACAAAGTACTGGAACTGAAGTCTATAGAATTCTGCTGTCCAGTTTGGCATCCATGGCCACATGGGGTTATTGAACACTTGAAAAGTGCCTAGTTCTATTTGAGATGTGCTGTCTTGGTTCATTTATAATTTAATTTGGTTTAATAAAAAAATGAGAACCTATTATTTATAAGGGTGATTCTAGGCATTGTGTTCAGTATAGTTTGAGGAGACAGGAAAAGGATCATAACAAAGGAAGAGAATACTTCTGGAATTCTCTAACCAGATCCACATGAAGGAAATGTACAAAATATTCTTTCATTAGACTTTGTCAAATCTGTTCGAAAGGAAATATGACTTCCTTTTATATTATAGATACAAAAACCCTGAGGTTTTCTTGGCTGGGTGAGCATGCTGATCTAACACACCCGGGGCATTTGGGAGGTGCACAGGGGGAGGATGTGTGGTCTCTCATACAGCGAGTCCAAGTGGACTCCACCCACGCAGAGGAGGACCTTGGCTTAGGATGAATGAGTGAAGCACATGAAGGATGAGCTGTATGAAAAATGCAGCTCAGAGTAGGAATAAAGGAATGGTCGAAAAACAAATGAACCATAAGATCGCTGTAATAGACTCTTAATAGGTACATTGTTGAATAGCACTGGTGTGCCGCTAGGTCAGTTGTAACTTGTTACATCCAATTTCACGAACTATATAGCAATGAGCACTTAGTTCTTGCCGAAAGGACTGAACCTGCTGTTGTCACTTAGAGCTCACCCTAGTAACTGCTGCTAGAGATTCCAGCCTCAGAAAATGTTAATACCTTTACAGTAACAGTTTTCAAAGTCTGAGTGCAACAAAGGAAAATCAAGCAACTATTACAATTTTTCAGGGTTTGAGCGGAAGGGGAAATTACGCTTGTGTGATATTTCAAATGAAATTCCTCTTTAAAAATTCTAGATCTATTTGATACCTGTCATTTAAAAATTAATAACTGTTTTCCTTTTACAAAGTCTGTGTAAAGAAACCCAATCCACTTCTGAACAGTTCTCCTGCCTTCCCAGATACATGGAAATTCACTACTGTTGCTGACAAACAAAATGCCACAAGATTTGTCATACAAATCACATTATAAGAGGTTCCAAAAACTTGACAACGTTGACAGTTGTTTTCAGCAAATGGCTGCTTTACTCTGTACTGTCAATGTTGATGTCCTTGTGCACATGTAAAAGAGCAATGTGATTAAGGCAAGCTTGTCCACGCTCTATCTGCGCCAAGTTTTCCGTCTCCGCGTGGCACTGAAAGATTGCTCAGCTGTTGCAGATAAGGCAGGAATAGCTAGCAGATTTCTGCCATTTAAAAAAAAATTCTCTGGGCATGCATTTCTGTAGGAATTTACCAACATCTGCTGCTGACCTAAAGTTTTCTATAGAAGTGGCATATTTAATTTATATAAATAATTCACAATGGTATTGGTCAAGCCTAGTTTCCTTGGGAAATAATGCATTGCGTTTAACAAGAAGAGATGGGTTGGAGTTTAATAACATTTATATTCACTAAATTGTCATTTGAGCTTGAGGCCTCATACTTTTTTGGCCCATCTTACATTTATTTTCTGCATGTTCTCTAAATTATATTTCAGCAGAGAAACTTTTTATAAAGAAGAATAAAGAGCTAAGAGATTTTGGTGATTCCACAGAAGGCCTACACTTCACACTTATCTTTTTTTATAGGCTTTCTGAAAATGTTTGATTTTTGGAAGCTAATTTATTCTGGGAGAATTTTGTAGTTGAATTTTAGTGTGATTTAAAATTGTCATATGTGCTATCTTCAAAAGAACATATAGGATTTAGGTAGTTACCATTTTCAAGGTAACTTTTGATAGCCTCTATTTTTTTTTTTTTATTTTGGACATCATTTATTTAGCATTTTATTTACCACTGCTCATTTTCAAAATTTGTTCTCTATGTTTATATTATTTTAATTCAGTTTCTTTTGAAATATAAGTGCTCTTCAGGTAAAAATGCAAAAGTTAGTCCTGGCAATTCAAGCGTGTCTTGTGCTGCATTTGTTTTTGATTCATCTATTCTTATTCTTGGTCACCTTCTAGTACAGCTGCATGCTTTAACTGTCTGACTTGTCTTTGAAAATCTTAAGCCACATTCTTTGGAACAGTTGCTTCGTGTTGGTTGAAATTCTCTGTGGCACTTTTTTCCATTCATAGGAGCCAACAGCCACCATAGCAGACACATAGTTTCCAAGAACTTAGGCATGGTTCATGGTTCCTGAATCCCAACAATTCTTACAGCAATTGCAATACCATGTACAGAGTCTGAATCCCTTGAGCTACAAATTATAATAAAAGAGTATACATTTAGACTATGAAGTTAAATTAGTGTACATCGTTTACAAATATTTTCGTTTTTGTAGCTAGCAGAGGGACAGTATTTGAATACCCTCTAATAAAATGAAATTAATTAAGTGGCCACAAGTAAGTAATTAGCTAAAGATATTAGTGAAAAAATTCTTTTAGGAAAAATAAAAAATGAAAAGAAATTTAAACTAGAAAGAATAGTGGCTTTCATAAAACAACTCTACATTTTATAATCTAGATCCACATTTTCCTATGAGCACCTTATGTTTCACTAAAAATATGGCAGCTGCAAGTTCACATTTTAAGTCCCAAATTACTGCCTTTAGATTCATTGAAGCATCTAAATTGTGGGCCAAAGTAACAAATGCATAATTGTAAAAGTTAACAAAAATTTGCTAATGGAAATAAAATGATTGATATAATTGTGATAACTTTTGATGCCTCTCTTATTTCCATTGTCAAAGATTTTAGGAAGCAGAAATCCTTGTGAAATATTTGCCACAGCTAATCTTTGTTTCCATATAGCTAAGTGAGAAGAAAGGAGAAAATTCTCATAGGTTGTTTAGATCCTCTGATGAAGCAACTGATTAAAAAAGCATGAATGGTTTATAAAAAAAGAGCTGAAGTAAATACAAAGAAGGAAGATGTGTGTCAACAGAGAAGAGCATGCAGCAGGAAAACACTGACATGTTTTTTTTTTCCAGTTGAATTTTACTTTCACAAAATTTTATTTTACAAACTTTCATTAGAATCATATTGATGGTGACTTTTTATGCTTGAATAATAATAACTTACAAACTGTAAATACGGTTTCATTCATGAGATTTATGAAGTTCTGGCCTTAGCCTCTTCTTTAGTTTTTATTTTGTTTTTAATTCCAGAACTGTATAATCTATCTGGACCTCAGATCTTTCACTGCCAATATCTTCCCAACTCTTTGGTTCAATTCATTTATAGATGTCATTATTTGTGTATACACAAATTCTAAAAGAAATTCCTTTCTCTAAATACACACATATAATTATGTTCTTCAATACCCATTTTGAGCCCTGGCTGGTGTAGCTCAGTGGATTGAGCGCGGGCCTGCGAACCAAAGGTTTGCGGTTCGATTCCCAGTCAGGGCACATGCCTGGGTTGCAGGCCAGTTCCCAGCATGGGACACACAAGAGGCAACCGTACATTGATGTTTCTCTCCCTCTCCCTCTCTCCTACCCTTCCCCTCTAAAGATAAATAAATAAAAAATTATTAAAAAAAAAGATACTCATTTTGAGTTCACCTTTTGGCACAATAGCTGATAGGAGAGAAGTGAGGATAAGTTGTTCTTCATAGACATTTATGAGATACCAGAAATACGAGGTCTGTCTGGAAAAAGTCCAGCCATTGTTAGTATAACGAGAATGTTTTGCATAACATCTATGCAACCTGGCGGCTAAGGAGGGTGGACTGGAATGCACATGCATGAACGATGACAACTTCACTGTACTAGTCAGTGAGGGTGGTAGACGCCTTTGGGTGAGCATGTGTACTCTATGGCCACATCACATTCAAAATGACTGAGCGAGTAGAGCAACGAATCTGCATCAGATTTTGTGTTAAACTTGAACATTCCTCCATGGAAACTATTTGGATGATTCAGAAGGCCACAGCTATGGGCAACTGGTGATCAGTAACATCATCACAACATTCCTGCTCGTGCATCACGTCTCATGCAAAGTGTTTTAGCAAAACATAAAATCACCCAGGTGACTCAGCTCTGCTACAGCCCAGATTTGGTGCCCTGTGACTTCTGGCTTTTCCCAAAACTAAAATCACCTTTGAAAGGGAAGAGATTTTAGACCATTGATGAGATTCAAGAAAATATGATAGGCAATTGGGAGAGGATGGCAACTGGGAGAACTGTGTGAGGTCCCAAGGTACCCACTTTGAAGGGGACTGAGGCATCATTGTCCTATGTACAATGTTTCTTGTATCTTATATCTTCTTTAATAAGTACCTCTATTTTTCATATTATGTGGCTGGATTCTTTCTGGACAGACCTTGTATATCATGTAAGTAGCTCAAACATTTGAATTTCCCATTACCCTGTCACTCTTCAAAGCCATAAAACACCAATCTGCAAGGTGAGTGGATTTTACTGGTGGTGGATGAAGGCGGGTATTGGTGGTTTCTCATTTGCCTTTGAACTGCCTCAAAAATGATGTAATCAGTTGTTCTATAAATACATGAAAGTTTTATTGTGTTTTTCTGGTATGCAAGATAAAATCCGTCTACTGAATATTTCTAGTGTTGGGAAATACTGTACTAGCGGGTTGGATTCTATGTTATTTGGATATGTTGAAATATACGAACCAGAGTTTAGGAATAAAATGTTTAAAAAACAGTCCTCCTGAAGACTGGAGAGTCTTTTTCTCTAGAGCCCAAATCCTGCATAAGAGGTTCAGGGTCATTCTGCTGTGGCTGTATATCCGGGGTGTGGTACCAAACCAAGACTTCTAAAAGGGGTGAGAGTAGATGGTAACTAAGTACATAACTAAATTTTAAAATTGTATGTTTTTTTAATTTTTATTTTAACTGTTGATCTTGTACAGTTTTCTGTCTTTTATTCTCACCCGAACCCACCACCCCAGCCCTCCCCTCCTCCCTCCCATTTCCACCCCCCCATAGTTTTTGTCCACGTGTCCTTTATACTTGTTCCTGTAATTCCTTCCCCTTTTCCCCTGAAATTCCCTCCCCTCTCCCCTCTGGTGACTTTCAGCCTGTTCTAAAATTGTATGTTTTGTTTTTTGATAAGGTTAGTGAATTTGATTGAGGACCTACAAGGGCCTGCTGTCACCTGCAGGACACAATCTAAATTCCCCAGTGTGGCACAAGAAGACTTCATGCACCGTCTGCTTTTCAGACTCTTCTGTATTACTTTATTGCTGCACCAAGCTGTGAATTAACAAATGTTAACCATGATTTGACCACAGCTGGAATGTCTTCTGCAGTTTTATCTGAACATATCACTCTTTCAACATTGGATTCAAATGACATCTCCTTGGTGAAACATCCCCTGACTATCCAGAAAAGTCATCTTACGTCCTTCTGCATTTCCTCTGTTTTGGGCAGTTATCCATACTGTATCACACTGTAGAGTATTTGAAGATATATTTATCTCCCAACCTAGATTGTAAGCCTTTTGATCATAAGGATTGTATCGCATCCATTTTTGTATTCCTTGGATATTGCATAGTACCAGGCTTATGACAGGTGCTGTATAAATTTTTATTGAAGGAGATGTAACTTTGTACAAATCTGTGTCCCAGCCTTTAATCATTAATGAGAGCTCACCTGTCATAAGAATCTCGTACGAGACACGTTGGGAACTCTGTCTATAAAGGAAACACTTTCTGTGTATATCATTGACATTCAAGAGTACTTGCTGGTTCTTTTACCTTAAATAAGGCTTATGTCCACATGCAGTTCTTTTTGTGGAGCCTGCGTCATGGTTCTGAGCATCACACTTGGTACAGATGAACTAATTTGGATATACTGAGCCTCATAAAGGTGCAGCAGAACCACCTGCCCATCATTTTCATTTAAAAGTATTCATTGCAGTTCAAAACTAAAGTTGGTAGGGAAAATTAATTAACCCTGAAATGCTAATACCTCACATAACAGCTGATCAATATTTCAAACATTCAGACCATTGCTAGGAATTTAGAAGTAATTAAATGGGCATAGAAATGCAAAGGAAGTAAGTCCACAATGTTCATATCAATAGGAGAGCACTTCATTCTTCTACTCAGACAGAGCCTACTCATTCCTACTTTACAGTTTTTAACAAACTTTTGTTTGTTTGCATCTTCTAGGAAATTAGAAGGACCACATCACTCAGATTTGGGATATACGATTTCTAGATGCAGCAAATCAAACAAGAAATGCTGGCTGATAATTGGATTCTGGAATGTCAGAGAAAGCAATATCAAAATAAGGGGCAGACAGGCTTAATTACGGGATACTTCAGTATAGTGCTAGCTAATTTAGCCTTACATCTACATTAAGGGCTAATTTTGTTATTTCTTGCCTCCTTCCCTCCTACACCTACCCATTTCTCTCCTTCTCACAATTTTGCTCTGCCTTTCTTGTGTAAAAAAACACACTATCCAAGTTCCCAAAAAGCTTAATGTTCCCGTCAGAGGTCAGTGCACATGATGGTTCATGCATGGGGTCAAGATATGAACTGAACATTTGATACTTCATGACCCTCTCTCTCCCCACCATAAAAAAAAGTCAGCTTCTGAATCCCGGCAGCTCCCCCTATTTCCCGGTGGAGCTCCCAGATGTGCCCAGTCTTCACCTGAGTTCTCACTGTACCTGCTCTTAGATGCCTCCAATACCTGTGTTGCTAAACCAGTGGGGCTGCCTGGTCTAAGGGCATGGCCATTCCTAGCTAAGACTTTTTGCTGCTAAGTGTGGACAACCTGACTATGGAAGTTTGAGATGATAACTTTTAAGCACCTCTGGATTTTGTAGCTGACTCACGGGAAATCTCCAGTGAAGTATGCAGTGTGACAGTGGCTTTAGATGTTCAGGGGAGTAGTAAAGGTGGTCACAGAGACCATGGAATTTTCACAGGAGTATTGTCCTTTAGACCATGGACTGCAATGGAGACAATCTCCCTTCCACAGAATGACTCTCCTCTAAAAGGTGCTGTGTTGAGAGTTTCTTTGCCCATCTCACTGGCTGTCATAGACCTCCACAGACAGAGTTCTTCAGTGTGGAGTGGGTGGTTCTGTACCGCTATGCCACCCACTCGAAGAGTATGCCTTGGGCTTTAATTTGTGTCACATTGCTTTGCTGACTCTGAATTTTGAACTACTAGTGTTACCACCTTCCACTTAGTGATAATTTACTATTCTATTACACACTTGTGTTTTAGATCAAGTTCTTATGGTACAATTTAGGCTCTTTTATGTGCTTTCCTGCTTGCTTAGATAAAATTACAACACATGGCTTAATTAGTAAGATGTGTATGTTCACAAAGGAAGACATATTTCCCACCGATTTCTTCTCTCATTCCCAGCAAATTGCATCATGAAAATGTTTTGGAGAAGTAATGGAACCATTCTCTGAGTGGCATTTATTACCATTTCACAGTCTATGATTGATAATTGAGTGACTAACAAAACCATACCTCTTATCTTGGTTGCAAATGTCATCTCCATAATTCAGTAACTTCTACAATCAGGACTGTCGCAGGTGTGTGTGACTTGATGTCCACCCCTGAGCACTGATATGAAGCTCTTTGGGCACTAAACATTATTCTCATTATTTGTCAGCCTTTTGAAATTTTCCTATTCATTCTTTGGGGTCTTGAGAGCTTGTGATCTTCAATGGAGTGGCAATATCTGTTGCAGGGATAACATGCCAAAACTGCCGCCATTAATACTTTAGTTGGAACCAACGGTGAAGGTAGGCCTAAGGAAGGAGGATATAGAGGTGTCACCTGGACAAGACAACAAGAGGTGGAGAAAGAAGTTCTGAAAGTGAGAGCTGGAACCTCTGAATTTGTGCATTATTTATTTTATGTAAGTTATAAAAATCATTAAACCCTAGTTGTATAATTAATTTACTGAATCATGCTGGAGCTATCTCTAATTCTTTGTACAAGCCTCTATTTTCAGGGTCCTTGTTGTGGTTTCTCCAATTTTTATTTTATTCCCTGAAAATAGATAATTTTATCAGCAATGACCTCTAAGGTTCTATTCAACCTTAACTTCCTATGATTTGTGATTCGTATTTGTTTCCTTAGGAGACTTCTCAGGATGTTTGGTTCTGGTTCTCATTTACACAGTAGTGCCGAGGCGGTGGTGTATCTCGATGAAGTCATCGGTTTGGGCACAGTCTTGAGGGAGAGAGCTGATCTCACCAAGATAATCATTCAGTAATTTTTTTCTTTTTGGCATGAGTCGAAGGTTTCTTAATTATATCTGGCTCAGCATATGGCATTGTATATAGATTTTCTTGCCTTTCCCTCTGTTGTATTTCTGAATTTTTTCAGATAACCGGAAGCCCTGATACCTTTAAGAGGGACTTATAATACACTCAGTAATGTTTCCTATTATATTTCTTAAAAGCTGTGTCAGATAATACAATGCCTAGAATTAGAACATGGAGATTCTTACTTTTAATGAAGGTTGTGAATACTGATAGATTTTATTTCATGTTAGAGTAACTCAGAGTTTTTGTAATGCCTATGCAGCTCCCAATAATGACAATGAAAATTCAATATTTAACAGGAAGAATTTGGGAAGGATATTTTAAAATTCTGGAAAAAATGAATTGACTTTATAGAAGTTATTCATGTCATTGACATGAAGTGAATTATGTCAGAAATAGTAGGTATTTTGTTATGTTTTGTATTAATTTAAATGACAAGGATATAGTATAAGAAATAAATTTTTGAGATTTGAGGTTAGTAAATGAATATATTATGTATAAATTTGCTGGTAGGATGGGTGGATTCTAGTCAATAAAATCTTCATAATGATTTGCCAACAAATGAGAATTTACTGAACAACTGTAAAATTGGTATAGTCAGCATGAATTCTTAAATATTAAAGGAAAACTGTCAAATAGATAAGAAATTGTGGACATTTATTTTTTATAAGTATGCTTTCAATGAGCGCACAGAATCAACTTTGCTATTTTGCACAATTAACAGTTATGTGAAAATAAGTCACAAGAAATCCCATTGAGGCAAACATTGCAACTGTTAACTGAAATTAAAAATGTTTTAGTACAAACTTACTTCTGTGGGTCCACTCTCTTAACTCGGCTGTAAAAATCGATAAGAAAGCATAACTTCATAAAAAAGCATTAGCCTTACACAACACTCCTTCAGACTGTGTCTGCATCAGTAGAGCCGCGTGTTCTGCAGCCCTAGGCCCACAGCGCTCGCTCCCTAGAAGGAAGACAGGGAGCAAGTTTTCAAAGAAGTGAGCTGTTGCCTGCAGTGGCTTGGATGACTCACTCTGTCTCAGGGGATAATTTCACTGCGACCATTGAGATTTTTATTTTCTTTCTGGGAGAAGGAATGGATGGGTTTATTTTAAGTACGGGGCAAAGGGATCGTTAGTGGGAGTTCTGCACAGAGCTACCCAAGCTGTGAGCTGGACAGGAATCGTTCATATTCTTAAGATAAGTTACTTCAAAATATGAGTATAATTATCTTTGAAATGTTACTTTTGAGTGTTTTGTTTTTATAAACTACCCCCCACCTTTTTTTTTTCTTGGAGGGTGAAGGAAGCACTTAAAATAATGATGGGGGTTAGTGGTATTTGTAGGCCAGGATTGTCCGACAGTCTTTCTTTTCATCTTCAAACAAACAGATGACCATATGTAAAGTAGCCCTCCTATACCATGAGTATTTTAAATCTGACTTTCAGGTTTAGAACGCTCCTGACATCACCTACAAAGATCAGTGCTGGTAGCCTCAAGTTTCTGCTTTGCTTAAATGTCCTCAGAAGGCATAGAAAATGAACTTGTCATGTGCTCCTGCCTTCCCGTCAAGAAACTCACCTCAGGCTAATGAATGCAGAGAGACATGTCTGTACTGTGCCAGGGTTGTATGCAAACTGCTCAGGATCATTTGGGGCCCTACTGGCAGCTCTCAAAGCATTCCTGGGTTTACAGCCCCCAGAATATCTTGGGCAGAGCTTGTTTCCCTAGCTCTGACCTATTACAGAGAGTCAAACCTCTATGGAAAAAGAAGTGCCTCATTTTCTCAGGGGCTTCTCTGCAGAATCTGTGGCAAGTTCTCCTTTCCAACGATCATAATGCTGCTTGGGTTTGTTTTCCAGAAAAATGCATCCATACATTTGCAGCTGGCGGGGGCACTGCTTTGTTGCCCATTGTGGAATGCATACCGATAAAAACCACCACGATTTGTAACAAGCAATCCTATATAGTTTTCCAGGTTACTCAGATATTCAAACCTGCACAACCAATCATCAGGGTAAGAAATTTTCCTTTAAGCTGTTAGCGTAATACAGCCTGTGACTTTTCAACTCAGGGAATGATGTTCATTTCTCTATCTGTCCCATTCAGAACAACTTCTCCTTTACTGCATTTAGAACAGTGTAACTGAGAGGCAATAAGGGAAGGCAATATCATGGAGTGGTTCACATTACGCTGAATTTTATTGTAGTCTGACATTGTGAGTGAACCTTTGGAATCCTTGAAAGCAGCATAATGGCAAAACCTGCTTCTAATGGACTGAAGAAAAATATTCGGACATAGTGATAAGTGGGGCGACTTTTAGAAATCATGACTTGAAAACATTTTCTGAGCAAATGCGATTTCTGTTGTCCCAATTCACAGAATGATGTTAAAATAGCTGGCCATTGGCCAGAACTACTGATTTTCTCCTGTAATGAGCAGGGTTTCATTCTTAAAGGTATAATCTGATCTTCAATGTCTCCAAACTCCAGCTAACCCCCACCCCTGTCTTCCATTCTTCCTTATTTCTCTCAAATTATTATATCATAAGTATTAGAATTTAGGTACTGTGAGAGTATTCACTTTAATCTGTTTATTTTCTAATAGGACACATCATTGATGTTTATAATAATATACTTTATGTTTTTTTCATAAAAAGCAACAAACCATTTTATTTCCATTATTCTCTACTGTGAAATATGTGGCATTGTATATTCCTTAGGTTCGAATTATTTTTGAAAATTAGTGTAGGTATATTTTTCACCTACTATGGGAATGTCACTAAACACATTAAAGGGCCCACCCACATGGGACCCTCTCACTAGAATCCCATGGCTCAAATTAGAAAGGACGCTTCATTAACAAGACTGACAAGGTAGACTGAGAGACACAGATTTTTACAGGATGTTAGGAAAAGAAGCTCCCTTTTATTAATCCAATCCCAAACTATTTTTTCCTTTTCCCTCCTTCGCTACCACTGCCATGTCCCTGTTCTTCACTTTTCCCCAATTAACCTTTTCTGTTGTTGTGCCTGGCACATAGTAGGTGCAGAGTAAATATTTGTGTGTGTGAATGAATGAAGGACGTTGAGGACACAAAAGCTTCTTGGTTCACTTGAGTCAGCTGGCTCTTAGCAGTGTTCAGTGTATAAACTGGACGTGTTGTTGACAATTCTCTTTGCTCTTTGTGTGCATAAGCTAAGAATAAACAGCACTGAAGGGAAGGGAGTGCTTCATTCATCGGAGGATTACACCATCATAAACTCAGCAAAGTGTACCACACAGAGCTAGTGATCACAGAAGACAGGCAACCCGGGCCCCATCATTAAATATAGAAACCTGTCTTCACTGTTTTTATCCAAACAGACACTCTGTATTTTGGAAATTTCCACCACACTTCCTTTTGAGTTGCTTCTTTTCTCAAGATATCAAGACTGAAACTTTAGAAAAGTAGACTCAGTCAGGAAAGCTGGCAACATGATGGCAATATATGTTTCTTTGTCCTCCTCACCCCCCACCCCTCACCCCCGTGCAAGGGACCATTGTGTTAATGCTTCTTGGCTGAATTTTATGTCCCTGAAAAATTTCTGTACTCTGAAAGACTAGAAACTCTGACATTCCAAGATTTCAGGTTCAATACTAAATGATTCCTTTTTCTCCAGATCAAATAAAGGTGATAATGTCTCAAGTCTATTCTTCAATTAAACACCAACCATATAAAGAAACTGAGGTAGAATTGGTAAAGCTATTTGTGGTTTACCAGAAATGTTTCACACCTAAAGGCTCATTATTTTTTCTTTCAGTAGTGAATCATTTTGTATGAGTGTGTGAGTGTTAAGTATCATCTTTGTTTTAGGTTATTTAAAGTATGCAACATTAAATACTTCATATAGCCTTCAAAATATTATTAGTATTTTTATTGTTTTTAAATACTTAATATTTAATACAATGTTTTTATTAAATTGAAATATTTTAAAACACTGACATATTTTTAAAATATTTTATTGAGTTTTTTAACTACCACTAAAAATTTACTAAAATAAGATAATAGGTGAGAATACTGGTGAAAGCCACAGTGAAGATGAAAATGTGCTCCTCTGCTGAGGTGACAATATGAAAACCATATCGTGTGGATTCAGGCTTCAAACAATATTCCTGTCCCTGAGTAACATCCAATGTCCATTTGCCTTGTTTTAAAGATGCTTGTATTTCTCATTGTCCTATAATGCCTTATACTAGCTTAAGGTAGCTTGAATATGTTTCTCTTTCTTGTTACCCGACAAAGCCAAATATACTCATGTTATGATGGTAAAATGGAATTGTATATTCTGTAGAATTATTTGTAAACTATTTGTAAACTCTAAGCTGGTTTCAAAAAGGAGGTGGGATTGGAGATGCTTAGGATATAAATTAGCCTCAAATTTTTCCTCAAAAAGGAAAAATTCATTTGGTGCCCAACTCTTATTATAGTTGTGTATGTATTCCCTGAGTTGGTGGCATAGTCTACAGGTGGCCAGGACTAGTATATTACAGTAACTCCTTACTTACCTGAATCCTGATATTTTGGCAATTTAAGCTTTCTTGGCAGAACATGCAGTTGCAGAACATCTAGAAAATTTATATAGTAAGTCTTTATCCAGAGTCATACTGATTGCTATTTAGCATAAATTGTAAAAATATTTAGATCTCTTTTTCTATCTCAGAAGAGACTGGCAAGGAGAAGGTGAAATAATATTAGACATAGGTAGAGCAGTAGAAACGTCTTTACTGGGAGCCTGGAACTGAAACAGGAAGCCATCAACTTCAAGGGCAAACAGGACACAAAGATATATAATAAATAGTGGAGATTCACAATGATAACATAAAACAAAATTTTAAATTTGCATTCCAAAAATTCTTTTATGGAGGTAAGGACATTTAGGAAACAATTTATAACCTATTTAATAAAATAGCTAAAATTAAAGTGTTTAGTTTATATAACCAATAAATATTTATTTGGAAAATACATCCCTGGGGCCATCTCATTAATGTGATGGGTATTGTTTTAAGAACTGAAGGCAATCCTCTTTAATTCTTTCAAAAGATGACATTTTTTGTTCCTCTTATAGCCCCTCCAATCTTAATACTCAGAAGTTTTGACCTAAATCAAAAACATTTTCGGTAGATCAGAATACCTTTAAACACTCATCAAAAGCACGAGTTGATATCTGGGATATCTGGAAAAATGTACAATAAAATGTATAGTTTTCTCCTGTTCCTTTAATGCTGATATAGTCACTAATTTACTGATGATGGAAACTATGCAGGTAAATATAGGCACTTAAAATTCTATTAAAGCCAATGCTACTACAAAAAATGGCACCAGAAAGGCAATCTTGGGGAGCCTGTGGATGTGACCCCCAAGCCCCAGTTTTTGATATTATATTGAAAAAAGAATTCAATATATAAATCATGTTTTATAGTAAATACTTCATTTTATTCCTTTCATGTAACAACTGCCCTGTGTATTGGAAGTTCTTAAGTGTTTAGTGTTTAAAGATTAAGGAAGGAACTAGAGTTGGTCTAGGAGACCTTCAGCTGCCCATCATGCTATTGTTTGTCCATGAAGACATGCTTACTCTCTGCTGTCCTCACTCTGACACACCAGTCATTTGCAGCTGGGAAATCTACCTTCAACACCAAGTTATTCCTGAGAACAAAACAATGCCACCAGCGTGCAGAGCCAGCACACAGCTAGGAGGACAGGGATGAGCATGATGCCCACACAGCTCCCTCCATTTCCCTTTTCCCAACACTGGCCACGGATTGTCAGTTGCCAATGCACATCAGTTGCCAAGTCAATAAAGAGGCTTGATTCAAACCAGTTTGTTTTCTACTCTTCAGAAATTTGGTAATTTGTTTTCTATGAAGGTCATCATCACAACAAAACAACTGCATTATGGCAAAAATTTGGCTGATCCATGAAGAATATTGTGAAGAGAGTCTACCTATGATCCTGAAAAATACCAGACCACTGCATATTCAATTCCACAATTTTGTAATCTTAATGAGTTCTGCAGAGTGCCAAGTCGCCAATCTGACCGAGTGCATGGAAACTTGCCACCAAGATGCCTGCCTCCAACGAACCATTGCTGTTACTGTGTGTTATCCAGCTTGGGTTCAGAGAACGAAAGCTGAAAAGCATGTTGAATTTTTACGGTAAAAAAAAGTGCATCAGGAGGGCAACTACATACTAGATTACCCTCCCAGATTGACCCCTGTCCTTAAGTTTTTATTGCCTGAACTGGCACCAAAGAAACTCCTCGAAAATAACACATTCCTTGTCCATTCAGTGGTTAATGATGCTTAAAAAAATCACAGTTTGTGACTGTGACCTAAATTATGCCAGAAGCTGTAAAACCATGGTTTCTTTAAATTCAAATATGACCCACATGCTTTAAAACCACTACACTGACCCTATAGTGCTGTTGCTGAGTGTGCATGTCCTCACATAAGCGCACACACACTCACACACACAAAACACTTGGCAATAAATGACTCGATAAAAGAAATGCTATTTTTCAGACTTCCATGTTAAAGAAAAGGCTCATGAAAGAGATGTAAGTGAGCTTTAAGCCAAACATTTGTTTGGCTTTGCTGCAGCAGGCTGCAGGAATGTAAACTTTTTTTTTTTCAATGACTTCAGCTCCTAATTTGAAAGCTTGGATTTTTAGGAGTGAGCAAAGACTATATTTGGCCAAAAAATTCTGCTGGCTTTACTTAGCCACTCTGCACATTCAAAACAATACTTCTTTATCAAAAAAACAATAGTCTGTTTTATTCACAGCACATGTAGAAGTTGGAACATCGACTAAATTCCACTTTCTTCTCTCGCAGTGTGTCTGCAACCAGCTAATGAGCTGCAACAGAGCCTGGCCTTCATTTTCAGCACATTAAGTTCATCCCTCCTAGGAATTGTGGTTGGGCTGTGGCACCGCCCCTAGGTATGGGTGGGATTTGTTTCTTCTACCAGTGGTAGGTTAGCCACATGGGTACGTGCTGTCGCACCACACAACAAAATTTTCTCTATAATAACCAGTCTAAGTAGCTTTTTACCCCACAAAAGTAGATCCCATTTAATTTACTTTGTGTTTATAGCACTCCCTCTCAAACCGCATTATTGGCACAGACTGATATTTATACAACTTTTTATTTTAAACTATTTATTTAGAGTTGAGACTTCAGTAGCACTCCCTGTCAGATCCATTGAGCGTGCTTCAGTTCAGGATGCTGAAGATGTAAATTGGGAAGAGCGACGTGTGTCTGTGGGACTTGTTTCCTCAGCGCGTGGACGCCCACACAACTCTGCCCGGGAGGTTACACATGTGTTGGTAAAATTTATGATACAGATTGCTGACAGGAAATTTTATGTTGTTAGGTGATTAAAAATAATTGCTTTGCTTATTGTGTCTCCACAGTTCTTTGATAATGTAGTTGATCAAATCGGTTATGTAACGGGCATCTAAAAATTTTTAGTTTAGAAGAAGCAGTGTCGTTAGGGATCTCTTTTTATACACAATGCAATATTCTATTACTCAATTATTCTAGTGGAAGTCTCTGGTCAGCTGAGCACTTACCACAGAAGAAAAGGAAAATAAGTTTCTTGATTTTTGTGTCTGACCTATTTTGGAGATTTACCCAAGTTTTAAAGTTTTTTTTAATTTTTTTAACTTTTAAAGTGAGGGAAGGAATACAAATTTCAAACTGACACTTAACCAAATGAAATGGAGTGGCATCTGGTCAATTTTTCTGCTTATGGTGGACATTTCACACTGTTAACGATGTTGAATCTTCATTTTCTACGAGGTTCTGCATATTGTTTTTAAATCCTATACTGTTTCGTGATCTAACAATACCAGTAAAGTCTTGCTTGCATATTTGATCCTCTTTTACTTTCTTCTTTTGATGAAAACCTATTCATTTTCAAGGCCTGGCTTATGTATTGTCTCTTTAGTGAAAAATGTCTCATCTCAAAGAACACTGCTCTATTAGAGTAAAGTAATCTTTTGAGACAGTAACCAATGCTTTTGTATTGGTTACTTCTTAGCACTCCCTACAACCCTTACTCTTTCTCTGCATTCAGCAGAACAGGCTACATAGAGAAGGGACAACAAGAATAAAACAAGTGACAATAAAGGAATTAACTTCTCCGTTTTTGTAACTCAAAATTAAGGTCTCAATTGAGAAAATAGATTTGAAAGAACAAGGGGTCAGTTTCTGTTTTGCTCCCCTCACTCCAGGGGAGGTAAAGACTTCATGGGTCCTGGGGAAGGAAAAGACTTGAGAAGGGACTAAAGCAACTTAAATGCCAGGAGTGGGGATCCCTGAGAAGGGGTGGAGACAGGGCCTGGAATGGTAAATAAGCGGAGGAGGGCTGGGGTGAGGAGGGTGTCCCAACGTCAGCACAGAAGAGATGAAGGCTTTCCTAGACTATAGTGAGGGGGATGCAGTGAGGATTGGATTCCCTTCCCAATTCTGCTCTCCAGACTCCCTGGACCTTTTTAAGCCCCTGGAATTTAGAGGCAACCCAGCAAAGAGGGGCTAGAGGAGGCCTAATTTCTGCCACTGTGTGAATGGGGGCTTCAAATCAAACAATAAAATGTTGTGGGAAAAAATGAAGAAGTTTTTGCACATCTGAGTTTGGCAGCTCCAGGTTTGTATGTATCAAAAGAAAGAACTATACCTTCTTCACTGTCATACGTCTGTGTCAGAGCATGCGTGACACATAGTAGGCACACAGCAAACCGTTGGTAACAGAATGAATCAATATTGTAGAGCCAGTGTTATACACCAACAGCTCCATATCTTTGATCTGGTTTCTCTGTTGGGTCAGAAAAAAAAAAGTTTTGCCTTTCCTGCCTTATTTTTGCTTGCTGCATGCCAGCTTGGCCTGTTTACTCCTGTGGTTTCCCGAATTCCAAAACAATTCGGCATTGCCTGAAATTACACTTCAGTGCTTTCTGGAGCATTTCTGCTGCCCACCCTACTTGCAGTCACTCCACTTCAGTTCCTTGAATGCCAGCTGCTGAGATAGTTCGCTGTCACTAAGCCTCTACGTGCATCCACCCCAAAGGAGTTAAGTGGGACCACATCAATGCTGGGGAACTGGCTGTCTTCCAGAACCACACTGTGGGTCATTCTGTCTCGTGCTTTGGTAAGGTCTATTTTCTCCCCGCCTTTCAGTGGGGAGAGGGGCCTGAGATAGGGCAGAGCCTGGAAAATAGAAACAGAATGCCCAGCGTGGGTGTAAAATGTCCCCTTTCCCTCTTGAGCCAAGGAGACCCATTCAAGGGACGTTCCACTTACACATTCCCTTCTAGTCTAATTTTTACTCAGCCTTTTTTTCCTGGCACCTGTAAACCAGATGGGGTATCCACTGACATACTGAGCTGTGTAGGATGAGGGGGCTCTCTGTTTCCTTCTTCAGCCCTTGTACAGGCATCTGCTGTTTCCCTCATGCACTGTTTAGACCTCAGTTCCACGTCTTCTAAGTCACATTTGTGTGATCAAGCACTTTCAAACTTTAAGACATTAAGTACCAATGTCACTTTGATGCCTTTTACACCTAAGTTTGAAATATGTAAGAAAGTGTAAATTGCCCTGACCACTCCTACTTCTTTCCTATATCAGTTCGTTTATTTTTGGTTACAAGTAGCAAAACACCCAATTCAAGCTGGCTTCAACAGGAAAGTAAGGGCCTCTTAACTGAAAGGTGGTATAGTGTAGGTGGTTCCGTTTTGTCAAGAAAATTTAATTATTTCTGTCTTTCCACTCTGCCTTTCAGAACCTTCCTCACGGTCATGAGATGACCGCCAGCAGCAGACACCAGGGCCACCTGTTTTCCTGTGCATGTCCAACGGAGCCATGGAAGCCACTATGGAACCTCTCTTCCCAGAAATCCTCAGTAAACATATCCTTGAATCGAATCTACACAGTTCTGACATACACATCATATGCACACAACATGTCACTTTCCTCCTCCTTCTTCACTTATCACCTCCGCTGTCTCTTTGGTTAAAGTAGATAAAAGGGAATGAGGACAACGTAACACATCAAAGTGCGCCTGGATGAGACTGCAATGAAGAATGTACTCTCAGTGACACAGCCTCCAGCTGCTTGCAATTAATCACTCTCACTTAATTAATTAATCAATTGACGCTGATTGAGGCTGCAGAAAGAGTTTAGTGAAGCTGTGTCCAAGCTCCAGCTTTTGCTGTTTACTAATGAGATGGGTAGTCCCAGTCAATTTGCCTCACCTCTCAGAAACCCCATCTTCTTGTGAGAATCAAGTGAAATGCTTGTAAAAGAACGTTGATCGTGTATACATTTTCCAAATGCCAAGTATTACTATTATTGTTCCTGCTGTAAGTAAAAGAGGGAGACTGGTCTTCATTATAAGAGATCTACATTGAAAGGTTTTACAGTGTATCAGAGTCTTCATTTATTACAAAAATAAAAGTTTATGGATAGTTTGAAACTGTGCCAGATGCTAAAACTCTGGTATGTATAAATAAATAGGAACATTAATTATATATGGAGAGAAAATTAATGTAAGATGATATAAGAAGTTTAGTGGCATCTTCCAGGGCATACCTAGAAAATTCCTTTTTTATCCTTGAGTAACCACCTCACATTTGTTTGACTTTCCTCCTTTATTTTCTTTTTCTCCTTTGAGTGAAGAAAGGAAAATTCAGTTAGCTAAGGATCTAAGTGAACTAGATTCCAATTCATTGAGTTTTTGGTATATATGTATTATGTTATGAAACTTGTATGCTTAGTATCTTTTGATTTATAGATGACATTGCAATGTATATTATTAATACATCAACTTTTTTAAATTAGAATTTTCAGTACTTCTTTAGAAAAACTTCTTACTCTGTAGCTAATTTCAAATTTTTGAAACATAAATATAAAATTATTGTTTTGAAATTTGGAGTTTATGACCACCAAAACAAATCTTCCCTTTCCACATGAACTGGCATAAAGCTCAGAGTTAAATTTAGACCTTAGCTGAGAAATAGTCTATTTCAGGTTCTTCTAACTTTTATCTCTTTGCTCCTTGTGGTTCATCTTTATCCAACTTTATTTTTAATTGATATGTGTTACATATTTTAACTTTTTAAGTGTTTTCATATTCTTCATGGAATTTACAAAAGAGAAAAAGAAAGATATGGAGGGAAGGAGAGTGGAAGGGAGGAGAGGAAAATAGAGATGGACATGGAGAAAGGAATGACCCGCTTAGAGCCTAGTGGTAGTTTGGAAAAGAGAGGGAACCTGATGAGAGACCAGAAGTTCGTTAGAAGGTACAAGTGTCAAAGAGTAGAAATAAGACCCAAACAGAAGGTCATGACAGAGGAGATGAGGTGTCAACCTAAGAACTGTTTCAGGTGGAGAACAGAGAGGACTTGCCAACTCAGGGATGATGGTTTTGAAATGATGGTGATGAAAAGAGGAATGTCAGTGATGCTGAAGGTTTGAACCAGGCTGATCCCAGAGAAGTTATGAACATGGGGTGAGGGAGGGGGCAGAGATAATGGTACCAGACACTGTGCTAGCCAGTTTACAGAAAGCCTTTAACTTTGCATAAAGCATCTCATTTAATTCCCCAAATAACCATGCCAGATATTGGTATTCCCTTTTTACACATGAGTACACTAAGAAAGAACAAGCTTTTTGTCTCGTTTTGTATTTTAAACTGGTAATTCTGACTAATATACACATGCGCACACAAAAAAATCCAAAAAGAAATCCAGGAGGCTATTTGGTCAGTTTGATTAATGTAGTTATTCAGTGTGAACAATTCAGGTCAAAAAAGGCCACCCCACTTTCCTCACCAAGTACAACAGCATGTTATGATCTTGTATGTGTGTAAGAAGGTGTGTTTAGAGAAAATTACTTTTACTACAGAAATTTTCTTCTTTTTGTTGTCTATATAATGTTGACTTTACTCACACAGAAACTTGGATGTGCCTGGAAAATGTAGCTCCATTATGCTGTCTGTAACTACTGTGGTTCTCATAAGTTGAAAGTCCTATGTGGTTTAAAATTTGGTCCACAATAATTAAAACCATCCCTTTTCTGTAATGCTGCTCCTTTAGAAAAACATGATTTGTCTCCTTGACTTCTGAATATTCTGTCCACTCCTCTGTGCCCACCCCCCGCAGTTGGTGTCTGGGTGTGTGGTGGAGGGGTAAGGCTTTTCACAGCTGGCATCTTCCAGTGTGGAGTCCTCCTGACCCTCTCATTTTCAGGGTGATGTCCCTTGTCTGTTATCTTGATGGCACTCACAGCTGATGCAAGCACCTTTTATCTTGGCTTGGTTGACTCGCCCTCACCATGTGGCAGCACCTTGCCTGCTAGCTCTCAACTCAGTTGTCAGTTCCCTATGGGACAGGGATGGGTGGTATGGAGACACTTGGTTTCTATCCAGGCTACATTGCAATGAAGTGGAGTTTATGAAAGCCACTTGTCAAAGCTAACAGGTGACTCTCAGGAGGTTAGTGCAGGCAGCCCTGGAGTATGGAGGAGGTTGCATTTTAGTCAGATATGGAATTTGAGGTTGTTTTCCCCTGGGGCTTCCCAAACCATACCACTCCAAAGAGTGAAAGCCAGAAAGGGAAATTGGGAAGCATTCTCCAGTTGCTTTCCACACTCTACCATCCTCAGTTCCCAGAAACAGAAGGGGTGGCTTTGTTCCCCATCTTCTTTGCCCAAAGTTCTTCTACTAGAAAACAGCCAGCCACATGGCCTGGAGAATTCCTGAGTGGGAGATACCCTTTTTTTTTTTCATTATGAGAGTTCTAGAAAGAGTCCTCCAGGTTTAGTCCTTAAAATGTTAAATAGGAACTAAAAGAATTTAGCAAATCCATTTACTCTCCACAAAGCCTTGCTTTCAAGCTAAATTCTTACTCTTTCCTGATGCAGGACAATAAGTTTTCTGATTCTATCTTAAAGGTGGCAGACTGCAAAGAAATAGGATTTAGAGATTGTTGTGAAATACACTGGTTTAATATTTGCAAAATGCCATCCATAGTACAGACACAGTCAAAAGTCCAGAAGTCTATGTAACTAAATGTTCAGTTTACACTATCTAGAATCTGGTAAATTTAACTGGAGAATCACTTTCTAATCCATTTTGTCTAGCAAATAAGAAAGGTGGAGAGCTGATTTTATTGCGAGCTAAAAGTGGACGTAAACTAGTAGTATATTTGGAATACAGCCTATAAAAAAGAAATAATTATAGCCACCAGGACAAGAAAAGTGGGCCGACACTTCTTTTATCAATAAATAACAAATTAACAAAAAAGGTGACTTTTACAGTGTTATGTTTCTGAGCTGTTTCTAAACTGGCATTTTTAGAGATTGGTTTCTAAGTGTTTTGTCAGGAGAAAAAGCTTTAGTAAATTTTATTTTATGAATGCTACAGTTTAGAGTTCTGTTTTATGTGATAGCAAAATAAACTGACTTCTTTTATATATTTTTTTCCCATTAGATTTCACTGTTTGTAGCAGGACTTGTCTAATAGAGGTGAAAATTAAATTATAGTAACATAAAAAGTGTGCCTAGAAAATTGTGTGAATTCTTTAACGAAAGCTGTACATTTACTTTACTCAAAGAATATTTCTTTTGTGGCACAAACTGATAATTAAAAGTATTGAATTAGATATTTGTAAAAGAATAGTGGGAATTGCCCACTGTTGAATGCATTCATTCTATCTCTTGGTATTCTGTTCTAATTATGAGCCAACATTTTCCCCAAATTCCAAATTCATCCCCCAAAGAAGCATATAATGACCACATTTCCTAAAATAATCTCTGAAATTATGGACACATTTATTCGTGTTAATATGAGTTTTGCATTTGAATTTAGATGATGGCGCTGTGGATTGCTTTTCTGAATAATTTCATATAAGGACAGTTTGTAGGAACAGATAAAACTAAAGGCAATTATAACACAAACCCTTTTTTCCCTCCTGTATGCATGCAACGGCTGAAGCCCAGAACTTTCTTCTTTATCATACTTGCCAGATCTTAATGCTTAAAAATTTTTATTCCCATACACACATAAAATTATACATAGTGGACAGAAGAACTATGACAGTATTCTTTATTTCCTTCTCTTCAGTAATCATATGTCCATCTGTCACTCACAGAAAAGTGCAGATCCGTTGCTGCTTTAGTGTCGTTTTTTGAGAGTTGCCTGCTTCTCTTCTTCTTACGAACTTAGAACACAGGTGTAATGAAATGTTCTCACCCACATAACAACATTATAGGCTTTTTTGCTCTTGCTTTTGGTGACCTAAAAATAAAATGTTAAAGATGATTTTTAAACTTTTTTTCCTCTGTGTTTGGTAATTTAGGTATCACCTCTGGAATGCAATTTGGGCTTGAAGAATTCAGTTCATATTTTAATAGCGGGTAGAGGAAGAAGCTTATTTACATATGACGCCTACAATTACTTTAATTTCAAGAATTTAATTTGTCATGATTTCTGAAAATTTCTATTTTATACTTTGGAAAAAGGATCTTGTTGACTGCACACTATATTAATTACTGCTTTTAAGAGAAGATGAGGTCCTAACTGAGTTTTCTAGTGACCGTGCCTGGGCACTGACGGCATTATTGCACTCTCCTTGCCCTCAATGAGATAACGTACAATTTAGGACATGAAACTACAGCTATGCATCATTGTCAAAAACTTTTTCTCAATCATATGAAAAACGACATATTTTCAAATAGTTATGCTTTCACTTCATAAAGTTTTATCTTAAAAGCAACATCGAAAATATGGCGATGATCTCCTTTTCTTAAAACTTATTATCCTTTTGGTGGCTTAAGAGGGAATTGGTTAATGTGATTTTTAATTTGTCTCAAGGCCTGTGGAAAGAAACTGGCTTTCTAGAATGTACATGGTTGAGCATCGTACAGAAATAAATATCTCCCCCTTTGGAATTTAAATTGTATCTAGTAGTACTATTTTTATACCTCTTACTAGGAAACGAAATACCTCTAAATTTAGTGCTTTGGAATTTTATTTCTACTAAAATTTTTTTCAGATATTTGAGCACCATAGTAACAGCTTTGCAAGCTGATTCTTCATTACAGTTCTCCGATAAGAGCTTCACTCAAGACAATTCCTTTGGGATGACAGACTAAAAATCAATTCTGATAACATTAGGACAAATTTAAAGATGAAGAATAAAAAATAATCAGAGAAAGCACACATGCTGTGGATAAACAGCTTCCCTTAATTTAAAAAATTTGTTTTTTGCTCAAGACCTAAAATACATTTTATTGTTTTTAAATTTTCTTTATTATTTTATATTGAGGTAGGATTTTTTTCCTCCCTTGGAAAAAGTATCTCTTTTATCAGAGATATGAAAAGTGTAGCTGAATATTTATGGTAGAGCTAAAGGTCTTTTTTATGCTTTACAACAACGTTTTTATAAAACCTATAGGTGAGGAATGGGTGTGAAAAGATGAATGCAATGAATCTATTTTTTTAAAGTTAATAATTAATTCATTATTTTCAAGAAAATCATTGCATTTTAAAAAACGTGTAGTACACTAGACTGAGCTCTGATCATTTTAGAAAGAAATCTGTCAAAATAAATCAGGTTGATAACTGATTAGCAGAACGTGTAGTCTGTCATTTTTAAACACATGCCCAATTTCTTCCCATAAATCTTACCTTTAAAATCTTCAAGGGGAAAATTTATTTTGGGCACATTGGCCATGAATATCAGTTGACATTTATACAGTGCACAGAATTTATACTGTGGGTTAGGATGTCGGCCATAATTCTAGGCTGATAGTTTGTAAAGGGAAGATTCCATTTTGTACTGTTTATAAAATGTTACTCTGCAGTTCCATGCTCCAAGACTAACAAAGTCTATCCAAGTATATTCAAGTGCTGCAGTTTAACTTATTACATTCATTAAACTAGGCTTAGATTGTCCTAATTATATGTTATCAACAATTAAGGAATGGATCATATGCTACAGGCTGGCTAAAACATTCTGTATTCTTGGCTGGATGCCAGCTGAGGTGCCAAGTTCCATTCTACCTTGTCATCAGCTGCATCTCTGCTTTTGCAGTACAAGCAGCAGCTGTGCTAGACAAAATAATCTAAATTCTCACATGTACTTTTCCTTTAGGAAACAGCTCACACTGAATTGCATTTCTGGTGTGAATAGTGCTACACCTGAGTGAGTTTGTGCTGAAAGCGTATTTTATGCAAATATAATTTTTAACAGATATAATCTTTTGTGACTTTCAAATGCCTGTCCTATCAAAATAATGGTTTTACTTTTCATCCTGAAATTATTACCAAATGGATTCTGTGGGCAGCAAAGTACTCTTTGCCTGTTCGGCAATGATTTTCCTATACCTCAAATTACATAATTTTATAGGTGCTCTGTTTCAAAGGAAAACAATCTTTATTGATCCAGGCAGTCAGAATCAATCATGGATCTCCGATCTCAGAGCTCCTAGCAGAAATTCTTGTATTCAGAACAGCCGTGTGCCAGACTCTCAACACTTTACAAATCCTTGTGGGATGATGGGTGTTTTCAAATAGTCTGATTGTTCAATCTAGTGTGGCTTCTGATACAGAGATTCAGCCAGGTTTTTCCTTCAGGAGACGCTGGTCCAGCCAATTTAATGAACTTTTGTGCCAGATTGTCATCTGTGTTCTTGGTCACATACAAATGGATGTCAGAAGTTGTTTACCTTTCCACCTGTTTGGTGGAGAGAAGATCCTGGAGTGGTAGGTGTATGTCACAATAGGAGCAAAAGGTAGTGGTGCCAAGGTGTCATGCTCGGCAAATAAAGGTCTAAGGACCTAATAGCAAAGCAGCCTAAGGTCCTTTGCTCCCTCAATGGAGCCTGTAAAAGACAGTTGTGAAAAACTAGTTCCTATAAGAAGAAATGACTTTAAAGTTCACCACAGAGTTTACATGTGGGTTGATGTGTATTTTCAGGTTACCAATTTACTTGGTTATTAAAAGCTTTTCTGCATCTTACATGAATCAAGGCAGAGGGGTCATGCTAAGTCCTTAATTAGAAAGAGAAGATGTCAAAGAACTTCAGAAGACCCAGGTAAGGTCTCTAATTTACACAGAGCTTGTCCTGTGCCTCTCTGTGAGGCATCTGCTGAGATCATTTCTTACTGGGAAATTTAACTTTTCAAATTTTACTTCATACTAGGAAATCCCTTACAGTTCACAAAAATATGCCAAGAAATTCTTTGCCTTCCAAGTTCCTGGAATAATAATTTCCTTTTATTTCATAAAAGATTTTTATTTTGTTTCCTGTTAGCAGATGATCTATCTAGGGATTCAGAGTCATGCTCTGAGGGGAGAATCTATTCTGTTTGATCTCAATTATATATTGCCTTCTCTGCTTAAGAGCCAACCAGTCAGATAGTACCATTTTCTGTATGTATCCCCTCCCTCCCTCCCTCCCTCCCTACCCCCGCCCCTTGCTCTCTCTTCTTTGCTAGTGGTTTAATATTGCATTATGCACCAGGCTATAATATAAGAAATATGAATTTAAATGACATTCATTTTTTTCTGGCCTTTGCAAACAAAGTCTGGGTGAGGCAGCACATTGGTGATTGGCTCGCCCGTGGTGGTGATCATGGCCCTCCTGGTACCCAGGGCAGTGCTCATTAGGTTCTTGGTGACTCTTTGCTGACTGAAGCTTTTGTTTGGCTGACTTTCTTTTAACATGGCTTATTATCCAGGTTCATCCTTCACTCTGTGATTTTTGACTCTTTGAAGGGAGCTCCTTCAAAGATGTTTAGCCTTTTTTTGAGTGGTTAAAATTCTCTTTTTTCTTCAGACTTTCTTTCTGGTCTTTGCTTAGAGATAACTTTATTTTCCCCTCATGTACTGCTTTATTATCTATTGCTTTTCTTACATCTTTTCTCTTTTGAAAGAGACTCTTTTTGTTTTTCTTTGTCAGATTTGTTTTTCCTTTGCTTTCTTTCTTGTTGCCATTTAGGCTGAAGCTAAATTGCTGGGACAGCTGCTATCTATGACCTGCTCTAGACTTTGCTGACCACATCACCAACTGGCAGGGTGTGGTGCCCTAAGGTCTTGCAGGAGATTTGCTTCCAAATGGAAATAATGGAATGACATTTTTGAGTTATATTTTGCGACTGACATGAGAGAATCCTAGTAATCTTAAGCATTTAAAAGCACATTCACTGTATTACAAAAGTGATTATCAAAATTGTAAATCTTAAAATCAATTTCATATTGAAACTATATGTGAATATCTGATTTAGATAACAGTCATTGATTTATAATAGCACCAGAAAGAGGTCCTGGGGAAGTCATCTCTTCTTCAAGGAAGCTATTCTTGGTAGAAGATGGAGTTGTCTTTAACTACTCAAAAGAATTTTTTATTTTATTTCTGTCTATTGTCTTATCACTTGTATAACTACAGAATTATTTTGACTAGACATATCCTTTCACTAGTTTACTCCTTCTCAAACACATATATAAATATATACACATACTCACAATGTAGTAGGGAAAATAAATTTATTGGTTTATTTTATTATTAGGAATGTATTTATTTTTTCCCTGTCAAAGGAGTAAAGGTTAATTTGATTTTCCTTCGAAATACTTTGGACTAGAACCAAAGTACATTTGGTTAGTTTTGAGATTCCTTCCTTCCTCTCTCCCTTCCTCCCTCTCTTCCTTCCTTCCTTTCTTCCTTGCTTCCTTCCTTCTTTCTTAGAGCCCAGTGGGCCATTTTGCCATTCCCATACTTTTCCTTTATTTTTTTTAATTTTTTTCCTGGATTATTATTTATTGTATTATTTTCTTCTTTTTTCTTTTTTAAATATATTTTATTGATTATGCTATTACAGTTGTCCCATTTCTCCCCCATCATTCCCCTCCACCCTACACACCCTCTCCCACCCACATTCCCCCCTTTAGTTCATGTCCATGTGTCATAAGTTCTTTAGCTTCTACATTTCCCACACTATTCTTGCCCTCCCCTGTCTATTTTCTACCCACTATCTATGCTACTTTTCCTTTTTATCACAACCTTCTTTTCAGCTTCAGTGCAGTAAAAATGTGTAAAGTAATGCCTGATACCTCCATAGGAGAAGCCCAGCTGCTTAGGGGAATGCATTCTGTAGCCAGCAGGACAAATCACTGAAATCCTCTTCCATTTTAAAGGGGAATATCCTGAGCTATTCTGCAATTGCAAAAGGACTAACAAAGTTCATTCCGTTTGTCATTGAAATGTGACAGTGATATAGAACAAAACCTTTCCTCAGTGGGGGCTGTCTGCACCGAATTCTTTTTGCAACAAGGAAATTAGGTCAGAAGAAATTTAGGTCAACACCTTACAGAAATGCCCCCATGCCTGAAAGGAGCCAGGAGAACTTAAAATGTTGCAAACAGAAAGGTTACTGTTTTTATATATAATTTGAAAAATGGTACCTTCCAAAGCTTAGTGTGATATAAAACTCAGTTATGATTCAGCAAAAAAAATTACCTCTTGCATCACTCGCCCTGCTCCTGATAAATCAAAGGGTGATCCCATAGCACTTCCAACCAAGCTCAGCTTAGCTGACCCAATTTAATCATGCAATTCAAGAAATGTTTATCAAGACTTCATGATATGCAATGAACTTATTAGATAATTTAAAGGTTATAAAGATTAATAAGCAGCCTCCTCCCACCAGTTCCATTTTTGCCATTAAGAAGCTTGTAAGCTAAGGAGGAGGGAAAGGTTAGGGGAGTAGATAAAAGTGCAATGCAATCTATAATTCTTTGATTCACTTAGCATACAGTAAATGAGCTTCTACCATGCACCATAAACGATGAAAAGTGATGGGCAACAGTTAAAGCAAAGCGATTTCAAGACGAAGAGGAAAAACAGATTGAGTTAGTTTGGCGTGGGCAGGAAGGAATAATTTCTTGGAGAAAGGGCAGTTTAACTAAACTTTAAATGGGTATCATTTCAACAGATGGTGCTCTGTAAGAGGTGTCTGAGTGGAAGCGTTAGGAAGGGTGGTGGGGTGGTGGGGGTGGCGTTGCCTGGAGGAAGGGAAATGGTTAGGGGGAGAGAACAATGCCTGCAAAACAAAGGCGCAGGAAAGAATGTGTTCTATTTGGTAAGCGACTAATGATCCATTATTCACTCTATTGAGCACAGAGGACAGAAGTTGAAGTAGTTAGAAAAGGTGAATTGAAATCCTATTTAGACATACCTTGAATGCCAGACTGAGAAGTGGCACGCCCATGGTGAACCATTCTAAAACCCTAGATTATGGTGGCTTGGATGGCATCTCCGACTAATTAGATGGCTGGATAAAGTCTGACAATATAAAGCCATAATTCTTGATCTATTGTTCCGGACTCTCCAGATCTAAGTTTACTTGATCAACATCTACACCATAAATGTAGAATACAGATTTTCTAAAAGAAAAAAGTGGAACTTTACTAAATTCACTTTTTAAAGTATATTAACTGAAGTCTAATTTGGTGTTTGGCCAGTTTAAACAAAAAATGAATGAGAAATATAAAAATGAGCATTTTTAAAGCAATTTTCATTGGCTATGTGACCACCTTCTCACTACATACATCAGTTAGCAAAGTCTGCTTTCAGCAGTGGAAATTTCATTATCACATCTAATTCTGGTTTGGTAGCACATTAAACTTTCAAACAGTTAATGACTCTGGTTTTCTTTCTGTTCAGCTTTACCTTTCATAAAAGCACCGCCAAGAGGAAAGAAATGACAGTAAGACTGAATTATGAACTTTAAAAAGTTGAGAACAAGTAACTACTTGTACTGTGAAAGCTGCTCTCTCTGCTCTTGATTAACTGTCTGCAATAGGTCAGTGGTGAGCACTGGGTGCCATGGCGATGACTGCTGGAGCAGACAGGCAGGTGGGGATGCAAGGGGAGGAGCTTCTGTGAGGTTTCCATTTGAAACAGAGTTTAGCTAAACCCTGCTTGTTTGCTAGATGACTTCCAAAATCCCCTTTAGATTACAATTTTAACAACAACAACAAAAAATACTAACGGCATTTGTGATGAAGGATATGTTAGTTTCTTAATTGTTCACCTTGAAGTTCTTTGGAAATTGGTGAATAGGCACTTTTTGGGTAAAGCTTCAGCATGTGTGGTAGAGAGAGGTGTGCACATGTGTACATATAAATATGTGTATGTATATATATTTCTCCATATGTGACATACATCTGTATGCACAGATTCATTGGTAATCCACACACACATGCAATTTTGATGGTGATGGAAATGTCAGGAAAGACGAAAGGAACTAACATTAATAGATCTCTTACTGGATTTTCTCCATGGAGATAGGTACTGAATTTGAGACTCAGAGCAGTCAAATAAATTACAAGTTATGTACCATACCCAGCATGAAGAAGGTAGAAAGCAGTGGGATTCCAGTCTGGGCTGGACAACGCTAAAGCCCAGAACACACACTAACTCTCTTTCTCTTTGTCCCCTTCGCTCCCCACCTTCTCATCCTTCCCCTTCTTGTCTTTTATTGAAGAGTCACAATAGTTTACAAAGGACTTACTGTAAAGTAAGTAAAAATGACTTAAATTCATTGAAAATATTGTATCACCAGGGTGAAGATCAAGAAAGAAAATACAACGAGGCTAGATGTACATTTAATGACAAGTATGACTGATTTGCCTAGAAGCCAAGCCAAAGAAAGAAACAGAAGTAATCATTTCATTCACAAACCAGTTATTCAGAAGTACTCAAAGCAATAAAGCAACAGTTTTATTCTGCTTGGTTTTAATGATGTCTTTTGGTTATGGATTTGGTACAAGCCTCTGATGATTTGGTTTAATTTACTGCTTTATCATTACAATTTTTAATAGGTTTATTCATGGCCCCCACAAAGATACCTTGGCACAAAGAAATAAAATATTGGGAAATGGGTCCACTCTTTAAATGGAATGTTCACCCTCTCAGGAGCGATAAGCTGTTGCCTCTAAGGAATAACTGGCAAGTAAGGGGCCGATCTAACAGACTGTGTTGAGAATCCTCATACTGACTGCTTCCTGCCAGAGGCACGTGTGTGATTGTGCCTTTGCATGTGCCTGATTCCTAATACCCTTTCCCATGTCTTTCTCCTACTTTGCCTGCCATCATTTGTTTATTATTATTTTCTCCGTTGTTCATGAACAGGCCTCTCCACAAACATGAAATTATTTTACAATTTTATACAGTTTTCATCCAGACCTCTACACATTCTGGGAATGAAATGTATGCATTGGAAACATTTGTAATCACAAATGAAAGCTATTTTGTATCTTGGTTAGATAGAATAACTCATGGAGGTGAGTGTTTTCAGGAAGAGCATCCGGACCAAAGACCTGCTCTGTAGAGAGTAGAAAAGAAAGGTACGAGCCTCCCAGCTCCAAAAGTTGTCAGGCTTGCTTTTAGTTTATGAAGAAAGAAGTGGACTTCAGGTTAATTTTTTTGAGTTTTTATAATAGTGTTCTAAGAAACTGTATACGATTATTTTCTCTCTTGCCTGATACACACACATACTCTATAGGGAATAATAATTGTAAAAAATTGCTTTCCCTCTTTATTAAATCCAATTTAATAAAAAGCTTGCTATTTAGAAAAAATACTAAAAATGAATTTTGCTAGCTTGATTTGTTTTTACAGAAATACCGGCAATCCAATAGAATTGAAAGAGAGATCAAAATATTCTTACATTCATTTTGAACTTAACATTCTCCAGTAAATCAGAGAAATCAGAGAAACCACTAAGCAAACTAGGTCACAGATAACAAGGTAGCAATCAAAACGATTATATCAATTATTTGGTTGTTATTTCCTAATATTTCACACTGTAGGATATTTTATATAGGACCCTCCTTTAATACTTTATTTTAAAGAGAAACTATTTTTAACAGAAAAAAACTATTTATAGAATCATTTAAAATATGATGAATGAAAAACAGCATTCATTAAAGAAGAGGTGGGGGATAATTACCAGAGAACTCTCATTTAGAAATCTTTTCAACTAAAATCATCAAATTATAGTTGATTTGGTAAAACAAAACAAAACAAAACAAATTTAATATGTTACCTAAAGAATATCATTTATAACTTTCTGGTTCCCCTTGCCTCTGTTCTAGGAAATATACTTCCTCTAAGAGTTGAGTTCCTTGTTGAATTTCGCATCATCGGCTTTTCCATTGTTGTATCTTCCTTTCCTAAGCCTAGATTAACCTATTAATTTAAAAAGCCATATCTTTCACAATGTGCTAGGAAACCAAGCCTGAGCAACCAGAGACTTGCAGTGCAACAAACAATTTTATCGAGTATGTTCTGTTCACTTTAACCCCCCAAAGGCAAAACTATGTTCTTTTCATTGTACAATTATACATTAAAATGGGTTGTTTACCACTCTTCAGTATTTCCGAACCTCTCTGGGGCCTTTTGGAACCACATCCCTGAGCTTATGGACATGTATTTGGCTGTAGGATTGAAGTCCATAGGAGAAAGGGTTTCAAAATACCTTAAAGAGCTGAATAAAATTCTACTGATTCAGCATTTGTCCTCATTGCATTAGGGTTCATGGGCATATATTATCTAAAAGGAAAAAAAAGTAGAGAAAGTATTTTCTGCCAGATCCCATGCTTCATGCTGGAGCACACGGAAACAAATGGTTCTTTCCCATGGGGGCTCACTTTCTTTTGGGAAAGAGAAAACATACCCAGATCACTATGATCCAAAGTACTTGTGGTGATGGGTGGCATGCACAACGTTCATCCACAAAGAGTAGTAGCTCCTCACCTGGTCTGGGCCAGGGCATGTTGGGCAAAGCCAGGGAGAGTTTTCTGGATGATGATATGCCTGGGTCTTAATGGTTGACTTGCAGTTACACAGGTTAAAGAAGGGAGGAGTTGTAAGTGGGGGAAGGAAGGGCATCCCTGTGGTGAGAGGGGTGGGTAAGACAAAAGTCAAAGAGGGAGTATTCTAAGCAAGTAGTAGAATTGCTTTCTTCTTCCACTACTTAATAAAGTTTTTTTGTTGTTGTTGTTGTTTGAGAAAGAATCTAATGAATAGTGAAATATCACTTTAGCCCTTTTTGTCCCTTTTTTTGTCGTTCACATTGAAAAATGAGAGAATGGCTTAGAGGTTCATCATGATTTCTTTAGATTGTAGTATATGTATTATATGAATATAAATCTTATCATTTGCAATAACACGAATGGACCTTGAAGGTACTATGCTAAGTGAAATAAGTCAGAAAAAGGAAAATGCTGTGTGATCTCACTTGTGTGTGGAATCTAAAAACAAGCAAGCAAACAAAAACACCCCCCACCAAACTCATAAAAAGAACACACTTGTGATGAACGGGGGAGAGTGGGAATTGGAGGAAGGCGGTCAAAAAGTATTATCTTCCAATTATAAAATAAATAAGATCAGGGATATAATTTACCACGTGATGGCTATAGGTAGTGTTGTTGTATGACAGATAGGAAAGTTGTTCAGAGGGCAGGGCCTAAGAGTTCTTATCACGAGAGAAAATTCTTTCTTCTTTTTTTGCATCTATATGAGATAATGGATATTAGTGAAACTTATTGTGGTCATCATTTTACAATATACATAAATCAAACCATCATGCTGTACAATTTCTACAGTGATGCATGTTAATTATTTCTCAATAAAACTGGAAAAAAGTTTAAACATAAAAATAGATTTCTTCAGGGCTCTGATATTAAGTGATTTATGTATTTAATTAAGATAAGGGAGCAAAACCCTTACAGTGTTTGCCATTAACAAATGCATAATCTCTTCAGGAAAACAATAAAACTATGTTTCTTTTTAGACATAATTTATAAATCTGTATATTGGACTAGCACCGATCTTTGCCTTTGTGGAATCTGATTAACGTCAGTTTTACCACACAGAGATTTGTTTTCACAGGAATTTCCCAGGAGAGCATTTTTCCCATTTATCAAGCAAAAGCAGTGATCTTACTGTTGCATTCAGAATTTGAGATTATTTAAAAACCGGCGGAGTTAAACAGTGAGCGATAAATTTCTATTGGGAAAATTTTATATATGTGGAGTGTCTTTATTCTGCTACTTTTAAGCTGTGGGAAAAATTTAAAATTTTTACCTTATGTTTTTGTAAAAGGTGTAGGATTGTAATGAACAGAAAGCAATGGAGAAGAAGGCTCAAGATTCCCAGGCTGCTGTGTCACTATGTTGTCACCCATGCCTCAGGATCCTTCTCGACTTCTCCTGCACTGTTGTGACAGAGGAAGTTCTGAACAAAACACGACCATTTTAGGCAGAAAGAACAGGGAGGGCAAAAGGACAAATGCGTGTACCAGCTGAATCAGCCACACCCAATAGCTTCTGTTTACGTTTTATTGGCAAAACTTAGTCATAGGGCCACCCACCTGCAAGAGAGGTTGGTAAATATAGCTTTTAGGTGATCCTGTTGCAACCCCCAACTAAACTGGGCTCTGTTAGTGAGGAACAAAGAGTAGATGAATATTGTTTAGGTTACTAGTTACCTCAGCTACAAGTCTCAAAATTAAAAAAAAAAAACACATAAATCTGGCTCAGAGTTTCAAAATAAAAAAAGTCTGCACAGGCAAAAGAATAGAGTGTCTAAGAGGAAAGTTAAGCTTATTAACTAATTATACTCTGCTGTGGCAATCTCTTCCATATTTGTTGACTGAATCACTTGAACTTCATGAGGGAAATAAAACCTGGATGAGCAGTTAGGGAAAAGGGGTTCTAATTTCAAGTCTGAGGAAATTCATCTGAGTTTCAGACTAAATTAGAAATTTTCAAACTTTTTTTAAAGGTGTGAAACAGTTGGTTCACACGGATGTTACCTGAACATTATTGAGTAGCATGTGTGTGTTGAAGGACCTCTGGTGTGGAAGGTCAGAAATCCCACTTGTGGACAAGAAAAGATAAGTCTCTGAGCCTCTTCCTGGCTTTACCATTTCATGTGTCGTTTATAAGCAGGGATCAAACTCTAGTTGCCTCAAGAAACCATGTAGTGCCAAAGGAATAAATCTAGGCATTGTTGTAACTACACATAAAATGTAATTTTTAAACATTTTTCTTGTTTTTAACAAATGAATTCTATTTCTGTCTTTCAACCATTTATTTGCATTGGTCTCTATTTTGTAAAACTTCTTATTACATTCTTTTTAAAATGTGGAAATGGTATGAAGCTCCTGGGAAATTCTTAGAAGTATGCAATTTAGATTTTTGCATTTTTCCCTAATTTATTTGGCCTCCTACATCGATTTTTAGTTTTATTTTTTTTAACTTGTCTGTTCAATACTTAATTCACATTTACAACATCACACATAGCCCATGGCAGAGGTAGTAATGTTTTTGCTTCAAAGGTCACCATAACAGGAGGTCAGTGAAAAATCAAACATGAGTTTAAAACCATGAGAACAGCAAGATACCCACAAGACCGAGCATGTGGAGAGTGCTAGATGGGTGGTCAACCCAACCCAGACACGCCAGTAATAGTCCAACCACATAACAGACCAGGAAACTCCAAAGTTGCTAACTAAGAAGCCAGTTTTATGTTATTTAATTTTTTTCAAGAATTCTATTTCCAGTCACTACTATCAAGGGGTAGAAAATGTGCTGATTTCTTGTGTTACTTCTTATTGGCCTTTTATATAAGGTGATTTTTATGAAGATATAAAATGCATTTACATTTTGGAATGTTATGAACGAAAAACAATATTAACTTAGCATTTTCCCAGTATATCAATTGAAATCATAAATGTTCCTTAATTTTTACATAATACATATTTAGAAATTAAAATAAAACTTTTAATGAATTAGTGGTTAGTATAGTTTCATTAGTTTAATTCTTAATAGTCTGAGCAGAATCTAGACCTATAAAATCTTATTACTTTAAATTTGCCTGTTAAATACAAGTTTAATGAAGTATTCCCTTTTGGGGAGTGGGGTAGGAGAAAGTCATAAATTTGGAGTTAATTATATTTAAAACATTTCGAAGTTTTCAAAATTAATTTGTAAATTAGAATTTATAAAGTGTCTGAATTGCTAATATTTTTTCATCTACTCAGATAAGAAAATGTTGCATACTGATAGTTTGGCTTTTCATCATTAAATGGAACCCCTGACATGCTTGTGTTGGAGATAAGGTCCATTACTTAGAATATTGGGCACTCATGTTCATTAATTTATTTCCGTCATTCACCTTTAAGATGGATTTAGAGACAATGCTTCCTTCACATGCAAACGATTAAGAGTATGCAATAACCAGAACATTACTTTGTGGTTTTGTTTTTTTAATTATAATTGAATATCTCTAGTTTAGATCTCTTTTCTTATTTCCAGACACATATATAGTAACTCCTTCACATATGTGGTGAAATTATTATCAGAGAAGCATGAGTAATCCAGAAATGTATTTATCAAAAATAATTTTCCCATAAGAAATCATGGCAAAGAACTTTATGACATAATTTTCAAAGCTGTGTAGCTGCCTGTTGATTTTCTATTGGTGGCCAGATGGAATAAAAACACCAGGGACCACAGTCCCTCACCTCTGGGTACCCACAGAAGAGATTAGCTCCCACCCCTTCCTGCCCTTACCTTGTTGTGCCTTGTGGAAAGCTGGCCAATAAACATAGATAGCCCCAGGGAAAGATTTATATGACTTTTTAAAATTTTTTCCACCAGAATTCCCAGGAAACAAGATAACTGGGACACAGATTCGCTATGATTCAAGGCTAAATCAAAAGTGACTGAAATTCCAAAGCAAATTTTGCATTGTGAGTAATTCAATCATAGTATGAACCCCATTAGCCAGGCATATTACCACAAAACCAGAGTCTGGAGTTAGCAGCAGGCTGACTGGTGACCAGCTGGTTTACAACACGGTGTGAGAGCATCAGGTCAGACAGAAAACGGGGCTGGCAGGAAGGGCAAAACTATGTCACTGTAGGAGCCGAGCAGTGTGCTCTAGTCAGTGTTTTGCAGTTATTTCAGCTCCCCCCAAACTGACCTTAACATCTTTCCTCCCAAACAGACTCATTTCTCAGGATTCCCTATCTCGCCTGAATTACTACAGTAACCGTCCAACTGGTCCTCCTGTCTCCTTTACACCTCAGTCAGAATGATTTTTCTAGTGACCTTCAAGGTAAAATCTAAACATGACATGCCATGCTATTGGCCATCAGGGCATGCCTACTACTCCAGCTTCACCTCTTTACACCCTCACGCACATCCCTGGCTCTAGCTACTTCTAAAGCCTGAAGTCCTTGAAAGTACCACTAGGCTCATGCTTGCATGCTCTAGCATCTGTGGTTCCTGATGCTTGAAACTCCCTTTTCCATTATTTAGCCTAACTCTTATTCATCCTCCAAAAACTTACTTAAGCAAGGCCTCTTCTGGGATGCCTCCTGGCAGCCTTCTCTGGAGCCCCACACTGCTCCTCCAGCATCTTTTAACATAACACCTTCCTATCTCAAGTGTTTGTCATTGTCTGTGAATTCACTGTGGAGTTCCCTGAAGGTAGTGGGTGTTCTTTGTATGTTAGTATTCATAATATATAGTTTAGTGCTTGACCCTCAGCAGAAACTCAATGAATATATATATTTTTAAATGCCCTGACTGGGAATCAAACCGGTGACTCCTTGGATCGCAGCCCACACTCAATCCACTGACCTACACTAGCCAGGGCGTCAATGAATATTTGTTAATGAATGAATGGTCAGTAACTATACAGTTAGACTTCAGTCTCTTAGTTAGCTTGAAATAGGTTGTTCAATAATTTGTCTCTTGGGATATGTAGAGCTAAGACTTATATCAGATGAACTAGATTTCTTGTTGTGTATGTTAACTGTTAAAATCATGGAGAGTGTATATAAACCATCTAAAAAAGATTTCTGGGATAAGCAGACCCTAAGAATGATCAAGTACTAATGATAGTGGTAGTGGTTCCCCCACGTGTTCCCCCACGATGAGTTGGGGAAACACTCATCGTGATAATGGGTGTTAAAAATGAAGATATGATCATGGTGCTGTGGGAAAATTAATTTAAATGTTTCCTAATCAGTTATATTGAAGAATAATAAAATTACAGGAAAGACTTTTGTTTTTTTAAAAAATTTTCAAGTGAGAAAAGAAAGATGCCAAATGATTGGTACATGGGGTGGGTGTGGTTAACAATTCCTTCTGACATTTACACGTTTATAGAAATTGTGCGAATTTACAATAAATGAAAAGCAGTTATTGTTTATCTGATCTTTTTATTATGAGTTTTTAAAAGAACATCAATGCCTTTAGGGAAAGGTAGGGGTATGGAAGCATAGGAAAAAACAAGCAGAATCTAAAGTATGAGCAAAGTTCAGATGAACATCACACTAGGTTACAGGGATATCTGTTTCAGTTCTTGGTGGCATTAGCTAATTGCTTCTTTCAACCCCTAAGTCCTTAGGGGCCTCTGAACTTAAGATTCCTCAGTTCCCATCCCATAAATCCTGAGCCTAATTCTCAGAGGTGAGCCAGCCAACTCTCCTCCAATCTGCCTCATCTGTGTTTTCTTCAGAGCCAATTCAGATGGCTTTTTAGCAGTTTTCCATTTGACTCCCCCAAATGGCCCCTAATCATGGTCAATAAATATCATCATGCAATTAACCAAATTCAGCTTGGTTTAGTTATTTCATTTGTTCATTGACTATAATTTCCAGTCACCATACCAGGTACTTAATGGTCTAGAGGTCAAAATGAAGTTCTTGAGTAGATACTTTCCAACCAGTAACATATGTGACACTATAGAAATATGGCTAAGAAATGGAATTGATATGAACAAGGATGTAATCAGTTCAGAAAAGAGGGGTGGGTATGAAAGATCTCAGAAAGAGGTGAGTATCTTATTAGGGTTTCAAAGAATAAACTGAAGTTTCATAGTTAGATGAGATAGGGAAGGAATTCCAGGGAAAAGGAACAACAGTGCAGAATAAAACTCAGAGGCATGAAGCAATGTGGTATATAGGTTGAGACACTGAAGTATAAGGTTAACCAAAGGGAAGTATTTAAAAGGGAGAATAGAGAAGTAGCTAAGGGACATATCATAAGCACTATCCTTGATTAAGGTACTTGAATTCATCATTGATGTTTACCAGAAGCTAGGAGAGCATTCAATGCAAGCGTGTACCAAGGTCATATTAGATTTATTTAGACCCAATGAGGTAGTCATGAGAGATGTGAGTCTGGAAGCAGGAAGCACAGTTAGGTGGCATTGTAGTACCTGCAAAGGCCTTCACTAGCCCAATGGCTGGCATTTTTTGTTTATGTGTTTGTCTTCCTTCTTGACCGTGAACTTCTTAGTAACAAGGATGGGGTCTTATTCACATTTCCCCAGTGTCAACTAGCATACCTGACATGCAGTACATTAGTATAGCAAAAAGATTATTTCTAAAAGTCTTATTTATTCTGTTGGACTATGAAAGTATCTTACTGTATGACCTTTAAAAATTCTTTATGAAGATAAGACTTTTTTGGTTAAAAGTGCTGCAGTGATTTAAGTTAGAGGCTATTTTGTGTCTGTAAAAATAAGATTTGTTATATATATGTGTGTGTGTGTGTGTGTGTGTGTGTGTGTATATATATATATATATATATATATATGGTGGCATAAACAATTTACTCTAATGTAGGCATTCAGAATAACAATGATCCAGTATTTCTCACTGAACCAAGCATACACTTGAGGTTTTTCCCTTATATAGTGGCAATAAACATATACAAATTAATACAAATTTGTCATTCCATTCCTGTTGTATAAAATAGCATGCACAACCAGTTTGTTTGAACAGCTAGAACATGTTAAATGATTCCTATAGCTTTTACCCTCACTTTTTCTTTAAAATAAAAGAAGCACTCTTAGTCACATAGAGTCATACTAACAATCCCATTTCAGTAATTAAAATAAACTCCCAAATTCATATAAAGTTAAAAACTTCTCTCACCCCCGCTTTGGTCCTGCAACTGATGAGGAAATGTCCTGCCATCCCCCTAATGGCCAGCTTTGGAGTTTCACCGTTTGTTACTGGGGAGGAACGGCGGGGCAGGTATTCTATGATCTGTGCTGGCTCATGTGTATACAGCTGACCCACAGGACACCTATCACCAGAACCATCCAATCACCCCTCTTCTGCTTGAATACTTCCAGGTGTGTCGAACCTTTTGGCGTCTCTGGGCTACGCTGGAAGGAGAAGAGTTGTCTTGGCCACACATTAAATGCACAAACACTAACAAAAACTGATGAGCAAAAAAAGGTTTTAAGTAAATTTATGATTTTATGTCGGGCCACATCCATAGCCATCCTGGGCTGCAAGTGGCTGGCAGAACACTGCTGCACTTCTCAACTTGGCCGTCAAAGAGGACTCCACCGCTTCTCTATGCTAAAGTTGCCTTATACCCAGGAAAAAAAAAAAAAAAAAAAAAACATTTTCAAAAGAAACCTTTAGCCAGCTCCCATCTTAAGGACCTGCATTGGGTCCGCAGAAGCATGGAGCCCCATCCTTTTGTCAGGAGTGCAGCTTTGGCTCTGAGCGTAGCTGTACCTCTTTTCTCTGCCACCCAGCAGGTAACTCCAGCTATGTAGTCTTACGCCTGCAGGTCTCAAGGGTGGACTTAACACTATTCCACTGTCTTCCCAACTTTAAGGAATAAACATCAACCACTCTGAGAAGTGTTCTCAAAGCTCTCTTACAGGTGAGGAGGATGGAAAATTGGGACAGCCTCCAACAACTTTCTCCAGAGAAATTCTTTGGTCTTTTCAGTTTCCTCAATTTCAACTCTCTGAGACCCTTGAATTAAATGTCGTCAACAAGTGATTGCAGTCCAGCTCCTTTCGAGTCTGCTGTAGGAGGTTTAGTGCCTCACTTTGGAATGTGGGAGAACATGCTGCCTATTGATTTTATCTTACTTTTGGGCGGTCTCCTCCAAAACTTTGACAGAAAGGGTTCTTGTTACATACAGGCAAGTATGTAAATCATGACCATTATCCAGAACAAAACTAATTTATCTATGGGGAATTAAATGCTTAATATTGGCACACAATAAGCCAATAACATTGAGCATCATTTTGAAAATGTAAAATCACACAGAAATCAATCAATCAATTTAACAAAAATTGCTTACTATCTCTTAAATACTGGTATTATCCTAGGTGCTTGATGTGAGAAAATTAAACGTATTGTTCCTTTCCTCATGAAACTAACAATACAGTGAGAGGATCATATGCTGAACTATGTTCAGAGGTAATCACAATACAGTTTAGAATCACAATAGAAAGATCTACAAAGACCTAAGGGAGCACAGAAGACAGAGTATCTGAGTTTAATAAAGGCTTCACAAGGGACATTGGAACTGGATCTTGAATAAAGATAGGACTCCCCTAGGGAGAAAGGAAAAAAGGGCACTCGAGAGGCACAATGGTTGTGTAAAGATAAGAAAGGAAGATTGGGAAGCTGTGGTGAGGGACCGCTGAAGAGGTGCAGCTGGCACACAGGCCAGTGTGATTGTGAGGTGGGAATTTGGGGATTAGAAAAACTCTACTTCATGCCAAAGAGTTTCAACTTCTTCTTGCATGTAATGGGAGGTTACAGTTTTTTGTTTTTTAATAGCTTATTTAAAAATATTACACACATTATATATCAATATGTATAAAGGTGATCAAATACATAATGTTTTTTCTTTTCCTTTTTAAATTGGCTCCTTCCTCCCTTTCTTCTCTCTTCCTCCCATGTTTTCACATTCCCTATCGACATCTTTCCCCCCTCATCTCATGTTAGATTAATTTTGTATCCTTTATTTGTTTCCTCCTTCATATTCAAGTGTACAGTGAATGAATATATGTGTATTCGATATATATATGTATATCCATACACACAGATTTTTTTTGCCATTGTTTGTTTGCTTTACAAAAGAATACTTTGCATATTTTTCTGCATCTTGCTTTTCTTACTCAACTATTCTTAGAGGAAATTTCTCCAAGTCCATGGGGCTAGTTCATTGCAGGTTTTAAAATATGGACTGACATGATTGGAATTTTATATCAGAGATAGGATGCTGGAGTGGAAAATTGGCTAAAAAGGAGGCAGAAACTGGAAGTGGAGGGTAAATTGAAAGATTAATTAGGTAACAAGTGATGGAGCATGAGCCAACACAGTCACAGTTTGGGGAAAGTATAGGTCTTTTGCACATACAAACCTCAAATAAAAGTATCATATAACACATCTCAATAAAATGCCAATAGGTACCTTCATCTAATCCTAAAATTTTGACATTATATCTGAGTGTGCTGCTTAGAGAAGCAGAGGTTCAAAATATTTATCACCAGTCTAGCTGGAGTTTTTGGAAAGGTTAGTTATTCTTCCATACACGTCCGTATTTCTCCACTTCCTCTTTTATTCTGTATATTTCTCTGCAAAACATCCCTGATCCCAAACTCACTATGAAACTCAAATGACTAAATCCATTTGGAGTTTAGTTTAGAATTCATGCCCACATTACCTTTGAATAACAACAACATTTTCCAGTCACACTATAATCTTTCCTTAGGTTCCTCTTTATTGGATGTGTTTACACTACTTTTTACCTATATTGCAATTAATGCAGTTATGTAACACATTACTAATGCCATCTGTGACTAGGACTTCCAATACTTTGTAGAATAGGAGAGCTGAAAGTGGACATCCCTGTCTTGTTCCCAATCTTAAGGGGAATATGTAGTTTTTGCCTGTTGAGTACGATGCTGGCAGTAGGTTTGCCATATATGGGCTTTATTGTGTTTAGTTTTGTTCTTCTTTTCCCACTTTGCTGAGAGTTTTTATTATCAATGGGTACTGTATCTTATCACATGCTTTTTCTGCATCTATATGATTATGTGGTTTTTACCCTTCATTTTGTTTATATGGTGTATCACGTATATTGATTTGTGAATGTTGTACCAACCTTGAATCCCCAGAATAAATCTCATTTGATCATGGTGTATGATCTTTTTTATGTATTTCTGTAGTTAGTTTGCTAATATTTTGTTGAGGATTTTAACATCTGTGTTCATCAGGGATATTGGCCTATACTTTTAATTTTTTTGTAGTGTCCTTATTTGGTTTTGGAGTAAGGATGATGCTGACTTTGTAAAATGAGCTTGGGAGTCTTCCCTCCTTTTGAATTTTTTCAAATGGTTTGAGAAGTAGAGGTGTTAGTTCTTATCAGAATGGCTGGTAAAATTCACCTGTGAAGCCATCTGGTCCAAGGCTTTTGTTCGTTGGGAATTTTTTGATTACTGCTTCAATTTTACTAGGTGTGACCTGTCAATTCAGATTCTCTGATTCTTCCTGATTTAATTTTGGAAGATTGTTTCTAGGAATCTAGCATTTCATCCAGATTGCCCAATTTGTTGACATATACTTGTTCATAATATTTTCTTATAATCCCTTGTATTTCTTTGGTGTCAGTTGTTGTATCTCCTCTTTCATTTCTGATTTTATTTATTTGAGTCTTCTTTCTTTTCTTCTTGATGAGTCAGGTTAAGGGTTTGTCAATCTTGTTTATATTTTCAAAGAACCAGCTCTTGGATTTTTAATCATTTATATTGTTTATTAGATTCTGTTTTATTCATTTCTGTTCTGATTTTTATTATTTCCTTCCTTCTACTCACATTGGGTTTTGTTTGTTGTTCTTTTTCAAGTTCCTTTAAGTGTAAAGTTAGATTGTTTATATGAGCTTTTTCTTGTTTCTCGAAATAAATCTGTAATGCTATGAATTTCCATCTTAGGATAGCTTTCCCTAGGTCTCACAGATTTTGGATTGTTGAGTCCCCATTTTCATTTGTTTCAAGATATATTTTGATATCTTCCTTGATCTCATTGTTGACCTATCCATTGTGTGATAACATGTTATTTAGCTTCCATGTTCTTGTGTATTTTTCATTTTTCTTCTTGCGATTGATTCTGCTTTCATAGCATTATAGTCAGAGAATATGCTTGATATGATTTCAATCTTCTTAAATTTATGGAGTCTTGTTTTGTATCCTAACATGTGGTCTAGCCTAGAAAATGTTCCATGTATACTTGAAAAGGATATATATTCTGCTGCTTTGGGGTATATTGCTCTGAAGATATCAATTAAATATATTTGATCTAGTGTGTTATTTAAGGCCACTATCTCCTTGTTGATTTTTCTGTCTGGAAGATCTATCCATTTCTGTCAATAGGCTGTTAAAATTCCTTACTGTGATTATACTGCTGTTGATCTCTCCCTTAATGTCCACCAAGATTTTCTTTATATAGGTGCTTCTATGTTGGGTGCATAAATGTTTACAAGAATTATATCCTCTTGTTGGATCAATTGCTTTATCATTATGTAGTGGCCTTCTTTGTCTCTTATTATGGCCTTTGATTTGAAGTTTATTTTGTCTGATATTAGTATTGCTACCCATGCTTTTTTTCCCTTTTCATTAAGTATCTTTTTCCTACCTCTTCACTTTCAGTCTGTGTGAATCTTTTGTCCTGAGGTGGGTTTTTTGCAGATAGCATATGTGAAGTCTGTCTGGAAAAAGTCCAGCCATTGTTAATACAACTAGAATGGTCTGTGTGACATCAGTGTAGTCTGGCAATCAAGGAGAGTGGACTGGAATGTGCATGCATAAACAATGACAACTTCACTGTACTAGTAAGTGAGGGCAGTAGACACTGTTGAGTGAGCATGTGTGCTGTGTGGCCATCACACTCAAAATGAGTGAGCAAGTAGAGCAATGAATCTGCATCAGATTTTGCATTAAGCTTGAACATTGCTCCATGGAACCTATTTGGATGATGAAGAAGGCTACACAACTGCTGATTGGCAGCTTCATCACAACAATGCACCCATAAATGTGTTATATCTCTTGCAGAGTTTTTTGACAAAACATCAGATCACCCAGGTGACTCATGCCTGCTACTGCCCAGATTTGGCACCCTGAGATTTCTGGGGTTTCTCAAAACTAAAATCACTTTTGAAAGGCAAGAGGTTTCAGATTGTCAATGAGATTCAGAAAAATATGTTGGGGCAGCTGATGGCAATCGGAAGAACTGTGTGAGGTCCCAAGGTGCCTACTTTGAAGGGGACAGAAGCATCATTGTCCTGTGTAGAGTGTTTCTTGTATCTTGTATCTTCAACAAATATCTGTATTTTTCATATTACAGGGCTAGATATCTTCTGAATAGACCTCATGTATGGGTTATGCTTTCTTATTCATTAAGCACATATGTCTTTTGAGTGGGAGAATTTAATTCATTTACATTAAACAATATTATAGGTACTCATTTATTGCCTTTTTATTCTCTATACCTATGTTTCTCTCTTTCTCTCTATTTCTTTTTCTTAAAGTACACCCTTGAACACTTCTTGCAATACTACTTTGGTGGTAATGAACTTCTTCAGTTTGTTTGTTTATTTAAACATTTCCTTGGAAGCTCTTTATTTCACCTTCAAATTTAAATGAGAGCCTTGATGGATAGATCAGTACTGTTGTATGTCCTTGCTTTTTATCACTTTATGTATTTCATGGCCCTCCCTTCTGGCCTGAAATGTGTCCATTGAGAAATCAGCTGACAGCCTTATGGGAGCTCAATTGTAAGTAACTGTCTCTCTCTTGCTGCTTTTAAAATTCTCTTTTTAAGAGTCTTTAACCTTTGCTATTTTAATTATGATGCTTCTTGGTGAGAGCTTCTTAGGTTCGTCTTGATTGGGACTCTCTGTGCTTCCTGTACTTGTATGGCTTTTTCCTTCACCAGGTTAGGGACGTTTTCAGGCATTATTTCTTTAAACATGTTCTTGGCTTCTTTGCTCACTCTCTTCTCCTTCTGGTTCCCCTATGATGCGGATGTTGTTTTGCTTGATATTGTCCGAGAGATCCCTTGGACTTTCCTCATTTTTTAAAAACTCTCTTATTTTTGATGCTCTGCTTGGGTGCTTATTTTGTTCTCTAAATTGTTGATTCGATCCTCTGCTTTATCTAAACTGCTGTTGATTCCTTCTAGGTGTATTCTTCATTTCAGATATTGTATTATTCATTTCTGACTAGTTTTCCTTTATGATTTTTTGTCCTTTTAATGATTACTCTCTCTTTGTTTAAGTTCTCACTGAGATCATTCATTCTTCCCTGAAGCTCCTTGGGCATCCTTATAACCATTGTTTTAAACTTTGCATCTGGTATATTGGTTGGTTCCACTTCATTTATTTCTTTTTCTGGGAATTTCTCTTGTTCTTTCATTTGTGGAATATTCCTGTGTTTTCCCATTTTGTTTCTGTTATGACTCCCAAACTTGTTATGATGGCTTTAGGATATAGGTGTCTTGTTTGACTCAGCTGCACAATCTTCCAGACCACATACTTAGCAGCCATGCATTCAGGCACTCAATGAGGGGAACTTGGCCCCTACTCTAGAGCCATACCACTCATTCTCTGTCAGAGTTTCCAACTCTAGCTTCGCTAGCAGGTGCATGGCACAGGTTCAGGTTGAGTGCAGCCAGCCAGCTCCTCTTTAGGAGCAAGCTCAGCAGGACAGAATCACTGGGACTCAGGAGGACAGTTCAGATGAGTCTCTCATTGGAAGTGGTGCTGGCAAAGCTTGGAAGAGGGGGTCAAGCAATATGGTCCCAGGTAACAGCCTCCAAGAGACACTCTTTAAATATCCCAGGTCTGAATAGTACTCCCTTTCCCACCACAAACGTGAGCACAACAGGGTGTGGCCCTGTGACTTGAGAGGGTAGATCAAAACAGTCTTACATTGGGGGTGGTATTGGTAGGCCTTTGCGGTGTGTGGGTACTTCTTCCTCTTCCCAGGCAGAAGCCTTCATTTTGCAATGAAGGTCCCAGCTCTAAGCAGCTCTCAGATCCCTCTATGGAACTGAGCTCAGTAGGTCAGGGTCCTCAGTTTCCAGAAAGGCAGGTCAAAAGAGTGTCCTGTTGAAGGAACAGCATGAGCTGAACTTGCAGGGGAGATAGGAGTGCCCTCACTGCACCATGATATAGCCACACTACCCAGCTCCTGCCCATCTGATTCCTGGACCAAAGCTTCCCTGGGAAATGTGCTCCAAAAATACCTGCTCTGCATGATACTCTGACCCCACTGTGGGACTGAAGTGTGCAGAGCAGGACCACAGGGAACAGAAGGGCAGACCAAGTAATATGACAGTTGTAGGGGGTATCTGCTGTTCACTTGAGGTAGAAAGAATGGTCTCCTTTCCAAAGATACAAAGTTCAATCACTGTCTGAGTCTCTGCTAAGAGCTTCTCCAGAAAAAGACATCTCCCAAAGTCCCTGCTGAGTGCTACCAGCAAACCTCTCTGTAAGGCCTGAGTAAGGCAGAGTGGTGACACCAGTAGTTGGAGGACTGGGCAATGTAGTCCCCAGGCTGCTGCTATAACACTAGGAGTGCTTGACTCTGGGAAGGTGGCATCTGGGTCTCTTGCAGACAACCTTCTCTCCCAGATGGACTTAATCCCCATTGATTTTTATTACCTGATGCAATGTGGGCTCTTTTTTCCATCTCTTTTGCTTTGAATTAGAGATCCCTGTGTAGGGTTGAGACCCTGAACTCCTGGGAGGAGGGAATTTTGCAGCTGAGATATCACTCTGGCTTCTCAGCCACTGCACATGGGTGCAGAGGCCAGACCTTTCCATATCTAAGACCGTCTCACCAGTCTCTAAGTGGTTTCTTCTGTAGATCCTTGGTTATAATGTTTCAGTTCAGCTAGGCTTCAAGAGGTTATTCAAGTTGAATGCTCTATAATTTAGCTGTAAATCCACTTAGGTTCCAGGAGCAGATGAGTGTAGCTCCTACCTACTCTGCAGCTATCTTGGAATTGCTACATAGAGATTTAAAATCCCAATAGAAGCCTTCATCTGAATTGATGAAATAAGTTTGCAATGCTATAAAATTGAAATTTATTAGAGGATGAATCCATAAAGCTGGTATATCATCATTTCTCCTCTTAACAATTGAGATTCTCAATTTGCTATACAATAAGTATAATTAAGTCAAACTCTTACAGTCAGGATTTACTAAAGCAGTACTATTGTAGAATTCAACTCAAAGAAGAGAACCTGTATTTAAGGCAGAAAAATATTTGGTTATGAAATAGCAAAATTAATATCAATTTTAAAAGCAATTGAGAGAAGGTAAAAGCATAAGAAGAGATTAATTTCTTTTCTTCTCTCAAGCAATAATTTTGAATTTATATAAGTTCTTGATCAGCCACATATTTCAAATTTGAATAACTGTATAGTTATAAGGGAGAATTAAAATAAAAATAAAAAATACTGGTCTCAAGCAGTAACTGAACACATCTGTATGAAGTCTTAGCTTTCCTTCTTAGAACACAACTGACTGAAACATGGACTGGAAATAAATAAACGTTTGAAAAATAGTCTACATTCAATGTGGAGTGCTTTGGATATAAAGAAATTGGAAATTGGGTATGATTTGAAATGGCATTTAAGCTTCCATTTAAATAATAATTGATTGTTTTGTTCCCATGAAATAAAAAGCGTCTGGGGAGAATATAGGAAATTCAGGGTGGTCTATACAAAATAATGGATCATTATAGCATGAATTGGGAAATGGGGCCCATTTTTCATGGAACCTGCACAATAGTTGATGATTTCCACAGTAGAGTATTTCTCCCATAAAAAAACTAAACCTTTGTAGGAAAACTGGTGATTTTTTATTGATTTTGAATTTTAGAGAAGCATCATAAATGAGGAAAAGAGGAATTGAGGAAGGAAGAAGGGAAGGAAGAAAGGAAAAAAGAAAGGAAAGAAGGAAGAAAGAAAGGAAGGAAGGAAAGAATGAGGGAAGGAAGAAAGGAAGGAAGGAAAGAAGGAAGGAAGAAAGGAATGAATGAATCCTGGTATTTTCGTCACTAGAATGAACTGGATTCAAACTCTATTCCTACCATTAATATTTTTTTGAGTAAGTCACATATTCTCTTCAAGTTTTGTTTCCTTCACATAAAAAGCAGAGAAAGCAATACACATAGACTTCCTACAAAAAGGAACTGAAGGACTTTATAAATTGAATAACTTATGCCTGCCACACTTAGTAGCTCATTCCCTTCTAAATTTCCCAGTTTTAGGAATTAAAAATGTTGTCTTACACCTATAGAGTTAAAATGAAATATTTTTCATTGAATAAATTATTTTGTGTGAATTCTGTTGCTATATATATAACTGGCCCAAAATACTAGTGTTTAACCAAGCCATTAATAAAATTTTCTGTAAAATACACTTTGTTCTATACAGTTTAAACTTGGCAGCACTTCCCCAGTGTGTTCTCCAGAACGTTAGTCTTCAGAAATCTCCCTTATAGTCTGTGGAGTACATTTTGTGATACATTCGTGTAATTGATCTGATTTGCTCCACCAACTCTGTAGGCAAGTAGTCATACTTCTTTTTATTTAAACAAATATATCTTGAAGACTTGATTTACTATTATCAGCAGGACTCTCTTGTGTTTGACCAACATCTCCACCACTGCCCACCCTACCTCCATTCTCTGGACTTGTCTAGGAACTCTGGTATTTACTCAGTCCAAAAAGAGGTTCTTCGGCAGAGAGTGAACCATAAGTCTGATTTTCTGCTGCTGAAGGTTTGTTTTGCCCAGTCCAACAGAATCTGGAAGCATATCCAAGAGAATATGCTTCTCTTTGCTAGCCCTGGGAAAATGATTTCTTCTTACCCTATATTTTCATAAATAATTCACAAATATTTTCAGAATTCAGCTAATTCAATAGATATTTACTGTCAACCATGTACTAGAACTGTCCCAAGACTGGGATATACACAAAACAGATAATATTTCTGCTTTCTTGGAGCTTATGCTCTAAATAAATAATATACATTTGTTAGTGATGTTTGCTTTGAAGGAAGAATAAAGTGATAGAAGTAGGATATTATTTTATACTTAGTTTCCAACAAAGCCTTCTCAGAGTTCCATAGCTGAGTGTAGAACTTGAGAAAGTGATGGAGTAAACCATGTAGACATTTTGAGGGAACCTTTTCTAGATAGAGGAAAATGCAATTGCAATGAGGCGGGAGGGTAGTTGGAATATCTGAGGCATATCCAGTGGTCTAGTATTACTGAATCAGAATTAGTAGAAAAATGATAGGAGATGAAATCAGAGATTTTGCATGGTGGGTCTGAGGAGATGATTTAGCTTTTGTATGCTATGGAAAGACTTTGGGTACCATTCTGAGGGATATGGAAAGCCAATGGATGGTTATCAACACATGATTTAATTTATTTTTCTAAGAATATCTTTTTCTTTGCATTTTTATTGTTGTTCAAGTACAGTTGTCTCCATTTTGGATTCTGTATGGAGAATAGACTGTAAGAATGGCATGCATAGAAACATGGAAAGGTACTTAAGGAACTTATTGCAGTAGTATAGGTGACAAATGACAATGGTGTCAACTAGGATGTTAGACGTGTTAAGACATAGTTAGGAATATATGTCCAAGGTAGAGTTTATGGAATTTATTGATAGATTAAATGTGCAGTGTGAAAGAGAAGAGCCTATTATGACTCTAAATTTTGTTGCATAAGCAATTGAAATCATGATGATACCATTTATTGAAATGAAGAAGACTGGAGGAAATTTTAGGTTTTGGGTCAGGGAGATGAAGCAAGAGTTTACATTTGGGAACATTAAATTTGAGATGCATTCCAGACTACTAAAGTGAACATGTTAAATAGGCATTAGATTATGACTCTGGAGTTCAGGAGAGAGATTAGTGATTGCAATTAAAATCTGAGTTATTAACAAGCACATAGAGGGTACTTAAAGTCATGGTATTTGGGAGGGATTACATGTATGCTGAGTGTAAATGGAGAATGGAAGCAAAGAGCCTTGAGGATAGTCCTAGGCCATTCCAATGATTCCAGCTACCAGTTGGAAGGAGGAGAATGAAAGGTGAATGGTATCCCAAGAGTCAAGTAAAGAAACTATTTCAAAACCATATTGACCATTGACTTTGACAACATGGAAATGATTGACAACTTTAACAAAAAGATGGTAGTTTTAGGGGTATATATAAAGAAATAATGTACAGGGAAGTAATGGACTCAGGAAATAGACAATTTTTTTCAAAAAGACCCATGTTAAAGAAGCAGACAAATGAGGATATAGCTGGAGGGAACTATGAAGTCAAGGCATTAATGCACAATTGACTGACATTAATGCACAATTATATGTGGAAGGGAAAGATAGTGGAAATTGATGATGTGGGAGAAAGGGATAATTGTACCTTAAACAGTTGAGAAACCCACCTAAATAGAAGAGAAAGGGTGATACAATGCAAAAATGTTTGGGTTGATGTTAGATAGGAATCATACATCCATTTAGAGCATGGGTGAAAGTCAGAGTATAGGAGTACAGAAAATTAGGGGGGTATATTTGAGGAATGTATTCATTCATTCATTTACTCATTTATTTACCAAGTACTTTTAAGTGCCTGTGTCTTAGGCACTTTTTCTAGCTATTGGGAAGATAGTAGTGACTGTAATAGTTACAAATACCTGCATTTTTCTCTAGTGAGGATGAAAAAAGTAAAGGAAATAAATACATAAATTATATAGTATGATGTATTGCACAAATGACATGGATAAATCGTAACTAAAAAATACTCTGTGTAAATAAATTAATTTGTAGGCATATATTTTGTTATGACAAGTTTTCCAATGGAATTTTTTGGGATTATCATGTTAGTAACATAGAGAAAAAAATTTATGATAAGCATGTGGGAACCAAGGCAGTGACCAGTCAACATTCAATCCATGGAACACTCATACTTACAAAGCATCTCCTTTGTCCTGTACTTCCTGGCATCACAGGTCACTGGTGGAGTCTTGGAGAGAAGCTGGAGTCTTATATTTTTTGAGTTCAGAAATGAAATAAAGGAAGAATCTGTGTAAAGTAGGAATAGTTTAGGTGAACTGGGTATATACTTTCAAAATAGCTGTTTGGTGTTTTGTTTTTTTCTTCCCTTTTTAATATGCCTGAATCAAATAAAATTTGTTTGGGTTAAAAGTGAAAAGAACTCATGTGCACATTGGTGAGATCAGAATACCCAGCAAAAAGTAGGCAAATAGAGAATTTTGCATGTTGGAAAAGAGATATCTAAGTCAGGAGCCAGAAATCTTAGAATTTGTACCCAACTCTGTTCTTATCTACATAGATAATTTTGCACAAATCTCTGAACTTCAATTGAGCCTTAATTTCCCTATTTACAGAAAATTGGTAAAAGGACCTGCCTTGTCTAACTCAAAAGGCTGTTACCTTCTTTTAATCACAAAGATCAGTATGTTATGCACACCTGAAAATATCTGAGGAAATTGAGTTTAGGTGAAACAACTTGTCTATGATTTACCAGTACATACATTGGACAAATGTTGAACTCAGGCTTCTCTGATTCAAAAATCTAAACTACTAACATGTTCTGTAGTATGTAACAAGAATGGACTGCAGCTGAAATCAAGAGGACATGAAAATGATTGCAAAATAGCTTTCATTCTCATGTCTGCTTCAGCATTCACTGCTGGTTGGTTTCAGAAGAGGGGCCAAAAGAAAACAAAACAAACAACAACAAAAAACCCTCTCTTGAAACAATCTAACCGGTGTCAAATATTTCATTTTCCTCTGGAAACTGCTGTGCTTTGAATTGTTTCATTCACCTTCTTTGCAGACCACATATAACAGGGGACTTACATCCAGAGCTTGATAACCCATTTCCTGTAAGCCAAATGGGAAAGCTGAGTAATAAGTATTTTTTTCTCTTTTCTTATTATGCAAACATCTATGAGTTATGCAGGGTGAACGTTAGGACACAGCAGTGCACTTAAAGTTTGCAAATATGCACTTAAAAATTAGCTTGCTGCCAAAGTCACTTGTATTTGTAACACATCGAATGCTCTTCTGCTCAGCAGTAATGTTACAGATGAACTTGAAAGACAGAAGTTGTATTTTTATGCAAATATGCCATAAAATGTCTTTGCTAAATAAGCAGTTCCTTCTGTAGCAAGGTTTATTTGCAGTGATATAATTTAGAAGCGTCCCCAGTGACAACCTTTTGAGCCATATTAGTTAAATGATAGAACATCTGCAGCGTTAAAATCTACAGCAATATAGTATAATGGGAAAAATGCCTAAGCAGCAGGGAGCCTTTAATAGAGAACTGCATAGGCCACTTAAATAGTGTAATCTGGCTTTCAAGTGGAGCATTCTAAAGAATCTCTATGAACCTTGCTTTGGGGCTTCAGAGAATCGGAATGATATTGAGGACAAAGCTCTCTTCTGGATCTACCTGTCACTGAAATGCTCATGCTGCTTTTCTACAAAGCCAGGTGGGATCACTTTTCTAGGAAACATCAATTACTTCTGCTTTTGCCCAGAAATGGCACAGTTATTTTTAGATATATTTTCCACTGGTCTACAAAGTATTACAATTGCCATCACATATTGGGTAGTATCATAATGGTGTAAGGATTCCTGTGCAAAATATGCCTCCCCATGATATTGCCTACTTATTTTTGAAAAACAGTAGAATTATACATTTTATAACTCCCTGTACAACTGGCAAGGTGCCGATATGGATGGCAAATGAATGAGTTAGAATTTCACCTATTTCCAGCATACTTAAATTCACAGATATTTTTCTCTGAGGGTCAGTTTGTGAAACTGATGCTTTGAAATAATCTTAGCTGAACTAATTTGAAATAACATGAATCAGGTTCTGCTAGGGGCTAATCAAATCCTGGATAGTAAATGAGCTACCTTTGGAAGTTGTGTTAATACAACAGTAGCTTAATAAATTAACTCTGCCGATTTGACTTCTCCTGGTACTTAATTTACAACTGGAGATGACCCTGGTGCATGGAGAACCTACCTTATCATGAACTAGTTACTTGTTCTGATGTAGTGCACATATCCAGCCAAGATGTTTGAAATATATTTTTGTACAAAATATAAAAAATGGAGTCCAGGGAGGGTACACTTCTTAACTGAAGAATTAATACCTGGAATCATTACATCTATTTTTTTCTCTTGGAATATTTTTTAATTTATCTTCCATGATAATATCTACAATATATAGAAAATGAATTGGTATGTCATTATAGTCCCTCAAAGAAAAATTTCCCCAATTTCTTTCTCGACTGTCTTCAACCTACTGGTACACTTGAGTATTTTATTTAAATAAAAGTTATATTATAAATCAGAGTCTTTTAAAATTTATTTATCCATTCATCCATATATTCAGTCACCCACCAATCTATTCATCACTTTTTTGTTTTATTCATTCAATCAATAAAGTTAACTCTCTCTTTAATATTTTGTAGACTCTTAGGTTTTGAAAAACTTGTGTCAAAAGAGATGTAGACCAATGGAAACTACTAAATCTCTTCTTTGGCAGAGGTATTTGCTATAATAACTTGCTTCAGTCAGCTAGCCTTGGTCATCCTCCTCGCTGTGTGTTTAGCTGAGGTGCTCTGTTCTGTAGATTGCCGTTGGAACCTTACTAGGTGCTGTACTCTACAGATGAATTGAAGCTGAGTGCACTATACATAACCTTTGGATAAACAGAAGATTTTGGTTTCCAAGACTGCCAGTGTTTCAGCTACTGAGTACACACATAGCTCTTTTTGGAAAACTGTACTATTTATGTGCAGAATTCAACAGCAACAAAGATAGAGTTCTCATGTCAAACTGAAACTCACACATTTTGGCAGGGAGATGGTGACATTTAAGTCACTTTTTATTAGTATTTTTTAGTAAGGCCTCCCAACCTTTCTCCCTAACTTACTCTGATCACCTTGGTATCTCCATTTTTAATAGGAAAAGCCATTGTAATCAATGCAAAATTAATTCTAATTCTCCAAATTAGGTTGTGAAATGCGTTTCATTAAGTGTATGGATGCAACTTACTAAATCAATTCACTTATGTAATTCAATTCACTGAATAGGGGATTTTCAAGTCCTTTTTGTTTCACTCCAGGACATCAAGATACATCAGTCAAAGGTCTGAATCCAAGATTCTAATTCTAAAGATGGTGCCAGGAGAAAGCAAATGTTGATATCAACTGTGCTTTAATTTCAGGAGACAGTTTTCCTTTCAGCTGATGTGAGGTGGCTCAGGTTCACTAATGGGTCTGGCTTAGACCCTTTAAGAGATGTTTATTATCATGGTCTGGAGTTAGATAGATGATTTGAGGCACCTGATTTCAGAGCCCCATCAAGTTCTCATGCTGCAAAAAAACATTTGATCATTTGATGTGGTCATCTCAAAGAACAAATAAAGTGAAAAAAGATTTTATCTCATTTACTCATGTAATGTGTGAACTTTACCTCGAAATATATTTTATTCTTCATACTATCATACTGAATTGCTTTCTTTCAGTATAAAAGAGCTTTGCAAAAGATTTTAAATTCAGGTGATTTGAATTTAAGGGGGAATATTCCTTAATTTTCCACTTGGTAGAATAGATACTGAGCAAGAATCATGGAGGTGTTTTGGGTATTTTACATGTTTTAATTGAGGACAATTATACAGAGATGTAGATGTCACAAGCCAGCCGGTGGAGTGTGGAACAGTGGCATTCTGTGTTCGGTGTGGGGCTTCATGTGTTAGTTTGTGGCCAGACTCCAGGCTATCCACTGAAGATGTTTAAAAGTTCACTGCTTTTGGAGGCCAAATAATTTTCCAGGGGATTAATGCCTCAAACGTTTTAACTTGGTGACTTGGACTATTTAGAGATGCAGATCTTATTTCTTTTAGCTGTTGATTTTCAAAGGCATGTTCTTTCTGGCTCTGGATAATTCTTCAATAAAAAGGAAGACTTACATGTACAGAAGGCTTATGGAAGACTTATGTATAATCTTTAAAAAGTTGAGCCATTTAGAAACATGATCATTTGCATTTTTTCTTTTTTGAAAGCTTAACCCCTAAATTGTAGTTCTTTAGAGAGAAGGGACTTATGAATTTTTATCCTTTTTCCTTGAAAATTGAAACATACTCTTGTTTTTCACATATAGCTTCTAAGGTAATGAAGAACACACCAGTACATTAAAGCGAATGTGTGTCAAATCCCTGGGGAGAACAGATGTCATGCATGCAGCATTTCCTTCAGACATCTGAAATCCAGCATCATTGTTCTTTCAATCTGTTTTCCAAGCAAATGAAACAATGGGGAGTAAACATAAATCCTTCTATATTAGAATTTAAGAAATGTGTCAGCTGGAAAAGTTCAAAGTTTACATTGGATAAATCAAGATATAAAGAGCTTCAAACTAGAAATCCCAGAGTTGAAAATGTGTATATTCCCACTGGTTATTCCCAAACTCTACATTTTCCCATCGATTTCAATAATATGTGATGAAGCAGAAGCCCGAAACTCTCTACAAGTAGAGTTAATTATTTTATGCATATTTTAAGCAATATGCTTGAATGTTAAAGATCATAACCTTAATGTGGTTTTCCCATTAGTTGTTATCATAAATTGATAGCAAATATATATTAGTTGTTATCATAAATTGAGACTTGGCAGTCAGTAATAAATTTGGACCTCTGAAAACTGCAAACTTAAGAAAATCATTCATCCTACATTGACAAAAGTGTATTAGTGTGTGTGCACATGTGTGTGTTAGTACTTCTGTGTGTGTGTAGAATTTAACATTTGTTGGATTAAAAATATAAATGACCTCATAAAGGTAGATTAATATCTTCTCTGGACTCAGTATAGCCTTTAATTTGTAGAGTTGCTTCTGCCCAGTTTTGAGCTGGAAAGAACTAAGACTGAAAGAAAAAATATGAGCTACTTCTCTGCCAGCTGGGGAACTTGGCACTTGTCTTATGTCTGAGTCAGTCTCTGCTTGGACTGGCGTGGGCCTGAGCAATTCACTGCCTTTCATGCTGTAGCCACATCTACAGATCTGGTTGTGCCCTTCCCATGACTGTGCTTGCTTTCCTGGTTGTCTTATAGTTGTGTTTGCCGGAGGAGAGTCCTGCCACAAACCCCAGGCCACGTGGCGGCATACTTACCTCCCAGATAGCTCTTGTTGTTCTGCTAGTCGCTCCTGCTAAGGACAAGCTATGACATTGCTCCTCCGCTGTGTGGCCACCAGCCAGGATTACACCTGAGATTGTGAGACTTCCTTAGGCATAACATTTTGGTTTTTTGCAGGTTGGCTCTACGGGCAGATTAACTGTTTTAGGCGTGGCTCGTCGCAATTCCAATTTATGACACTTTTCATGTTACCCCACCATTGGGATCCCTGCATACCTTGTGGCAAGGCTACACAGGTGTGACAAAAATCACACTAAATATGACAGCTTACAAACATTTTGTTTCAAGAGCAAAATTATTGTGAGGGTTATTCAGAAAATAATTCCTCTATCGCACCCCTGTTATTTATGTGACATTTAGTTGAGACATAATACTCAAAAAGCCATTTGATCTCATATGTTTGTTTTTCACTATTTGGGAACTGACAAGTTCAGTTAATGGGTTAGGAGCATGTGTGTCTTTCCAGCAGGAAAAAAAAATAAAGCAAATAGTATTTCATGATACCACAGCTCTAATTAAAACAGCAGAGATTTTAACAAGTTTTTGCTATTTTTCTCTCTCCAGGTAAGCCAGGTGTTAACTGATCTAAAATGATTAGAACTGGGTGTCTTCTATGCGTCTCTTATCTGGCCAAATACCAATTAGATACGTAGTTATTTTTTATTATTAACCTGCTTATATTGTAACAGAATCTCTTATATTTTCAGGTGCTAATAATGCTTAGTATTTATAAATGGTCCATTTTTATTTTGGATATATGCAGTTTGTTTTAGTTATATTACTAACTACTTACAGTAATCAGCACATTTTCTTACATGGACACACATCCCTTTCACAGTAGTAGGCATTTACGATATTTTACATGTAAATGAGAAAAACCAAGAACAATGAAAAAGTATATTCCATGATGTTACAAGTGAAAGATACTTTTTGAAATCCATTTGATGGCTTCTTTACAAAAAAGCATAGAAAGTACTAGTTTGAAGGATAATTTCATTTCAGTGAAACTTATCACTTCTTTTGGTGGAAATAAAGCTATAAAATAGTCCTTATAATTTAGGTTCATGAATTTGACCCTGCTGATGAAGTCTTTTAGATACATCAATGTGTGGTTGCTCCTCCTGTACCTCCTACTGGGGACCTGGCACGCATCCCAGGCATGTTCTCTGACTGGAAATCAAACCAGGGACCCCCTGGTTCACAGCCCATGCTGAACACACTGAGCTACACCAGCCAGGGATGGAGGCCTTAAATATGCTATCCAATGAGCATTGAAAATAAATAATTTAACTGTTTCTTTTTTCCTGCAGAGGTTTTAGAAATGGATCATTAGTCCTGGAGAGTGGAAGTGTATGCTCTTTTAAAGCAATGTGCTCTTTTTAAATGTGGACGAAATTGGCTCAGGTAAAATAAGAGCTCAAAGGGCAATCCCCTAGAATCCAAATGTTAACCTTTGCTTGAAAAGTCCCAAGACATGTAAGTTTTATGCTTCTTTTTAAGAAGAGTTCAATGTTGATATTTTGTCATAACCTTGTGTATGTTCTCCCTATTACTGACTGATATTAGGGATCTGACTTAGTGTGGAGAGATGCAATTTATGGAGTTTCTGGGTATTCTGATGGTTTTCAATGCCTTCTTACCATTTATGGATTTCATCTTTAATTTATCTGTGAATTTGGTTATTCTCCATGTAGTTATGTTGACAATTAGGGCAGGAATGTAACATGTGAGTTGGCATTATAATCCTGGGCATTGATAGTGTGAATAGTTTTCATATTCCAGGGTAGATAGATCAGAAAAGGTAAATTTATTTTATCAAAGCACTAGACTTCCATTCTCCTAAGTGTCCACCTCACCCCTATTCCTTATTCTCAGAAACCAGAAGTTGGATGGGCTTAAACAAAACAGAGGGGAGGTGGTAAGAGTGTCCTCCCATTATGTAGTTATTTCTCTCTTTTGTGTGACCTCTGGTTCTGCTCAGTTTTCCATAGTTCTTTATGCAGAAGTGACAGTCAGTTTTATTTTATTTTTACGGTCAACATTGCTTATCTTCATTCTTCCCTGAAGGACATCCTAGACACATAGGGCAATGGGACCTCCTTTAATGTTCTCTGAGGTTGCTATGTTTGTACGCACTGACCTTGGAGGATGACCTAGCTCGACTGAGGAAAGCTTTCTCAGAGGCATTTGTGGAGAGTGGGGGGGTTGGCATAAGGAGTGGGGAGAGCTCTGTGTTTTCATTTTCTCTGTTGTTGCTCCATCTTGATGATCTTTCCTGCCTGGGTGTAGAGGAGAATGGGAGGGAATTTTTTATGTGTAGATTGTTAGAATGCTATCATGCTAGTCCTCTTTACTTGGCTTCACTGAATTTTCCAGTCAGCAAGTATATCAAGGGAAGTAGTTTAATAATTTAATCTGCAGAACTGTCTTTTCTTACTTGTCATTGCCTCTAGATTGAGTAAACCACACTCTAACCTAAGCAGCAAAAACATAAGCATACTTCTGCTGAGGACTGGAGATGGCATAGTCTCTTAACTCAAGCTATTATCTTCACGAAGTCAGAGAATTAGCTATATAATTTGGCTGCCTTTCTTCACCATAGTCCACAAAGCATCCTTTGTATTTTTGAGTCTTAGGTGTGTATGTTTTAAATCCACGTTCTCATTCTCACCGTATTACTGCCCTCCGAAATGAGGTAAAAATGTACCCTGATTAAGAAGTTGCAAAGCACATATTCTTCTCATACTTACTCAATTAGATTTTAGTTGGGAATCATTTAAAGAACAGCAAAAGTAGGCAGAAGGAAGAGGACTGTAGACAGAACAAGTATTTGGAATTTTATTGTGACTTCAAAAACCAGAAATCTTGAAAGTTTGATTTTTAACTTGTTGAACATAAACTTTGCTTTAATATGCCAATGCTTTGTATTATTGTCATTAAGTACTTTAACATGGGTTTATGGTGTCATTAATAAGTACATCTATTACAAGTTCTCATTCCAAATACAAAATTAAGTTTGTCATTAGTGCATTTGTGTACTTGTAGAGGGTCTCGTGATCATCTACTAGTTAGGTAAGCTGTTGTTTTCAGACTGTTGGCTCCTTACCTAAGAACTTCCCAGTCTTGATATCCTAGCAAAACACACCCTGTTGGGTCTTATTGCTTAAATATTCCCACTTCTAAAATTACCACTACACCACTGGGGGTGAATGAATACATGATCACAATTTGAATTTGACAGTTTTAAAGGAAATGGCATAGGGATTTAATTAGACCCTCTCCATGTGCTTCATTGATTCTCAGATGGGTTTTCATTCTAGCATAAGCAGATGTAGATTCTAAACTAGAAGTTAGGTTTCCTTGTACCTTATTTGGTTTATTCAAACCAGTAAAACACCCAACAGTTTGTTGTCTGCATGTGCAAAATTCAAAAGCAAACTGGGTTGGAAATGTTGAGAAATTATTTCATTCTTTACTTCCATTTTTATGAAATAGGAAGATTGAAGTCATCAAGAAAATAATAATTTTTATGGCTCTTGATCTTTATGCTGTATAATGAAAAGGGAAATTAAGTTAGTGAAATATTTTCATTTTGAGCAATAGCAGAAACTTCCTGACATTATTAGAAGAGAAATATAATAGTTATTGCTTTATTTGAGCTAAACAAAATGCCCAACTGAGAAAGATATGAAAGCCATTGTTAAAATTAGTTACTGGAGATTTTAAGAGGGGAACTTATTATAAGCCTTTGAAGATTTTCTTTGAAATATATTTTTTATTTAAATGAGGACAATATGCATCCTAATTTTAGAATTCTAAAAATCCCAATGTTTACTCAATAAATGCATTGTTAAACTTTCTAAAAAATGAGTTTGGATAAAAATTAGCAGAAGCAAGAAATTAATTGAAGTTGACCACAGATGTTTGGGGTGGCATGCCACCGCCAGTTGTCTCACTGGCTGCACAGTAGAGAATGTCATCATAGGCTCCCTCCTGCATCAGCAGAGAAATATGATGTAGGTGGCTGTCTAGTTTTTTTGAGTTATCAGGCATTCTACACCAGGACTGCAGAAAGCTGGACTGTGACTCCTTTGTGAGATCTTGAAGCTGTTTTTACCAGGCCTTTTCTTTTGGTCCTGACCCTTCCAACCTTTGACTTTTTGTTTTTATCTCCCTCATGTGGACCTCATCATTGTTTCATCTGACTTTTTGAACCATTCCTTTTGTATCAACTTTTCTTTTCCCTCTCCTCTGGTCTCACTATGTTATACAAAAAAGCTTAAAACAATACTTCTTATGGTGAGATCTTTAATTTAAAACTTTTTGCTTCTTAATCTACCCATTATAATTATGGTGCATTTTCTGAAATATTAAAGGAGTTTTGTCTCTTTCCTTTTTATTCTGTTCTAAAAGTTGGACAATAATTAAAAAGTAAAAAAGAACACCTTGCTTGCACCTTGTAATCCATGGAACCTTTAAGTTAAATGTATATATCTAAAGATGGTATAAGCATGCATGCATACATATAAAACATGTTCATTTGTTATCTAGCTGTCTTGTTTTTCTTAATTCTTAGTTTATCTTGTATATTGTGTTAGCATAGGTAGAAATTTTTGCAATATGTATTCTCATGTTTTAAACTTTTTTGAAAAAAATTTATTAAAAAACATGTTATGTCCTACCCTGAGGTTATGAAATCTTTGTGTTTATGTGTGGGTACATTCTGCCATTTGTTTGGTGGCATCTACCTGAGTAGGTGCAGAGTGTGATTCTATTTCTATAGCAACAGTCTGCAACTAATGTTAAACATAATGAGGCATTAAGATATGTCATCACTATGATGAACCATTCCTACCACTTAAAATGTCTGGCCTCTGCCTATCACAGTTTAGGGTCAAAGATGGAAACAAATATCCAAGGCCAGACAGCACAGTGGAATGTTGTATTATGAATAAAGCAATGACAACAATCAGGGCTACAAAATGTTTTTGCACTGTAAAGGCTTTTTTCCCACTTTAACATCCACCCAATGAGGTAGGTTGTAGAGATATTAACTGTCACTAATAAAAGCGAGAACTTGAGGTACAAATAAAATTATTTATTCAAGATAATTTTATCAGTAAGTTAAACTGTGCTGAGCCCAGAACTTGGCTCTTCTAACTCGCAGAAAATGGACCACTGGTAGTCCAAAATGGAGATTTAAAAAATGACATTAGAATGATCTAAAGGTCTCTCAGAACTTGGGGTCCTTGATTGCTCACTTGAGTCAACTTAAAAGAATGTCCCAGTCCTCTTTCATTGCCCTTCCCTGTTTGCTTCTGCATTCTGGTAATACCGCCATCCCCTCTCCCTGTGTAGACTAGAACCATGAACAGGGAAGAACTTGATGAAGTCTGTAAGAACTTGGCTTTGACTCCATGCCTAGGCCTCCCTGGTGACCCTTCTCAGAAACTTAAAAGCCTCAGCAAAACCTAAGGATTAACCTAAAGATATTGCAAATGACTTCTCTAAAATTTACATCCTGACTCTGGGTTGCCACCTTGGTCTCCATTAGCCAACCATGCATGAGCCAGGACGCTTGAACCAGCTTTCCTCAAGATTTACCTCTGGCTTTTGAGGCTCTGTGAGTGATCCATTTGGAAACCAAAGGAAGGAACTACCTCTGGACTGTATGGAGCATCCTGTCTGTGGTCTTTGGGAAGAAACAGGGTTGATAATTTTGTTGCATCATGAAAAGGCCTCTCAAATAATCATAGAATTGTTTTATCTTGAGTTTGTAACTTCTAAGCTCTGAAAGGGCTAACATGAAATTTTAGGGCACCTTTGCTTCCTGCCAAACTTCTCACCCTGCTTGAAGATGCCTGAAATTCTAATTTATTTCTTCAGCTTACTTTTTTTTTACTGTTCACATGCAAATGGAAAAATAACAGGTTCAAATGCTATTTATCACAACTTAGTCTTAATATTTTCTTCTTCCTTCCCTCTCTCCCGCCTTTTCTCTCTCTCCCTCTTTCCCACCAACCTTTCTAATTCTATTTTCTTTCTTTGTTATTTTTATGCAGCTCGCATTTATTGTACACATTCTGTGTTCTAGATACAGTGCTAAATTAGCAGTGTTTAAAGAAAAGTGCTCAAATCCTGACAGTTCTGAGCTTGAATTTTTGCTTTCCATTGGCTGATAAACTGCATAGCTGTGGAGAGTAGGTAACTCAATCCTCACGCACCCTTCACTCTTGCATTTTTAATTGGTAATATTAATATGAATGCCTACAAAATAGGGTTGATATAAAGAATAAATAAGATTGCTTGTAAGACCTTTCCTAAGCGCATATTTTGATTGAGCAGGAGGGGAGAGCCCATAGGGAGGACATGACCACTGAATGGGGCCAAGATAGAAAATTAGCCAGGCCTACGGACAAGTATTACCTATAAGCTATGCGGTGTCACGGAAAGGCAGTGGAGAGGGAGTTAGAAAATTTGTGCTCTAATCCTGACCCTGTATTGGCCAGCACGTGATAGACCTTTTTACTTTCCTAGACATTATTTCCTCTTCTATGAAGTTAGAGAATGAAATGGCATGTATTGTGGGAGACTCTTTCAAGTCTCAAAATGGCACATGATTCTAACTTATTAAAGACTTCCATGACTGCTTAAAACATTGTATTTTAATGCAACTATGGCCAGGTCTGCTACAAAACCATATGGACTATGTATCTGTGCACGGTGGTTGGAGGAGTACAAAGAATAATTTGAAATATCGTGGTAGAATTGAGTCCTGCTTTCTTAAACTCCTTTGAGACTTAGGTTCAATTTTTAGGTACTGACAAAGTTGCATGGAACCACAGTTTTCTATCATGTTTATGGAGGGAAGGTAGTTTCTTCTCCTCTACTAAAAAAAGCATTTTGTTGGAAAGTGAAAGTAGCGGGTTCTCCTCATGATTGTCAAAAATTAACTAAGTAAATGACTCTTTTCTTTGGACCTCATTTTTCTTGTCTGTAAAAAGAACCAGATATTCTATATCATCTTTGAGTCTCCCTCTGTTGCCAAAAAGCTCAGTTATAGCCCCACATAGAATCACTTGATTGACTCATGAGTTAAGAAAAAGGTTTAGGTTGGAAGTTCCCCCTTAATATGACCAAAACAGGTCAAATTACAACTTTTTCAATGGAAAAACTTCCTTTTGCTATCACCACTCTTAATCACATATAATCATTTATCTTTTATGAAAAAAATTATCATATTGTAGATGTGGTCTTAAGATGATTTGAATTATGTGTAAACCACACATACACACAATACTTCTTATAAATAACAAATAAATTCTCATCCCCTGAAGGACACTAAATTTAGTCTGGAGAAGCATTCCACAAGCTTTTCAACATAGATCTAGTGTGTAGTAGCTAAGATCACAACCATGGTACAGAATTTTTCTTTTTCTGTTTTTTCTCATTTTCTAAGGTTTTTTAACATTAGGGCAAATATTGATCATCTCATAGGTTTTACTTTTTTATAGTTAGCTCTGTATTTATTTGTTGGGATTCCTTATTTTCTCAAGTCTAAAGAACCACCAATCATTTAAAAATCTCCATTGATTAAATAACAAGTTTACAAAAAATATTACTTCATTAAAAGTATACTGTGATTGAAAGTTGCTTCTTGATTTTAGAAACTATAATAGTAAAAAAGGGGGTCTTGAATCAAGGAAACGTGATCAGTCACTCAAGTAGGGAGTAGACATATTAGAAATATTACCCAGAAGTTCTCAACTTTTCTGAGAAGCTCTTTCTCATGGGTCTTTCGTTTGAAACCTGCATCATCTAGATACCAATAGACAGCACTGCCTCATAAGTAAAATTTTAGCATTCATATCCAGAGTTTTTGTAGTAAGTTCCTCTGATTAAACACCATTGTATAGTCCTAATCCCTGAAAACTGCTGGTGGAAATACTGAAATAATTGCTCAGTGTCCCATATTAGAAAGGTTTTGTTCATTGTGCGAACAAGCCTCCTCTCTCCCACAAGATGTAAAAACAGAGCTCTCAGAAACAGAATGGGGCCGAAAAATTATCGAAGGGAACAACATAAATTAAAACATCACAATTTTGCCAATTCACTGTCAGAAACCTATTGGTACATAATTGGGGAAAATTAAACAATGATGATAAGTATAAAATTAAACTTTGGAATCTTGAATAAATTGAACACATAACAAAATTAGGTACATTCTATTATAAGGACCTTATTGTAGATTTGAATTCAAGCTCTGGCCAATTTGAAAGTGAGACCATAAATCTGAAAAGTGCAAAGTTAGCTTAATCTTTTACTTGGTAGTGGTTGTTCATGTTGCAAACCAATAGCTCAGTTTTCTATCAGAGCTAAATTGTCCTGTGGATTCCAGATATAAATTGGGGAAGTTTTGTTAATCTTTTTTTTTTTTTTAAAGATTTTTATTTATTTATCTTTAGAGGGTAAGGGGAGGAGAGAGGGAGAGGGAGAGAAATATCAATGTATGGTTGCCTCTTGTGTGTCCCATGCTGGGAACTGGCCTGCAACCCAGGCATGTGCCCTGACTGGGAATTGAACTGAGATCCTTTGTTTCGCAGGCCCACGCTCAATCCACTGAGCTACACCAGCCAGGGCAGTTTTGTTAATCTTAAATGATGTAAAAATTACACTTACAAACTACCTAGATATATGAAACACTTCTGTATTTTTTGTTTGAATTTCAGATGTCATTTAACCTATTTATGAGTTTCTAAAATGAATTAATCAGTTAAATAAGGAAGAGGTTAATTTTTTTTTACTGTGAGAAGAGAGGCAAATCTCTGGGTAGTAGTTACTTAACATCACCCCTACATTATGTTAGGTATTTAGCTACAGATGTGGACAATCTCCTTACTTTTTTTTTTTTTTTTTTCAGCTTCTGCTCTCTAACTCTTTATTTCCCTTCTCCTGGGCCTCAAACTTTCCCTTGAGATCCAGCTACAAAGCATTTCTCTCAGACAGAGTCCCAGAGGGAAATTCTAGCGCTCTCTCTTTGAGGTGATCCAACTCAACAGATATTCATTGGATGATGATTTTGGTGGGGAATTTTAGTAGATGAGTTTTCTTTTCCCTATCCACTCCAAATACAACTTCTTTGGCTCTTCTTCTGATAAAGACTCATTAGAAGGGCACCATTTATCTTTCAGAACTAATCTTATGTGATAATGACTTTATTCATTACCCCTGATAGATAACTTCTGCTTTTAAATGATATTGCCAATACTTTTAAACAAAAATCTTAAAGTCTCAGTCACTAGGATCAAGGCATGGCCAGCTGAAGGTGATCGGTGCTTCTCAAATAATACCGTATAGAAATTTCTCTATTCACTTCACAAAGTTGAAGTGATAAATCAGGAGGTAAGTTTTGCTTTGCTCTTATTTTTGATATAATAAAAGAAGGCAGTGCTTTTAAAATGAGCTTTTTTTTTGGCTATAATTTCACCTTCTCTATGGTTTTTTAAAGTTATTAGTTTTATCAAATAACCACAACAAACTTATCACAGGTTTTTCAAAAATTACCCTTGGCCCAATCAAAAAGTGCCCAGAAATTATTACTTATCATATTAAACTTCCATTTTAAGATTATTTCAGGGTAACCTAAAAGTCTTCTCAAGCTTCATGTACATATATATATATGAACAATATATATGAACAATATATATATATGAACTATATATATAAGTATTTATCAACATGCTGTGTTGAAAATAAGATGGGATGAAATATTGGCATTTGGTTGAATTGATCTAGTTAATTTTTGTACTATAAAATGTGTAAGTCAATTCACTTACCACCATTTAGATGACACAACAAATTTTAAAATTGAGACTGAGAGATTCATCAATAAGAATCGGTGAAGTACAAAATACTTCTCCTTTAAACAAAGTTGCCATTTATCCAATTGAAGATTTGTTTAAGAAGAAGAGTTTGGAGAATTCTCTCCCATGCATGAAGTGAGCTGATTGCTTGTTTCAACTGCTACTTTTAAAGAAGAAGAGCTAGATAGCTCAATAGTCTTTTTCTAAATCACAAATTATTATACATGATTTATAAAGTCCAAAATAAATACAACTGCTGTTTAGAATCCTAGTGCATTGCTCTTTAGTGTTTTAGCAACAAATGAGACAACCAGAGCTGATTTGTTTTTATTTATTTTCAAAAAGCACCCAGGGAAATGATTGATTTTGTTTGTAGGATCATTTACCTATTTTTTAAAATCAAATCTGAATTCCTATAGATGGATTTCTTCTCCAAACATAAATATTTCTTATAGTTTGCCCTTAAAAATGATACAAAAGATTTTTATAAGCAAGAAGCAAACAAGCTAAAAAGAAACCCCAGAAAACTCCTCAAAACATTTTCCTTTCATTGTGAGAGCTGAGTTTACCTTACAAATGCCAAAGTAGATGCTTAAAGATTTTCCTAAATCGACATGGTTATGACTTCTCTTACTGAGAATAATAGCATTTTTATTATACTTATCTTTTAAGTCCCTTTACATTTTGTGGGAATTTAAACTTCTTAGTAAAAGGTATTTTCATTGGAATCAAAATGGGACTTTCAGATGTCTGTCGTTTTCTAAAATGCTTTGAAGTTTGAATTTTCTCTATGTATCAAGAGAGTAATTCTCTCTGAATAGATTATACTAATGATAAATTTAGGATTTCAAGAATCAGCCTACTTTACAGTTACAAAAACTATACCTATTATTGACACCACAGTCAGCTTTTGTGCAAATTTAAGCTGTGACAACTATTTATTATACTTATTAAATAGCAAGTAAAAGGTTCCAACACTGAAGTTTTAAAAATTGTGACAGGCATCGAATGTAGATGGCATTGGACCAATCACATACTATGATAAGATAATGCTAAGAGGTCAAAACAGTTGTAGAAAATGAAAGGAAGTTACAGTAGTCATGGCTATTCAGCAGCTCGTTTTTTAAACGAGTGCTAGCTTTCTGTGGGAAGCCTGAGAAAAGGTGCTGTGGTAGATACAATTCTAAGATAACCCCAAGATTACCTCCCCCTAGTGTATAATACCCTCTCTTTGAGTAGGAACAAGACTTATGAAAACAATACATTATAGGGAAGAGGGAATTTTGCAGATGTATTTTGGGTCCTCAATAATTTCACTTTGATTTAATCAAGATAGAGGCAATCCTGGGTGAACCTGACCTACTTAAGCGATTCTACCTGCTAGCCTGAAAGAAATGAGCTTCTATGTAGTGAGATGGGCTACGAAGAAGGGTGCAGGGCACGGTGTGAGGGCTGCCTCTAGAAGCTGAGCGTAGTCCCCAGCAAACAGCTGGCAAGACAATAAGATTACTAGTCATACAAGAACAAGAAAATGGATTTTACCATAAATGAGAAATTTGGAAGTAAACCCTTCTGCTTTAGCTGTGATTGTAGTTCGTCTCTGCCAGCACCTCAACTTTAGGATGGTGACGCTGTGAACACAGGACCCAGTTTGTGTTCAAACTCCTGAGCAAGGAAACTGTTAAATAATAAAGGTATAATGTTTCAGGCTACTAAGTTTGTGATAATCTTTTACATAACAGTAGAAAATGGTTAGAGATGAGAATGAAACTTTTAAGCTTCACTTAAATATTTAGAAGTGTTAACAGGATGGCAACACTGGCCTAGAGCTGAGAATCTCGCTTCCGATGAGATGTGTGCCTTGCATAATGCCCCAGTTCCATCACTCCCAGTGGCCTCCCTGACACTGAGATCCAGCATCAATTGCAATTCATCATTGCATTTGCTCTGCTATTCGTACATAATGTTACAAATGTTATCCTTAAACATTTTCTGTACTCATTTTTCTATCAAACTTGGAAAATGAAAGATTGAGCTGGGAGAGATCCTTGTTTCTCAAGCCCAGTCTGATTTCTCCATTTCTGATCTTATTGGCATTTGTGATTGTGATCCCTGGAGATTAAAGAAATAATTGATTGGAAACACCTATGATAACCTAGACCAGCTGCTTAGCAAATGTCCATATCCTTCCTTCTAGCCTTGCTTGTAGTTGTTTTGAAACATTTGGACGCAGAATAAAGTGATTTTAGCATTCCCAGTGACTGTAAGTGGAGTACCTTGACAAAATGTTGAAATCAAACAGGAGAGACTTAGATTGCATTTCTAATAAAGCAGACAATATAAAGAGGAAAGACAGTATGATAACCATGTAGCTGACCCCAATTTTCCCTTTCCATCTCTGCTAAAATCAATGAAATTTCTTCTCAGAACCAGGAAGGGGAGAAAACTGTCCCCCGTCGAAGTACTCAATTTCCAATGGCTGTGTATCCCTGGCCTCTGGATGAGGTTAACTGTGCAGAGGAAAGTCACACTTTCAGAAGTTAGACACTTATTCTCACTGAACCACAGTGAAGACACAAATTCCATCTCTTTCCTGGCTTTGGATAGGTGAATTAACAAGGAACCACTCTGGCATTGTCTTCTAGTCTTCAAATGAAGCCTAATTAAGGAAATATATAGTTTTTATTGAGCCGAAAGAAAAAGGGACATGGGGCACAATTAAGTTCTTATAAATAATTAAAGCCATAAAATTATTAATGTAGCAAATATTACACATTAGTAAGAAATATATTTTGGCACCAACTGCTGTACAAAATCTCTTTTTCATAATCTATAATCTGAAAGGAGAAATAGAGAAAGAATATACAAAAAAACTATGTTCCACCCTTCAATTTATTGCTGCTGGAGCAACAGTACCATTTCTAAGATGCAATTGTTCTGAATTGGCAAAAAAGTGAGAATAAAAAGATATAATTGTGATAAGAATAGCTTGTATGTAACTGAAATTCATTAGTTTGTTCTGGAACTCATGATGAGTGCCGAAACTGATGAGTACCAATGATGAAATGCTTTCTTTTGTGGGGTGGCTTTGTGACTCATGCAAATTCTAGCAAGTACGATGAGTCCCAAGCAAGAGCCTCATACTGAAACATTTTTTTCTCATCAAGATGCAATGAGTACAGGATTTGCTGAGTTCTGAAGCTGATGAGTGCTAAGGTAAGACTGTATGATGAAGGGTGTCAAGGAACAACTATTTTTACCTTCCCCTACACATTCCGTACCCTTCTTTTATCGTAACCCTATAAGTGGCTTTTGCAATCAGCTGTTTACTTGCATATATCCAGTAGGCTTACACAACATAGGCATGGATAACTGAAGAAATAAATGAATGAGGTAGGATTAGAGTTGTTTTGTCTAAATCAATATTGAGATTTCATGATTTATAAGCATGTAAAATGGATTCTATTAGTGAATTCAGTTTTTAAAAAGTTAGCAAATACTTAATAGGAGCAAGTTGTTGAGGGTGATACAAGGTAAAGAAGATTAAGTTTTCTGTCTCATAATCCATGAGGGAAAAGCTAATGTATTAGTAGACTGTACAAACTGCCACAGAGAAGCACTAACAAAATGAAATGAGGGGTTCAAAAGTAGAAAATGAACAGTTTGTATGAAGACTTAGGGAAGCTTCACTGGAAAAGTGAAGTTTGGAAACATGTGATAGTGAATAGAAAAAGGATTTTAAGAAGGGGAAAGGTCCTGGGTGGCACGGTGATTAGATGTGAAAAGAAGGAGCAAGAGCAAACAGACCTGGGTACCCCAGATATGGGTAGCACATGTTTACGGATAGCAAGGGTTTCAACGTGCCTGGAACAATTTCCCAGCAAGACCTGGAAAACAAGGCTTCCAGAGGTGGGTTAGAGCTCTGTTGAGGTGGCCACTGAGTGATAACCCTGGGAAGTTTATAATGATCAAACCTGGTGTTTCATCATGCAATCCAGAGTGCTTCATGTTTTCACGGTTGGCACTAAATTAATGTAGGCCTGTGGCCCTTTTAAGTGAATTGTAGTCTCATTGGCAACTAGCTTTCATGGATTGGGTTCTCTGGTCCTATTTCTTTTATATCTTCCATGGTTCTTTGCTTATTGTAAATAGTAAGTACCAATTTAGTATCAAATTATATTTTTACTTGATCGCTGAATCGTTTGGCTGATCTCAACTCCAAGGTATCAGCAAGTTTTATAAGTTTTGTACATTTTCTTACATGTGGAGTAAGTATGTTCATTTTATAACCGATCAAAACAAGGTGCAGAGGTTAAGATATTTGCTTAATTTTTTCCCATGGGACTTTTACACATATGTACTGATTTCAATCTGTGGGCTCTTTTCTTTTGAAAAAGACCACATTGTTGTGTTTTCTAGAACATGAAAGCTTTAACATGTTATAAGATCAACCAAAAGGAAATAAAAAGGATGCATTTTGGGGATAAAAAGAGAAAAGCCAAAGAGAAGCCCTCTTTCTACACAAGGTGAAATTTCACTTGGATCCAAGTGTTCAGTGTGACACATTTAATCTTTCTCATATATTTTTATTTTGCTTACAACTGTTTATATTGTACTCATCCTGGATTCTCAGATAAAAATATATTAAAAGGCCTTTTTTTCTAAACAATATTGGGCCATTATAATAACAGCTACTATTGACCAAGCACCTACTGTATACTAGTCACTATATAGCTGCGCTATACACATTATATCTGTTTCTATTGCAATTCTGCAAGTTTATCCTACAGAAGAGTGACTCAACTAACTTTCACATTTAGTTCTGCCTCCAGATTCTGAGATTGTTTCTCCTGCCTCCAAAACAACCGGGTTCTAGCCAGAAACATGCTTACTTGGTCTATTCTACTACATCTTTCTAAATACATGGTTTAAGTCAAGCTATAATTCTATAACACTAGGCAAGAAGACTCCTCTAAAAAGTTTCATTTATTGCTCACCTTCCAAGTCCCCATTGTGTACCTGATTCTAGTCTAATCACAGAAGAGTTATTGAGGAACAGCATTATAAGATATGCTTTTTATCTTAGGGACTTATACTTCAGTGAAATCATACATTGAATAATCATACTAAAAAATAATTAGAGGGAAGGGAAATCAATGATACATATATTATGTATCCTAGTGGGTTGGTAGAGAGAAAAGGGGGATGAGGATAGAGTTGAGCCTTGAAAATTGGGTAAAGTTGGGGTGAACAGAAAGAAGAAACGAGCATTTGGTGGTGATAGAAAGCACCATGAGAAAAGGTGCTGGCTTTTGAATGTGTTTGTTTATTAAAATACTTTTGACTCATCTTTGAATTCACTCTTAGTTCTTGTTAATGACTTATCAAAAAACTATTTTGAGACACTCTACATGGCTGTGGTATGGAAATTATGTAGCTCAGGGTAAGACTTAGAACAGTTTAAATATACTTTAAGGTCAGAAATCAAGCAAAGAACTAATAAGCTGAAGGTAAAAGCAAGAGTTACGGACAATACGAGAAAAGACTGGCCAATCAGTCATTCTAACCTGAAACACTAACTTCCACCCGGTTTGGGCTACTAATCTAATGTGTGGGTGGAGGTGTGAAATTTAAAATCTTTTGAAGAAAGTAGGGTAGTACTTTACTTCAAGAGAATCTGATTTCTGTTGCATAAGTTGAAAAAAATTGTGGTAGCAAGTGTGGTAACACCACAAACATATACATCACCTCCAATCTGAACCTTGTTTGGTGATATCAGCACAATTTTTTTTCCTGCTCCAAGACAGGGATAAATCACTTGGGATAAATCTGCTATGAAAATGTGAAATTGCTTTACAATTTTTCATTTCTAGCAGGTGGTGTTCTGTAAGGTGGATCCATCAGTCCTGAAAGACTCCCTACCCAACCTCTTTTCCTAGCTGCCTTTGGATTATATCTCTAAGTCCTTTCCCTAGTTCATCTCACATAACTTATTTCAGCATTTACAGGAATGCTAGCAGTGTTAGGGTTCTAAGTTATGGTCCAGCCAAGGTTGAGAACCATTGATTCAGAGTCCCCATATTTAAAAGGGTAGGTGTAGTGGTTTTTAGTCATGATATAAATATCAACATGGAAAAACCCATCAAGTTGAACCAGGGCCAACCCCTTTAGGAAGAATGAGAAATGTACCAAATAAGCTACCAATTGTATGTAAAAGGTAGAAGTCTTTCCAGACCTTGTGTAAAGACATTTAAGAAATTAGAAACACGAGTCATCTGTCTCCAAATCCTGTGTCCCATCTACCAAGTTATTTAATATTGGCAATTACATATGATTTACACAATATCACAGCTTTGGGGGAGGTTTTATTTGACTGTTCAATCCAAAACAGTCTTTCTCTAGCAAATTACCCTGTTTTATGATAATAATACTCTATCTAAAATCATAAAAAGTAGTTCCATGAGAGCAGAGACCTTTGTTCTCCTGTTTACTGCTATATCTGCAGCATCTAGAACAGTGTTTGGTATACAATTGTTAAATGAATGAATGAATCAGTGAGAATTTTGCATTCTTACAAATATGTCAATTCCATCATGTGGCTTATGTCTCAATGGAGATGGAACAGGGACACTTTTAATAGGATAGGAGGTTTCTTAGAGCAGCAGTTGCACTTGAGGCAGAAAATCAATTTCTACCCCGGATGACATTTTCAAAAGAAGTGTATCTGGTAGCATGGAATCTTCTATCTGACAGGGCTTATGTCAAAATACTAGGATGTCTAGATGAGTGGTCCACATTCTGTAGCGAGGGTATGCCATTCAAAGATGCCCTGAACTGGATGTGCAATTTAGTCTTTGCTCTGACTTTCTGCCTGCACAAATAAGAGAGTGACTATGGAACTGTGAGTAACTTAAGTTCAGCAAGAAAACTTGCATGTGAAGGCATATATGTAGGCGTTTTTATAAGCTTGGTGGGAAAGAAATATGGGATGCAGATTCCCCAAGTTAGCTAGTATTTGTAATATTTTTGGTAATAGGGTGGAGGATGCTTGTCTGGTATGTTCTCAAATATTTGAAACACAGCATTGTTTTAGACCTAAAATTCACAATAAGATGGAAACAATATCAAAAAATGTAGACTATAATCATAAATTATTCAAACCATTTTAAATAAATGAACCCAATCAGTTGTCATGTATACACCATTGTGTTAAGGAATGCCTTTTCTCATGGTATTTGTTACTGAGGTAAATCATTACCAAAGCAGTTTAGCTAATTCTTTCCCATGTTTGGAATTAAGCATTTTTAACAGTTATCTACTTCCTATTGTCTGCCTGGGACAAGCCTGGTCTTGTCAGTAAAGGACTTAGCTGCCAGAGTTGAGATAGGGTCACCAGGATCTTGTAAACTTCTGGAAGATAAAGAAGGGGAGGCTGATCTTTCCCAGGAGGGTGGAGGAGGGGGAAGAAAAAGACACAATTTTATTTATTTATTTATTTATTTTTTGTGAAGGTGGACTGAGGTAACTGCTTACTCTGTGAATCCTAGGAAATATCTGTAATTTTTCATTTCACTTCTCCCTTCCCTACTCCTCATTCAAACACACACACACACACACACACACACACACACACACTTCCCTTCTTTGTTAGGTAGACAAGGCTTTCACTTTATAACTAGTGAAGAGACGATAGTGCAGGTAGAAGAAAATTATTGATTGATGTTCTCATGGATTTGTAAGTAACTGATAGTAGATCGTTTCCCAAACTGGAAAAAGGAAGGAGCTAATAAATTTGGGGCTTCTGCTATGGACCCAGTTCTGTCTTAGGAGAATGATATATACTTTCAAAAATTGTATTATTATAAAAATTAGAAGAGGCCCTGGCTGTTGTACCTCAATGGATTGAGTATAGGTTTGCAAACCAAAAGGCTCCTGATTTGATTCCCAGTCAGGGCACATGACTGGGTTGCAGACCAGGTCCCCAGTAAGGGGCACACAAGAGGCAACTACACATCACTGTTTCTCTCGCTTCCTTTTTCCTTCCCTTCCCCTCTCTCTAAAACTAAATAAAAATATTTTAAAAAATTAAAAGAGAGTTTAACAGGAGGATGATCTTAAGCTCTTGAAAGTAGTTAGCAATGGGAGACCGTCCTAAATGGGAGACCATTGTTTTCAGACAAAATGTGTCCAGCCTTCTATCCTTGACTCCCAAGATATTTTATAGTTTGAGAACATTTTGAAAATGTAAACTAAAACTGTTAAAAATAAGTTAAAGCAACAAGAGCATGTCATCAATAATATTGCTATTATAAATTAATTGCAATTATAAATTAATAGAGGTACCTCCTTTGACCTGCTCCAGATGTCATGTCAATTGAGTAAATGCTCTGAGACAATGAAATGGAAAAGAGATGACTTTCTTATAATGCTTCAGGCAGGGAATATTTTTATTTTGCTATTAGGAGCTCATCCTATGTCAATGATCAATTTCATATGAAAAAAGACACTTTTGGGGGGATATAAACAATTAGGAAATATCTCCAAGGTGAATGTTAGGTCTGAACTAACCACCCCTATTATTTTTAGTGTTGGGCAGTAGGAACCATAAAGGATAGCATTGTCAGCTTATTTTGGTGCAGGCAGAAGAGTTGTTGGTTCCATCTCTCAGGTGTCATGGGCTGGCAAGGTCCTGCTAAGCCGGCAGCCACCGTAGACATTGCTAGGGGCATGTTCTGGGGTGGGTCTCTGCACTTCCATGACAGGGAATAAATTGGAAAAGGTGTCAGGGAACTAGCAGATTTTCAGCTGCGTTCCCTTGCTTTCCATACTGAGTGTGCAGGGGTGGCTGTCTTCTTATAGGTGACTTGGCAGCTGTGGACCAGCCTTCTGGGACAGCTGTTTGAGCCTCAGCTTTTCTGTGGTGATGGGTGAATGGGAAAGGGATAATTTCCCTGTTTATTGGAAAAATATCTTGCCATAAAAATAATAGAACCTATCGTCATAACCTGTAGATAGGAGATGAGAAACCCTGGATGAAAGCAAGGAATACTTTATGTTTGGGTATAGCTGACAATAAACTGAAATTGATCACATGCTGTAATTTGATCAGATATACAAAAACTGTTTGTCTGGCAGGCAGAACTAAATCCCTAGTCACTTGAAAAATGGACTGTTGAGTGGACCGAGAGACATATAATCTCACATGTCATAGCCTGTTAGGTCAGGAAGCTCTTACTTATGGGACCTAAACAACCTTACAGTGGCTCGTGGCTCTGTCCATTCAAGGAATAGGCAGCACTTTTCTTTATGTCCCCGGGGATCACGATTAATGTAATATTTAGCACATGTTTCAATCAAGCAATCACATTTCTCTGAACTTGTCTGGATTTCTATTCCAGTCATTTCCTATTTTTATTATTTTCTCTATTACATTTTTGTTGAAATGTGTCCCCTTTAAAGTGTGGGAGATCTAAATAGAGCATAATGTTTAAAAGTATATTGCTGATCATGAGAAGGGAATCCAGAAAGGCATGACTTTTGAATGTTCTACTTTGTAAAACACAGACTAATTCACCATCCTTTTTTTTAGTGATCAGTTTATTGCTGGATCATACAACTAAGATGTTTTGTGTTCACTTATATTAATAAGGTTTAGAAACCAGGAACATCATTTACTTGCAAATACATTATGTCCCAGGCATTTGTTTGAGTCTGGAGTCAGCATATGGTGGTCCTTGCTATCCTGGAGTCCAGAGTTAATGAGGGTTGCGAATGCTAATCAGGCAATTAGAATCTAATTGTATTTGTTTTTGTAGTAGAGGAAGATTAGGATGGTAAGAAGGCCTGTAGAAGGGATATCTGTGGTCAGAGATGCCTTCCTGCAGGAAGTGTTATCTACATTGAGGACTTCAAGGACCCCTCTAGAGTTCAGTGGATCGACAAGAAGCAGCTGACACTACGGCAAGTGGGCACACAGCTACCCACACACTGCATGCTGTGCTTTGTGATGACTGTAAAACTGGAGCACAGTAAGAGACCACGTGGTGAGAGATGCTATGATCTCCTGGATCTCGCCTACTCTACATTGTGCCCTTTAAAAAATTACATTTGGGTATTTGTTATTTTACCTTATTTGTACTTTTAAAAAGTATTTATCATTTCCAACTCATTACAACAGCTGCAATTGTTCTTTTAGGGATAAATCAGTTGTTTTTTCAACAAATACTTAGGCTATAAGTATAGGCTATAAACAATTTGCTATTACTTTTTTTAATACTTGTGCCAGTATGAGGAATCCTTAAGAGAACTTTTAAAAATTATTTTTATCTAGAGATAACAATGTAGAAAAGTATATTATTTGGCAAAGAATTTGAAGCACATGGGCAGAGATGCAAGGATTAACTGCATTTATAAACTCCATTATGACTCTATAAAATGCACCATCATTTGTCAGTAAATCAAAGCTTATAAAAGTGGCAATTGTACATGCAGTTGGTTGTAACATTAAGAGAATGGGGATTAGGAGTGTAACTGAGATTCCTTTTATGATAAATTATCTAGCTCCTGGCTACCGTGTATGAGATCTATTAACTGCCTATAAATTGTTCATCATAAAATCTAGTTCATTCTCATTAATTAGGCCAAGGCTTTCATTAAGATTTTTTCCTCTTATTTCTGAAACTCTAGGCTGACAGAAGAGTAGCAGCACCAGAACACTGAGGAAGAAAGGGATTATCTGCTAAGCATGATGTTATGTTCCTTAAAAACTAACAATTAAAAAAGAAGTCCCTGAATTAAAATTAATTACAATTACTTTGGCTTCTTTAGTGTGAGAATGGAATCTTCTATTGTAGTCACAGAAGAAAGTTAAATACAGCCAAATAATTGTCTTCTAACTTCAAACTCTCTCAGTCAATAAATAACATGCAAGAAAGGAAGGCTGTATGTCTAGAAAGGACTAGATATACCCATTAGAAATGATTAATGCCAAGCAAGTCCCAAAAAGACAAATAGACACATCAAATTTTTCTGGCATATCATTCCATGTCATTTTATTATGCATTTTTTTCTCATGAAATTGAACTTTTATGCAAAATTATCTTGGAAGAAATCCCGTATTTGTTGCTGATCCCCAGTTTCTTTTTCTGTTGTATTTTGTTGTTCGTGGTGCTCACATAAGTGATCAACCGGCAGTGAATGTTATGTTTATATTATCTCATATTTTGCATTGCTAACCGACTCCCTTGATACCATTTAAGGTGCATCCCTAATCAGCTATCACATTTCACACTTCCCTTGCCATCTCTGAATTTTATGAGGAATAGACACGCCATGCCCCAGTTCTAGACACCAAAGTGGTTGTGACTTCAGGAAGTCCCAATAGTCAGAGCCACAGGCTGAGTCAAGCCATGTGATTGCTCCCCTGAGATGCAGTTAGCAAGCCTCTCTGACAGAGGCCAGAGGCAAGAAGCAGTCAATGAGTAGAAAAGGTGGGTCTGTTTGCATACACTCCTGTGCTTAACACCCATTACAGTGCAATTAAGAATGGTCAGAAGCACTATTAAAATTTGGAAGCCCCAAATAACAGTGCAGGTTGGCGATAAAGGAGAAAATCAGTCCAAACCAAGGAAAAGCAGTTCATTTATATTTTTAAAAATTGGGTGTTTGCTAAAGCTACTTTCTGTTTTCCCTTGTAAATGCTTCTGCTAGCTAACAATCAAAGAAACTGTAGAACAATTAGAGAAAGTGTGTTTCATTTCCAAGATCTTATGGACACATTGTGTTTGTCTTACTCCTTTGAACTCATGGGACCCTAACTTTACAATTTTTTCCCAATGTTGTGGCTCCACAAGACTGCAGTGCATAAGAGCTCATATAAGTTCACTCTAAATTAGATAGTTAGGAAGACAATGCAGTTCTTGACACTGAGTAACAGTAGGGGCTCTGCAGGGGGCTTCCTTGGATGGACTGTGGTTTGAAGCAGTAACTTCAACATCAGGCTACTGCAGTGCCCTATAGGCTTACCAATGAGTGCCACATGGGGAATAAATTGCAACAGGCCTAAACAGTCTTCCCTTTTTGATAATTATAAAGAGAATTCTTAAGCTTCCTAGTTCAGTTTTAATTGAAATAGTAATTATTTTCCCTTTTAAAAGACTAAAAAGGAAAGTCTTTAGAACACGGTATTCATTTTAACAAACTTTTTGTATAAACAAACAAACACCATTTGCTTTTTATTGTTATTATCATCACAATCATTATTAGTAGTGTTGTTATAATTTATTATTATATATTGAATTATGATGCATATATATTGCTCTCGGTTTTTACCAGATAACTGAGCTCTATTCTAAGCCTCCCTTTAAGGTTTAAGTAGGCAAATAGAAATTAAAAAATATTAGGTTTTGGTGAAAGAATCTTGATCTATGAACTGAATGTTTATGTTCCCTCAGATGCATATATGTTGCAGTCCCAAACTCTGATGTGGTGGTATTGGGAAGTGGGTACTTTGGGAGATTATTTGGTTTAGAGGGGTTCATGACCATGAGGCTCCCATGACTGGATTAGTGTTCTAACAAGAAGAGACACCAGAACTTCCTCTTTTCTGCCATCCATGGATACAGCAAAGTGTTAGCCTTCTGTAAGACAGGGGAGGTCCCTTACCAAGAGCCAAATCTTTGGGAAGCTTGATCTTGGACTTCTCAACTTCCAGAACTATGATTGGTAAAGTTACCCAGTCTATGGTATTTCGTTATAAGAGCCTAATACACTTAGCTTATGAGAAAATATTCCCCGACCATAAGGAACGGAATATAGCAATGATGAAAGCATGCATAGGAGAAGAACCTGGGCAGAGAGGGGAAAAGGAGTTGTGAAGAAGGTGCAAATGCTTTCTAACCCTTTCATTCCCCAGATAGCACATACCAGTCGTTTTTTTTTTTTTTTTTTTTTAAACAAGAACTAGTTATGTGGCCTCACCCTAATGAAGGTTGGTTGGGAAATGGAGTCCCTGACTGGGGTCATCATTTTTAAGAAAAAACTCTGCACTATGGAGGGGAACATACATCTTTGGGGAGCAGCTGCTTGTCTGTGACACAACATTTTGTATGTTATTTTAAGCTTAGAAAATGCTTTTTACTGCTAAAAACTCTTTGAATTCTAAGGCCATTCTAAGTTATGAGCAACATTTTTTAATGCCTAAACATTCAGTCAGTTCAACTGGCCAGCAATTAATTAAGTGAAGTCAGTACACTTCATTGTTTACTGAATGTATAATTGTTTGGCTGAATGGGGTGGTTACTTTGGCATAAAAGGTTTGCGCTAGAGTCCTATATAGAGATAATCAATCACATTGCAGCTGGTAAAAAATTTGTCTTTGTCACTGCATTTATTTTTCTAGACACTGTCAACTTCCTTAATTTACTTTCCCAACTTCCTTTGAGAATGCTCCATTGTCCTAGGTTGTTCAGAAGAATGCTTCTTTTAGAGCTTAGCTGAGAGTATAACTAGACAGACCAGGTTTGTCTCAGCATCTTTTCAACACAACCTACTTTGCATGTTTTATTTTTGCTGTTAATACCTGTTGGGGTTAGTCCTACAAATCTCTCTTTATTTAAAAAAAAAATTCTACAATCCAGCATATCTCTTGTTTAAAAAAAAAAAAAACTCTTGTGTAATACTCGATGGTCAAACTATTAGCTACATTGAAAAGATGTTTTAAAAACCATAGCACATTATTGCAGATTTTTAAAGGCATTTTAAAATTTTATCTTTACTTTATTCGTTAAGCTTTCAATCTGTATTTTTCCAACTTAGATTTTAGGGTGTTATCTCAGGCTTGCATTAATGCCTAGCAATATGCTTTCATAAAACCAGCCTCAATTTGGCAAAAGTGTCTACAGTTAGCAAAATTTGGCGTTGAACACTTCACATTGATTATGCACTTATAAAAATGTAGGAATTCAATAAAATGATCCATTGACAAATATGAGTGCCTTTTCTAAGCTCTGTAAAGGTTACACACAAAGCTGAGTGATTGCCTCCAAGGAACTTACATGCTGGGACTCAATCACAGCACCTGGCACAGTAGAGTTTGGTATAAAGGATAGGAACCTATGTAAAAAATGTTAATGAGCAACCAAAGATAGGCCAGATAAGAGCCTAACAGGTCATGTGAGAGATCAGCTCTCAAGTGATCAGAGGAGAAAGGTTTGGTGGTCTGGAGCAGCTGGGAAGGAAACAGATGGATCTAAATTAGGGAGGATGTTGCTTAGATAAGCTCTGAGGTAAGGAGGTGGATGTCCCAGAAAGAGAACTTGGAATCCATATAACGTTTTTCAGTAACAATGAATAGATTTGTCTAAGGGGAACTAATGGTCAGTGAATGATAACAGCAGTTTACATGTCGGAAAGAGAGGTGGCTGTCAACTTGTGGAAAGCTCTCAATGACAATTTGATGTGTGGCCTTTATTTTAACTCACTGTACAACCATTGTGGATATTGAGATGGTCTGTTTATTGATAGCAACTTGGGTCCTATATTTTCACTAGCTTCAGATTTATCTCCCAAGACAGAATTTTGGAAGTTATTACAATTTAAAGCACACTGATGTTGGTCTCTCCCTAGATTCCACCTTCTATTTCACATGCAAGATGTAGAATTGAGAAGAAATGAGCTTCTCCAGGTAGATTGGTTACTCCTAGTTTATTGATACCAGAGTAATTCTCATTCACTTTTTCTTTGGGAGCTGTGTTCCAAAAAGAAGCAGAGTCCAGGTACAAAATTGAAACTTAGAGGCGTGAGGAATGCACAGGTATCTCTCCTTTGAACTTTGAAGGAGACCGTTTGCTATTAACAAAAATAAGACTTCCGACAGAGCATTAGCTTTTGAGAAGAATAACCTAAACATTGTGAAATATGCTGCCTCTTGGACAAAGATAAACTACTTGTGGCATAGCTCTTGATGAATCGGTGTCCATGGATAACCTCCTGCCGAACTTCTTACACTTGAGTTGTGTGTATGGTTTACAATCGCAGCCATGTGGCAAATGCAGGCGGTTAACCATGTTAATACTGAGTTTATCTCCCCATCTGTTGTCATTTTGACATCTACTTTCTGGAACATACCACCCTATTTTTCTTAAGCATGTTCTGTTATTTCTTCCTTTTTCTTTTCACTTCAAGTTATTCCCACTGATATCTGCATTATTCTGTAATATCCAAAAAGGAGACTTTCAGTTGAAGGAGTGGTGAGTGGTGGAGATGAATTGACAAAGAACTCAGTAGAAAAATGTCATAATTCATGGACCCTGAAAACTATGTAAAAAGGTGAGGCTTGGAATACGAAAGAATGTGGAGAAAGCATGAAAGAGAAAGGAGAGTTTAATTTATTATTAACAAAAGAATCAAAGGAACTGGCCAAGAGAAGAGGAGAGAGAGGACTCTTCCTGTATAGGATAATGACAGAGCAGTTCACAGAGATTAAGATGGCATTAATATGATCATTAAAAATGTACTTCAAATTTTTGCCAACACATTTCAGCAGCAGTAACTTCAATTAGCCCTCTGAAATCAGGAACTGATAGGTGAGTTAAGGACTTCCTTTAACTTTATTCTTGAGTTGCAATCGAGATTCACTTGTATACCACCCCCCTTTTAATTTAGTTGGTTTCCAAAGCACTGTTCCAGTTCCTTTTTTCACTTATCCTCACAAAGCAGCTGTGAGTTAGCTTCTCAGCATCATCAGGCAAATCTCCTGGCTCCCAACCCTTAGCTAATTCCATTAGAAAATACTGACTGTAATTGTGTGTGAAAGGTGAAAAAAATCTTTTAAATAGTCACTAGATTTTTAGAACAGTAGCTAAATATCAGGATGGACTTGGAGTTCCAATGAATGGAAAGCGATGAAAAAGAGCAAAGTATATAATCAGTCTAAGTGAACAGAATTAATCTGGGCATTATTTGAGCTTTCAGTCCGTGAAGCCGTGGGCCAATGATGCAGGAATAAACACTGACCTCTGATGAAGAAAAAAGCGTGGATACTGGTATGGGAGGACATGGCTCTTTTTCTTTCCATCCCAGATCAAATTTAAACCTGTGATTTGGAGCTTACTCATCAGAAGAGAAATATCATGAGCTATTTGCTCTCTCTGCTTTAACACAGCTCTGGCAAGCCTGGAAGTTGTGTTGAGATCGTCAAATCTATAGTCAAGGACCATCTTTGTGAATCATGAAACCATATGGCACTGGTTGTCTGAATTGGAAAAAAAACAAAAACAAAAAACAAAAACCCCTCAACTCTACATCAATGAAACCAGTGATATGATCGGACAATGACAAGGGCCATTTGACCATCTTACATCTTCTTGATCTATGCATTTTAAAAAACCGCTGCTACTGCCTGAACCATGTAAAATACCAGAACTCCTGCAGTGCTAACAAGGAATAAAGATCTTGTACCAGATGGTGCCTCTTGTCTCCATCTATCTCTAGCCCAAACAATCTGCCAGAGTTTTGAAGAAAAATGCGATGTGATCGTGTTGCAAAGTATATGAAGAAACAGTAAGAAAAGTAATCTGGCTCAAGCAATGGAACCCAGAAAGAGGGATATTATTATGATTCTTTGAGCCTATGATGAGAGAGTATTATTAACCCTGCATTTTAGTCCATAAGACAAATGGATTACCCAGGCCCAGTTGGAAGGTGGGTATCTCACGGAGATATCTCTTTGTATCTCTGCAACATATTCACATCAATCAATATGGTCAAAATGTGGATATTTTGTTTATATAACACGAAGTGAACAGTTTGATGATTTTTTTAAAAAAAAATTCACTAGCTATAAAGGGATAGTACACAGGAAAACTTTATTATTTAAACTTTTTATTGTCTTTCAGTGCTGAATTTGGCCATCTTAGTGATACGAACTTGGATACAGTTTTAGGTCTCTTTTGCAGAATATTCTTAAAATTTTCTTTAATAAGCTTGGGTGAATTTTTTTTGGTCATATTTCTGCTACTCTGTAAGACTTCTGTGGTCACATGTTTTCCAGTATCCTCTTGCCTTCTTATGCTTTGATCAAAGTATTGGTGCCTCTTTGCAATAAGATCTTTGACAACTTTATCTAACACTTACAGGATTCTAGAGTGCTTTCTAATCAGAGGATATTTAATGGGAGAGAAAAATATTTCCAGGTTTTTTCCAGATGCAACTTATCTGAATAGACAATTTGGTTTTATGTTTACATTTGCTGCTTGAAATGAAATAATGTAAATGGCAAGCCTAGAAAGTAATGTGATTTGATAGAAAGTAGTGCATTGGTGCTATTCAGAGTTGGTCTGCAGACTGATTTAGATCAGCAGACTGATAAAAGTCTATGATAAACATTTACAGAAATCGAGACTCAGAATTTAGAAACTTCTATAGCAATTTGACATAGCTGTGACATACAGGCATGTAATAATTTTTCCAAAAGTTCACTTTATTTTAGTTTACCAAAGTAGCAGTCCATGATCGATTGGATGAAATAAAAGCCACATTCACTGAACACATTCAGACAATTTAAAAAGGTTCACTTTAGAGTCCATGATTTCATCGTTTTATGGAAGATAGATTGAAACAGAGACAATGGATCCACCCACGAAGAGGAGGTTATGGCAATCATCTAGTTATGTGTTCACCATGACTCAGGAGCTTTAATGGTAATTGTGGAAGGAGAAGAACACATCATGGGAATGGTACACAGAAGAAGGAATAGGATGTTGCCTTTGCCTTGATTTGAACAGGCTGTAGGACAAGGAGACACGTGTAGCCCCAAGCCTGATATCGGCCTGGATGGTGTTGCTATCAGTAGGCACAGGGCACTTCTCTGGAAAGAGAGCCTAGAAATACTAGGAGCTTTTCGTTTTTAGTTTCGACTTCATGATGACCAAATATCTATTTAGAAATTTGTTGGGAGCTATGGGAAACTGTGGACCTCAACAGAAATGTTCAAGATTAGAAATTTAGAACAAATGGGAAATTCTTCCTGATAGTTTTACTGAGAAAGAAAAGTTCCCCTCTTCACATTTTCTGATATTTCAGATGCCACTATCTGTAACTTTTTCCACTCATTATTCTTCTCCTCCACCTCCTTCTCCTTCTTCCTCTTCACAAGGCAGATGTAATACCTGCAGGTGGGTGAAGGACACGGGCTTACACCACTCCTACCTTGGCAGGCTGTGGTGGTGTATTCCAAGCACTGAAAACTGCTGTAACTAGGTAGCCCACAAACAAGCAGCATCATTGCTTACCGATGGTCTATCCAAGTGATATGCCAAGTAAAAGATCCTTTGTACCTCAGACTTGAATTTTGTCAAAGAAATAATATTAAAAATTAGTAGTGGTTAGCTCTCTCCAGGTTATCTCCATTAAAACTTTTACTTTTTTCTTCTTTAACCTCTTAGGAGAGTTGAAACAATGTTTTTATTGTTAACAGAAACCATTGTCAGTTCTAATTTCTAATTATACTATTATTAGTGATATCGTTCAATTTATATTAAACTTTTTGTCAGTTTATAGGATTTTTATTAACTGTGATAATGATTCATATGGACAACCATTTATGTTGCAGCTTCTACAGAAATCCTATTGCAGAGTTATGGTTACAGGAAAGGAAAGTTATGGCATTCCATCTGATTTACAGCACACACACACACACACACACACACACAACTTATATAGCATCTCTTTTGACTCTTTGGTGTAGGTAGCAAAGGAAATGTTGAGACTTAGGTAAAGAGTCATCTCTCTAGGTGTACAAGACATTGGAGTTTACCTGAAATATAGCATGGATTCTTTGTTTTTAAAGTGTATATCATAAATATACTATTGGAAGAAGTTCTTTTCATTTTATAGTCTTTTATCAAGTACCTAACCTGTTCCCAATTTAGCCTTGCTGCCAAAAGGAGAGGAACAATTCTATTTGCTATTGGACTCAGAGGGGGATGGGGAGTAGAATGGCATAACTTTCTGAGCCTTGGGAAGTATGTTGCTAGCTGAGTGTGAACCTGACATTGAACAAATGGCAGAGGCCAAAACACAGTGTCTGCTAAATAATCTCCCTTTTAGCTCATTAACATGTACAAAATATATAGGCAAATTTATAATGTCCATTTTCTTTTTCTTTCTTGACCATCCTTCTAAAACTTCACATTGCTTCTCCTTTTCATGCCTTTGTGTTCTTCCCTCTGCACGGGCATTGTTTGATGGGTAAAGAGTGCCTGCTTACATGTTGCAGTCATCTGGGCTGTCTTCTACTGTGCAGCTTATTTCAATGCAATTGTATCTCTATTCATCTACTGACAGAAGTGGCAATGTTGCAGGCAGGGATATTTGTTATTGAAACAAACAAAGCGTGTGGTGTTATAGATTTGCATGCAAAACCTTCACAACAAAACTAAGTAGCTATTTACTTTAAATATGCCAATTAACTGTTACTAATGTACAGTGCAATTCTGGGTTAAGGATGATTGATAGGACCACGCAGTGAAATGTTCTTAAACTACAGTCAGGAAATGTAAATGTACAAAATGGAAAGAACCAGCAGCTGACAGCACTAGTTACATGTTTCAAAACAACACTTTCAAATTGTTCCTTTTATTGTTCTTTCATCCTTTCTCTATTCTCTCTTCTGCAGTCTGGTAGCCAACAGTATACTAAGAAAGTTTTGGAAAAGAAAAAATGTTTTAGTACTCAGTAAACATCATGGGCCTCATCTCATTTGTTTCACTCAGGCAGAACTCTTAGGAGCCACAGTGGGAGTTTTGCTTGACTGAAGAGAATAGTCTTGTCTCTTTTAAATGTCTGACATCAAATCTGTCGCCATTACACAACTAATTAAAAGGAGAAATGACTTCTCCTTTAGTCACTACATTCTGTCTCCACAGACATGTCTTCATTTGCTCTAGACCAGGACCATCCCAAAGAAATTTTTAAAAAAGTCACACATGCTAGCCACATAAACATCTTTAAATTTTTAGGAACCTAATTTAAAAAGAAACAAGTGCTATTAATTTTAATAACATTTTATTGAACCCAATATATGTAAACTATTATAATTTTAACATAATCAATATAAAAGATGAATAAGGTATTTTGCATTCTTTTCTTCATATTGTCTTTGAAATTTTGTGTACATTTTACATTTATAACTCATGCAAATTCAGAAGAACCGCATCTCAAGTTTTTGGTGGCTTTCCATGGCCAGTTTTGACTGTATGGGATCACAAGTTTTTTATGCCACCATTTGAGGATCAGTCTACTGTCCTTGATTAAAATGTTTACTTTGGACAGCCAGGAAAAGCTGGATATGCATCCTGAATCAACACAATGACGTGATTATTGTTCAATGCTGCTAATTATTGTTAAAACCTGCCATTTTGTTGGGGAAAGACTAAATTCATAAGCTCAGACAGGTGACTGATGATTTTATAAAGCTACCTGGCACTTAAATCCTAAAATGTTTGTGTCAGAAGATTATGTACATTTTATTCTAGTAAAACATCAAAAGAAACAATTATTTAAAATAAAAATATATCAAAGACCATTTGATACATGTCATTTAAATGTCAGTTGAACATTTTCATGATGCATTTCATGTTCCACACGACAGCCACAGTCGTGTGTGTGTTGTTAGAAAAACAAGCAGTGAAGTGCGGGCATCATCCATGAACCCTGTAGGAAGGAGACTTGGATCTACCTAACTCCAGTTAGGTTCTTACTAATACCAACTGTAAACTAAAACACATAAAGCAACCATGATAAAGGAGAAATTGTACATCAAACAAGAAGGAGATAATAAAAGAGGAGCTATTTGAGAGAAATAATGGGTTTTTCCCAACTCAGCCAATTTGTGTTAATTTAGTGTTCTGTGTGTAACACACAGAATTAGTGCCATGGAGGCAAAAGACAACAGCAATAGCAACACTGGCAACAGTGGTGTCATACTTGTTCAGATTTGGAGAAAACATTTGTGTGAGGAGCAACCTCCACAGCAAAGCATAAGAAAGTAAGTGCTATAATGAAGGCAGGCAACAGAAGGACTGATGTATTCTTTATCTGAAGACTATGTGGAGTTGTGGAAAGGCACTCCACCCCTCCTTGCCCTGCTCCAGCTGCCCTGTGGGCTGCATTTCCCGGATTTCAGCATCAGCTGTCTCTCTGTGGATTTAGCCAGTGGGAAACCCCCGTGGGAGAGTAAAGGGCTGGAGGATGGGGAAAGCAGGTTATTTTCCATGTTTCTCTGTGTTTAAGGTGGTATCTCTGGAAATGTCCCAAGTAGTGTCTTCTCTGTACTGCAGCTCCTACTCACTGAGCATATTCCTCTCACAGTTTTGCCTTCCTCTAGGTGACCCCAGCTTCTGGCCCTGGTATTACAGGCTCCTCCCTTTTCTCCTCTAGTCTGGAAAGCCTAGTGACTTCCTGCTGTTTCCAATCACTGAGTTATCTTGCCACTCCCTCCCCTGTTCTGTGAGCCGTTCTGCTTCTGTGTAACCAATTCCCTGTGTAAATTCACCCCTTCCCCCATTTTAAATACTTAGAGCCCCCTCTCTGCATTTGAATTGTGACTGATAACAGAATGAAATAGAGATTATGAAAACACAAATGAGCACAGTTCCAAATAAATTATTAAGTAGATTACTTATTTCTACCCCAAAGTAGATAGTGATCACTAAGAAGCAACATGGGTTTCTTAAGAGCCATTATGATCAATTCACTTTGCTTATTTAATTGGTGGTTGAAGAAATATTGGCTTTAAGGAAGGCCTTTGAAGTGATCTCTCATGATGTCCTTGTTGTTAATAGACACCTGTGTGCTGGATGATACAGATTGAGTCAGGTTTATAGGCTGTACTGGAAAATACCTAGAGGGAACCATGGCTCCCTTTCAATATTTGAAGAGGGATTAGATTAAATCTCTCAAGCACTAGAGGTGAGAGCCAGGATCAATGTTTGAAGTTCAGGGAATTTGATTTTGGCTCAGTTAAAGGATGTGCATTCTAAGAATTAGACTCTTTAGAAGTGTAAGAGGTTCTCAGTGAAGGAGATGATCTGTGCCTCTGGTTGTATCTAAACAGATGTTACCTGTGAGGAATGGGAGGAAAAGAATTCTTGCACTGAACTTGAAATAGATTATTCATAGTCTCTTCCAATTCTGAAAGCTAAAAATTGATCAGTATGGTCATCCATGCTTGATACTAGTATGGCACCAAAGATAATTCTGTCATTTGGGGAACCTTCTAAAGTCTCAGAAGGAACCCCAAAACTTAGCTGCCTCTAGGTGATCATTGCTAATACAAATGATCACTGTATTGGTGAAGAACCAATAGAATTTCCTGATTTATAGAAGCACAAATATACTAGTTTTTAGTTCAAATAGAAAAATATTCTTCTCTCACTTTGAAAAAAAACCAGCATATAAAGGATGGGGCATAAAGTACAAATGAATACTATGTAAATATCAGCAATGGAATTACATTTAAAATATAAGAAATACATGCAAGATATATTAAAGATTTTAGTAAGGAATCACATCAGTCTTGTGTGGTTTAGTTATTAGGACAAAAGTTGACTTAATAGAAAGTTTTTTGTAGAAGATGACAGTTTTAGAAAATATTTTTTATCACCTGCATTGAGAGAAAACAGCTGAAATTCAGCTATAAATAATCATTCAACAGGTTTTCATCAAACCCATGCTATATGTTTAGAATCAGAGATAGCCATAGGCAAAATTTTTAAGCAGAAGTGGTTTTCTTGTCTCTTATTCTCTGTTTCCATCCATTACATGATGCCTTTCAAATCATTACATGATTTGCAAGATTTCCAATGGCCTCTAGGTTTCTGCCCTCTACTTCTCAAGAATGGATCTGAGAAAATATTTTGCAATAAGACACAAAATATATACAAAGTAATACTACTTGTTGAATACAGTTGTGAATGAATGAATATGAGTATACTTCTATTATGAGGATTTTATGCATTTGTTTCTGATGAGTACCTATTATAAACAAAGCACTGAATGAATTGTACCTTGTTCCTACTTTCAAAGTCTCCAGGATTGTGAAGCTAGACCAAGGTACACAGAGCTAATTATAATACAACATGATAAGTGTTGTGCTACAGGTATTAGCACAATGCTATGGTAACAGAGGAGTGTCTGATTAATATATCAATTCTGTTGCAGTGGGGGTAGGGCAAAATTCTGATGGGAGGGATGGCTTCAGAGAAGCGATGACATTTATTTTATTATTATTTTTAATTGTTATTGTATTTTTCCATTACCATTTAGTCCCCTTAGACACCCTTCCCCCAGCAATCACCACTCTGCTGTCCATGTCCATAAGTCCTTTTTCCTTTTTGCTCCATCCCTCCACCTTCTAACGTCCCACTCCCCACTAGCTGTCATCCTGCTCTCCATCTAGGAGTCCATCCCCATTTTCTTTGTTAGTGCACATTGTTCATTAGATCCCACATGTGAGTGAAATCCTGTGTCTCTCTCTGCCTGGCTTACTTCACTTAGCATCATATTTTCCAGGTCCATCCATGCTGTCGCAAAGGGTAAAGTTTGCCCATCAGTAGATGAATGGGTAAACCAACTATGGGACATTTGCACAATGAAATACTACTTGGCAGTAAAAAAAAGAAAAGAAAAAAAAAGAAGCAATGACATTTAAACTTAGAATAAAAGAAAATAATACTTCTTTCCATAGAAGGAAGTACAGAGAAGGGTCCTTTAAGCAGCAGAAAGAGTTTGTGTGGAAGCTCAAAAATATTTGCATTTTAATGGCTACAGGTTTCCACTAGCATCAACCAGGGGTTAAAGTACCATTTTGTGGTAATTTAAGGAGATGCTATCTTTAATAGACTTCATGGAAAGTTACTTATTCTTCAGTGTAGGACCAGCCTGGTCCATTACTCTGCTGTACACTAATATATTAACAATGCCTAATAACTACTCCTAGAGGTCTGATATATTCAATGAGTAATGCACATTGAATTTGTAGGATTCAAACAAAAATATTCAATGTAAGCCTTATACATAATTCTTACTTTCAAAAGCAACCTCTACTGGCTCATTTTTTAGCAAGGTATTCACTTTGTAGAAGTAAATTCATCTATAGCATGACATACATTAATATTAATAATGCTACTGATGAGATTTTTTTCTCTAAAAACATATTTATAACTTCAGCTGTGGTCTTGCAGCACTCCAATCTTTTAGCACCTGCCAAGTTTTATGGCAGCTCACAAAACAAGGGCACCTCCCACCGCTCTAGAGTTGCCTTTCCTCTCTTGGGCAGACACATTGAAAAGAACAACATTCAGGCAGAAAAGAATTGAAGTCAAGAGACTGGGTACTCAGGCCCCTGTGGCTGTGCTACCCAAAATCAACTTGGAGGATCAAACTGCAGGTTTCAATAGCTGTAGCCTGAGGAATTTCTGTTATAAACTAGAAACAATCATTAAAAGCAAGCACTTAGGAAAATATTAATTTTAGCTAGGAAGATGTTATAGTCAGAATTTTCCTAGGATTATTAAATCTGCAAATAATTTACACCAAGTTTTAATTTAGCTTTCAATTTTACTAGTGGATCTACTGATTTTTCCATTCCAGAGTCAGTGCCATTTTTAAAGGGTGGTTTTAAAACCAATAATTTAATCCACATTCTGCTAAAACATTTAAGTATGAGTGCTTTACTTAGATGTATTTTTACTTGCTTGAAAAAAATCTGATTTTAATTGCCAAACTCATTTTTAAAAATCAATTCAATGAAAAAATACTATGGTTTCCCATTGTTTTTTCCCCACTACTTTTCTCTTAAACCCAAGGGAAAACATGGATGAACAACAACAACGGAAAGTGCTCTGTGTAGAGCCTTCTTTAATGTCTCATTTTAGTGATGTATGAAATCAAAACCAAATTGTTTGAACCAGCTATAAGGCTTAGCTTGAACTGTAGAGTGCTTGTGTTTTGTGGTAATTTCTTGTGATGATTTTATTTTGTTCTTCTCACATGTACTGTCACATTAACATATACTAAGTAATATACATGCTTTGGTTGCTAAATTTGCCTCTAATTTTGATTGACCAAAAATTATTTTAGAGTTTCTATCAAGAATTGTTAAGGCAGGATGAATAAAAGGAGCAACCAAAGGGGCCAGATGAGACAAGTGGGTTTAGTGGATAACTAAAGGCCGTCTTTCTTGATTCTGTTTTTCAGAGAAGAATGCAGTATTTTCTCATTTGAATATCTATATGATACAAAATACTTGGACAATTTAATCAAAGCCATCAAAGAACCTGAGCCATTTATCTTTGCATGTTAATCGTATATATTGCAATGCAGTCAAATGGACTGGTTTCTAGAAGTAACTCCAATCACCTGTCATATCATCACTATCAGTAAATGAATGATCAGAACAATCTGAATGGTTCGGGGCCACTCACTAGGAAGTGTTTTTAAGGAGAAATATCTTTCCAATATTGTGATTGTATTACTTAACTTGGTTTTGGTTATAATAAGAGAGATCCATGTCAGACTAGCTTAATTAAAACGTAAGAATTTATTGTAAGGACACTTCACGGAGCACAAGGGCAGGGGATGCATAACTGGGGCTCCTGAGAGGCTATAACTAGGAATCCAAGTTAGTTCTCTCTCTCTCTCTCTCTCTCTCTCTCTCTCTCTCTCTCTCACCCCCCCCCCCCCTCTGGCCCATCTCAGGGCCTGGTTCTCTGGTTTCAGGTGCACTTCTGCATCAGTCTTCTCCCTCTTCTCTACCCCATCTACTGTCCCAGAGCTCCCGAATTTACTTGTCCTCTGGTCATCAAAGCAGTCCTCCGTCCAGATTTCCAGGAAAAACAAATCAATCAGAGTGACTCTGACTGAGGAGAGGTGTCAGTCCCTAGCTGGCCAGGACAAGATGGGCCTTCAGGTATAAATCTAGTTGCCAGCTTCTCATTTCCAGGGGAAAAAGGAGAGGGCTGGCTTCAGAGAAAAGCAGATGTAGTGACTTGGCAGACCTCTCAAAGGCAACTTATAGGAAAATACAATAAATTCAATTTGCTTAAAGGCAAACACACCCAGTATATAGGTTGTAGTTTTTCTAAAACTACAATATACTCACTGCAACTTTGCTGTCAAGACATAGTGAAATATTTTATGTAATATATTTTAGGAAATTTAGCACAAGAAGGCAAGGTATATTGGAAAAAGAACAGGCACTTTAGGGAATGATGTAACTGGGTTTCAGATTTGGCTCCCATATTTAGTAAGAGAAGGGGCTGTTAGGTAATTACTGCATTTTCAGGGTCTCAGTTTGTACACCTATACATTGGGCATAATGACACCTACCCCATAGGAGTTCTCATAATTAACAGTGGTATATGTACAATAGCTAGAAGAGTATGTAATTCATATGTAAATCAATAAATGGAGCTGTTGTTACTATATTCACATTTAGTGTGATTGGGAGTTCCACAGTCAGCAGCATAATTACAAATGATACACATATATGTTGCTGGCCCAACAGGGGCTACTCTGAGGCAGCCTCTGAAAAGCTTGAAAACAGAAACAAATATTTTTTCCTTAAAGTCAAACTATAAAAACACTCAAAATGAGACAGAGAGATGTCAATAAATTAAAAGCAATCTTTCTCCAACTGCACTTATTATTCCTTCCACAAATTGGTGATAATCTACACAAAACCAAAACTATTATTTCATGTTTTTCATGAAATGAACTTTATATCAACTCCCTGTTTTAAATTAACCTCACCTTTGTAGCGCCATTTTTAGAATTAGGATTTGATATGTGGGTTATATATTTTTTCTAATAACCACAGTCATAAATACATAACTGTTTATATAAAAAAGTACTCATCCTTTTATCAAATAAAATGAACTTAGGGAAATACTGACTTTACAAGATAAAATGACTTCAGAGCCTCTAAGACCGATATGAACCTGAATGAAGACTTAACCATATTTAAAGAAAAAATAATGAAATAAATATGTCAACTAAAAACAGGGAGACAGAACAGGATAGAAGTGAGTCACCTTAGTGAAGCATCCTGCCCCCTGCCCCCCCTCGCCCGCCACCCTCCAGCGGGCCTCAGCACTCAGCGATCAGCCCAAACTGTCAGGTCTTTCCTTCTTGAGGATACACACCTATCAGGCTGTGGGAGAAAGCCGCTTAACTTCCCTATGATTCAGTTTACTTATTTGTAAAATAGGGAATAATATAGTAGTCAAAGTACTGTTATGAGAAAGCATTGAAATAATGTTTTCGATAAAAGTTGTTTTTTTTTTTAATTAAAAAAAAGATTTCCTGACTCTTACTCTCATTCATGTTGGGTAGTCAACATGACTTGTCAGGCTACCTGGGTTATTTTTCTCCTGAAAAACTAGGAAATAATTTGGGAAGGAGGCCTTCCATGTCTACTTTGTGAAGCGTTAGACAGCACACAGCAGTTTCATTAAGTTTAATCAATTCTGATAGTTTATTAACCTTCAAATCCTAGAGAAGACCCTGGTTCATGGTAAATTCACCCAAAGCAAATTCTACATTGATGTGGATTTCTGGTGACTAATTGACTTTCTCTAAGTATCAGGTGCAAATACTTCCAAGTCTTCTGCTGTATAGCATATTAAACAACTGTTTACTAAAGTCCAGTTATCAAACAACATTACCAACAGGGGAATTACCAAAAAAAATCCTTGGATCTCAAAGACTTTATCATTTAACTACGGAACTTATAAGTACATGTGTGAATATTTTTATCTTATAGGTATGAGGACTTCTGCATATATTTCTTCACAATAATAGCATTTTAAGGTTGAAAAAACTGAGTCACAGAGATTAAAGGACTGGCTGAAAGCCTGCAACAAATGTTCAATAGTAAAACTAGGACCAAAGTTCAAAGTCCAAGGTTCTTTACCCTGTGAATCTGACCCAGTTACTGTTGCTAACAATGCAGATGCTCAGGCCTCTCCCATAGACATTCCATGTTCAGCAATTCTAGGCATGGACTCAGGAATCTGCCTTTTAATAAAATCCCAGGTGATTCTGATGCAGATCATCTGCTTTGATAAGCATTGCATTAGATTATGCAATGTTTCCACTAAGGAACTTGAGAGCATTTCAAAACAACACGCCAACATGTGTAGTATGCTAGAGTATTGAGTTATGTTGGGATTCAGGAGCTAAGGGGGAGGGCTGGGGGAGCGCTGAGATCTCTTATGCAGGCCAGTGATGGTTAGGTACCCGGAGGGAACATTTAGGTTATTCTGGGGGTTCCTTCAATGACTTGGACAAAGTCTGCTCATTGCTACATTCAGTTCACACAAGAAATCCCAGGAGCATTTGCCCTGGAATCCTTCTTATTCCTTTTTTTTTTTTTATTTTTAAATAAAAACTGGACTCAAAATGTCTTAAATTAGGAAAGAATTCAGCATCAAATGTTTCTTTTTTCCCTTATATGGATTTTTCTGAAAGCTCTGTCTAAAATACCATGTTCTTTCTATGTCATATTCATTGTGAACACAGGCAATGGGATTCGGCCCTTGGATGGCTTTCAGGGGAAAAGACAGAACAAAACAACAAAACACTTTATGTTTCTTTTCAACGGCACAGATTTTTATCATGTTAAGGTCAGGGTTGAGTTCAAAATGTTGCTCATTTGGGAGTGAAGGATTTCTGTTTCTCAGATGGTATGAAAAATCATGGAGTTAGCAAAGCATAGGAAAACATTCACAGCAATTTGCAATGATTGTGAATTGAAAAACTATGCAGATTGCATTACATTTGAGTGGACAGTTAAACATGAATATTTACCTTCAATTTATGTCTAAACCCCAGAGTGGAGGCGTATGACTCCGCAAGGCAAGCCTTTGTTTGGAAGCTGGGCTTTCCACATAGCCATAACTGTGCACTGGGAGAGGGCCTGGGACTGCCCCTCAGGGATATGGCAAGTGGCAGGAAATGACCTTTCAATCGGGCCATTGTCTAAGGAAATGTTCCAACCCTCAGCCTCTTGGTTTCACATAATCAACACATTTGTGCAGCAAGGAGGGAGCCCCAGTAAGGGCTGTCCTTGGCCTCGCAGCTCCTCCTCCTTTGTTACTCTCATTGCCTAGCATTCATCCAGCTTTGGGAAATCTCTGTGATTCAGCACTAATGTGAATGGTTATTCCTATTTCCCAAATCACAGTTTCCTTTGCCCAGCTTGCAGCATATCTAAGCCTATTTGGCAAGATACAAGGCAGGGATATTTGCTATGCATGGCCTATGTTATCTTTTAGGTATTCCTTAATTTTAATAAACATGCTTCTTTTTTCTTAGGTAGAGTGTATGTTCTGGAGGGTATACATCATTTTTATGATTTTGAAATGGTTTTTAATTCAGAATTCCATACTTAATTGTTCCTCAGTAAATTAACACACAAATATTTTTGGCAGCGTCAATGATTATTGTCAGTGTCTTCCCCCTTTTCCTCTGCCCTGTCTGTCCTCCAGGAGAACTTTTGAGAGACTTGTCCTTGTAATGAGATCTGGCTTCAGCCTTGTGTCTTTATTTCTAGCACAACTGCCATGATATTCCTTATATACAGAGTCACCTTATCACAAGATAGAGAGACACAAGTGCTTGAACCAAAGCAGAGCCAAGATGCTGGTCAGAATTATGAAGAAGGCAAGTTTTATATTCATTATCATCCAACGTCTCTGCCTAAAGTCATCGAATCCCTCCAGGTGGCCTCTGCTTTACCAGGGTGAAGCTTTTATCATGGTTACCAAAATACTCACTGATATTAAGAATAGACCTTATCCAAAATTTTCCTTATCTGTAACTTTCAGAACTTACCTACATTGTATTTCAAATGCCCTCTTACCTTGCTGTTTGTTAGGTGCAATGCTTGGTGAAAGAAACATGAAACAGACAAACCTTTGCTGATATAAGATTAGCCAATGTGGTACCTTTCTCAAGAATCACAATGCCTTAACTCTGCACCATATCATATGTCCTCAGGAAAATGCAAAACCACACTATGACACTACTACACACCTATTAGAATTACCAAAATCTCAGACACTGGCAACACCAGATGCTGGCGAAGAGATGGAACAACAGGAACTTTCATTCATTGCTGGTGGGAATGTAACGTAGTACAGCCACTTTGGAGAACAAGTTGTCAGTTTCTTACCAAATGAAACATACTCTTATCATGTAATTTAACAATTACACTCCTTGGTAACTTACTCAAAAGAAGAAAAAAATTATGTCCACAGAAATACCTAAACATGGACATTTGTGGTGGCTTTATTCATAATTGCCAAAACTTGGAAGCAAATGAGATGCCCTGTAGTAAGTGAATGGAAAAATAAACTGTGGTACATCCAGACAATGGAATGTTATGCAGCCTTATAAAGACATGAGCTAGCAAGCTCATTCCACTGGAGGAAAATGAAAAAATCATATTTCTCAGTGGAAGAAGCTAATCTGAAAAGCTACATGCTATATGATTCAAACTATATGACATTCTGGAAAAGATAAAACTTATGGAGACAGTTAAAAGATCAATGGTTGCCTGGGGCTGGAGAGGAAGGAGGAGGCAGAGCACAGATATTTTTAGAGCAGTGGAACTGCTCTGCATAAAACTAAAATGGTGGATACATGTCATTATACACTTGTCCAAACCCATAGAATGTACAGCTTAAACAGTGAATCCTATTGTCAGTTACGGACTTTGGGTGACTGTGATATGTCAACATTGGTTCATCAGTTGTAACGAATGTTCCATTCTGGTGGGGGATGTTGAAAATGAGGGAGGCTTTGCATGTGTGGGGGCAGGGGGTATATGGGAAACCCCTCTCTTTCTGCTCCATGTTGCTGTGAAGTTCAAACTGCTCTAAAAAATAAAGTCTATTAAAAATACCTGAGCTCAGTTTAAAGACTCTTTAGAGGTCATGCTAAGTATATTGATTCGTTCTAACAATCTCTTAAATGTATCCCTTTTGTAATGTTTGTATTAGTACTGTCCTTTTTTCAGCAAAAGCCTCCAAAGTGGTTTTTTTGCCTCCTCTCTTCTTTCAGCAGTGCGTCCTATGATCTGTTGCCAAATTAAACTTTTAAAACTTCGCTTTTATAGTGTCACTCTTTGGGTAAAATTGCCCTCTTAGACCTCCATTGTTTACATTGCGGGGATGGTGGACATACAGCCTGTAAGCCACCTCTTTCTCCTTCCTCATGGCAGACATTAGTACTCAATCATGCTCTGTTTTCTTGAGAGCCAGTGGCCTCAGAATCCTCAATGGAGAGTTCTAATGAATCACTGTCAATTGCTAGGAGATAGTTTTCCAGATGAAACTTCCTTGTCATACCTGGGTCATAATAAGAAATTCAAAGTGAAAACCCACACTCAGTGAAGTTAACATAAGCTGATGCTCTGTCTTTTACTGGATATAGGTATAAAAATTCCCACTTTGCTCTAGCAAAATTCAGAACCTGTCTACTGAACACACTCCGTTCTGTCCAGACTCTGGGCCACTGTTTCTGAAATTTCTCTGCTGATACTGTGCAGCCCACTGCTCTCGTCTAGTCCAAGTAGGCCCATGTTTCAAGGCTCGGCTTTCATTCTCCTTGCTCCATGAATTCTTAGAGCATGCCAGGTCATAGTGCTCTTAATGCTCAGGGACTGTGCGACTCATTTAATCGCCGACTAATAAAGGTTTGGGAAATGGCTCTTATGTGGCTGGTGTTTTCTTGTCGAGAGTGTGTCCTCTTTTCCAGCTAGGTTTCAGAGGGCAGAAAGCAGATTCCTGCCTCTTCCTACCTTTCATAATGCTCGTTGACAGCATCTCACAAAATGCAGGCACCCACTGCTTGATTTCCCAGTGGCAGATCAGTAAAAGAGAAATTCTAAAAAGTATATGAGGTCAGTCCAGAAATAATCCAGCCACATAATATGAAAAATAGAGACATTTATTGAAGAAGATATAAGAAACAAGAAACATTCTACACAGGACAATGATGCCTCTGTCCCCTTCTAACTAGGCACCTTGGGACCTCACACAGTTCTACCAGTCACCATCAGCTTCCCCATCATATTTTCCTGGATCTCATCAAAATTCTGAATTCTCTTCCGTTTCAAAGGTGCTTTTACTTTTGAGAAAAGCCAGAAGTCACGGGGCACTAAACCTGGGCTGTGGAGGCTGAGTCACCTGTGCGATTTGATGTTTTGAAAAAAAAAAAACTCTGGGTGAGATGTGATACATGAGTGGGCTTGTTGTTGTGATGAAACTGCCAATCACCAGTTGCCAATAGCTGCAGCTGTTTTGGTAATATTGTAACAGGGTGCATCCAGGGCCCCCCAAAGGGGGATTTGTGACAGGGTCTAGAACTCAGGGTGTCCAAGAATGTAGAATATCCCCACCCCCACAAATCTGGCTGGGGGATGGGACACATGGAGCAGGGTTATTGAGATTTGCATATTAATAATAACAGGCCAGCTTCATATCTGATATGCAAAAATAGTTATTTTGTATATCAATAACAGCAGACTTATCTTCCAGCCTGAATGGAGTCAGAAGGTATACATAACTTTGACCCATGACGAAACTGGGAGGCAGCTTCCCCTGGTTACAGTGCTTCCGTGAGAGCTTGGAGGTGGTTCACTCAACGCCAAGGGGTCATGCCTCCCCGGACTTCCCGTGGCAGCTATGAAGGGCGGAAAACTGGGAGTTCTGGCAGGTGAAGCTGATTGTGGGAGGAGTAGGAAATGGGGTTATAGAGGGTGTTCCAGGCTGGTATTTAAACTATAGGCAGGCCAACATCAGGAGAGATACAACGGAGACAATGCAGGACTATGCAGCAGGACAATGTGAGACTGTGAGATGGGTGAAAGGACTCTCGGTGCTGGGCCATAAGAAGATGCCACATGGTTTAGGATTAAGAACTGGAGATCTCGGCAACACAGCTGATGGTGCTGGGGACTTTGGGAGGCCTGCCCTGTTGAGCATGGATTACCTCCTGAGAGGAACCAGGAGATGTAAGCTGTGGACTTCTGTTCTTTTTCTTCTGGAGGGCCATACTTCTGACTGGCATGTTCTGAGACTGGCCTGGCTGGGCAAAGGGGGGGAAGAAAGGACTGTGTGGGTTTATGGGTATTTTAAGGGACTTTGGGATTTTTAACGGCGACATTCTGCCATTACTCTAAATCTGTATAACTTTTGAATAAATAGTTCCTTTTCTTTTCACCAAACACTGGCATTGAGAGCCACAATTCCTAACCTGGTAGCGGGCAAAGAACCCACGGTGACAGAAAGACCCCCTGGGGAGGTGGCTTGTTTCAGTAACAGTATCTGGGCTCTCCCCCCGACCCTGTGGGTTCCTTTTGGTAACAATATTCATCGCATCTCTCAACTGATGAAGACCTTGAGGTAGTACTCCTTATTAATTGTTTGGCCTGGAGGGGCATACTTGTGATGGACAACACCTTCCCAATCAAAAACCACACTTAATGTGGTGTTGATCTTGCTGTGACTTTGAAGTGTTTGTGTCTCACTTTTATTTGTGCTGCACTCATTGCATCATCCCCGAAAGCCTTCTGAATCATCTAAATGGTTTCTGCAGAGGAATGTTCAAGCTTAACTTAAAATTTGATGAAGATTTGTTGTTCTACTTACTCAGTCATTTTGAATGTGACAGCCACACAGTGCACATGCCCACTCAACAGCGTCTACCTCCCCCACTGACTAGTACAGTGAAGTCATCATTGTTCGGCCATGCACATTCCAGTCCACTGTCCTTGGCTGCCGGGTTACATTGGAATCATGCAAACCTTTCTCATTATATTAACAATAGCTGGACTTTTTCTGGAGGGACCTTATGTGTGTACCTTTCCATGTTCCTTGTACAATAAGATAAAACATTCCTGAAAATGAAATGGTTTAATATGATAATAATCCTTGAACTGCAAGTGAAGCCTGGGGATGTAACCCTCAGTTAATCAATTGTGTATGTTTTTGGTTTGTAGCTAATATTTGTTAAGATTCCATTTACCAGGCACTGTGTTAAGGGTTGATTATACACAGGCTCTTATTTAGTCTTTACAACTACCTTGTGAAGTAAAGACTATCATATCTTCAATTTGCATGTGTGAGGCACAGGAAGATTATGTAACATGCCCAAGGACACTCAGCTGGAATGTGGCAGAACTGAGATTTCTACTTCGCTCTCTGCAGTCTGATCATGAGACCTTTATTCTTCATTACCAGAAATCCAACCTTTTGTTTGGAGAGCCTTTTTTTTTTTTTCTTCTCAAGACTGATCTGGTCTCTGCTTTTATAATTTCCATAAGTAACATAAAATTTCGAAAGAAACTGATAAATGTCAGGATGATTCAAAAGAAAAAAATATGACTGCTTGGTTGGTCATAAGTGGGTAGATAATACTTAGAGATTGGATTAGTATTTTGTCGGTTGAAATATGAAGTAATGGCAACAAACTAAAAGGATACAGTGGAGAAAGGAAGAGAGGGTCCTGGAGGTTACTGATGGTAGTTTTGAGGAAAAATAAGGAGAAAAGGCTCAAAGTCTTCTAAAATAGGCTATCACAGAGAAAGGAAGGAAGAAGTATAGAATAGGTAGTCTGTTTTAAATGAGAGCAAGCTAAGGAGAGAGCATAATGTGAAAATGGGGGATGAGAAATGACCTTCTCGGCTTAAACAAAGAGTGTAGTCCATACCTCATGTCTTCTACACCAATAAAACTGCTGTTTCCTAAACTGCTTTTGCTAAATGGCAGTGGCTGGGAAGACAGAGAGTTGGGGACAGATTAGAAGCTGTGAGCCCTCCCTTTGGTGGGAGAGATCCTTTCAGTTTTAAATTTTAGATATTTGCACTTCTGAGAGAATGCTGATGTGAACCAGCAGTTGTCAAATGAGAGAGTGCCCGTTGAACCTCCCAGTTTAGTCTTAGACCACAAGCCCTCAAAAGTCCTCCTATACAGATATTACTGGGGAGGAAACGGTGAGGACATGCCTCTTCTTTGTGCCCCCTAGTTTTAATTGAGCCTCAAGTGAATTTCCGTAGAAGTCAATGGCGGCTCCATGTCCCAGAAGGGACAGGGGAAGTGTGTGAAACGAGATGAGAGGTGGCATCATTATTTCCCAGAACTCTTCTGACTTCTTTTTAGACCCTGGTCAAGGATAGAGCTGTTTGTTGTAATAAAATAGCCAGTAGCAGGAAGTTGAAATGGAGGTTATATTAATAAAACAAAACAAAAAACCCCCAAAAACCCAAAATAAAAAACAAAAATCTAAAATGAAACAAAATAAAAAGGATGCTAATTTTAGCTCCATTCAAAACCCAGGAAAAAAATTAATGTTTACAAAATTAAGATTAATCGACTGCCAGAATTCAACTCATTAGTTAGCAACACTATAAGGTAGTGTTAAAATTTGTGCTGGTTGGACTTAAAGGGAATTAAAACTTTATCATTGCTAATGCTTGTCCTCTTGCATTTGGCTTAGTAATTATGGACTTTTCTACTGCAACTACTAGTAGCTAAGGAGTGGGTCTAAAAATCTCTACCCGACAGTTCACCCACTTTACTTGACATGGGGAGAGGGGGTTGGTCTTGTCAGAATATATTGAATGCTGAAGATCATGGTTATTACAGCTTAAGAGCTTTTGCAGGTATTGATTTAAACACTCCTCATGTGGATGAAATAATCCCAGGTACTGGAAGGAAGTTCACCAGGAAAAAACAAACACTGAGACTTCTTTTCTCTTTGACAAATACAGAGCCCTTTTCCTCCCATCAGGAAGTGATGCGTTAACATGAAGGCCGTGGAACCCTTTAGGGTATGGTAGGACTGGTTGGGTGTGCTTGTGCGTAAAAGTCTCGCCTTGTGCAGAAGTCTCTGCACAGGAGGGACAGGAGGTGGGCATACGCAAGCCGCCCGGAGGGATAATTCAAGAACAGAATGAGAGGCCAGAGTGTGTTTACAATGCTAAGCCAGGATAACACATGTAAAAATCCTGAGCTGAGTGTCTGGCACAAAATAAAAACTAAGGTGTTCATTTGGTCTTTCTATCATTGTAATTATATTTATTTATTTTAGTTCAACTTTTAGAATTGCTTTACAACTTCACAAAAGAATTTTAACCTTCTGACTGGTGGTCAATATATCAGAAAAACAATATTTTATTTCATGTAAATCTTATAGCCAGCATTGACCTGCAAGAGCTCTCTTGATTTCAGAAGAAAAGTGGTAAACATGTGTCTTTGAGAATTCCCTTGAAGTCCTGTGAAATGTAAATCTGAGTATCCTTGGGTTGGATTTCTCTACCTTATATCTGCACAGAAGTTAGCAGTTGGTCTTCAAAGGAGCAAGTAGGAGAATGCAATCCTTCACAGAACCTTTATAGGTGTATAGAGTCTTAAAGATCTTCTGACTTAATGTTCATAAGAGGAAACTGTTTTCTCCTAAATCATTGCACTAGTTAATGGCAGAGAAGAGATTAGAGGCCAGTTCTTTTGATTTCTGGGCCAATATTCTCTTTCCTTAATATACAAAGATTTTTATTTCTTGTCTAAGTCTGCTGAATATTCTTTTCAGGCCATGTGTACTGGAAGGTGGATGACATAGGTTCTGAAAGGATGCCTCTGCTTACAGTCTGGAGACAGAGAAGCCAGTAGGAATGACTGTGCTTTTATTGCAACTTCCCAGGCCCACTCACTCACTGACTGTCATAGGCTAACCCAGAAACATGGACAGCTGTGCAGTACTGAGGCACCTATAACTGGTCCCTCCCGGGGGTGTCCTAAAACCACAGCTGTGGTTTTCCTTACACTGTGGACTAGCTACCAAGATACTGCTCTGAGTGCAAACACCATTCCCTCGAGGAGTTTTGGAAAGGTGGGAGAGGACCGCTTAGGAGTTCTCAGAGACAGCGCGGTCACAGTGCTTCTCCCTGTCTTTGCCCATCACCAGTCTGCCCTGGCTTCTAAGACTGATAAATGTAGGATGCAAAAGAAAGGTCATTCCCCACATTGACCCCCTCCATGTACTTTTGCTCATGTTTGGGGAGCAGAGAGGGATGCTGGTTTCATGTAATTCCTGTATTTTAAGCAAAGGTTGGAAGGTTTAGCTGGGAGAAAGTGAAGAATTCATAAATAGAGAGGGGAGAAAAGTAAATAAGCTCTAGAGCTAAAAATAAGTTCAGGTTGCTAATCACTATAAAGTTGATTAATTTAAAAGTTAAAAGAACACATAAGATCCTGGGTAGTTACATTGTCACAGAATCTTTGAGACCATGGTTTCCAGTCACTAGATGTTACCAGAGGAGTTAATTAGCCCAAACTGTGGCTGTTAGTTGCTTTAGCTGTCTTCAATGTGAATTTTTTTCGGTTTCTTTTTTTACATGTAAGTTTTAAAGCTAATTAGGATACACCTGGGATTCATGGCTAAAGCCAATAATTTCCCCCAGGGGGTTATATTTTTATATAACAAAATTTTTAAAAAAGGAAAAATGTGAGAGGTAAAACATAATCTTTAGCTTCAGGGGAAAATGGCATAACCATTTCAGCTCAGCAGACCACAAGGCCAAACAAGCTTTGGCTGGAATTGGATGCTGTGTGCTTCTGTTGAGAGAAGAGGATGCTTCCCAGATGTGCCTGGGGGACTACCTGCCTCATTCCTATTTATCATCAGCTCTAACACAGGATGTGGTGTCGCTGGCTGGTAATCTGGAAATGGCCTGTTTATTTTTACAGATCTGTAGAAGAGATTCAATAGTTGTAAAGGATGGAAGGGTACAAAGCAGCTTGGAACTCACAACAAAGGAAACCAGGAGGCAAAAAATTAGATAAAACAACTTGTGACCATGAGATCTGCTCCTTGTGTCTGTTGAACAAAGGTACCAAATAGATTTTCTGGTTTCAAAGAAAAGCCAGTTCTTCCCAACCCTGCAGCCCATGGTCTTAAAACATCCACATTCTTTTTTCCTTTTTTAAATTGAGAGAACGTTTGTGTTTTTTCAGATATGAGGACTGGCTCCTTTATTCGTTGCACAAAGGAGAGAGATTTTGCTCAGCAGCCGTGGTTCTCTGTTTCCATCAGTCCTTTCCGGATAACATGGCTCAAAAAAAGCCCTGCAGTGGCCTGGGGACAGGATTCTCCAGCACGTGACTGGGACAGCAGTACTGCTTTTCTGACTCTGCTGAAAAGAAGAGGTATGTCTACGTTTTCCCTGGGACCTCCTGTCTGCCTTCCAGAAGATGTGAAAACTGATTTCCAGTTGAGTTCTTTTGAGGACTGAAACTTGCTTGCTACAAATTATTGTCTTCTAATAGAGTCAGAGCTGCAGAAGTTTGGGAGAATTACTTTATATTTTCTCCTTCTTCAGGAAACAAATAAGTTCCAGTGCCCTATACCCAGATAAATGTGAGACGAAGAGCATGGATGGGCAAAGAGAGCTGAAACTTTGGGCTTGTGAGATACAGAGCTAGAATCAAAACATGGGTCTCTTTGCTTCCAGTTTGATGATCTTCCCTGCACCCGTGAGGTGCCATGTGGCCTCCCGTGTCGGTACGTGGTAGTCAGAAAGGAAAGACTCTGGGCAACGCAGGACAGAGCTGTACTGTTGAGAAGCTTTCCCTTGTGTAAGCACAGTTGGCTAGTATATAGTTGACTTTCCCCAAGAGGGAATTGGGGGAAGCCAGGGTGTATTTATCAGCTCTATCTTCTTCTCCCCTGCCTTTCCCACCCCAAAATGAGGGCATGTGGTAACTCCCTGGCTCAGGGAATGCTTGGGTATGGTGGACCACCCAGGCTGTGTAGCCTGTGACCACTGCAGAGTCACCACAGCAGAAGCGGGGGGGGGGGGGGGGGGGGGGGGGGAATGGGCTGGCTTTGAAGTTCAGGGATGGGAGCACCAGGGGTATTTTGGGTTTGGCCTGAGGTAACTCACATTTGGGTAACCCCTCCCCCAATATTTGCATATAGGGGATATCATGCTGCACTGACTACATTAAAAAGAAATAAAACCCCCTCAAATCACAAAAAATAATTTGCAGTGTGGGTGTGCAGTAACCCTAATTTTTTCTTGCTCCTGATGGAGGTGGTGGCAGTGGGCGGTGGGGAGCAGTTTGTAATCAATCACGTTTGTGAACTTTGGATCAATCACGTTTGTGAACTTTGGATCTCTGCACCATCTCAAAATTTATTTCCCAGGCAGACCCCTTAGAAAATGTTGGCCAGTCTTCACATATTGCAGCAATAGTAAGTTTTCTAAATTTCCCAAGTGGCAATACTAATATATCAGGAAATTTACCTCAAAGTCCAGCAGAATAACACCCCGTGACCCTGTAGTAATTAAAATGCAGTTGATTGAATCTGGGTCCCACTCTTTGCTAACTCTGCGACCTTGGGAAAGTCCTAACCTCTCTGTCTCAATACCCTTACCTGTGGAATGGGGTTAAGGCTAGCTGCCTCAGCGTGTTCTTGTGAGGGTTCAATGACATCCTGTGTGTAAATCCCTAAGCACAGGGACTGGCTCATAGAGCTCATTCAGAAATGCTGATTCTTATTACTTGTTAGGTAGGTGGCTTTATCATATATTAAGCTTTTTGTGAGAGTGACTCTTAATATGTGGAAGTCACTGAAAGTCCAGCCAAGCTTGAGACCAACCAAAGGGATATGGTTTGGCTCCATTATCTAAGCTCTGAGCCAAGCCATCAAAAAGGATTGCACACATATTAGGAGAAAAAATATATTAAATGATGAGGTGGGTGTGACTGAGACCATAAAGAATCAATGCCACAATATTATTATTGGTTTGGCTCTTCTTCATTTATAAACATCGAGCCTGGTTTGAGTGGTTCAATTTTAGCCCATTGACAGGTTCTTCATTTTACTTTTAAAGTCTTGGGCATATTAAGGAAAATATTTACACATTTTTGTGCTCTATTTTTGTCACTTGGCATGGCTCATACATACTCTGTTTATCTTTGTCCTGTATTTCGTGAGTCATCCGCAGGTTTTTAATCTAATAAGCAGTATGCTGTTTGAATCGAATACAGTTTGAGATTGAATTTAATGACAAATAATGAAGTGGCTTTATCATACTGCACCAGAAACTCAGAGAATGGAAGTTTTGCCCAGGTTCTTTTTTCTGTTATTAGGATCTGAGTTCTCTGAGAAGAGTGGTTGTCATGAGCTAAGATGTTCTCTCTATTCATTTGGGTTCTTTGAGAAAGCCCAATAGATCCTAAGGAAAGAAATCCCAAAACATTCCTGAGGGAAGAAGCATTGCATTTGTGGTACTTAGAACTGAAACATATTTTGGGGCTATGCTTGTCTTTAGGAAAACAGTTCAGAAGGTAGTTAGGAAAAAGAGAAGTAAAAATGGCCCTGGGCAGTGTGGCTCTGTTGGTTGGAGCATTGTTCCATAACCGAAAGGTTGCGTTCGATCCTCATTCTAGGTGTGTGCGCACAGATGGGAGGCAACCAATTGGTGTTTCTCTCTCACATCGATGTTTCTCTCTCTTCCTTCTTCTCTGTACAAGCAATTAAAAAAAAAAAAAAAAGATCTTGACCTTGTAGGAAACTGAAGCTGTGTTTTTGATCAATTAGGCAATTTAACATGGTGGAGAGGAAAAAAAGAAAGACTCAGTATTACAGTAAGAAGTTTGAAAAATAAAGATATTTGAATGGTTTTCCAGAGTGCTTATTTATATTTTTATTTTTAATGCCTTTACTCAAATTTCTCTAGTTTTCACCTCTGCTCCTTTAGTGGCTGGAGGGTTTATACCTTATATCTGTGAGCGGACATTTGCAAGGCAGGGTCTATTTCTATTTGTGTTTGTCTAGAGCACAAATTCAGTGCCTGGTATTTACTGAATTCTGCAATAACTTAGTGGATAAGATCACTTTTTGACTGATTACAAATAAATACTCTCTGGGTAGTTGTGGGATTTGGCCATAGCCCTCAGTCCTTGAATTCTGAACCAACTAAAATGTCTTGGATGTTCACAATTCTATATACTTTTTTCCTCTGCTCATGCTCTCAGCATGTTTTAAAATCATTCTTTACTAGCAAAAAGTCTTTCTAACCATCCTTATTCTTTTGTAAGATTCACAACTTTCTTTAAATCTTTTGTTTTTATTTTTAGAGGTGATTTAACATATCTGATAACTTGTAAGTATCAGGCCAACTCATTCGTCTTGCTTCAGTTTAGAAAAATGCTAGCACCACGTTCCCTTGCTGCCAAAGCATAGATTTCATGCTGTTCCACAGTCGTTCCTACCAAGGGGAGAATATGCACTCAATTGCCAACACTCCACTGGGACTCCTGACAAAGGAATTTTATTATACCCACTTTCAATTGGATGCCGTGAAACCCTTGCCAGGAGCATGGCCGTGGCTACTGCTCATGCTCCAGAATTGCTGTGTGGTCAGGTCAGGGCTTTTTTTCTTAATACGCATTGGGTCGGACTTTCTTGTGGGTTTGTGTGTGGGAGGCGAGGCAGACAGTGTGTGGCAAGTAGAGGCCCTCTGCCTCTTGTGCAGGAAAATTACTGCCACATGAAGGCAGGGCAGGAAGCCAGGCACTAGCCCATAGCCTTCTCCTTAGGATCCTTTGCCCCCTCTCTTGTGTACAAGAGCACTTGTGTTAGAGTGAGAGAAGTGTGTTCCTGGAATACAAGCTCCCAACTGCTAACCACTCACAAGTTGAAAGTTAAGCATCGCTGGATGCCTCATGAAGTCATGTATTGTAACCAGATTGCAGGAAGGATTTCAACTCTTAAAGAGTTTGCCTAACTTAGCTGCATATTTAAGGTACCAGTCGAAATTAGAAGTAAATGTTTCAAACAAATCTAGTCATCCCTTCCTGGGCATGCAGAATCATTTCAGTAGGAATTATAACTACTACTACTCATTCAGTGTGAATGTATGTATGTTTCTGTTCAAACTGAAAAGTACCCAGAAGCAGCTGTTAGCGCCCTTCAAGGGATGGTAGAAGTCCAAGTCCATGTCATAAATACCCATACATGTGGTAAAGACTGACCAGATCAAAGACCTTTAATTCTAATTTCAAAGCAGTATCCATGCTAAATATAGGCTTAATACCTGAAAGTAGATTAAATACAGAGCTAATTATACATAATAATTGTAGCTGAGGCTTACATTATACAGAATAACTAGTTAATAAACTCAGCAATTTATTGGATCAAACTGACCAACTATTTATGTGTGAAAATAATTACCCTCTTGCTTGAGAAATCACAATTTTCAGTTTGGGCATTTAAGAATCATTTGCCAAGAGTGAAGAGTATGCATTTAGCAAAGAAACCAGGCAATTCTCATTGTCCTTGTGAACAATATTTCCAACTCTAGGTGATTTGATTTTAAGATGATAAAGGAGTGATAATAATCAGATAGACTGCATTACTGGAAGAATCTTGAAATTAAGAGGGAGCTATGTAGAGGATCTCTGCTGCTATAGAGAATAATTTCCTCTGTCTTTGCATTATTCATCTCATGTAAATTTTGACAAAGTTCATCACTGTGATTATTATTTCATTTACCACATTTTATATGTTTATAGCACAAATTTCCACAGTAGGATCTTTTTCCTTTTCTAGATTAATATAAATTTGTGCGCTCTTTATGGAAAGGGGAAACTTTATAAAAGCAGGTAATTGACATACATTACCTAGCTCACTGCTTCAGAATTCACTACAATATGATCATTCTCTCTCAGGATGTCTAGAAGTGGGCATTTTAGGTTATGGTATCATTGTAGCATGTACTTAAACACCCATCACAATTAATATCTACTGCCTATACCAGGAGGTATAGAGCTGATTTTGTATGCTGATAAGTACCTTGTAGATGGGAATAATCCTCAGTTTTATGACAGATTCTTAGGTTCTTTGACCTTCTCCATATATATAAGTAATTGAATGGAATAGCCAAGATTTTGAACCAGGGCTCTCTGATGGTGGAATCTATATTCTTTTTATGATCACATTCACCACAGATAATTCAGACTCCTTAAAAAAATCTTGGGCTTAGAAAAGACTAAGATGAGGATATGCCTAGTTACGATGACTATCTGAGAGTATCCTGAAATTGTTCAATGAACACCCTTGGCACTCCCTCAGCTGAGCTGGTTTTGTAGATTCATAAACTTCAGCACTGGAAGAGGCTTGAAGGTCATCTAACCCAACTCCCAAGGGGTCACCTGGGTGCTGCCTAGGTTTTCTTGAGGCAGTCAGTCCATTCTTTTGGGGACTACACAAACTGATAGAACGTTCTTTCTGTTCAGCTAGACACTTTATTCCATGATGCTTCCATAAAAATTAACCCTCATCCACCTGCTGCTTAATAGTCCTTCAGATATTTGAAGGAATTCCACATCCTTCCCCCCACCTTTAACAGTTATACTGCTTTCAACTGCGATCTCTAGGATACGGTTGTATTTCCCCTACGACCCTCTCTTCTCTTTCCTGAATGCTGTTCTGTCTTATAAGGGAGCAGTAAGGTTTAAGAGTAAATCCAGGACTGATTTAACTACTATATATTAGAGTGGGACTATCACCTGGGGATTTTAGAGAGTGTACATCTAAGATTACATTCAGCAGCCACACAAAGTATTAAGATTTCAGTCTAGCTGAGCTCCCTTCACACTATCCCCTCACCTCAACAAATGCAAGTTTCAGGCTCCAGCCAACCTGGAGCATTCTGAAATCTTGTTATAGCTTTAGGAAAGAACCCTCAAGGCAGAGAGTCCAAGTACATGCTTTTGTTTGCAGGAAAACAGGCAAGGAGATGGAGGGGCACTTTTTAGCATAGCAGGGGTTTGTCACTTACTCCAGTGCTGTCACCTTGTGCCTGAGTTTTCATGGAGGTGAGCTGTGGAGTGATTGGGCAGAAGCAAAAAAATAGAAATTGTATCTCCCCAAATGTCTGGGAGATATTAAGAAACAGAAGGCAGTGCTTCTTCTAACAGACTCTGAATCCGACATAGGGGTCAGCGATGTCATTCCTCTGTTCATTCTTGCAGCACCCTGGAACATAATTCACCATGCCGGGGTGGATTTGTGGTACATAGGAATGAATGTTCTAACCTGTCATGTACATACGTATGTGACAATCTAGGCTGGAGCTGAAATAATTATATCCTGTGGGTTCATACTCAGAAAGTTGGGGATATATTATTTGTGTCTTTTGGAGCACATGTCTGAGTAATTATTAACGTTTATGAATTTTCTGTTCAGTTTGTGAAAATATAAGATAGTATAAAATAATTTTCAGAAGTATAAATTGAATACACAAATAGTATATTATGCTTCATTTCGATTAGCTGAGTAGGTATAAAATTTGCATGGAAATATAATCAGATATTTATGTGTTGCATTCATTTTAGGTACTCATCATAGACAGCTGCAGGTATTCAGCACTCTCTGGGTTGGATGTGAACTAATGACTGAGCTGCATGCCCCCCACCCTGCTCCATGGTCATCAAACCGATCTTTGTATGTCAATTTGTAGCATATTAAAAAAAAACATATCATATTTTATTTTAAAGGATCATTTTAATCTTATAAAATAGGATGCCTTTTTCAACATTTTAAGAATAAATGTAAGAAAACTACTTAAAAGTACTTTAAAACATCTGAATATGAGATGTCAATATTTTCTCTCTCACACACACATACACACACACACACAGATTTGATCTCTTCCAAGCTGTATTTTAGATGGGAGATAGAAAGTTATACAAGCACCTGTTTTGCATTCACAAATTTTAACAGGCACTTTATGTGGGGGTAAATAATTGGACCCATTAAAAAAGTTGATATGTTTCTGTCCTGAAAATCCTACAGTGTTTCCATAACTGGACTTGCCAAAATGCCCATATTTTCCACCTCCTCAATGTAAACCAGACTCTTGCACAAATACCCCTGTGCAGAAAAATTCTGAAAGAGAAAAATTTTGAAAGGCAGAGGACAAAGAAAGAGGAGACCTTTAACTGTAAAGCTGTAATTTATTAAGTGTCTTTAGAATTCATGTAAGGGGGCTCTCTGTTTTTGTTCTTTTCTTATATGTCTCTCACTCCACTGATGACAGGAAAATCTCCAGTGGTTCCAGAGACAAGCTGCTGGAAACCATGCACATTTATTTTCTGGGAGGAAGTAAGCTGATTAGGAGAGAGACCCCTTCAGAGAGATCCTCCACTTAAAAAAGTTTCAAAGATTCCAAATGGAGCCATATCCTTTTCTGGGACCCTACCTGGCTCAGGGAAGCCAAGGGCCACATGCTTCATATTAGGTGATTTCAAAAACTTCAATAAAGGTGGGGATGGGAATACGAAAAAAACTGGGAGAAACTCCCAAGTAACAGGACATCTCTTTAATTTCAAACACGTTCTTTTTCATTTTGTATCTTTCAATTAAAAAAATGTGTCTTTTTAAAAAAAAGATATACATTTCTCCATTAAAATTTAGTACTTTTTATCTGAGAATGAATTCATCATTCATTAGGTCTAGGATAGATCACAGACTAAATTATAAATTCAAAAGTATAAGTCACATCAACTCAATTGCTCAAGGCCATGTATTTGCAAGTTAGAATATGCACTGAAAATTTCCTGTCTTTGGGCTGATATACTGGACGATGCTGCTTCTCTGTAAGAATTTGTTCATATCTTCAGTTTAATGTAATATTCCTTATCAGTTGAAAATGTTTAACCTACATCGACTGAAATAATGTGAAGTATAAAATTAAATCAATGGTCTAGAAAATTCAGGGTACAATAATTTAAATCATTTGGCTCTTTCTAGAAATTCTGATTTCTTTTTAACCAGGAAAAATAGGTAATTACTCGATAGCTTTAGCTCTAAAATATATCTGACAGGTTATTTTTATTTGCTTGGTTTTCAGAAATCATACCCATGTTTTCTACTCTCTGCAGTCTTTAGGAGAATGAATCAAAGCCACTCTGTACCCAAAGTTAACACCAGTGTTGCCTATTTTATTTTTTAACATTGCAGGGCTTTACCTCAAGTGCTATGCAGTAAATTTAGAGGGAAAGAAAAATTTTATTAAATTATAACTGAGAGGAGCTGATTTTTTTTTTACATAGCAAACAAAAAATTCCTTCATGAAAGGCTATAAAACCCATATTATTTACCAGAGAGACCTTTCCTGTCTCCCAGGTAAACACTTACAGTGTGTAGACTTGTGTAAATACATATTTAGGAGTGGCTAAATATGGTGAGGTATTTTTAAAGGTGTATTTACAGAGCTGAATACATATATTGGCATTTTGGTATGTGTGAGCTGTGTATGCTGCTCTACTGTCTATTCAGAATCCTAGTAAGATTCTGGTAGATATACCTTGGATATAGCAACTGAGTTTCAAAACATTCATTTTTAATTAAAATTACTATGGACAGGTCCTTAAATCATTTCAAAAGGGTAAAATTTTTCAACTAATGGAGTTCAAATCTTTCTTGCCAGATTGACTGAAGAAAAATTTTCAGAAATGCAGACATCATTCACAGAAGTAAATCTCCTTTCTGAACATCTTTGTGCCTGAAATAAGCATCACATCACATGCAGTTCAGAGTATTACCGACTCCTCAAAGATATAGTTCATATGATGCCTGGATCAACCAAGGAAAATGCTATTTCAATTCAACCAAGGGGAAAATGCTATTACGATATTTTTAAATACTTTAAAACCACATGAAAATGTAAGTGATAAAATCTATTTGTTGTTAATTCAATGGCAGGAAGCTTCCTATGATAATGTAGTGAAACTTGGATTCATCCTGTTTCTTCTTCCCTTCTTGGTCAACGCGTTCTCTAGGAGAAAAGAATGAGATAGGAAGAGAGAGGTTGTAGATGGATGAAAGAGCACTACCTACACTCTTGCTGTGTGCTATGCATCAGAATGCATGAGGATTCATTTGTATAAAGGCCCTTTTTAAGATGGAGAAGTTGAGACTCTAACTCCAGAGCTTGGGCTAGCTCAGGAGTCTTTAGCTAAGAAGTCTAAATACTTCTATTTCATTTTTTTAAAGATTTTATTTATTCATTTTTAGAGAGAGGTGAAGAGGAGGAGAGTGAGAGGGACAGGATTATCAATGTGTGGTTGCCTCTTGAGTGCCCTGTATCAGGGACCTGGCCTGCAACCCAGTCATGTCCCCTGACTGGGAATCGAACTGGTGACCCCTTGGTTTGCAACCCCTGCTCAATCCACTGAGCTACACCAGCCAGGGCTATTTCATTTTTTTTTAAATGTGGTATGCAGCTAAATGTTCTAAATAACCTATAATGGAATAATCAAAAATTTTATTACGATAAACCATACATGGCACAAAGGATATTTATTTAGTAAAATAATTTCTCCAAATTTGAACTGTTTTTTAACTTTGCAAAATATATATGTATATGTATATATGTATATGTATATATCATATGTACATATTTTTCTAAGGTACAGACACCACAAATTTTGATGGAACATTCTAGCTTCTAAAACTTTAAATACCATTTTAATTTAAAATCTTATGTCAGTGCTATGAGGCCTCTGGAATGTAGATGCTCCTAATACGAGTGCTGACACAATTTTAGCTTTCATTATGAATGGATGTGCTCTATACATACTACTTGTACCAGTATTTTTGACTTGGAAAACAAACTTTCCCAGCAGAAGACAATCCATGTTTAAAAAATTTTTAAGAATATGAGCAGGCACAAAAACCTTTGCATTACAATTTTTATTAGTTTTATCCCATCCTTAATTTTACTCTGTGGCTAAGTATCTCATTTCCATGTAAACTTCCATTGGGAACACAAATTGCTGACACCACATCTACTGACAGAAATGCCACAACATAAATTACGCCGAGAAAATGCTGCTTTGGGTGGGGGACATGGCAGGAGGAACTAAGCTAGATAAAAAGCCACTATGCTACTGCCCAGCCTGCAACCCTGTCCCGCTGACCACTGATAAAATTTATCACAGAGTCACATATGGGAAGGCAGCTTAAAGAAGAGTAGTCTGTGGTAAAACATGTAACAGCAGAACAACTAATGGAGCATTATGACTTTATTGGAAAGCAGTACCTTTTGGATGTTTCACTTTTCTAGCTTTAGCAAATGTAGGAATTGTTCTTCTGTATGCAAAAGGGCTGAGACAAAAAAAAATGTTGCTGACTTCCGAGTGATAGCAATAGGCCTCTCTGGGCTCACCAGTTCATCACTCTCTGCCCACTATGCTTAACCAGCAGAGGTATGAACCAGTTCCAACAAAATTAACAACCTGGGTCTTCATTCTTAAAACAATGCTGATCTGTAATGTTAATGGTCTATTTGTAAAGAAGCAGTCTTGTAAATTCCAGGCCAATATTGTTATCGGAATTCAGTACTGGTATTAGTAGAAAGTATAAATATCCAAATTCCACCAACAAAAGGATTCTCATTTACAAGAAATTAAAAAACTTTGTCATCGGATGAGACTACTCTTTAGGGATTCAAAGAAAAGATGTTGGGAAACCTTGCGCATGGACTTGGTATTCACAATTGGACAGTAGAATGGTTGCAAATAACCATGATTAAGAGCAGGATATCTTAAATGCCAGTGAAGACAACATTTTAAAAGAAAGGAAGGAGATCAGTTGTATCACATGCTGCTGGGAGAATGACATCACCAAAATGGCAACACAGGTCATTCTGACTTTGCTTCTCCTCACAATAAGAACAACTATCAACTATTCATGAACCAGACATCACTGAGACAGTTGAAGAGCATGAAGATGAGGCTGAAGCACATCCCCCCCCACCCCACACACCTGGCATCACAGATACCAGGACAGACTGCATTAGAAGGGTAGGAAGAGCAGCCGAACACTAGCCACATCGCTCTCCCCTAGGCCAGAGCAGCCCTGTGTGGAGTCCTCTCCCCTGAGCCTCTGGTTCCTCTGGTGGGAAAAATGATTAGCATAGTCCTCATCATCTTTGCTATCCATAAGCTATGACTTAAACATATACCATTGGACATAGAAGTTGCAGCTGTATAGGCATCTCAGTGTCTGAGCTCTCCCCATTCCTACACATTCACTGAAGAATTGGGGACTTTTGGAGAAACTGCCTACAGTTACATGAGAGAAACTGCACTGCTATCTGTTGGGTCACTTTATGCTAAATCTGATAATAACTGCAAGGACATTAGTAAGAGAGCAAGGTTTTCATCTCTTATTGTCAACCTCAGAAGCTGGGAACCTCACATCAACCTTCTTTCCTTTTTATTCAAGTCCATTGTTAACATATTTGTATAACCTCTTATGAAGCTGCTTATGTATCTAGCTTCTATAATTCCTTAGGCTAATATTTCATGTTTACCATTTGAGTTTAAAACAGCACTTGATTTTATTTTCTCCTAAATACATCTCACTCAGTCTGTAAGGGAAATTATTGTAATATCTAAATCACCTAGGTTTGGCAAATCATAATAGGTACGTACCACTTGTTGCATGCTTAATTACATACTAGGCACTGCTCAGGAGTTGTTATATGTAGTCTTCCAACATCTCTATGAATATGGCTATTATTATTAATGTTTTATTATTAACAAACAGACATTCATGCAAGCCCCTTAACCTTTTTTAGCCTCAATTGCCTCAAATGTAAATATGAAAAATAATCCTTTAACAGTATGAGGACAGAGGAATGGATCTCAGTTGGTCTATATGGATTCCTTTTAAGTTTTAAGATGCTGATAAAATGACAAAGGAGAAAAAAATTCATATCTGTGTCAGCATGCAAAGCCAAGCCACCCCAAACTTCCCTGTCTCTGACACTGATATTACTATTGTAGTCAACAATATAATATAGTGGTTGGAAAACAGTTGCTTTGTATAAATTGCCAAAGCAACCTAGGATAAAAAGGGAAATGCCTAATGAACCTGCAAAGAATGCCCATTATGAAGGAGTCAGCATCAGCGGATTCTGGGGTCTTAGGCAATGTGCTCACCAAGTATCTTTGAGAGCCTCTGTTTAGAAAATGGAAGGAGAAATTGATGATGGAATATTTAGCTTCTGTGAGCCAAAATGAATTATTAATTGTTGTTAATGAGTAAAAAATGTAGACTTCAGTGTACCTGATGTCTAGTTGCAAATATCATTTCTGGGGAAAAAAGAGAGTCTTCATGCCAACTTTTATTGCAGAAACTAAAGCTAATTTAGGGTTCTGAAATAAAATCCTGCTATGTAAGACTGATGGTCATTAATTACTGAGAAAGCAAAAAGGAGATTGCTCCACTAACATAAGAAGAGGTAGATGAGGACTAGGAGGCAAGAAAGCTAGATAGCAAGTTCTCATTCATCAAAAACTAACATATATACTTGTTTGTTCCTCCCCCACCCCCATTTTAGTATTCACTGTGTCCTTTTGTATTCCTCTGCAGCTTGCCCCGAGACACAGGGCTTCAGTCTTTTATCAGCCAGAAGAGGAAGAGAATGGGAATAGAGTGGAAACACGTGCTCAGCGAGGATTCCCAATTCTAGAATGAAAATGGTATAAGAGACCATTTTTATTTAGTCCCCAAAATAAAGCAAGGACAGTACCTGCAGAGTGCTCCTGTGCTGTAGGTAGTGAGAGTTCATGTGAGGCAGATGTGCACTGGGTCATTATGCTTTAATCCAGTGGTAATTGTCTGAATCAAAGGACTTATGTACACATACCATCGGAACACATAACCACATAATAATTGTGAGTATTTCACATTTAAGAGGAGAAAGTTTAAGACAAATAAGAAGGAGGGAAGAGGTGGTTAAAAGCAATGAAAACATTAACAAAAATACTTAGTAGTAGACAAATAAAACAAAAAAGAAATTACGGAGGTTTCCCATTTATTATATTAGGACTTTTCTAATCCTCCATGGCTTTATGTCTTTAAAACAGAATCCGGGGAATATCCCAGTTACACCACATGCTGGAAATAGAAGGAAAGCCTTCCTCTCTCCTAACCTTCCCACACTTTCAATATTCTGTGAATTTGACCTATTTATCACCTGAAAGTACAGTTTCTTATTGAGAAACGTAAAGGATCTTATGAAAGCAAAGTGCAGTCAGCACAGGGGAGCCCTCACGTCTCTTTCTTTCTATAATTTGGGAAAGGTAACCTTTGAAAATCAGGTGTCCAATGCTAAAATAAGGTCTGCAGTCAAACACAGGGCTGTTGTCATTGGAGAAGGGCAATATAACCTCTGTCCTAGGTGACATGGTAGACTTTGTGTCTTGTAGAATGGTGAGGTTTGGAGGAGTGCCCCCAAGGAATATAAGGGTTGTTCTAGGGACAATGTCACCTTATTTTGACATGACCACTGTAACATATCAGAATATTGAAAACAAACTTTCTTTCAAAACTTTGGCTCAGCTAAGTATTATTATGCCTTTTGTGGTTAAAAACAAGTCGTTGTCTTTCCCAGTTTTGTGTTAGTTGTGCTTGGCATCACTTACATTCCTAAGGGAGGGGGGATAGTTTGTCTTTGGCTAGTCAACCTGACAATAAAGTTTACAGGACTGTCATTGGCAAATTCAATTGTGGAAAATAGGCAACTGTGGCCAAAGAAAAATCTTGAGACAACTGAAAATATTATTGGTTTTATTTTTTGGAAATGAAACATTAAAGAGAGAGAGAGAGAGAGCGAGAGAGAGCGAGCAAGAGAGAGAGAGAGAGAGAGAGAGAGAGAGAGAGAGAGAGAGAGAAAGCAGACCATCAAATTGAAAATTGGAATTGGAATTATAAGGATAATTGAATAGATGGTGTCTTAAATTTTCCAAAAATTGCCAATCTATCTAATTTTAACATTTTTACTTAAGTTTCTTTTTTCACTATTTTAAACTACAGAGATCACTTTGTGCTTCTAAATCTAATTTCAAAAGATTTTTTCACTATAATTATGCTTTTACTCATACAATATTATAACTTGTATGTAGTAGAGTGTTAAATCCTGTAAATAACAAATACTTCAATGTGGTTTCTCATCCAACAATGATTTACAAAAAGGTCTTAGTAGATGATGAATATGGCTATACAATATCCTCCAAAATATTTGGAAATTAAAATAAAATTGTGAAGGAATTTCTTTCCTTCCACACAAATCAGTGGTGTTTCTCCCATACAAAGATAACTCAAATTGTTTGACAATTTATCATTTAACTCATGTCTCAAGGTTGAGCAGATTAACCAGTCAGTCAGGATTTATAAGGATGTTTCTGGAAAAATAATGCTCTAAACAGACAGTGCATGTACATAACAGATACTTCATAAAGACATACTAATAAATTAAAACCCAGTGTTCCAGATTCTAGTTGCATCAGTAGATCCATGGGGAGAATTTATTTGGAATGATTCTTGAAGTAGATCCAGGCAGGATACACTTGAATATGAGGTTTAAGGACCAAAAATAATGCATTGTTTTAAAAACTCAAGGAGAGTTGAGTTTTTAAACTCATAGGAAAAATTGTTTCTATGTTGTTACCACTACCGCTCAAATACACTAGAGTTTTTTTTTTAAAAAAATATTGAATTTATTGGGGCAACATTTAAAAATAAACGTATATAGGCCTCAGTGGTACAGTTCTATAATATATCATCTGTATATTGTATTGTGTGTCCACCACTCCACGTCAAGTCTCCTTGCATCACCGTTAAGGATTTCTTAAAAAGCATTTGTTACCCCTTGAGAGTAAATCTGCTATTTGGGGAGTATATACTAGATAGCTTAGACCCGATAAGCACACAACCCTCTCACAATGATATTGCTGGTAAGAGTTATCTGCACTCCTAATCTTTATTCCTTGACCTCTCACTCAAGTCCTTAACCTATTTCAATTTATGGCATTTCTACTTATGAGCTGTATGACCTTGGACAAATTGTCACTTCTTTGTTTCCCCATTTTCTCATCTTGAAAAAAGCATAATACCTACCCCATAATGTTACGGTGATTGAATGTGTGTGTGTGTAAAGATACCATACCTACTTATATTTATATACACATATATGTATTTATATATTTATGCTAATAGAGATAGTCTATCTTCTATGTCACTAACCAGCCTATATGAGGAAAATGGACACATATTAGTCTTTGTATTGTTTAACTTCTCAACCGTATTGTACACTATTGAACAATCCCTCTTTCTGAAACTGTTCCTAGTCTTCCTATTTTCATCAAGTTTTCTCTGCCATCTTTTCCACAGTCCCTTTTTGAATGCTCTCTTTTCTTTCATTTATTGTATATTAGGCTTTATCAGAGCTCAGCCTTCGGCACTTTACTCTTCTTGCTCTACCCATTCCCCTTGGCTGGCCTCCTTTGGTTTTAGAGTTTGACTTATTGTAAAACCTATAAGCTGATGACTTCCAAATTTCTATTTCTAGCCTGGACCTCATTACTGAGTGCCAAACCTCTATATCCACTCGTTTTCTAGGCATCCTCATCTCATGGTCCAAATGTACCTTATACTCAACATGTTCAAAATTGGACTTTTCAGCTTCCGTGTCCTATGTCTCCACTCCCATTAAATGGTAGCTTCTCACCTAGTTTCTCACCAAACTGAGGGTAATATTTATTTTCTTCCTTCCTCCTCCCAACCCATCACATACAATATGAATCTTATACATTCTTCATCTTAAGTATTTTCTTAATTTTATTTTATTAAGTGTCCGTACCTTAATTTGTCTCTTGCCTGATCAAGAACCTGAACAAGAACCTCATAGTTGATTTCCCTACCTTCAATGCTGTCTTTAATTCTCTACATAAAAGATAGAAAATGGTCCTACAAAGCAAATCTAATTATAATTTTTCCCAATGTAAAAATATTCAGTCTTCTTGGTGTGGTATATAATGCCTTATGAACTAGCCTTTGCTTGTCTCTCCAATTTTCCTGCCTCCATAGTATCCATGCCTCCCTAACCCTGGCATTCTGCAGATGCTATTTTCTCTGCCTAAAAACACTTTCCTAATTTTCCCTCCCTTCTCTGACCCAGGTGATAATTATACTTTAGGTCTTCGCTTACATGTAACTTCCTCTAGGAAGCCTCTCTGGCATTGATTTCTCCAAGTTATTTCTTTTGATGTTTCTCATGACACCTTTACTTTCTCCATCATAGCATGTACTACATTGTTTTGTGATTGTCCTTTATGTCCCTGTACCTATTAAACCTTAATTCCAAAAGGACAAGGATCTTATCTATATTTTTTTACAATTATATTCTAGTATCTAACTTAATGTTAGTTATTTAGAAGATATAGAAGAAAATATATGAGTGCATTTATATTAGGCTATGGCTTTCAAGCAAAAATAACTGAGAAAAAGGTTAAAGCTCAAAACTTGCTTTTTGTAAGAAAAGGGAAATATAGAATTTCATTAAAACATTAATACAAATAAACAGAGGACACTACCAGGAGTAAGACTTACAGAGCTACTTGGCCTTTGGTTGATACCCTGTTTAATTACAACACAGTATCACTTAATCCGGGTGTCATTCTCATCACAACATCTAGGCATTGGAAAGCAAACCAAAGCTTGTCTGACCTCAGTCATGCATTTTATATTTCATTTAACCAATTAATTTTAGTAAACACATGTAAAAAGTCTTCTATCATTATATCATAGTTTGAAATGGAGAATTTTTTCAGTTCTGTGCCTTTTTAAATATATTTTTTGCATTTTATGGCCTAATTATTTTAGCTTATGCTTTAAAATATCTGTTTATCCTTTTTTTCCTATTGCTTCACAAGTTGAAACTCACTGGTACAATAATCTCCCAATCCTGTAATCTTCTATTTCCATTCAGAGCAAGAGTTCTCAGATGAGATGGATTTGAACTAGTGGTATTATTATTCTGTTTGGTTGGCTTACCATTTAATTGGTTTTATTTTCAGTACCCCCACTAACTAATATAGAACAACATCTTTGTTTCCAGCATTTAAGAAGATGTCTAATTCAAAGATTCAGATATTTAGCTACTTGTTTTATCTTCCCCTTTCAGCAAACTAAGTTATCAATGGAGACAGACTATTTTTCACATGTTAAACATTTTGAAAAGAACTACTTAAAAAGAATTACAAGGTAAATCCTCCCCACACACAGTTACACAGATTGTTTCACCCTCAAAACTTTCCATTTATTCTTGAAATTATTATTTTTTGTCCAAAACTTTTAATGAAAAATGTAGGATTTAGTAATTTCTGTTGGATGTATTCCATAATTTAAGAATATATGTATATATGAATATCATACAAAAACTTGATCACAAACAAGGTCTGTTCAGAAAGAGTTGAAATACTGTTCATACAACAAGAATGGCTTCCGCTACATGAATCTAACAAGTCAGCCAAAGAGAATGGACTGGAATTTGCATGTGTAAACTATGATGACTTCACTGTACTAGTCAGTGGGAGCTGTAAACACCATTGAGTGAGCATGTATGCTGTGTAGCTGTTGCATTCAAAATGGCTGAGTAAGGAGAGCAACAAGTCTGCATCAAATTTTGAGTTACGCTTCAACATTCCTCTGCAGAAACTATTCGGATGAATCAGAAGGCTGCAGCTATGGGCAACTGGTGATTGGCAGCTTCATCATGACAATACGCCTGCTCATGCATCACATCTCATGCAGAGCTTTTTGGCAAAACATCAGTTCACCCAGGTAACTCAGCTCCCTTACAGCCCAGATTTGGCACTCTGGGAATTCTGGCTTTTCCCCAAACTAAAATCATCTTTGAAAAGGAAGAGATTTCAGACCATCGATGAGATTCAGGAAAATATTATGGGGCAGCTGATGGCAATTGGGAACTGTGTGAGGTCCCAAGGTGCCTGCTTTGAAGGGGACCGAAGCCTCACTGTTTCATGTACAATGTTTCTTATACCTTGTATCTTCTTCAGTAAATGTCTCTATTTTTAATATTACATGGCTGGATACCTTCTGGACAGACTTCATATATTATCTTATATTTTATAATAGATATATTATAAATATATATATTTTATAATAGATATCATACAAAAATTTATATATACACACATATACACATACACAGTAATAATAAAATAAAATACACAATAATAAAAATTTATTATTTTATCTATACTATATGTATGCATGTATTATATAATGAATATTTATACTGTATATATCATATTAAATGCACACTATATACATTGTTTATATGTACATATGTATTGTAGTGTCTGAAATAATTTATAAATAATACTTATTAAATAAATATTCTGAATTAACAGTATAATGACTTTCTTTAGAAAAATTGGCTAAAAATTATACGTGAAAACCAATATTAATTATAATTTAAATTGTTTTTAGAAAAAAACAAGTTGCTGTATTTAGTACAGTGAAGAAACAGAAATTTTAGTGTAATATGTATTAAAATTTCCTTCAGATAAGGGAAACCACATACAATGAAAGACATTGAATTGTAATTCTCCTTCCATCCCTATCTTATCTTATGCTACCCAAATATGCTTCTTAAATCACACAATATTACTTGATATTTCTTTGACACATCATGCATTTTTGTAGTTCAATAATTTTATAAATGAGGATTTGCTTATGTGATGAGCTGCTACTAATACCCCAAGTATTTTCGCAAATTTTCTTTGCTCTGTGAAGTGATATTCTTTGGCTCCCATAATACTTTGCACTTATATGTATTATTTACTTACCATATTGTTTAAGTTCCCTAATATACTTTTCTATCTTTCCCATTATGATCAACATATTTATGCATTATAGGCAGAGGACCTGGGAAAAATATGTGAGACTCTAGAAAATATGTACATTGACTACATCAAAATTAATAACTATTAAAATGCCTATAAAATGATCTCAAGCAAATGTAACCCAACTCAGATGTAGTTGTATGAATTATATTAATGTGAGATGTGAGTGCATTTTAGTGTTTCATATAATGACAAAGGGATTGAGAAAACCGAATGACAAAGCCCAAGGTGGCTCTGTGGCCCTTCTACATTTTGAGAGCAAAAATTATGTTTTGCTCACTTTTTATTAATTTTTAAATTATGGGTTACATTCAATATTATTTTGTGTTAGTTTCAGGTATATAGCATAGTGGTTAGATTATCATATACTTTATGAAGTGGTCTTCCCAATATTTTAAGTGCTCTCATGACACTTTACATAGTTATTACAATAATATTGACTTTATTCCCTATGCTGCACTTTACATTCTTGTGACTAATTTGTGACTTCCAATTTGTATTTTTCAATCCCTTCATCTTTTTCATCCTGTACCCCAATATCCTATAATGTACATAAGGGTGCACCCCAACATCCTGCAATGAACATAGGGGTTCATGTATTCTTTTGAATTAATGTTTTGATTTTCTTTTGATATATACCTAAAAGTAGAATTACTGGGTCCTAAGGCAGTTCCATTTTTAATTTTTTGAAGAACCTCTACACTGTTTTTCACAGTGGCTGCACCAATCTGCATTCTTACCAACAGTGCACAAGGGTTCCCTTTCTCCATATCTTCACCAACATTTGTTTGTTGATTTATTGATGATAACCATTCTGACAGGGATGAGGTGATATCTCATTGTGGTTTTAATTTGCATTTCCCTGATGATTAGTGACACTGAGTGTCTTTTCATAAGTCTAATGTCATCCATATATCTTCTTTGAGGAAGTACCTATTCAGGTCCTTTGCTTATTTTTTAAATCTTCACCTGAGAGCATTTTTTCATTGCTTTTAGAGAGAGAGAAATGGAGAGGGGAGGGTGACAGAGAGAGAGAGAGAGAGAGAGAGAGAGAGAGAGAGAGAGATTACTGTGAAAGAGAAACATCAATCGGTTCTCTCACGTGTGCACCCGGACTGGGTATCGTACGTGTCCAGGCAGAGGACTGAACCAGACAATGCACCAGACAATGAATGCTCTGACCAACTGAGCCACACCAGCCAGGGCTGCTCATTTTTTAATTGGACTGTTTTTTATTTTATTTTTTTGAGTGTGTGTGTGCTGAGTTGTATGAGTTCTTTATAAACTTTTGATACTAACCCTTTATCAGATATATCATTGGCAAATATGTTCTCCTGTTCAGTAGATTGTCTTGTATTACTGATGGTTTCCTTTGCTGTGCAAAAACTTTTTATTTTGATGTAGTCCCATTTGTTTATTTTTTCTTTTGTTTCCCTTGCCTGAGAAGCGAAGTCAGAAAAAAAATATTCCTAAGAGAAATGTCAGATGTCTATGTTACTGTCTATGTTTTCTTCTGGAAGTTTTATGATTTTAAGTCTCACATTTAAGTCCTTAATTCATTTTTAGTTTATTCTTGTGTATGGTATAAGAAGGTGCTCTAGTTTCATTGTTTGCGTGTATCTGTCAGATTTACCCAAGACCATTTATTGCATATACTATTATCGCCCAATTGCATGTTCTTGTATGTTTTACCCACTTTTATAATTCCCAAGGCCAATGGCAATGACTGACATAGAGCACACACCAACATATTGGTGATGAAATTTCTGGAAGTCATAAATATTCTGTAAGTATCACTTGCCTGAATAAAATTCTATATGAAATGAATATAGCCCAAGAGGCAATATATCAGTCCCCCCAAACCTGAGTCTGAGATGTGGTTCTGTCACCTGTCAGAGGGATGATTTAGGGTTAGTCATGTATCTCTTTAGCCATCAACTCTTTCCTCCATTGAAGGGGAATAGTAGTAACTATCTCTTAGCATTTTATGAGGACTCAATGAGATAATACATGTTGAACACTTAACCTTGTGTGTGGGTTATTGTTATTATTTCTGTAAATCAAGCAAAGATAGCTTTAACATAAATGGCTGTATCTATAAAATTTAAATCTTTAAATAGCCTTAAGTCTTGTTAATCAGTTTAAGCAGAGTAGATATAAAAGAGATCATAGTGTACAACTTTCTAAATTCTCAATTCTTACCAGCAACAGATTGTAAAAAAAAAAAAAATGCTGGAATAAGTCAAATTTTGAGGCTCTATGTAAATTTTAAAAACGTGATGGTGATAAAAGCTTTCTTATTCTCAAGATAACATGCATGAAAACAATTTGTGATTCAGGATAGCAATACGGGTATGTCTTCAAGCCAAGTAACTCTTTGTGACACATTGTCCTTGCTTTCTAAAGTAGGCCTCATCTCACTTTTAATGTGTGAAAGGAGAGATTATTCAACACAGTGGTAGACACATTTTTGTTCTCAAGAACACTGCGATATCATTAATCTTCTGGCACGCCTGCAAAGGCGGGTTATGTGAATGCTAGTCTTTTGCAAGGCTATAAATAAAGTTTAAAGAGAGAAAGAGACAGAAAGAAAAGATGTTTTCCTGAAGCTTCTATTCCCACAGTACGGATCACATTAAGGTTGCAATAACTTACCGGTAATAACACTTTTAAAATCCTCTTTATGGGTTTTTAACATCTGTCTAGAAAAATCCAGCCTAAAAATAGAATCTGATCTTGTAGCACAGCTTTCTTAAATTGGGTTATCCAAAACACCCTCTTCATTGAATAGTCACATATGACTATTTCAGAGCCACATTTCTGGGTTTAGCAATGCTTTATCATGTTTATCACATGCTTGGCATACTTGTGAGATACTGCTGTATTAGGCTGTGTGTGAGTGTGTGTATGTGGGGGAGAGAGAGAGAGAAAGAGAGAGAGAAAGAAGTGGTTCCTCATAGGTGGAAAACCTTCCATAAAAATAATGTTTTGCCTCTTTGGGTTTTGAAATATAAAGCAAAACAAAGACATAGAGTTTCTCCCATTTTTATATTAGAAATTTTATTCTATTTTTGAGTCTAATAGACCAAAGTTTCATAATTATACATGTTTAAAAGTTGAGTCATGTTTGTTTTTATTTGAAAATACTCTAAGGAATAATACTTTCATGCTAAATGCTGTTAGAGCATGCTCACCAATTATTATTACACATAATATGGACTTTGTTTTTCATCAAGTTAGAATAGCTGGTAGCATTTTTTGGTTCTAACAAAGGCCTCTTTTGGAGAGGTCCTCAATCGGCAAAACTCCTGCTGACTTCATGAGAACATCAAGTATGAAGCAATTAACATGCCAAAGATTGTTTAAAGAGTTTTTTATTCTGACCTATAGAACTAAAAAATTAAAAATTAATTTTAAAAAACCAACTCGGTTATACTCTAATCATGTCTTGCCATATACCCCTGGAACATTTTCTTCATAATGTTTTGGAATTTGGGACTTCCACATAATTTGTACGTGACAAATTAAAGTCATTGCAATTAGAACCTCTTTGCTATTGGTAGGCATTGCTAACTAAGCACCAACATCTCTGGCAGTTTTTCAGGTTGAGTAAACCTTTAGGTTTGGGACCATCAGCTGACACTGCACACTATAACTGGGCTTCTCATGGCTCTTTGCTGTGCCTCCTGAATTTTAGAGGCCTCATCTGGGAGTTTATGACAAGAGTCATTTCTCTACTGGCCTTTGCATGTGGCTCTACTCTCACACAGTTCACATCTGGGGAGCTCATTACATTCTGTAACAGGTTAGTATGGAACAGTCTGTTTGAATTCCTTATCCAAGAAGCACACTAGTTTCCCTACTTTTGCTTAAAGAATTAGGAGACAGACCTGGATCTTCTCCTCAGGACAAAGTAGAATCCTCAGGAGCCAATCTGGTCTTCAGAAAGCAGGTCTTGACTCTCATGAGGATGGTGATGTTCATTAACTATTAAGTAAGGTTTCAAAACTCATTGCAAATACAGATTTTAGGGGCCACATTGTATCTCTAAATTGCAGAAAAATATAAAAAGAAAGGGAAAATAAATGGAACAGTACTTAACATTTGTGAAGTTCTTATATACGGTTAAGTACACAATTACCTCATTTATTACTTAAAACATTTCCGTGAAGTGTTCTTCTATTGGACAGTAAAGGAAGCACACTATTGAGACAGGTTAGATAACTAGTTTATGACCTCACATTTACTAAGTGGTAGAGACATGATTTGAATCCATGTTGGTCAGATTCTAAAGTTCACATTTTTTACTCAACCAGGATCGATAGGATTGACCCCGGATTGAATGGTGAATGAAGTGAAATTTCATTTCAAGGGTTCCTCGCTTCCCCTTCCATAAATTTCTCCTCCATTTTTCTGGTACCTATTCCTACCCACTGTCCCATTCTCACAGGTCTCATTTTGTCAATATCCTTGCTTACTTCCAACATAAATCTTAACTGAAAATGATACTAGTTGATTGTACTTGCCTGATAGGTGTTTGTATTTTGGTAAAAAGAAAATACACCAACATGCTTTAAGATAAAAAAAAAATGTACTTAAGACATCAGGAGAGGTAGAGACTGTTGGGGAACATATATGGGCTAAAGAGCTGGATCTTCTCAGAAAAAGCCTTGGAGTCTGAACAAACTCAGTGTTTTCTCCTTAAGTATTTTCATTCATATAAAATCAGTCAACAAATGAACACCAAAGCAGATTGGAAGGCAAAAAAGATTACAAACTGTAGCTTAAGGGGAGAAATATGGTCAGGGGAGGGCAGAATAATTCCTTTCCTTCATGATATCAGGGTGTTCTCTGCGGTTCTGAACTGACTACATACGTTTGAGATTCTCTTCCCCCATTTCCACTTTATTCCATCCCACTGAAGACTGTGTAGCAAGATGAGGCTTCAGAACACTTATCCAGGATCACATGTCTTCTCACTGCCCTCAAATAGAGCTGCTTCCTGCTCGAGGGCCTGGCATTTGTTGCCACAATAGGACAGTTACAGGTGGGCTTGAGATGGCGTCTGCCATGCTCGTGACACAGAGAACTCTTTTTTTAAAGCTAATATTTGCTGACACAGTATGTTAGGGAAACTTAATGTAAGCTTGCGAAGTTTATAAATGTGTAGAGAAAAAAAATCAAGAAATTAAAAATAATCTTTGAAAAAGTTTGTAAACAGCAGAAAAACTATTGTTTATAATCTCACTATTCTAACATACTAATTGATAATATGTTATAAAGTTTCAACCACTGTTTTCCTGTGAATATTTATTAATGTAATTGTACTCATAACTCATTTTTAAAGTTTGCTTTTTTTCTCTTAATAGTATTACATTGTCATTGTCTGTGCCGCTAAGAACTCTTCATTAGTTAGGCTAATTTTTTTTTCAGGGAGAATGGGCTAAGTCTTCATTTTTTGAACAGCAGGAATGGTGTTCTATTGTACATCTAAATTTATAACTTAACTCCTTGTAGGCATTGCATAAATACCAATATAATCCAGCCACAAATTTTAAATATTACTGAGTTATATTTCATTTTAGCTCTCAGAGAACTGTTAACAGCATCTCCTTTTTTAATGCATTACAATTTTACCATTTGTTTTACTTAAAAATTAGTTGATCATCAGTAGTATTTAGAAAGAAGAGAATAAATACAATCGACATAAAACATCAAAGTAAATAATCATTAGGTTTAGATACTTTTTCAAAGGCTGCTTCTTTCCCTGTTTCACATATTTTGTGAGAATTTCCTTCACCCTAGACAATGTCTTTGGGCTGTCTGCAGCTGCTGTGGCCTGCCCTTGCCCCATTAGGGGTGATCTGTGGAAGAGAAGGAGACAAATTGTGATGCTGTCTCTTATCAAAGGACCACACAGTTGTTCGCCACTTGGACTCCATGATGGATAGTTATCTTGAGGTTTTACGGATATAAGGCTGAAAGTTTAAAGGAAAACAGTGCAGATGCCCAGTAGCTCCTTGTTATTGACACTTAACTTGATAACATGGGGTTAATCAATCTTATCTATTGCTTTTAGCTTCACTTATGTTTTCTGTTCAAACTTCACTTTTCCCACCTCCTCAGATTGACCTGCACCCCCCAAAAAAGACTTATCTGAGGTAGAAAAGATGAGAAGAAACTCCTTTCTACATTATTGATTTCACCAAACTTTGATTTCATATACTGGAGACAAATACATACCCACTTTCTGTGTATAATGTGTGTATGGGTATATGTTTTTAAAGTTTTAATTTAATGAAATGATTGGAGAAAAAAGATTTTGGGGGGTCAAAAGTTGAATAATAATCTTTACTGCGCTCAAATTATTTTGTTTGCCTTTTGAGAAGCAGAGTATTACTGATTATTGACCATTCCACTTTCCATCTTTCCTCAATATTTACCTTAGTTTAGTGATGGGCAACCATTAGTTACTACACTGAAATATTCATTTGAATATCTGATTGAATTGCGCATATAGTAATGTAGGGTGAATTAATATGATGAATTTATATTCAGTTGCAAGACACTGATGAATTTTTATAAGACCTGTTGATTCTTCCATGCCTGAATTCCTCAAGCAAAAAAAAAAAAAAAAAAAAAAAAAAAGAGGAGAAAAGTCTTCCTTTCATAAAATTTTCATGGAATTTTGTTACCCCAATTAGTTCATGGTAAGGCAGAAAGAATCAGAATTCTTGCAAAGACTTTTTTAACATTTGAAAAACTTTTTTTTTTTTTTGTCAGCTGGACTGAGATGTAACTTACATAAAATAAAATCCACTAATTTTAAGACTGCAACTTAATGAGTTCTGACAAATGTATACTGTTGCATTACCATTACTACAATCATGATATGAACCATTACTGTTAGCACTCAAAAGTCCCATTGTGGCCCTCTGTGGTTATTGTAGTTATCACCCTCCTCACACCCTGTGGTCCCTGTACTCTGAAAAATTCAGAGGCCACACTAAACTTTTCGGCATTGTTCCCATCACAGAGTATGTACTGGCAATGTGAGCCCTCACAGAGTTTTCAGAAGAAAGATGTGCTATATTTACATTAGTTTGTAAACTTTTGACAGCATTCATTTATTAAATCTCCTAAGATACTTGCAATAGTGGATTAGTACTTCAAGAACCCCTTGGACGTGGAAAGTCAGCAATTCCCCGGTTTCAGGTCAGGCACAATATAGCCTAGTATTTGAGATCTTGTCCTAGCCTCATGTCCAACTCAGAACTCTTTTTGAGGAAAAGAGGATAACTAGCTTTATTAGTCATCTTTTATTTTTTTAAGATTTTATTTATTTATTTATTTTAGAGAGCTAATGGTGGGAGAAAAAGAGGGAGAGAAACACCAATGTGTTTTTGCCTCTCACCCACCCCCTACCCTGGACCTGGCCTGCAACCTAGGCATGTGTCCTGGACTGAGAATTGAACAGGGAACACTTCCATTCGCAGGCTGGCACTCAGCTACTGAGCTGCACCAGCCAGGGTAAGTCATCTTTTACTTTGTTATCTGAAGAATACTTTAGTTGCAGAGCTATTGAAACAAAAAGTTGATTCTCTGTCTCAGCTAACTACTTTGTTACCTTAAAACAATAAAGTTCTAAGGCTCAAAGAATTGTTGAAATACAGTTTTTAAGTGTGGAAGAGAAAAGAAAGGCAATTTAATTTACTTTTCTGGTTTGGAAATGACTACAAAAAAGGAAACAATAAGTGCATGAAAATTGCTGTATGTACTCATGGCTGACAATTTTATTCCATTATATGTGAAGAGATAATAAGTGTAAGAACATTGTTCATTGTGTACAAATATAAAACATTCTTATTTTTGGTCACTATCAGTATACATACACTGTGTGGATAATTTTAGCCATAATGGATATAACATTGTAGTTCTTAGATTGAGGTTTTTTGCTTCTTTTAAAACTAAGAACGGGTGAGCATAAATGACACTAGAATACATGTATGTTTCCAAAGAAGTTGGAAATAAATAAGAATCTGTTACAAATATTGCATTGCACTCATGTCTTAAAGTCTGATAGTATTTGATTATTCACATTTGATTTGGTTGTTTTAAATAAATTTTCTACTAAGATACCGTGTTTTTCGGATTATAAGATGCACCCCCACCCTGCCAAATTTGGGAGGAATAATGGTTGTTAATGCTGCTGTTGAGTTCTGTTTATATTTACATTGGTGAAATATTATGTTATTTATGTTATTACATATTTTACACATTTTTGCTTCAATTTTTTTCCCTATTTTCTTCCTCTAAAACCTAGGTGCATCTTATGGTCCAAAAATATGGCAATATGAAAATATTAGTAAATCAATAATAAAATAATAACAAAATATGGGTATTTTATAGGAGGGACTTTGCAATAAATCTAAAGATGCATCACTTGCAAGACTCAAGTTATTTAGGTAAAGATGTGAAGGAGCTTTAGGATAGAAGTGATAATTTTTGAAGAAAATAAGTTTTTCACCTTCTGTACTTTAAAAAAAGTTACATCTACCTCTTTACTGCTATTTATAAGCTATACTTTGCAAAGAATCCTTAGAAATCCACACCATCTCCTTGGCAAGCACAAATAGAATATGATAGTTAAACAAAAGTGAAAACCTATATTACCTTTCCTGGAGTTACTAGGGAAAGGGGTGAAATTTGATTTTCATTACTCTTTGTTTATGTATTGGAGAAAGCTTGCTCCCCACATCTCTCAGAACTCAGTGTTTCTACTGAGATTCAAAAGAAGCTCAAAGTGTTTGAGAATCCCAAAGAAAGCTGACTCTCGCTATTTTCCCATTAAAATGTAAGAGTTTAGAGGTATATGCTTTTATGCAGATAAATGCTGGGTAAATATCTGCACTTCTGGGCATATTTGAACCTACGTTATGAATCACGCACAGTTGTGTCATCCCTGGTTAGAAACCAAAGTATTTAGCTTTTCATCCATATGATTGTCTTTTCCAGTCTCTTTGTCTTTTCTTTAAGCTCACTAAGCTCAGCGGCTCACAATGTAATGAAGCTCAGTGCTGTAAAGAATGAGAACCATGGAAAGGTGAACATAACTGCTAATATTTCATGCAACACTTGCCCTTTGTGATAGCAGCCGGCCACCCAGATCAGCAGGATGGGTGTGAGCCACATCTGTTCTGTCAGTGTCTTTCCTAAACCAAGGGGTGTGCCTGTGATTTACTGCTGCCACATGACTGGCATTGTTATTTCATAACCTAAAGGCCTTTCTTATTCCCCTCTTTGCTCCTGAAACCTTCATTGCTGCGTGTTTTCTTTCCTTTTACCCTGACTCCTTAACAGCTGAACTACATAAATGCCAAGTAGCGACATGAATTCCTAAACAGAAGCTGCCATAAAACCATGCTGCTCTAACCAACAAACATGCATGTAGAGGCACATGACTGACAGGGCTCAAAAGGCAGGTTTTAGTAAATGACAAGTGTGAAGTTCTCATTGTTGCTCTAGTCGAGAGAAGCTCATATTTACACAAAAAAATTATTCACATTTCAGAACAATTCAGAGTAACTGGCAGCTTGGGAAATAAAAGACTTAAAATCCCTTAAAGATAAAGAAGACAGGAGGGGTACAGAGTCCAAAGCATTCTTTCACTTTGGAATATGTTGGCATCTTTTGATTGGGTTTAAAATTGGGATTTTTGGAGAAGAAGCAGGAAAAGTTGAAATTATAAATTATTTTTGTTAGGAATCAGAGAGAAGAAAATGAAAAGAGCTGTTCATCTTTTATTTATTCTAAGCATAATTCCATTCAGTGTTAATTAAATAAAAGTCTAAAGAAGCATGTTATCCTTTTGTATATTCTCATTGTCATCACTACAGAAAGATCTGTGGCTATCGAGAAAAACAGGAAGGAAATACTATGTGATGTCAATTCACTGTATGTGAGCTGTATTATGATAACTGCTAATATAATGTCATGAAATATATAATTTGAACATTGCTTTTCATCAATTAAAGTAATCTTATAAAGTGTTGTCTTAAGAAAGGACATGGCGTTATTCTATGTACAATATATTCTGTAATAAATTCTGTCTTCTACTATACTTTCTGCTACTAGGTCAATGAGCCACTTAAATAACAACAACAAAAAACTTAATAAACAAATGGAATCTTAGAAATTACCAAATTTGAACCTTTTACTTACTAGTTGAGAAAATAGGGTCAAAGAGAATAAATATACCTTTCTTTGGTGTGACAATCTGGTTACTTCTTCATCAAATTCCTTTCTTCCCTCCTTGCAGTTAGTTAGGTATGACTTTGTGACTAGGTTCTATTCAATAAAAAATGGGCAGATATGATGTGTTTTACTCCCAGACCAGGCCCATCAAGACTCTGATTGACTGTCCAGGCTCTTTACCTGTCTGCTGACCTGGAGTGAAAGACTCAGAGGCCATATGACTGATGTAGCTTGAAGAGAATGAATCCTAAATCTGAGAATCATTGTGAGCAAGGCATCTACCCTGCAGCTATGTGGGACTGCTGTATGCATGAACAGTAAACTTATTTCTTAGGCCATTGAAGTTTTCAAGTACATCTATTACATTAATTAGTGTTATTGTAAAAAAACATGCATTTGGAAGAACAAGCTTTTCTTTTAATGTCAAGGAAATGAAATCATAGTCTTACAAGTAGTACTTGCAGCTGTAGTACTTGTAAGAGTTGGAATATTTCTGCGAACTGCCTAATCATTAACCTAGTCTTGGAATGGCAAATGCCATTCTTCATCTTTGTCTGACACATATTCAAGTGTTTCCTCCTTTCCAGTCTCACTATGACAATACTATACCAGACTTTTATCATTTGAACTTTGATTGTAGTGAAAGCCTCTTAACAGGTCTCTGAGTCTTTAGCATGACTCTCTCCCAATTCTCATCATGTGTGGATAGGAGAGTAATCCTGCTCCAAAAACCTCTATTGATTTTTGTCTAGAGCTGAAGTGAAGAATTGGAGGCCTCAGTATATATATCACCTTCAGGGAAGTTTTGCTTGACTGATGTGATATGCTGTCTTTAAAAGCAAAACAACAAAACAATACCTTGTTGTCAGTATTTAAAAATTGAGATAGTAAAAAAATCTAGATTTTTGGCTTCTCTTGACAAATAAATGGTTTGGCAGGGTTGGGTCCTCATTCTCACATGGAAGCTATCAACTGGAGCAAGGCATGCACTTTAGAGTTTGCTCTAAACCCCACTGTATTAGTTAGGATTCTCCAGAGACTCGTATGTGTGTATATAAATTATATATATATCATATATATATAATATATATATATGATATATATGTAATAAATCATGATCTACATGCTATACACAGAATTATTATAAAGAATTGGCTCATGTAATTATGGAGGCTGATAAATCCCAAGATCTGCGGTTGGTAAGCTGGAAACCCAAGAGACTATAGTATATGGTGTAATTTCAGTCCAAAACCCAGAAGACACGAGACCCAGGAAATCTGACATTTGATTTCAATCTGAAGGCAGGAAAAATCCCTTGTCTGAGTTCTAAGGCAGTCAGGGCAGAAGAAAGAATTCCCTCTTAGTTGTTTTGTCTATTCTGACCTTTATCTGATTGGATGAGGCCCACATACATTAGGAAGGACCACCTGCTTTACACAATCTACTGATTTAAAGGTTAATGTCATCCATGAACATCCACACTGACACTCCCAGAATAAAGTGTGACCATATAGTTGGCTACCCTGTGGCCCAGTCAAGTTGACATTAAATTAATCAGCCTACCACACCATGGTCCCTAGTGACTTACCTTGCCTACTTTGCTTACTTTTGTTACCTCCTAAATCTCTGTAGGCATAAAGGTGTGAGAGTGGAATGGAAATTTCATGAAGGTATATATTTTTTTCACTGCTGTATCTCTAGCACTTGGAATAGCACATAGTAGGTGCTCAATATACATTTATCAATTAAATCAATAAATAAACATGACTGTTGCTTTATAATAATTATATTATTACATTTCACCCCAACTAAACACTCCAACTTCTCCAATATGAGACATTAACATACTTTTCCAACCTGATCTCCCAGTTGAGAAAGAAGTCAATCAGACTGTAGAATATTCTGGGGACAGCCATACTCTCTTCTACCTTTGTCATTTGCTTCTGCTGCTTAGCCTACCTTGAAGGTTTTAGTTGCCCTGCCCAATATTTAACTCTTCCCTGCTAAGTTCAGCCATTTATTTCTCTTCAGTAAAACCTTCTTGACCATTTAGACCAGAGTGATATCTCATTTCTCTAAAGTCTCATGATAATTTCTGTCTGGATCACTGCTACTGCTTTTTGGTCATATACTGTTTTTTACTGCCACTTAACTTCCAAATGAGTATACAATTTCCATCAAGGGATAGTGACAGGTATTTGCAATTCCTTGTAAAATTCAGTGCCTTGAATGAAAATAGAGTTATACTGATTAAGGTGTAGCAATCAAGACAAGTTAATTTAGGAAAAATGTAATCTATTTACCACAATTTCATTGGAGTAATATTTGTTGCTTCCCTGCTATACACCAAGTAGTGTGCTAAAAGCTCTGTACACATTATCTCATTTAATCTCAAAGCAACCTTTGAAGAAGTTACTATCATTAGTCCCATTTTGTTCTGGGGAAAACATAGGCTTGGAGAAGGCGGGTGACTTGCGTAGGATCCCAAAGCTAGAAGAACATAACTGCACTGAAATCCAAACTCAGGTAGTGTGACTTTAGAGCCCAAGATCTTACTCAAACATCATGAGAAACTGTCTCCTCAGATTTATGTGTATTTTATAAATATGGCAGAAAATAAGTAAGTCAAAATTTCAGAGACAGCAATGAAAAATAGCAAAGCAAGAGAGGGTAGACTATTTGCAAAGTGAATAGTCAAAGTTGTTTAATGAGTAGAATTGAGTAAAAGCAAAAATCAGGAAATTACACAATGCCATAGTAACATACATCATTGTAGATATTAAAAATACAGCACACAATCATCAGCACAGAGGTTGGAATACAACACAGGAAAAGATAGCTGAGAATGGGGGAAATCTCTTAATTACAGAGAATAAGCTATTGCTGTCTTAGATAATTATCTGTTATAGGTACAGTTTCTGTTGTATTGGTTCTCAGAGATTATCTAATCACTTTCATAGAGTAAAAAAGGCCAAATACATTGAAGCATAATACTACGCTATAAGATACAACACTACTCAGTATCTGCCACATTGTAGGTACTAAAAAATATTTGTGGAAGGAAGGGAGTCAGTGACCTCATAGGAAATGAAGACAGTAATATCAAGATTTTTTCATCTAGATTTCCTCAATTATAAATGGAAAGTATGAGAAGGAAATCTGGGTTTAAATTCATAGAGGCCCTATTACTGACAATCTGAACGTTAAATAATCTAAATGTTGGGTGCTTGATATTTGATAAAATAGGCTGCCTGGAAGTGACTGATATTTTGCTCTTTGACAAATGTTTTATTCATCCAGCTCCAAAATCGATATTTGACCTAATGTGGACATGTGTGGGAAGAAATGTTATTATGTTGCCTGGCAGATTAAATCTAAAAAGTGCAAAGAGTTCTGGTATATTTTAAAAGGGACCTTTTTCTTTCCCACACAGTATACCAGAAATGTTGCCTTTTTTAGTTCTGGGGGAAGAGTGATGTCTAGCGAATTATTCTGTATTGTAGAAGTCTTTCTTAACAAATTTCCCTCCCCCTTCACATCTGTTTCACAAAATATATAATGCACTTAAGAGATTGGAGAGTTAAATATCATAGTCCCACCTTCCCTGGATATTACAGTGTAGCATTATTAAGTACGAAACAGTGGGAGGCTCAGCGATAAGGTCACAGAGCTTGGGGGTGGATGGAAATCTGTTCTCTAAGCAGTGAGAAACGTGGTCTTATCTGGTTTCAGTGACTAAAGTTGCATCTCAGTCTCAGTAAATAGAGAGCAGAACCTAGTACCATGTTGAAGTTCAAGACCATATTACACTCTGTATCACTCTGTAAAACTGTGATGACAAAAGTTCAAGCTTTCTTGTTTATCATGTATGTGAAATGTATAGAAATATGCTAAGAACTTAATATTGAGTACAAAAAACAAGTCTTTAGAGATTCAGTCTTTATACAATGCCTCTATAAAGTTCCAAGGTAAGTGAAAGTGAGCAATTTATTGTGCAAGTAAACATATATGTGTGATAAAGCAAATGAATGAGTCAGACACAATTCAGGATCAAGCTGATTTCTGAGGAAAGGATACATCAGGGCTGGAGAGGAGATTAAACATCCCAACATAAGTAAATATGTGCTGACATTTTATTTTTTTGGTTTGAAAAGAGAGTTTATAGTTTTCATTTATATACTAAATGAATAAATGGGTAATAAATACCAAAATTTAGAAGGGTCATACATAAATAAGTGATGGCAGTGCATGATGAATAAAATATGATGGTTAATTTAATTCTGTGTACTTCAGGTCCAAGAACAGATAAGCAAACAAAGAAAAACAAGGGCACCGGGATGGAAAAAAAAGTATATTGCTTTCTAAAATGGCAGGTCTGAAGGGAAAACTATCATTTTTACTTAAAAAAGAAAGAAAAACCAATAGTACTCTATTGTAATAAAAAGATTAAACATTTTTAAAAACAAAAGAATAAAAATAAAATGACACTTCTCCTGTAGCAACTGGCTCAAAAATATTTTTTTAAATTGTGGTTCTCAAGATGAATATGTACATGTACAAGTGTGTAGACATAAACAAATACATAGAAATCATCTGCTGTTCTCTCTCTGTTTATATATTTTTCATAGAAAATATTTATGTAATGGTGATGAAATTTGACATGGAGCTGGATAAGGTAGCTCAGATGTTAGATGACAAGGCAACACCCCACAGAATCTTGAATTTGGTGTTGATAACAGTCCAAGTGAGTGAGCTGAGGCACATAAAAGGTTGACAACTGTTACATCACGGCTATGTGGACTCCCAGACTGAACTATAATTAAAAGTTAAAACTAATTATATTCAATATACTATCTAGTCTATATCATTTACTTCTGAACCTTAGTTTTTAATTCTAATGGTAACTTAAATATTTAAGACAAACATTTTTGTATTGCATTTTGTCGTACTGGAGGTATATTGGATTAAAATGGGGATCTTCTGAAAAATGCCCTTTTCCTTGTCTTAAAAAAAAAAAAACACAACAAAACAGCCTATATAAATAACCACAATAAACAGCTAGTATTTTGGAGCATGTCTGTGCTTTCTGAACAAAGAAAAGACAACTTGTAAAGGTAAAGGAAAGAGCACTTTTCCTTGAATGGCTAAAACACAGGGGAAAGGGAACATCAGAAAAACTAGGGCACTGATGGAGATCACAGCGCACATTTGCCTTCAGCACAGCAATGGCGTAATCAATTTGCTAGAATAATAGCCCAGGTGAAAAGGAGTCCTGCTGCCTCCTGACGATTTTCTATAGGACTGGAAATCATGTTGCAGGTTGAGTAATCTATTCCTGAGTTTATATGAAACTTTGAACTTTCTTTTCCTGAACTTTGATTTCAAAGTGCTGAAATCCTGGTGGAGATAAAAATAATATGGTTTTAAGCTCATCTTTATGTAATAATAGCAGCCATTAAAAAACAAAAAGAAGCTTTAGAACCCAGGAATGCTTATCTCCCTTGAGTGATTGGATGATCTCCTTGGAAATTGTGCAATTCAAATATCACAATGAATATAAATCATCATCTATTTATATCCTAGAAATATTGAGAATAATTTAGAATAACTTAATGGAGACCTAATAGAATCAGTGAATGGATCTCCTTTACTGGAGTATTTGACCAAATTTAACAACTAATCCCATTAAAATTTTATTAATTAATTTAAAAAATATTATTCACCATATTAGTTGAATCTCTTAGATCTCTAGTTCAGATTTTTAATTTGAAACTTGCTGTTCCTCAGGAGCAAAGACTAGAATCTAATCAAGGAAGTTCATGTGTAATGGCATGCCCACTAGAGTTCAGAGGTCAGTGTTTCATAGAAAGCATTTGCAGATTTTCTTTAAAAATATCATTTTTGTGTTATTCTATATGTTAATAAAATTGAGAAAATGGTATAAGTAAAATAGTGCCAATGGAAATGCATTTTTTCTGGACACTTTGCATATCAAACCCAAAAAAGTCTTCCTTCAGTAAAAAGAACATCAAGTAACATGAGATGTGATATATATATATTTTCCCTTTTCAAGTGGTAGAATTTTTACTGATTCAAACTCTTATAGCACTATGAATTTGAGGTAGCAAAACATTTATGGTGGCATTTAAGATTCATATTAACAATATCTGCAAAGATTGTTCTCCATATGCTTTATGCTCACTTTATATATTGCATGCTTAATTATATGGTGATTTATAATGGTGCAATTTTTAATGTGATTTTACAGCCCTATTTTTCAGCCAAGCTAGTCTCTAATTTGTGGAGTCCCTTTCCTTTCTGTATGAATGGCTTCTGTATGAAACACCATTTCTCATTAAAGGTTCCCATTCCCTTTAGCAGTCAGGATAAAATCTCTAATCATGCTCGAGGAGAGAGCCACAGTTCAAAGATGTCATTGGTTTCCCAAGCTGGTCTTGTGTGGCTCTGCTAAAGGTTCTCAGGCTTAACATTTGGTCTGTGAAGAGAACTGTCAGAGTCAAATACTCCAATCAACTGTCAAATAAAGCACATTAAATGAGCAAAAAAGGAGAGTGAGAGTTTTATAAAAGAGAACATAATATTTCAATACTTGTTCCAGAGTCTTACAATTTTAGCAACTGCTCCCCATGAATTTTCTGATGAGTACTTTAGGATATGCCAACATCAGAATCCCATTGCTTTTGGAAGCATCCAGTTTTTACACCTAGTGACCTCTTCTTTTCTTAATATTTTATTCTTCAGCATCTTTCCCCTTCATCTTCTCCTTTCTACTTGCTTTTCGTTTATAAAGTACTAAGTTTAGGCATCTTGTGTGGGGTAAAGAGATCTTAATTAACTTCTATAGGATTAATGCTTTCAGAGACCATTTTTCTGAAAATTCATATCATTTTTGAGAATGTAAAAAGACAAATTCTTTCCTGAGCCCTCAGAAGGACAATGTAAAACAGGCTTTTATCATGATTTGGGACGAAGTTCAACAAAGATGTATATTGCAGATGTCAAATCCAATATTTTGCTCCTGATAAGTATGTAAGACTCTCAGGAGCCTGTTTTGTAGGAGGAAAGAATAACAGGCTTAAGTTCCATAATGCAAATGTGAGAAAAGAATTTTGCCCATAATTTTAGCTTAACATTTCAGGAAGGAAGCTTCAATTTAATCTTAGAAAGTGGATTCTGTCTGCTCTCTTTCCATAAAACAGCAGTACCATTATGAATTACATTTGACTTCAAAATGGCCACAGTGAAGTTTCTTGTCTTTGATATGTCCAAGTACAAACAACAACAGAAAAATTCCTTGCATATTAGCACATTTGAATTTTATACTCCTGAATGATAGTTAATGCACTTTTACAGATAAAGTGTGGCCATAATTCACGGTGTGTAATTCATTATGATGTTCACCATCACCACATGCTTTGTCAGTGATCTTGACTACATGAATTGGCCAGATTATGTTTCTTAAAAGGTAAAATATTTTGGTTATCTTTGTCCACAGTTGTTTTTAAATATCAAATTATTTCAGTAAATGGTCCAGAATTATTCATCTCAGAATGATATCAAGAAGCATTTAACCCTTGCTTTTATGATTTCTGATGTCGGATTCTTCAATGAAAGTTTCCCCTTGTAAATCAAGAGTCCATCTATTACCCATAGTATTTGAATGAGTCAAATGGCTTGTTTACAACATGTTTAATGTTTTGTGAATCCTGCCTCCTGATTCACTTCAACTACTTTGTAATTATATTCCTTGAAAACAGATGCTTTTAATATTCAGCTTGAGCACTTTACAAGCTATACAAATATTTTGTTTGTGGTATTTTCTGGTGCCACAGCCAAAATATGCTAGTCAACTTTGCAGATCACTTTATTATGAAGGAACCTAGGGCAATTCAGCTTCTGAAGATTTCTCCCCAAAATGAGATGTCATTTTTAAAATATGTTTTACTGCAAAGGACCAGATTCCAGCATTTTAGTTCTTTGAATAAACCATGAAAATATTTTGTCAGATCCTGACCAGCAGTTTCATAATGTGATAATGTGGCTCTTGTCCTTGTGGCCTTGTCCCGGTTCCCCCTTCCTACTCTTATTGGGCTGAAGAGTTTTCCTCAAGCCTTCTGAAGAAGAAAGCCCAATTAAAACCACTCAAATTGTGCCACTAAAACCCCACACAATGATTTGAAAAAATACCACTAATTTGAAGCTGTTAATACAACTGTAATTTTATTTCTTGAACATTGCGTGTTGTTAGGGTACTGCCAATCTAGGAAAACAAACCAGTAATAGCACCATTTGAGAACCACCCAGGGTCAATTGTCCTCTTTTCTTTTTTCTAAATAACCTATTAAAAGACCCCCAGCAGCTGTAACAATAACTACAAAACTAGCAGTGCCAATTATGCCTGGGTAGTAGTAGGGTAGCACAGCACCAGTCCCAGAAATACTCCAAACCGATAGTCTAGCAATTTTCCATGCCCAGGGTACTCGATCCAAGAAATATGTTGGCTGTTTTGTTGAGGAAGAAGTGTAAGGTTTTTATATATATGATTTTTCAGAATATGAACCTTTAAAGACCATTTCTGTCAAATGCCATAAGCTTTATAGTTTGGTACTGAAATTGAACTAAGATCAAGTTGTGCAAAATTTTGAAACCTGTTGGCATGATGTGTGTATGTGTAGATATTCAATATTTGTAAGCTACCATGATTTTTTACAATATTGTTTATTTGAAAGCTGCTACTTTTGAAATAATAAAACAACTATTTTAAACAACTAACTATTTCCTCCCTTTCCTTGATCTGCTGATCTCTTACTGTTGATATTGCTAAGGTGTCATGTTTTATTCTTTAGGTTTATATTCTATAGTGTGTTTTTTTTTCTCTAGTCCTTCATGGGAAAATCTGATCTGTGTTATAAGTTTCTTGAGTAAAGAAACGCTGAATGCCATGTGTTGCTTGGAGACCCTTTAATACTTAATATATTACAAGGCACACAGTAGACACTGGAAATCAATACATAAGTTAAATAATTCCATATTTCTAAGATATTTTACATATTAATGGATGTGCATATAATTTTACATTTTAGCTATTTTTGATCCATATTCTAATATCACCACATATATTTTTAGTCCATTGTTATAGAAAAAGGTAGTGTCTGAAATGGTTATACTATCCAGTATACTCTTTAATCAAATATTCTGACTAATAAATATTTATTCAGAATATTATCCATGGATTAATAATTTTCAGGAAATTTTTCTGCTATGACATTTATTTTAATACTAAACTTAAGTTAAACAAAGTTAAACTTTAATGATTCAAGATATACCTCTTGATCCTAGGTTGATCAAACGAGTAAAAGCAGGAACTATCTACTGATAGAGACTTCTTGGTTGTAGAATTACATATAAGTAAGCTTCTAATTATGTGAATTAATTAAAAAAGCTGTTAAGTGATATAGAAAACATCCAAATATGTGGTCATATTTATATTGGAAAAGTCTAAGAACATGAAATTGATAGTCATCTTTAATATTGTTCTAGAGTAAACAAGTAGCCCAAAGTTTGGAGCTGCCACATTCTACTGTTGGTAGTATATCTTCTTCATACATATAATTTTTACCTTGTCTTCATATCTTCCTCCAGTGTGCACATTACATCATTCCTCTATACTCTGCACTTCATTTTTGAGAAGAGCAAGCAAGAGGTGGAAAAATATTACCTATTAACTTAGTTTCTATGGACAGACAAAAGTCTAGAAAAATCCTCTGTGAAAATGGAGACAGTCTTGTTGAGCCTGACCACCCTGTGAAATAGTTCACCTCTGGGAGAGGAGGTGTCTGGACCTCATACGTGTCCTCTCCCCACCCACTTTCAAACTGTCCTGAGTTTCCTGACTGACAAGAGAGAATCAAACTGACTCAAGAAGTTGTTCAACAGAGCTATAAATTACCTCCAATATTTTTTCCTGACCATCCACCATACTCCTGAATGAAATTACCCCAGGAATTACTATACGTGAAAGTGAAAATAACAGAGGGATATTACAATGCAGACACACACAGATATTGCCTATAATATTGGCAGGTTAAGTCAAGGTTTTCTTTCTTCAAAGCATAGAGGGAGATGGATGTATAATCTCATTCTGTCAAAAATGCTGAAGATTTTCATACATCACTGTGTTTCCAAATAAATTACATGCATAGTAGTGCTACATTAAACCAACATCCAGCACTGAATAGTTTCTTCACCGAATTATGATGCTTTTTTATCTCTTGGAATAAGAAACACATTTAACTTGGTTACTGTGATCATCCTGAAAATAATGCTCCCTTGTTTTGGCATAAAGTTGAAACATACATTTTTAATCAAGAAGTATGCTTTTCAATGAGAGAGGGGACTGCCGGCACCTCGTGCTGACTTTAAAGCGGTTTTGTAGAGCTGTGGAGGGCAGACATGGCCCACTTCATCCACAGCTTAACGTCCTGACTGCTGACATCAGGGCTGGCTTCGACGACAGTTACAGAGTGAAGTTTCACTCACTTCTGTCAAGCCTCCTCTCCTACCTCAGAATGAAAAAGAGAAATGGCATTTCTTTTAAGCGTGGATGCCATGTTCAGACTTATCCCACAGACTTTATTTTTGACTTTTATCTCCTGCACTGCTAATGAGAAATTGCCAAAAGTGTTGACTCTCTCTCCTACCCCCATCAATTTTTTAGCTAAATATATACAAAAAGTTTTATTGAAATTTGCCAAGTCCCAGCTCAGTGTTCCCTGATACTGCACAAAGTGAGTCGCAATAAATATAGCATTAAAATTCTGAAATTACTGAATGTGCCCATTTCTGGAGTTAAATACTATGAAAGACATAAGGGAATTTACAGTATGCTTCAAAGAAGGGAAAAACACCTCCTTCCAGTCTAATAAAATTTGGTAGCTCGGGGTCACTTCCTAATAGGTGCTACTTCCTCTATTTTAATAAAGGTATTTTAACACCTGAATTCTATGCCAGATACCATTGTCATTTTTTCCACTGACTGGCTCAACTAACTGCTGGTGGGGGCCAGACACTCTTCAAACACTGTCGCTGAATGCCAAACATAACTAACATGCATATGGAAGAAGCCAGGGAAAGCAGCACCCCCCTAATTATAGCCAAAGGCTCACAGTCCAGAGAGCTCACAGGAACTTCTGGGGTGGATGGGGGTCAGGAAGCTCCTCGACCACGGATCCCTGAATTGGCAGCTATCCTTTCCCACCCCATCAACACACAGTCATTTTTTGCCTGCCAAATCCTTGTCCAACCCCAATTCAAATCTATTTATACTTGCCTTTCCTATTTCTGGGCTCAGATGTTAGCCCATACGGTGTGTTGACCGGCACTAAATGTTACTGTGAGAGACCAGCTTTTGCCAGCTTCCTCGGTTGCTGACAGCAGGGAGACAAAGTTCTGAATATCTGGAGGGACCTTACTTAATCTTCTTAGCATAATCCTGGCCTCAGAAGAGTGGCAGTGAGGTTCAGTTTAAAAGCACCAAGTCTCCAGAAATTAAAGAATTTAACAGGTTAAGAGGTGGTGTAAACTGGGCTTTTGGGGATCCCTACAGTGGTTCTCAAACGGTGGTGTGTGCCAGCATCACCCGGGGAACGTGTCAGGGGTGCAGGTTTGAGGCTGGCCTGCAGAGATTCTGATTCAGTTGGCGAGGGATGAGCCCAGTAATCTGTTTTCCGTAATCTCTGCAGGTGATTGCGATGCAAGGGTTCTGAGGTCCCACTTTAAGAAGCAATCGAGGTCTGCAGTGTTCTTGTCCCAAAACACTGGGCCATGTTTCAAGAGTAAGGTGATTAGCAACCTGATTTAAACTCTTGAGTGTTGGAGTGCTTCTTTAATTCAGATTTATTTAAAGCTTTGGAACACTGAACTTTGTTGGAGAAGCTTTATTTAAAATTCTGAGGCAGAATAACCCTCTTTTCTGAGTTCAGTTTTAACAAGAAATGTTATTTGAAGACTGTGGTCCCCGGTTTGTGAGGTCTGAGCATAAAAAGAAAATAAAACCCTACAACTTGGACCTTCTTATGTAAAACTAGACCTCATTCTTTTTAAGAGGTGTGACCTTGGATCATTAAAATTTTTCTGAAGAGAAGAAATCTGGGATAGATAGCTTTCCTGATAAAATGTGCAGTAGAAATTGTAAGCAGCTTATATAGTTCTCTATCCTTTATGCTGTTTTAAGGGAGTACTTAAATGAAAAGGAATGTTTTAAAGTTAACTCAGCTGAATTCTGTGTAGAACAGAGTGAGAAATCCCCAGGGTGCACTGCTTTTGATATGTTCTCTTGCTTCACTATTTATGGATAACTTAAGAAAACATTGCCACCTTCCCTTTTGGAGGGACTGGGGTTTGTGCTTTGCAACCACAGGTCAAAAGACAGAGGACATTTAAATAAAAATTAAAATGAGTGAGTTTTATTCTCACGACAGTGACAAGGAGAGTGAGTTCTTTGTTTCAGTCATGAGTTTGTGGGTTTGTGTTTTCAGAGTAGAAAAACACAAAAATAAACAGTAAAAAAAAGGAGGCACATGTTGATTAGATACAGGGGAAGATGTGTGAGGATGTGAGCGGGACAAACAATAATGAGCTACTACAGAGGAGCTTGAGTTTAGATAATAGTTAAACCTAATGGTTGCTTTAGGAACTTTTGTGACTATGAAAGATTGGGTAGGATTATGTGAAGTTATGTTTTTCAGAGAGAATAAACGTTTAGATTACTAGAGATATTAACTCACATAATTTGAATTTTCTTTTTTGGATACATACAAATGTTAGCCGTGGAACACTAGTACAAGAAAAAGCCTTTTGAGAATGAACAATACTCCAGTGTCTATACCAACCCATAGACTGTGGTGTAGCACAGCTCCCTTTCTCATTCTGTATATACTCATTGGATTTACAAGACAATGCAAGGTACCAATCTATTGATCCATGTATTATATCCTGGGATGAATTTTGGTCAGAGAACAGGGTGCATCAAGGTAAAGAAAGCTGTTAGAAGAAATAATAGCATATTCACTAACAATAAAAATGTAGAGTCTTCACTTAACTATACTAACATCAACTGGAGTCATAAAACTGAAGACATGAATATTTTTATTAACAGAAATGCTGCCCACTCCGAGGTATGAAATAAATGAAATAAATGACTTCTTGGCTTCTTAGTAGTTTTAAAGAAATATTTTGAATGATACTGTGTTATATGCAATAAAAACTTCTTATACTTGATTAAAATCCAAAATTAAACAGGTTTTCTTCACTCAATGTTAGTCTATACTAATGGCAATATACACGTCACTGCTAACAGGGGTTGTCCACCAATTAATTTATGGGTGCCAATTCCTTTTGATTTTCAAAGGGAGTTTATGAAGTCAGCAGATCCTGTTCATTGCTGTGATGTTGTGTGTGGCATCTGGTATACAGTTGGCTCATAGTAACGACCCCTTTCTGCAACTTACTCTAACAGAACTCTGCTATGGGCTACCACAGATATATCAAATATTTAAAGACTCTCATTTTCCCTTCCATTTAGTGTGTATTATAAGGTGGTTGGATACTCTACTAAAAGCATATCTTTCTGCCTTCATAAAGACTTATGGAAAGAAAGCAAAAGACATTTAAAGCATCAAAGAGGCTGATGAATAGGGATGCCAGGATATTCAAATACATTTAGAGACAGTATTGTCAAGCTTGTTTTCTGAGCCATGATACTAAAGATAGTAGGAGCCAGCAAAGAAAAGAACTCTGTAGATATGCAAATCTCCTCAATGTTGAATCTATTAATCCATTGCACACTTTCTTCTGAATCATACTTACTCAGATGTACAGACAACAAAAAGTATTTAGAATATTTGCATAATTTTAAACACCCAGTTCATAAATTATTTATTGGTTGTGGTCAAATGAATGTTAGCTATTTCATAATTATCTTTTGTGTAAAAGGTTGCATGGTTTACAAAAATATTTCAATGGCAATGGAATATCTGTAGCTTGCTTAAACAGTGCAAAAAATAAATGGTACTTAATTATGTAGCACTGATGTACATTTTTCTCATGTTCAAAAATTCTAAGAAAAATTAGACTTAATTTGTAGATTTATCTTAAATAAACATCCTATTTTATAGTTAAAAAATCATGGGATACACTATAGGATTAGGCCGAAGCATTAAGTAAAACCATGACCCTGTATGATGTAAGTCAGATAATGAGGCAACTGTATGTCCCAGGACTAAGAGTTATAAAGTCATATGAACATGCAGAAAAGAAGTATCTTTAAAAATCACTAGTTCAACAATTAATTTTGACAGTAGAGAAAATCATGGCACATATAATTTGATTGCTTTACCAGAGATTGAAGGGAAGGGATGCTCACTATGGTGGCTAAGTTCCTCCTCCAAAGCATTTCCTCCTACACCACATCATCATTGCCTTTGAATAATTGTATTCTTTTTCATAATCATGACTAAAATCTTAGGAAATTTTTGAAGTCTAGCCACCAATATTTGAGTTTACTAGCTTAATCACAAAGACCAATATGCTAGAGTTAAGGGTAGGTGGTACAGACAGGTAATTCAAATACAGTCCCTATCCCTGGAAGTTTGGTTCAAAGAAGGACACAGATTCACAATTCAAATATAAATGAGTCACTTAAAGTATATTTAAAAAATAGTTTTTATTATGAGTAGTGGACAGGCATGAGAGATTTTGGAGCCTTGTAAAGATAATATACGAGGTCTGTCCAGAAGGCATCCAGCCATGTGATATGAGACATAGAGATATTTATTGAAGAAAATACAAGATATATTGTACACAGGACAACGATGCCTCAGTCCCCTTCAAAGTAGGCACCTTGGGACCTCACACAGTTCTCCCCATTGCCATCAGCTGCCCTGTCAGTCATATTTTCCTAAATCTCATTGATAGTCTGAAATCTCTTCCCTTTCAAAGGTGATTTTAGTTTTGGGAAAAGCCAGAAGTTGCAGGGTGCCAAATCTAGGCTATGGGAAGGCTGATAACCTGGGTGATTTGATGTTTTGCCAAAAAAGTCTGCATGAGAAATGTTACATGAGTGGATGTGTTGTTATGAAGCTGCCAATCACCAGTTGCCCACAGCTGTGGTCTTCTGAATCATCTGGATAGTTTCTGCATAGGAATGTTCAAACTTAACTCAAAATTTGATGCAGAAAATTGTTGCTCTACTCGCTCAGTCATTTTGAATGTGACAGCCACACAGTACACATGCTCACTCAGTGGTGTCTACTGCCCCCACTAACTAGTAAAGTGAGGTCATCATTTTTCACTCATATGCATTCCCATCTGCTCTCGTTGGCTGCCAGGTTACATTGATGTCATGCAAACCATCCTCCTTACATTAACAATGGTTGGACCTTTTCCAGACAGACTTCGTGCTAAAAGGAGAGATAGCAAATTTTTACTTAGGCAACACACTTTAAAGTTGTTAAACACCATGCTATGGATGTATAATAGTTGGCTAGGATTGCCATAACAAATACTACAGACTGGGTGGCTTAAATGACAGAAATTTATTTTCTCACATTTCTGAATCTTGAGGCAAGAAGTTCAAGATCAAGGTACCAGAAAATTTGGTTTCCAGTGAGATCTTTCCTCCTGGCTTACAGACAACCACCTTCTTGCTATGCCATCACATGGCCTTTACTTGGTGTGTACACGGATAAAGACGGATCTCTGCTGTCTCTTCTTCTTCTTATACGAATGTCAGTACTATAGGATTAGGGCCCCACGCTTATGGCCTTATTTAACTATAGTTATCTTAAAGGTCTCATCTCTAAATATTCCCACATTTGTGGTATGCTTCAACATATAACTTTTAAGGGACACAATAATTTAGTCTATAACACTATGGGAATATAAAGATGCATAAGATACGAATCTGAATATCATAGTTCAATTATCAAGGGTTGTATTGTCACTTTGCTGTGAAACAAACAACCACAAAAACTACAGAAACATACAATAAACCTTTACTCTGACCAATGTGTCTGCAGGAGGTTAATCGGGGCAGGTCTGCCTTACATGTTGCATTCTGGAACAGGAAAAATACTGGAGTGAGGCAAGAGAGGTGTTTGGGGCACATCATTTAAGGAAGAACTTGCTTTCACAGTGGTTCAAGTACAGATATAGCATTTGTATAGCCCTGACAGTGAGTGCCTCCTTATATTTTGAACCTTAAGTATCTTATTTGTCTGAGTCTAGTCCTATTCCTGGTCTAGAGTCCTAGCTGGAGAGGCAATGACTACCTGTAAAATGTTCTTCTCATGGAATAAGTCAGAAGCTTTTAAAGTGGGGCACAGAAATACATGAGGCCTCTAAAGCTTAAGCTAGAACTAGCACTGTCATTTCCAAGCACATTAAGTTAGTCAAAGCAAGACCATGCTAACTATGGGAATATAAAGATCCAAGATACAGGGCAAGGCCCAAGTTTCATGAGGTAGAGAAGAATAGTTCTCCCATGAAAATGGTGCTTCAACTACCTAAAGATGTATGAAAAACTATGGTGATTTATTATTGTTTGCAATGCTATGTCGACTGGGTTCAGCAGAACAATTTTACTGCTCCATATGATGTAGCTGCAATCATGCATATGGCTGCATTCAGCTGGGAGCTTACTAGGACTAGTAAGATGGTCTCTCAGCTTACAGGGCCTCTCACCATGGGGTTCTCTTAATTTAATAATTTAGCATGAACTTCTTTACATAAAGCAATTAATTTTCAAGAGGAAGTGTTCCAAGGCTACAAGGACCAAAGTACAAATTGAGCTTTTGCTTGCATCACACTTGGTAATGGCTCATTGGCCAAAGCAAGTCATATGGCTGAGATGAGAGTCAATATGGTAGAGGACTACACAGGAGCATGGAGAAATGGAGTTGTGGATTATTGGGGGTTCACCAATGTAACAGTATACCACATGCATGTTGGCTTATAATGATTCCATTTGCAAAAAAAAAAAAAAAAAAAAAAAAAAACCCACTTTGTTCAAAGACTTCCAAAGCCTAATCCAATTTTGGCATTAAGCGGAGGCTTTAATTTTCTAATTTAGTCATTTAAATCAGGTAGAGGTACAGTGAGGTATCTTGGCTATTGTTCCTCATATGTAGCTCATTCAATGTTATTTCTTAGACATGGCTACTTGGGTAGCAAAAGCTTGTAAACTAAAAAGACAAGCTGTCTGATCCACACACACACCCAAGTACTCAATGCTGAAACAGGGACAGGATAAACATAATAGAGGCTCCCATTTAGAAGGGGGAAAATTGACGATATGTAATAGTTACTGTCCATAGCAACGGGGCAAGTATCCTCAGTTCCCCTTGTCCTGCATTCAGGGTCTTCTCCTTAATAAGAATCTATGTAAGGCAGGGAGCAGGTTATGTATGCGAGAAAGAGTTTCAAAATTCCAGTTAGTTTCTGATTTTCCAGTTAGTACTCTGAGATGAACTTCTTTACTACTTCATCAATTCCAAAGATTCTTAAATGCTGCCCAACAGAAGCTGAAGCCATGCACATGTGAAGGATAAGTGTAAAACCATGATGACTTCATTTGGAAAAATGTTAATTTGGAATATAATGTATGGAAGAATAAAATATCTTTTTGCTTAAAAAAAAAGAATCTAATTATACTTCTTGGAAATGGTCCTCTAATTTATTGCTCATGGTTTTACCCTCTTAACTCTTAATTTTGCTCTCTGATTTTCTTAAGAAATAGCATATATTTTCAGCTGAGTAAATTTTTCAGCCTGTTTCTTGCCTGCAGAGGTGGAGGCCCAGGGACATCTGTTAATTTTGAATTCTTTGTAATGTAAACTGATTAAACTCCTTTAAACAACTTATGGGTTTTCTATATATCAAACTACAATTTCCACCATTATATATAAACCACATTCTTAAGTCTCTGTCTGACTAATCCCCCTCTAATTGAGGCTGCCTGCTATAGAATAATGCCCCCAAAATTCTTTTTATCTAGTTGACAGAGTCTAGAAAACATTTCCTTAAATCTTTCAAGGTTTTAACAAAGAGTACTACACCTTCATCTTTGACTTGATCTTGACCCCAAAGTCATGTTTTATGGTAGCAGTCTAGATTTTATCTTTGCCTTGAGATCACATATATTTTTTTTTTTATTTAAGAATATTTGCCATCTGGAAAGGCTGAAAATAAGAAAGAGTTTCATTTTCCCACCCATCAAGCTCTGGGTTGGAAAAATCGTCTCTAAATTCTGCTTTGAAATTGACCGATTCTATCTTTAGTTCATTTCTTTCTTGTAATACTTTATCATAAATGTCTAAACGGAGTCAACTGATATGTTCCACCAGACCCTTAAATACATTTTTTTTTTAGATATGTAGTCTTTTTTTTTTTTAAGATTTTATTTATTTATTTTTAGAGAGGGGAAGGGAGGGAGAAGAGAGGGAGAGAAACATCAATGTGTGGTTGCCTCTCACGTGACCCCCACTAGGGGCCTGGCCTGCAACCCAGGCATGTGCCCTGACTGGGAATCGAACCTGCGACCCTTTGGTTCGCAGCCCGAGCTCAATCCACTGAGCTACGCCAGCTAGGTCCCTTAAATACATTTTCTATCTGCAAAATTATCACAGGCAACAATCTCATTTACCTTTCCATAATAAAAGGCTTCACTTTCTGCAGCCTTCAATAGTACTTTTCTTCCTGATTTTCAAGTCTCTACTATTTACCATCTTTCAAGCCTCCACTTATTCCCTGTCTCCAAGGTCAATGTTATGTATTTTAGGCTTTTGTTATATAGAATCCCATCTCTGGGACCAACTTCTGTATCAGCTATGTGTTGCTGCAAAACACAACAAAACAAAACAAACAACCTAAACAAAACAAAACAAACAACTAACTGAATTTAGTAGCTTGTACAACAATGTTTTATTATCTGTCATGATTTTATGAGTAGTTCCTTTGTTTCACATGGTGTAACTGAGTTACTTAAGCATCTTCTTTAGATTGAGAGCTCAGTTAGTGCGAGAAAATCTGATGGCTTCTCTTCTTCCATGGTTTCTCATTTAGTAGTTTCGACTGAGTTTGTTTAGGGCATACTATCTGTATGATGTCTACCTTTAATGGGGCAGAGTTCTAAAAGGATATGCTCCAATGTACAAATGTTTAGCAGGCTTTTACTTGCAGCTTGTTGGTAATGTCCCATTCACCAAAACAAGTCATAAAGCCATTACACAGGAATATTGAACATCTGGAGGAATGATTTGTTAAGGGCTACTGATGAAACTGTCTACCATAGATGTAGAAAGAGAAGGGAGTGAACATTTACCAAAAAATAATCTCATTTACCATAATTTATAAGTTCTTGGATTTTAAAAAAAATTTTTTTCTGCTATGCACATTCTGATCATTTTACTGCTTATTTTCATTTTCACTGGAGCTGAGATTGGGCTACATTACCAAAGAAGACCAAATTTTGTAATAATATACCATCAGTCTCTGCTCAGGGGGCAAGAAGTCCTATGTGTGTATAGTCAAGTATATCACTGCTTGATTACTTTTTGATCAGGACTGGATTAAGAAAAATTAACAATAACAAAGCTTGTAGGTAAGTGGTTGCTTGTAAAATAATTTTCATAGCAGTGAGGATCTTTGGTATCCTAGCCACATTCCCTTGGCCACCTGTGACTGCAGCCCCAGGTGCACTGCATGGTAATTCTTGAGCCCAGATTTCTCTCTGAGCACGTGTGTCTTTCAGCTTTTATCCTCCAGACTTTTTATGAGATGTGGCTTGAAATAAGCACTGCTGAGAAGTGTGTGGTTTTAAAAGTGAGGTATGTATTGCCTTTGGAGACAATCCTTAAGCAATGGGAAATATAGCCAGCATCTCTTCTTCAGGTGGACAGTGTTGGAAGGTATTGCTTCTCAGACTTCCTAGTAGAAATGAGCCCTGACAGACACAAACTCTATACTAAGCTCTTAAAGTTTACTAAACTTTTTTACTTCCCTGCCTCTCCCCACATCTTCACTTCTGCTTTCTAGGCTGACCTGCTAATTAAGCTACATGCCCTCACATCCTTGCCTGGTTCTCACTGGAACCAAATAAGATGTTTATTTTCCACAAATATATTCAAAGGTAATTTTTTAGGTTTAAAAACAATTTTATGCTTAATTCTATTGCTATTTTTAATCATTACCACCATCATCTCTATAACTAATAATAAAGTAAATGAAATATGCAAACATGTTTCAAGGTCATATGAGAAGAGTTACATATAAGTCTACAAATGTAAGAATTTGGTTTATCAAAGTACCCTTTTCTTCAGGGGAAGTCAAGGAATGAAGAAACAGCATTGGAACATGATTATTGTCTGGTGTCTGATTTTGATTGGGAGAAATGAGGAAAAGGGAAAATGGTATAGAAACCATTTGCCCAGTTAATTGCTCTATTTTTTTATTATGCACATTCTCCTGTTATTTTTACAAAAAAATAGGACAATTCTAAAAGGATATGTAGATACTCAGTATTTAAAGCTCATCAATTACAATACACTCATTTAAAAAATTGAACTCCTAGGAGTGTAATGGTAAAATGTATGTTGCAGACCTTTCTCTCCTTGTATTGTGGCTAAGTTTTTTCACCTAAATTTCACCCAGATAATTCCAACATACACATCAAGATTTGGGACTCTTTATAATCTTTGCTTTTCCTGATGTGTTATTAAGGCAAAAATAGTTGAAGTTGAAATACTTTCTCTACAGTGACTTTTTATCAGTCTAATAAATTTGATCATATATTAATAAAATATTATAAACTAGCAGAGCTTCATTGTGATCTGCCTTCAGTGTCATCATAGCTTCTAAACCTGTCAATGAAAGGTACTGTGGTATAAATGGTTAATTGTAACCGGTATGCTTCAAAAATCAATCTTTGTGCTATACTGGAAGAATGTATGAAGTCTCAAGCATATTTTGTTAATAGATTTAATACTGCATTTCTTTCACACATTTCAAGTGTGTTCAAGTATGTTCTCATGATAAATAGCTACCTGATAAAATATATAGTTTCTATTACCTTTAAAATATGAGTCATATCAAACTTTAACCAAGATGGTGAAGGTAAAAATGTCATCACACTTCTAAAATTTGCTGTCAATATCCCACACCTGTATGGAAAGCAGATAGATGTCTAAGCAGCAGCTTGGTAACTGCAAACCCTAATTAACTCACTTTTGAAATATCAGCTAGGCTGTAATGTGACCCGTGCAGCACATTGGCAGGGAGTCGGGCAACAAAAAGCACATTTAAAATACCAAGTAAGGGGACAATGCTATATTACTTGGTGCAAATACTGTCATCCACCTGTGCAGAGAGCGCATGCTTTTTTCCACTTTGCTTCTTGTAGGCGATCTATAAGTTATGTGCCCTTGGCTTAATTCCAATAAGTTATGTACTAAATCTCTTAGTCTAAGGAATAAAGTAAAGTTATATTGCAGTGGACTCAATAATAGTAAGTTAGTTACATTAGATAAAAAATCAACAAAATTGAAGTGCTCTCAATACAGTCTGAAATTTTTGTTGGAAAGTCCACAGATCCTACAGTTTGTATCATGAGATTAAAAACAATTTGAACACATTTGAGAGTTGGAACAGAGAAAGCTCATGCCATATAAGAATTGAATCATGCAAGTATTTTTGAGAATTTTGTCTGTTTCTGTAAATGAGTGAGAAGGTTGTGCTATAAACACAGTGAGAAAGTGATGGTCATTAAAGTTTTATGAAGCTGATTATTTTAAACAGCTTGGAATGATAAAATCACTCACTTGAGGCTGTGAACATCATGTAAGTCTTATAGTAACAGTTTTTTCATCAAAAATAACTAGAATTTTTTTCTTTCTCTGCCACTAGTTACTCTTAAAGTAATTAGCCCATTAAAGGAAATCCAAGAGCATCTGCTGTATGGAGCAAATGTTTATTATGACTATTGGAGATTCAGTCATTATAATCCAAATACTCTGCTAACACAATAGTGTACTAGTATAAATGAACATGGTCAGAATGGTAGCACCAGATAAGACGAGCAATGTGTAAGTTTAATAAGTTGCTCTGAGAGAAGAAGGTAACTTGATATATTTTACTAAATATACTAAAACTATACATTTCTTCCATTCTTTTACCCTCCCTTTAATCTATCATTTCCATAGCAATAATAAGTATTGCCATTATTATTTCTGTGTTCTGGCTTCAGGAAAATAGGAGAAAACCCTCTCTTAGGTTAGATGCCGGAAGATAAAAATACTGAATTCAGAGGAGGGTGGGGTATAGAGATAACCAGAAAACATGATCCTGTAAGGTGTGAGGTGTGAGTTGGGAATCTCCCTTAAATGAAAACATGAGTGGAGTGTGTGTGTGTTTGTTTTTCCTAGCTCAATCATAAGCCCATATAGATCCCTCTGGCTTCTGTTCCAAGACTTTCTCTTAAGACGACTCTGTCCCTGATCAATCAAACCTACTGGTGTATGGTTCAAATTCACTGCTTTGGACCAAGGCTACCTGGCTTGCCTCCTGAATGTCTTTGGGTTTTTCCAGTTTCTGTATTATGGACTCCCATGGTCCCTGCACATTTCATGTAGCCTGTGCTTGTTTCACGCTCTCTTTCTCCAGGGCACTAGCAGATAACTGCTGTTTCACGTAGAAAAGACTGTCACAGATTCAGAAATGTTTGTTATGAACATGATCAATTGAAGGACATGATTTATTTAATGATGTTTAATACATAATATCTATATTTATGGGCAATATAGTTTACTGCTATCAGGTCTATATATGAATCTGGAATTTAAAAGTGTTAGACTTCATTGAGCTTTCTTCTTTTTAAGAAGAGATTGACTGACTTTTTCCCAAAAGCCACATTGAGTTCTAAATCTTGGGCCTTTAAATGGCATTATATCCATGTTATGGTTTCTGAACCAAAGAATTTCTTTTTTCTGTTAACCTCTTGAGGTCACAGTGGTGGTTTGAAGTCTAAGCAACAATTCTGTTCAAAGACTAACTCACAGCAGGGTGTGTGCAGTAAGGGTATTTGTGATTCCAGTCTTCACATATATTCCACTTTACTTTTTAGAAAATTTGGTTCTGAGGCTACTACAAAGGCAACACCCTTAAAACACGTCATTTTCTATATCTCCCTGTACCAAAAGCCTTATATAATGACATTGGAAATGTATTACTAGATTTTCATTGCACAAATGCCATTAAAAAAAAATACCCAGTGGAGACCTTAATGTGTCATTTGCTTTTAGCTCTAGAATGCTTTTTGCTCATTCTTGAGAAGGGGTTTAAGGGTCACCCTCTGGAGTGAGAGGTGGAACATAACGTGCCCTTCAAACCAGGGATCATCCTTTCCACTTGGGCCTTTTTTATGAGTGGTGGGGAGAATGTGAATAGAGTTGTGTTTTGTTGAGTGTTATTAAGGGCATGGACCCAGGGTCCTGAATGCCTGTGGTTGAATCCTGACTCTGCTTCTTACTAGCTATGTGAATAAGGGCAAACTCCTTACACTCTTTGTACTTTCATTTCCTTTGTAATGACATCATAGGTGTATTGTGAAAAGTAAAATATAAGTTAGTGTATATAAAATCAGTGTCTGGCACATCATGAGTGCTACATATGTGTAACTATTATTGTTACCATACAAATATGCATCTATCTGTGGTAGGGCCTCAGATACTGAATGACAGACTTATTGCCACATCTGATTGGTTTCTTAGGAAGCTATGAAAGCAATATTGCAAATGAGAGGGAAAGAAACAATTATTTTGTTTGTTAAAATTACATTTACTGCTGATGTACCAGGTTGTCAAAAATATTTATATAAACCATGGGTTTGAAAAACTTAAAAATTTCAGTTTAACTGAAATTTATTATTTTAACAAACATATATTGTGTTCACTGTGTACAAGACAACTGCTGTTGTGGAGGCACAGCAAGATGACTCAGAGAGAAGTTGTTGTCAAGTAACTTATGGAAGCGTAGGAGGATATGATGAATAAAAGCAAACATATAGCGGGAGGATAATACATGAGTTTTATCCTGGACTTGCAAAGAAGGGAGAGGGGGAGAGGGAGAGGGAGAGGGGCAGAGAGAGAGAGAGAGAGAGAGAGAATATTACTTCTGGCTGAGGTGCTGGATTCCTTGAAGAAAAATAGCATTTAAGACAATCCATAAAGTCTGAGTATGACTTAGACATATAGAGAAGTGAGAAAAAGAAAATAATTTTGGCACTGAGAAGATTAGTTGTATAATGGTTGGAAATCTGAACTTTGTACTTGAAACGTCAGTTAAGTTTTGCTGGAGCCAAGACTCTAATGAGAAATAAGTTTGAAGCAGTAAGTTGGAATTAGATCAGGAAAGCTTGAATATTAGGGTAAAAGGTTTTGTTTTGTTTTGTCACCAACATAAACATATTAAATTTTTTAAACAATCAAGTGTTGTGTATGATATTGATAGAATAACGATCATATTTGCTTTCAAGAAGCCTCAAATTGGGAGTCATATCAAAGATAAACACCAAACTGTTCTCAGGGCACTGCCCCTCCCAGTATCAGAGAGGAGCATCTCAGGACAATGCCAGATGTTTTCATAAGGCTGGAGAAAGAACAAATTAGTTGTGTTAGCCCTGTGCCTGAGGTTGCTTTTTCATCATTTGCTCTCCACTTGGGTATAACCTCTGAAGCCTCCATGGATTCCTGTATCTCCTTTTCAGATTGCTGAACCCTTGGCATCACATACATTAGGTATTTGTCTTGACTCTGCCTTGTATTTTAAAGTTGTACCTTGACCTGCATCCTTTGCATGTGGTGTGCTGCCCTTGGACCGCATCAAGGACACTGTTGTCTTACAAATTGGATCGACTTTATGGTGACAAGCCCCTGCAAATACATGTAGCTATTGATTTGGGTAGGAAGTGTTTTCCATGAACTCTTGATCTCTCATTTCTTCTCCTTTTAAGATTTTTGTATGATTCCTTCAAGGAAATAATTCAAGAATCATAGAGAAAAAAGAATGGAAGCGAATAACCTGGAATAAGATAAACCTATTAGAAGGTTCTTGAAGAAGGCCAGCCAGGGGAACTTACCTGAGGCTTAAACCAAGAGGAAGAGGGATGATGGAGGAGAAAGAACAGATGCTGCAAAGGAATATGTGCCAGGATTCACCAATTAGTTGTACAGAAAAAAGGGAAAATGTAAAAAGTAAATGAGATTTTTGCTCTGGGGTCACCAGGGTGGAAGGTTGTGCTATTAACAGAATAAAGAAAATAGGGCATGGTATAGTTTTTAAAAGAAATAAAAGTTCACATTTGATCATATTGAGGTATCTGAGGAATAATCAGGTAGAGATTACAATTAAACATTTGGAAATGAGGTTGAAATAAGGATCTGTAACTTCAGAGGGAGGCCAGGCTGCAAGTATATATTTGACAATCGAGGAAGAGAATTTCAAAAAGAAAGGGTTCTTTGGTGAATACCATGAATTTGGGAAATAGGAGGACAACAGGGTGTGTGTGTGTGTGTGTGTGTGTGTGTGTGAGAGAGAGAGAGAGAGAGAGAGAGAGAGAGAGAGAGAGAGAGAGAGAGAGATTAAATAATGAATGAGTTAGGAGGAGGACCTAGAAAGGCATGTCCAGCTTGGTCATGACAAAAGTTAATTTACCCATTACATCACTCGGAATTCTCCAGAGAAGTAGAACTAATAGGATATGTGTGTATATATGAAAATAAATTTATTGTAAGAATCTGGCTAGTCCAAAATCTGCAGAGTGGGCCAGCAAACTGGAGACGTGAGAGAGCCAACATTCCAGTTCGAGTCTGAAGACTGCCTGCTGTGGAACTGGGAAGGGTGGATGTTACGGATGATGTCTGAAGGAAGTCTGCTGTGGAATTCTCTATTGCTTGAGGGAGTCTGGTCTTTTTTGTTCTATTCAGTCTTTCAACAGAATAGATAAAACCCATCCGCATTATGGAGGACCATCTGCTTTACTAAGAGTCTAACAAGTTACATGTTAATCTCATCCAAAACACCCTCACAGAAACATCCAAAATAATGTTTGACCAAATACCTGGGCATTCCATGGTCCAGCCAAGTTAACACAGAAAATTAACAAACACAAGTAAACTCGTTGTCCATTTGGAGCCCATATACATCTCCTTCAACTATTCTTAATCTCCAAATAAAGATGATACCCAAGTTGTATTTATGTCTGACATAACATAACTATCTTACATACAACCAAAAACACACTAACTCTTCCCCAGAAGAGGATACAAAATCCTTAAGTGATGTTTACCTTCTCCTTGATAACTTGTAACTTAAATGTGGTGACATAAAGTCAATACATTTTTATGTTATATATATACACACACACACATACAACATAAAACGAAATAAGGAGGAAATGCACATGACAATTACATTTCTCATTTCTGTAACTGGTCACGTGAGCATAGCTATTATTCACAGCTACCTTCTTTCACTACCTATTCTGTATTCCCTTTACCACCAGCCACCACCTCAGCTGGTCACACTACTTACCTGAGGAGGTGACTCAAATGCCCACTCCTAAAGGGTCTGGGTCTTTAGTAGTCTTTGCCTGAATTGTGTTGTGGTTTGCTAATGACATTAACCGCAGAGCATGATAATAATAAGATACACCCTATCTCCTGTATTCCAAACAACTCTTCCTTATCTTCCTGTTCTGGAGGAGAAGTTTAATTTCTCCTTGCTAATTAGCATCAATTGACCCAGCCAGCACAGTAATGCCTTTTTTGGCCTGTGATTCAGAGTCACGAGGAACACAAAGTGTCTGAGTGGCACTGTCAACTTCTAGTTCAATGGAATCATTGTTGTGTCTTTTGGTGGAAGGACTCCATCTTTAGGACTATAAACTAGTCCAGCAGAGCACCTTATGCTCTGCTGGACTAAGGGAGAAAGAATTTTTTTCTCTTGAGTCACTGGGTATAATAGAGAATGATGTCACTTCCATTTCCACCCCTTGATTACTGGGTCTGTGAATCCTGCAATGGGAGAAACAGTGCCATATATTGGATGCTGATTCAGAACATATATAGCCTCCTGGAGAAGCTTGCCCCAGATTTATAAGGAATTGACACCAACCTGGTGATGTAACTGAGTCTCCAAAAGGCCATCCCACCATTCTGTCCTGCAGCTGTTTTAGGATGGTGGGGCATGATAAAAACAGTCAATTCCATGAGCACAGGCCCATCACCACCCTTCCCATGCTGTGAAGTGAGTTTCTTGATCAGAAGCAATGCTGTGTGCAGTACCATGACTGTGAATAAGGTGTTTCATAGGGCCATAGCTGGTAATTTTTGCAGAAGGGTTGCATGCAGGGAAGGCAAAAATCTGCATGCAGAGTTAGTGCCCACTCCAGTAAAAAACAAAACACTGCCTTTTCCATGATGGAAGCAGTCTAACCAACCGGCCTCCAGGGAGCTGAGGGATCACCTCTAGGAATGGTATATTATCGAGGACTCCGTGCTGCTTCTGTTACACCCAGGGTATAGCCTTTTAAACACTACCTTAAAGTTCTTGAAAACAAAGTCTCCAAATCTAGATGATTCTCAGAGTAACTATCCACTTTCTAATTTTAAAGAACACACCAAGGAAAGGTTAATATTTCTTTCAGGCCATTAGGTTGCCTGGTACCCTTCATCATTAATTTGTTGGATCCGTCTACACAAGTTACATACAATTTCAGTTACAGTGATAATATTCTGGCCAAAAGAGCAGTCATTCTAATAGCTTATTTTATTAACAAATGAGACTCCTTGACACTGTATTGACAAGAAAGAATTCAGGTACCTCTCTTAAACTGAAATTCCATTGGGGAAATTTTGAACACTGGGCATGTAGGATTTGTATTTTCAAATTTGTGTTAAAAAAATGCTCATATACCATGTAAACTAGGATAGCGTAGTCTTTCATGGTAATAATATAATCTTGCCAGTGTTATTGGCCAGATGACTTTTCATATGTAGTTTTGAAGAACTGTGTTCATGAAGGGGTTTGTTTAAGCAACATTATAAGTTTGTATGGTATAGGCAACATTGCTGGCATTGTACATTCAAAATTTGAAAGGACCTAGTGATTTTCGATCACTGGTGGCTCTTATTTAAATGGGATGAATGGAAGGGTAAAAAACAAAAATAATATGTATTAATTTTTAAAACCACCTCAGATATTTTTTAAACTTTAGATTAAAAACTGCCAACTCTTTCTCTACACTTTTAGATAGCAATAAAACTGTAAATCATGTAGAACATAGCAGAAGGTAGATAAAATTTTGTGTTGCTTTTTTTTTAATTGTAAAAGAAAAAGAGCAAAAAAGGGAAGGGGCATGAGAATTAGTCTAAAATCATAAATGTATAGTGCATACCTCCTGTCACTACCACCATTTCCCTTCGAAAGTTGAGCAATCTGGAAAATGTTTTCAAGCAAAGAATTCTTTTCACTAGTCCTTTTCCCACATCATGTTCTGTTTCAATTTTGAAACTCATTTGAGTCAGAGCTGGAAATGACAGTAATTAATTTGCATATCTTATAAAAGAGAACACAAGAAAATTAAAAATGGCCCCACATAAAAGAATATTTAAATCATCTCTTCCTGGAGACTTTTTAGTAAATTTTGGAGCACAGTTGGGAACAATTCATACACAATATCAGTCACGAGGAAGTATATGGTACCCTAAACCTTCCCTCAGCTTGTTTTCATTATAGGTTTTAGAGGAATTGCCTTCCTAGAGTGACATCTTTAAATAAATTTCTAAAGGCTACTCAAGTATGACAATTTCAACAGATGTCAAAGGTAGATTTCAAGGAACTCTGCTGCAATCCTAAAGCAATTTGTGTTTGTTGATACTTATGTTCACATAAAAAATCAGATATTTCTGTCAGGCATACTTGTTTATTTAAATTATCTCTAATGACAAGAAGCAACTGCTTTATTTTTCCTATTCCTAATCTCTCTTACCTTTGAAAGTCAATGAAACTTCCTTCACAAAACGTTGACTAATTAGAAGGTAGGAATAGTGCCTGAAATAAGTAAAATTACTATAATATTGTGATACTATACTGCAGAAATGTATTTAATGTTGTTTAATATACTGTTTACAATATTAACACTACTTTTCTTTTATGTACTTGCTTATCATTTGGATGCATAAAAGTATGTGAAATTAAAAAAACTACTTAAAATAGGGTAATTTTGAAAATGTCTTATTGCTACAGGCCCACTAGATTATGTAATACTCTGTTAGATACACATGTATATTACTTAATTTAGCTCCTGATGAAATGATTTGATGATGTCGATGATAATGATGATCGTAACTATTTATGTAGTTACTATTATATACCAGGCTCTGTTTTGAATACTTTAAATGCACTGACCCATTTAATCATCTTAAGATCTATATTATGCCCAATTTATAGATGAAGCAACTGAAGATTGTATAAATTTTCCAGTGTTACTGGTGGAACTGAGGTGGTATATACACTTTGCGTTTTTGTCTACTATATTTGGTACCAGATTTTATAAATATGAAACTTGTATACCATCTTTGGCTTCAATGACCATGGTCTGCTTATATAGATTTTTAAAAGTAGAAAAAGAAGAAATCTGGCCAACACACACACAAAAATTGGTCAAAGCCTAAAAGTGCTCTGCCTTGTAAAGAAAATGTTGAAAAGTCTTATATAAAGTTTGCATTTATCCTCTCAAAGCAGATGTATTTTGGTGAATCATTCAAGCCACAAATGTCCAGCTCTGAAACACATGTAACACCTTCATTGAGTCAAGAAATTACTAAGAGTGTCAAACAAATCAGCTACTCTCAACCCAGCTAAGTGTTGTCCAGTGCTCTCATTTCTGATTTCTCTTATTAAAAGGGACACAGACAAAAACTGGAAGAAGCTGCCAACATGTGTCCTTCTATTTGTCATTTCTGGATCAGCAACTTTCACTCATTTTCTTCTGCACCATGGGCAAAACTTAAGTCACTGTCATGTCCTTTTAAAAAATGTCAGGACGGGGCTTCTGGCCAACATGGAGGCGTAGGTGGACACACTGTGCCTCCTCTCACAACCAAAATTAAGGACAACAAAAATTTAGAAACAAAAAAACCCAACCAGAACAGATAGAAAAATTGAATTGTACGGAAGTCCGACAATGACTCACCCAGACTGGTAAGAGGGGTGGTGTCAGCGGCTGGCGGAGAGGGATCCTGGCAGGAAAAAGCAGTGGCTAGTGGTCCCAGGTGCTCAGGCAGTGGTTGGCACACCCCAGGCACACAGGAGATGCAACGAGCAGACCCAGTGAGGTGCACAAGGCAGCTGACCACGGTCACACATTCGTGTGCAGAAAAACCAGGCGAAAACGGGCAGTGAGACAGATTGAACAACCCAGGGCCCCAGTGCTGGGAAATAAAGCCTAAAAGCACCAATTGAAAACACTTGTGTGGGTTCAGGTGCCGGGAGAGACTCCCAGCCTCACAGAAGGTACTGAAATCCAAGAGAGAGTGGAGCAAGTGCTAGTGTTCCCTCTCTGACCCCGCCCCCACTTACAGTGTCACAACTCTGCTGCTGGGTTGCCCTGCCCTGGTGAACACCTAAGGCTCTGCCCCTCATACGTAACAGGTGTGACCAGACCAAAAAAAAAAAGAAAGAAAGAAAGAAAGAAAGAGAGAAAGAAAGAAAGAGAGAAAGAGAGAAAGAGAGAAAGAGAGAAAGAGAGAGAGAAAGAAAGAAAGAAAGAAAGAAAGAAAGAAAGAAAGAAAGAAAGAAAGAAGAAAGAAAGAAAGACGAATGGCTCAAATGAAAGAAGAAATCAAACTAGTAGAGCCAATACTTTTAAGTGACCAAGAGATAGCCAACCTATCAGATGTATAGTTCAAAGCACTGGTGATCAGGATGCTCACAGAATTGGTTGATTTTGGTTGCAAATTACATGAAAAAAGGAAGGCTAAATTAAGTGACATGAAGGAAAATGCACAGGGAACCAATAGTGATGGGAAGAAAATTGGGACGCAAATCAATGGTGTGGACCAGAAGGAAGAAAGAAAACAACCAAACAGAAAAGAATGAAGAAACAAGAATTCAAAAAAATGAGGAGAGGCTTAGGAACCTCCAGGACATCTTTAAACATTCCAACATTTGAATTATAGGGGTACCAGAAGGGGAAGAGGAGGAGCAACAAGTGGAAAACTTATTTGAACAAATAATGAAGGAGAACTTCCCCAATCTGTCAAGGGAAATAGACTTCCAGGAAGTCCAGGAAGCTCAGAGAGTCCCAAAGAAGTTGGACCCAAGAAGGAACACACCAAGGCACATCATAATTACATTAGCCAAGATTAAAATGAAGGAGAGAATTCTAGAAGCAGCTAGAGATAAGGGGACAGTCACTTACAAAGGAATTCCCATCAGACTGTCAGCTGATTTCTCAAAAGAGACTTTACAGGCAAGAAGGGGCTGGAAAGAAGTATTCCAAGTTATGAAAGGCAAGGACCTACATCCAAGATTGCTCTATCCAGCAAAGCTTTCAATTAGAATGGAAGGGCACATAAAGTACTTCTCAGATAAGGTCAAGTTCAAGGAGTTCATCATCACCAAGCCCTTATTATATGAAATGTTAAAGGGACTTACCTAAGAAAAAGCAGATAAAAAACATGTATAGTAAAATGACAGCAAACTCACAATTATTAACAACCACACCTAAAACAAAAACAAACTAAGCCAACAACTCTAACAGGAACAGAACCATAGAAATAGAGATCACATGGAAGGGATGTAGGAGGAGAGAAGGGGGGAAGGTACAGAGAATAAATAGCATAGACGGTAGAGAGAAAATAGACAAGCGGAGGGCAAGAATAGTATGGGAAATGTAGAGCTAAAGAACTTATGACACATGGACATAAACTAAAGGGGGGGATGTGGGTGGGAGGGGGTGTGCATGCTGAAGGGGAATGAGGGGGGGAATGGGACAACTGTAATAATGTAATCAATAAAATATATTTAAAAAAATGTCAGGACATTGCTTTTCTTACCAAATACCTATCTCTGAGCAGTAGTACAACGAATACAGTCAGAGACAATGAAAGTTGGCAGGGGAGCTATAAGTAGTAACTAAACACTAATGTGTTATGAGTTATTGCAGGAAGTAAATGAAAACATTTTGGCTATTGTGTCTTAATTTCTACTTTCTGAAGATATACTTAGCATTTTGCCTTGAATGCCTGGCTGATAATTACCCCTAATTTTGACAAAATTTAAGGAATCTTTATCTATTAGAGAATTCTCGAATTGGGAACCTCTAATCAGAATTAGAATACAAACTCACAAGGCTGACCCTTTGTAGATCTGAATTGAGTTCTGGTTCATGGAATTTTAGAGAAGTAGATTAACTCAAAGGTCAAAGTTCTGGGAAATGAAAAGCTCAAGTCCAATTCAAACTTAAATTATTTATACATTAATTAAGTATGCAATGTAAATGTGAAATAGAAAGATAGTTCATTCATACTGCTTTTTCAAAAAATAAAATTTGATTTCTAAGTAGAAATATACTTTCTTTTCCTATGTTTTGGAAGAAGCATTATAGCAAATGGGTATGCTGAATCCCAAGTTTCTTAAAGGTGTTCATTTTGCTGCTATTATTTTACATTTTGATATAAATTTATTTAGGTTGGTCTACATAATTTAAAAGTGTTGTCTCATAGGACTGTTAAACCTTCATTCCTAAGAACTCAACATCTTGCTATGTTCCTTTCGCATAATCACAAGCACCTTGTTAAAAAATATGCACCAAATATTACAAGATAGACTGTCCTGGAACAATTTCATATCGTACTAGATCAAAAACAAATGAGGCCTTGTACTAAGTTACATTGGTAATTTCTGGATACAAATGACATTGAAAGGAAGGTATTTACTGAAAAGGCAGACCCATTGCAATTTCAGGGCTGGGTATACAGCTTGTTTCAGTGTTAATGGCACTTGTGTGTTCGCAGTGCTGGAGAAACAGACTTCTGTTCACTTGTTGCTTTCCATACAGAACACCTTTTACCAATAAATTTTTTAATGTTTTTTATTTTGCCAACTTTGACATAATTCTTTAAATAGGCACTCCTTTTTATCTAGAGCATGGAGTTATTTTGTGAAAAAAGTGAACACAGTTTACATGTAAAAACATTGTTTGTAAATTTAACACTAAAACAAGAACCACAAAAATAGAGCAAATTTCTCTGTTTGATTGCAGTGGTTTTGTGTTTTCCTTCCAAAAAGGAAAGCAACAGGGATGAACAGTAATGTTTAATCTTGTAGGTTGCCAATGCATTAATATATTTTTATTGTTTATTGTTTAGAAAAATGCATGTGCACTGAAAGTGACTCTGTCATTAAATGATTATTTTGCCTTTATCTTTAGTTAGATTTGAAATATCTAAGTAACATATCTTTAGATAGCTTTAGCCCCTATGAATGTTCAAAAGAAAAAGTGCTTAATAAAAATGTATGCAGCACACAAGCCTATGTAGTAGCTTAGAACAGCCGTGTTATATTTCTTGGAAGTGACATGGACGAAATAAGAGATATTAGAGCCATCCCAGTGGGAACACCTTTGCTAGTCTATTCCTTGTCTTGGGCTTAATATTTGTAAGATTCAAATCTTATTAATTCATACATACCATCTTATTCCAAAAACATTAAATTTGTTTTTGTTGTCAGTTCCCATCTTATCAGTATTTTATCGATAAAAATACTGAATTTCTATGAAATGAAAAACAATGCCTAACATTATGGAACAGTACTTGGAAAGCAATTAATTCTTGAGTGTGATAAGATGTTTATATTATTGTAACCAAGCCTCATGAAGAGCAGTTTTGTTTCTTAATTTTTTCTTATACCTTATATATTAAATATAAATTTTGAAGTAATGTTTAGATATTATATAATGGATACATCTAAATTTTATATTAAAATTCAGAATATTTTGAAAAACCATCAATACTAATACATGGTAAAAGTTGGAATTATAAATATTTCCATTTTGTATAAAAATGTTTTTGGTCCAGGAATATTCAAATTTCTTCATCTTATTAGACAACTGTTATAACTTTTCCACAATTGCACCACAATTAGATTTTACTTCTACCTAGAAGCCTAGATGGTATGAGTTCTTTTAGAATTCACGAGGAAGTTAAATTGGTTCTTCCTATAAACAATTGTTAATAGACATTGTTAAGGACAAAGATAGTTATTTTACTATAAAATATCTTTAATAGTAACTATATAAAATATGGAGCATTGAGCATGAGAAAAGATTGATTATGATTATGATTATGATTATGATTTTACAAAGGATTGATCAAGCAGATAGTATGCTAATGAATTTTACTGAAATAGTGATACTTGAATACTGTTTTCTGGTGATTTGGGGTTATACTCTTCATTGATAGTGATATGATTTGATGGATAAATAAAACACATCTGAAATCAATGTTTAATGGAATAGGAATGGAACATTACTTATCATATGACCTACATAATTGAGCTGTAGATAAAGCCTTGTTTACAAAAATATTTTAACCTTTCTGAACACAAAATCTATAGACATACTCTGGCATAATAAAATTTCAGGTTAATATGTTCACCAATAGTTTTGTTAAAAATTACAAATCTATTAGCTTGATGGGAAATTACTGAAAAGCCCTATAGAGCAATTATTATTAAAGATAGTGACTTTTGGGACATTAACAAATGATTTTGTCTATAATAGTAGCTATTCTACTTGGTTTTTAAAATTCTCTCCAAATTTTTATAGCCAATTTTCACAAATATATATAAAATATAGGTTAAACAATACAATGTAATAAATTAATACTTAGAGAATCGTGTCCAGTTTGTAAAATATTTAGCCACCACCTTCACAGTTACCATGTCAACATTTTGCCATCCTATATTACCTACCAGAGTAAAGTGGGGAGAAAAAACACATGCAAACTACTTAGCTTTGTTGATATTTAGTAGTTTTAAGAAAATTTTCATTTGGAAAGATAGAAATTGAGATTTAGGGACTATCTTTGGGTTTTAATTACATCAGACTTTTGTTGATATTATGGGAGTAATGTGACAAATTATTTGTGGGGGGTTTTCCTGTGTATGTGTGAATATGTAACCCAAAACACTGCCCCAGAATAAAGCTGAAATAGGAAAAAATATAAAGCTGGTAAATACTATTCTCAGATTAAACTCAATGAATCTGATCGGCAACTGTAGCAAAAGAAAGGATCAATCACTCTTCTCAATGATTATCAGTAAGGAAAAGGAACCAAGGGGGTATAGTATATTGTCAGATTTGAAACAGGTTTTAAGACCGAAAGGATTTCTGAATCTGGTTTCCAGGTTGGCCTTTAGTAACAGTCTTGTCTCAGCTGTGGCAGCCCTGATCTTTGAGTTGGAATCGTTTGGAAGAACATATAAGAACCTGAGGAGAGTGGTTCTATAAAATCCTGTCTTCTCTATGGTGATCATTAAGGTTTTATTATTTTAAGTCTTTGTTATTACTTTTTGACTTGATCATTGACAATAATTTATTCTCTGAGATGGATTATTCAATTTTATGTTTACAATCTATATATTCTTTTTATATAGATTCTCCAAAAATAGCTACAAAAGAAAAATCACAAAATGCTTTAATTTTTCTGAATTGTAGCACTTGAATTATGTGACTTAGCCACACAAGAATGTCTGTGAGGTTTTCAGAAGGAATCTTGACTTACATTTTTTACCTTTTAATAAAACTTTCAGCATGACACTTGGCTCTAGAAGGACATTGAAATAACGGTTTTAAATTGATCGACATGTACAGAGCTACCTCTAATTTTGTTTGGGAAAAATGAAAGAGTACAGTCTTTTGCTTCAAAATCATGGCACATGAAATTTTTAGACTTGTTACAAAAGAGGCAAATGTTTTTAAGTGCGTACATTTCTACTCTGGTTGTACCAAAAATATTGTTCTTTTTTTTTAATTATAAAGCTGATGTGAATAATAAGGCATTGTAGTTAAAGTATTCACTAATTATTTTTTTCTTTTCTAGAAAATTTTCTTATGTATAATAGCAACTATCAAAAAAAGTTTCAGCCCTGGCTGGTGTGACTCAGTGGATGGAGTGCTGGCCTGCAAACTGAAAGTTTTATTTTTTGTCAGGGCACTTGCCTGGGTTGTGGGCCAGGTCCCCAGTTGGGGGATTGTGAGAGGCCACAGATGGATGTTTCTCTCTCTCTCTTTCTCCCTCCCTGCCTCTTCTCTGAAAATAAATAAATAAATACGGTCTTAGAGAAATTTCAGGTAAAATGAAAGACAAAGATAGTTAAAAGTTACATTTGGGCACAGATGTGTATTGTTGTTGAAGGAACACAGTTCTTGAAAGATATATTCATCCTAGCCAATCATTTAGTACATGTATTGCTATTCACATTTATTTAGACAAGTAGAAAAATTTAAAACACTCACCTAAAACACTATTCTTCATAGAAAAATATTATACCATTATTCAACTTTGTAAAATAGAATTTTGCTGTATAGCTTTTATTTCAGTTACGTGTCTAATTTATAAATCTCTCTGAAATATTTATGTTGCTTGATGATAGATCAAAGGAAGGTTTACTAAAACATCTCCTATTGATTTGTAACCTAAGTTATTTTATATTTTATTTTGAATGATCTCAAATTACACATTTATTTGAAAGTTTTGTTTTATACAACAATTTGATCATGACATTTTACTTAATTCAGAGTTCAACTAAGCTCATTCTAGAATATGTGGAGGAAAAAGCACATCATCCTGACAGTGACAATTTTTGCAGAAGACTCTAAGGATCTGTCTTTAGAAGAAATCCTAAACTTTTTAGGTGTAGGAAATAAGAACTAGTAAGAAATTCCCTTGGATCTTAAAAAAATCAACAAACAAAAATTGAAACAAACAAAACTTACTATACTTACAACTGTTATGTAGAATTTCAATAATTCATTCAGTACAGCATTTAGAAGAGAGATGACATATTGGCAAATCAGTCTCACGTTTAATCTCATCTTAGTAAAGAAAACAGAATTATAAACACATATAGTTATAAAACAATCAGACATATTGTTTTATATGGGACATATATGCACGTATACATCTTTCTTTCTTACACAGTCATAGATCTACCCAGTTTTAAATGACTCAAAAGAAAAAAAATAAAAGAAAGCAAAGCCTCATGGTAATTTTAGCTTGCTGATCATAGTTTTAACTGCAGAGTGGTGGAAGGGTGTGGGGCCTGGGGGTGGATAGCATCTTGTGGTTTCCTTTACCACAGTCAGCTTGGGGGGCAGGGATGGGGGAGGGCCAGACTGCACATAGACTCTGGAAGCTAGCCAGTCCTGGCCATTAATTAACTTAAATGACTACGTTTCAGAATTTGTGAGTTACAAAGTACTTCAAGCTCCTGAGAAACGAAGACTTCAAGCTAAAATCTTCTGTAGTTTTCCAATCAGCCCTTCAAGTATTCACATTTATAAACATTTCAGCCCTCTCCATGAAAGGTGGGGGGGGGTGTTTTCTAAAAATTGAAAGTGGCTTGGTGTTAGTAAAACTACAGTGCATGGCAAAGACCACAGAATACACAGTTTAAAATGATTGAGAAGAGAAATGAAAGAATTCAACCTCTGACCCTAACCAGATTGAGTGGATATTATTTTATAAGAAAGAGGATGAGTGTGCTTTGAAACACACTGGATTATAGAGTATCTGGCAAAATTCTTACATAGGTAAATGAAGTAGCAAGCGATTATGGTGGCTGATATTCCTGTTCATCGTTGGAGGAAGTTTTCCCTGAACTGAAAACAAAATCATGTGGCAGCAGAAAGTGATGGCCATGCCTTAAGACAACAGAATTCCACTGGTACTGGTGTTTAAAAAACAAAGAATGAACTTAATGGACTCAAATGGAACTCAAATGGAATGAATTGCACAGTATTAATTATCTTTATATGTATTAGAGGCTGTGAATGCAAATGGTCTCTACAGATAGGCTGACTGTAATATGTAACAACAACCCAAGAGCTCTAAAACCATTAGGTTGATATGACTTGTGAAACATGAAATAAGTTAAATTGTGAAGTCAAAGCAAAAGCCACTTTGGCCATTTCCCCAGCTGTAAAAATCATAAAAACAAAATCATTTCAAAACCAGATTACTATATAGGTTTATTACAATGGTTTTATTTTGTTTAATTGGCTTATTGTAATTAAAAGCTTGCTAAATAGTTCTCTTTAAAAGTGTCTTAACTTTTTTTTACACTACCTAATTCTCTAATAGAGTTTCTTTGTAAAAAGGTGCCTGCCTACAAATATGGCCATTCTTTAGCCTATAGATCAGTGGCAATGGGGAGAAAAAGCTTCTATTTCCTCTGTGTTTAAAACAGATGAAAATTTTAAATACCAATGCTACATGGAAAAATACTTGATTAATGTGCATATTGTTTCTTCATAGAGAAATGAATCTCAGGGCAAAGTAAAGGAAATGGGGGAATATTCAGTGTAATATTCAGCTAGCAATGGCAGAGTGAAAGCTTGGTGCTGGAGTGAGAAGGACAAAGAGGGTGAGAATTTCGAAGATTAGTTTTCTTATATACAACAATATCATAGTTTTTAAACAGGGATTTTATTTTCCATTTATCCCTTAAATTTTTATTGAACATGTACTATGTACCAGGAGATCCATATGCAATATAATCTGAAGATGATTTAGACAGATGTTGTGACTTTGAAGAGCTTTTCTTCTTGGGGGGAAATAAACAACTATATGTGATTCAATAAATATAGTTGAACAAAGGAATAATTGATCAAAGGAAGCATTCTAAAGGAGATGAGTGCATTTTGGACATTAGATCAAGTAGAAGTGTGTATCATACCTCTCTAGAAGGAGAAGGGACAGGGTCAGGTGAGGAGCAATGAGAGTCTGGCTCGACACCTGGCTAGATGTGAGTCTGAAACGTTATAAAGGCTGGATTGCTTAAAGTGATGTCCTTCATTTACAAGGAGACTCAATGGGCCTTATAGGCAATTGGAAACCATGAGAGAGTTTTAACTTTAAGTGACATGATCTGAATTTTGTTTCAGGACAAACACTCTCATAGCAGTGTGGGTGATGGGTAGAGGCTGGTATCAGGGAATTCTGTTAAGACATGAAGAAAGATCAGGAGGGCCTTTACCAGGTCAGATGGAGAGGAGCTGGAAATAAATAAAAAGTTAAGTGTGGAATTATGGTAATAGACAGAAAGATTTAAGTATTTCTCATAGGGTAAGCTTCAGAGCAGAGATAAAAGGAGGTCCCAAGGTTTTAGCAAGGGAATTGGACAGGTAATGGTGACTAACTTCTTGTGTGTATAAAAGGCGAACTGTCTTCAAAAATGTATACCCCATTTTTATTTCCCCCAGCCAGAATTATACCTCAAAGATATTCCAGAGAGTAGTACGTATATATATTGCAATTACACTGTGGTTTATAAACTTTCTCTCTCCCTTGCTTTCTCACGTTTTTATTTCTCTCACTCTGTGGGAAATGTAACTACTAATATATAGTGGCACTATGCCTTTTGGGTCAGGGAAAAATACATTTTCCTTGTGAAGGATTTTAGATGCCATATGCATCCTTAGAAGCTTTTGGGAGAACATAGTTGTGTAAACCTTATATTATTCCATTACAAATTATGAGTCAACAGGGCAGAATGTATTCTACAATTTATGGCTTCCTGTGAACATTAGAACAAATCTCCCAGGTCAGGATTTGGTTGTGGAGTGTGGGAATTTTCCGTGCTTCTTAGCATTGAAGTCGATGACATTTAGTCCAAGTTATCAGTTCAAAATGAATGGGGGCCATTTGCTATTCATTTTATGAAGTGTGGACAGTACTTTGATAAATGAACTAGGCTTTGGATAAGTTGAGCAAAATCCTTTTCTAGTAACACCTTGTACACTGCAGAGACTAAAGAGAATGACATTTTAGATAATGGAAAATGTGCTTGTGAAGCCCATTGATGGAAAATTTGGATATGTTCTGGATCTAAATTACTATGATTTGGTTCATGGAAGGAAGAAAGGAATCTGTAAATCATGTAGATATAGAAAAGAAAAAGGAAAAGAAAAAAAGGGCCAGGATGAATTTTATAGGCAGCATAGCAATTAGTTTAGTGATCATAGATTTTACACAAAAGCAAGATATTCCAGCCAACATTGTACATATAATGTCAACTTTATGGGAAAGAATCAGAAAGGATACACACATACACACACAACCTTAGAATCACTAAATATTAAAAGAGGAAATATAACAGAAAGCTAGAAAAAGACTACTGCTTTTTGCACAGGAAATATTTTATTTTTTTTTAAATATATTTTATTGATTATGCTATTACAGTTGTCCCATTTCTCCCCCATCATTCCCCCCACCCTGAACACCCTCTCCCACCCACATTCACCCCTTTAGTTCATGTCCTTGTGTCATAAGTTCTTTAGCTTCTACATTTCCCATACTATTCTTCCCCTGCCCCTGTCTATTTTCTACCCACTATCTATGCTACTCATTCTCTGTACCTTCCCCTCTCCTCCTCCCACACCCCTGTTGCTAACCCTCCATATGATCTCCATTTCTGTGGTTCTGTTCCTGTTCTAGCTGTTTGCTTAGTTTGCTTTTGTTTTAGGTGTGGTTCTTAATAGCTGTGAGTTTGCTGTCTTTTCACTATCATATTTTTTATCTTCTTTTTCTTAGATAAGTCCCTTTAACATTTCATATAATAAGAGCTTGGTGATGATGAACTCCTTGAACTTGACCTTATCTGAGAAGCGCTTTATCTGTCCTTCCATTCTAAATGACAGCTTTGCTGGAAAGAGCAATTTTGGATGTAGGTCCCTGCTTTTCAAGATTTCAAATATTTCTTTCCAGCCCCTTCTTGCCTGTAAGGTCTCTTTTGAGAAATCAGCTGACAGTCTGATGGGAACTCCTTTGTAGGTGACTGTCCCCTTATCCCTTGCTGCTTCTAGAATTCTCTGCTTCATTTTAATCTTGGCTAATGTAATTACGATGTGCCTTGATGTGTTCCTCCTTGGATCCAACTTCTTTGGGCCTCTCTGAGCTTCCTGGACGTCCTGGTAGTCTATTTCCTTTGCCATATTGGGGAAGTTCTCCTTTATTATTTGTTGAAATAAGTTTTCTACTTGTTGCTCTTCTTCTCTTTCTGGGACCCCTATAATTCGTATGTTGGGACATTTAACGATGTCCTGGAGGTTCCTAAGCCTCTCCTCATTTTTTTGAATTCTTGTTTCTTCCTCGTTTTCTGTTTGGTTGTTAATTTCTTCTTTCTGGTCCACTCCATTGATTTGAGTCCCAGTTTTCCTTCCATCTCTATCGGTTCCCCATGCGTCTTCCTTCATTTCATGTATTGTAGCCTGCATTTTTTCATCTAGTTTGTGAGCAAAATCAACCAATTCTGTGAGCATTTTGATGACCAATGCTTTGAACTGTGCATCTGATAGGTTGGCTATCTCTTCACTGCTTAGAGGAATTGACTCCAGCGTTTTCATTTTTTCTCCGGTTTGAGCCATTTTTGGTGGGGATTTTTGTTTTGTTTTGTTTTGGTTTTAGTCTGGTCGCAGATATTACGTATGAGGGGTGGAGCCTTAGCAGCCCAGTCGCTGGGTTGTGACGCTGTAGGTGGGGGCGGGGTCCAAGAGGGAAGAATGGCGCCTGTTCCGCTCTCTTCTGGACTCCGGTCACTTCCGCCGCTTCCCCTTCACCTGGATTATCTGCACATGCATGCGTGCAGTTACGTAGTGAGGGGTGGAGCCTCAGGCGCTCCCCAGTGTGGGGCAGCCCAGTCGCTGGGTTGTGACGCTGTTTGTGGGGGCGGGGTCTGAGAGGGAACAATGGCGCCTGCTCCGCTCTCTCCTGGATTCAGTCCCTTCCGCCACTTCCCCTCTGCCTGGACCGTCTGCGTGCGCGAATGTGGGACCCCCTGGTCAGCCAGCTGCCTTGTGCGTCCTCAATGGATCTGCACAGTTGCCCCCCTGTGCCCGGGGTCCGCCAGCTGCCACCTGTGTGCCCCAGGACCGCCAGCCACCGCCCATGCACCTGGGAACTGCGAGCTGCTGCTACTTGCGTTCCTGGGTCCGCACCTCCACTTTTTCCTACTACGACTCCGCCCCTCTTACCGGTCTGGATGAATGGTTGTTGGACTTCCGTACAGTTCAATTTTCTATAAGTTCTGGTTGTTTTCTTGTTTCTAAATATTTGTTGTCCTTAATTTTGGTTGTGAGAGGAGGCACAGTATGTCCGCCTACGCCTCCATCTTGGCCGGAAGTACAGGAAATATTTTAAATACTAAAAGAAAGTGTGTCCAAAAAAATCATTATTTCAAGAAACACCTATAGAATGAATGTGTTTAGAGATTCCCTTTAGAGTTTAATTTGCATAGATATTATGGGCAACTCTGGACTCTGAGTGGGTCCTTAGGATTTTATTTGCAGAAATGAAGTGAAATATAAATAAGCTGTTTTCAAGTCTCTTCAATTTGGAATTTCAGACTATATGTAGAAGCACAATAGGTCTCTCCCAGACATTCTCTGGGAGAACATCAACGTGGAGTGTGAGCTTTTACCCACAGTCAAAAAAAGGCTTGACCACTGACTTGGGGAATGATAAAAGGGTGCTTGCTTCCCCAGCAACAAAGGGTTTGGCAAAATTCAGCTTGCAACTATGTTACAGATTAGGTGGATTCAAAGGAGCCATGACACTGAGCAAACCTTTAGGGCAGAACATCCCAATTTGCTTGACTTCTGGAACATGTTTAAGTTATAACATATTTATAAAACACTGACAAGAAATCATTAGATACACTGTATACCTTAATCAAAGGAGATCCCAAAAATGGCCTTATATATGATTTAGACTGAAAAAATGACCAAAGGTTATTCATGTGTGTGCTTGGTTTAACTTTGTAATATTCAAAACAAATCAGATAACTTACTTTATTTAATTAAGAATAAAAAGCATTTATTTGAAGGTTAAGTAAAATACAAATATATATATATATATCTACATTAAAAAATATTTTGTAGCATATTCAATATTGCTATATAATCAGAATCTTATTTTATATAAATACTATATAGCAAAAGAAAAAGAATTGAAATTGCATATTTTGCAATATTTAGGTAACTTTAAGTTACCTGTTCCAAGGATCACTATTTGTATGTTCAAAAGAAGGAAGAATTGAAATTTCTCATTTTTTAAAAATATTCTGATTTTTACATGTTTAGTAGTTTTATTTAACATGATTTGAAAACTACATGACTCATTTAAAAATATCATCTCTTTCAATTATTGCTCATGGTGAATGGGGCCACGAAGTATAAATTTTAAATATACAACAAATACTTAACAAATCCACACAGTAATTTTTCAGTTATGAATGCTAATGTAGATTAATGACCAACAAACTGACAATGCACATCAACCTGAGCGTTAAGTGGTAAATGTTGCATCAACGTGTGGGGAAAGTCAAGGTGGTTGTTATTGTAACTTCTGGACATCCTGAAATGCATTTCTTAAAAGTAAAGAATTGCATGAAGATTACAGTTCTATATACATTTATTCAATATTTACATATATTAAATCCACATATGAAATTACATCCAGAAGCAGTAACACTGCTTTTCGTGTATGTACATGTGTGTATGTGCGTGTATAAACCCCAAGGAATATAGTGTGGGAATCATTGCCTGCAGTGGGTATAGAGAGCAATATAAAACTGTTCAATATCTGCTCAATGAAAGAAGCATTCAAGAATGATATAAGACAATGGTCAGATGGATCCTTTGGGAACAGAGACTAGAAGCTGTTTCTGTTTACTGAAGGCCCACCTGTTGGTGTTGCCTTCTTCAAGGACTGCTGCTGAAAGCCATCCATAAAAGGAGGGGTGATTCTGGGGGATTTTGTACCAAGTACAGTCTTTGGTGACATAAGGTAGAGTTGTGAAGAGTCTCTGCTCCTTTTTCTTCAACCATGACAACACACTCAGGAGAAGTCCCCTTAATATTTATTTGGATGGTATGATGACATCAGGAGAGGAATAATGGAGATGATAACGGTGATGATGGCAATGATGGTGAAGAGGAGGATGCTATTACTCCTCACTGAGGTGAAAAAATAAAAAATTCATATTAGGAGATCTAGTGTGGGTAAAAGCCCAGAGAACTCTGGGTAGGAATCTAATTTCTTTACAGCAACATTAACTCTGTCCTTAGATTCCTGCTCAAGTGGAGCAGCCTGGAGGAAAAGTTAATATTTATGTAAACCAATAATAAATGTAATAGCAGGATATTGGTGAATAAATGAGTCTTCCAAGAAAAGAATATGTAAATGGAATTAGTCATTTGAGTTCAAGCTAAGTACAACCATTGGTTTAGAGGTGAAATTAACTTTCAGGTTTCAGCCATTGTATTCCTGGCTCTTCAAGCCTGGGAAGACCACCTAAGCAAGAGTCCTGCTGGTTCATGAGAACAATTACTAACTGAACCAACATTGAAGGCACCCCCACTTTCCTCACCTCACTCTGTGGCTCTCAAATCCAATATTCACTTTCTCACCAAATTGGCCTCTGACTGCCTTACTTCTGATTTCTGACATCATCGTTTAAAAAGCCTTTTGAACTCCTCTTCTAGCTTTTTATTTTTACCTTACCTTTCCCATATGGCTTTTGACTCTCTCCCCTCTCCTGATTTGGTGTGGAGCACAGCTTCTCAGAAGCTAATCCTGGTCTTGGCCACCTAGTGAGCATCCAGATGGTTCGTCTTCAGCCCTAGTAGGCAGGGAGTTGGAAAAATCATACAATATTTTATTCAGCATGGTCTAAAGGCATCTCAATAGTGGAAACTAAACACATGAAAACTCGATCATTTGTGAGAATACCTGTAAAAGGGTTAAGCAATATAGGGGATCAATTTAAAAATCTGAGAGATTACCATAGAGACTCTGCTCATTGTATCACATACTTGTTGTATACTGAAAGAAGCTATACACAGACTGTGTTTAATTGTTAACTAGTAACTAGTATTTTTTTTGTTTGTTTGTTTCAGTACTGGGGTTTTTTACCCTAGGAGCCTGATACATTTTGAAGTATTTTGGTTAGGAAAGAATATTAGAAGGGAATTAAATTAATAACTTCATCTAAATTGTTTAAGAAGGTAATTTTCTCTGGTAGAGACAGGAGAAATTCTACTTATTGTAGCTGTTTAAACTCAAAGGTTAGATAACTGATAACGGGGCATTGTGTGGAGAGTTCTGCAGTTCAGGTTCATGTTATCAGGCTCTCTAAATTACACCAATATACAGCTGATAAGGAACCTTAATGGACCTTTCATATCTGTATGGTAACTAGGACATACACCATGTATGGTTATGAGATTGTTACCTGTAAGTCTTTGTTCTGATAACTCAATTTCCTGTCAAGTGATGTATTGCAGAAACTGCTTCCAGCTTCTCATCTCTTTTACTCTAAGATTTTCCTTGTGAAATGTTGTGCTTTAAAAATTGACAATTTAAGAAACTTCTGGGTCATTTTAATGGAAGTTATATATTACTATACTGATTACTTCTATAGATTATATATATACATATTTACATATCTGTAATAATCTTATAGGTTTTGTACATATACACATGTGCGCATGTGCGCGCACACACACGCATATATATATATGCCTAATTAGATTTATCCAGCACTGGGACTCTTTAGAAAGGTTATGATAGAAACTGCAGGGTCTTACATATGAACCAAACACTACTTTTAGAAACAATAACTAGTATATTTTGAATGCCATTTGTAGCAGTGTTATTCAAATGTGCACCGATGTGTTGTGGCTATAAAACATACGTATGAAAACTATTACTGGATTAATTATAGTTTGTTATCATTGTCCCTTTTCTAAGCAATGAATAGTGTACTGTACAGGTCTATTATCTTGTGCATAGATTTTTTAATTCTTTGCTATTAAAATAGGGTCCTAGTATTGAAACACTTGGGAACAATTGCGGTACTGTTCAGAAATGTAAAAGAAACCAGTCTTTAGTGTTGGAAAACTTATGAACTATTTACATAAAATAGATTGAGAAATCTGCTATTTTTGTTATGAAGTGTCTGTAAGGGAACATTCAGTTTCATAAAGTGCATATATCCCTATCACCTCTAAAGTCAGGTTTAAATAATTCATTCCCCCCAAAAACTTACAAAATAAATATACAAATAAAGGGAAAAATGCAATTTAAATTTTAGCCTCTATTGAGTTACTTTAGAAATAAATGCTGGCTAAAAATTGGTGTGTTATTAGAAGCTGCTGGTCTGCACATCCAAAGCAAAAATTATTATATTAAAATTACAGTTTCTACAACATTTGTTTCTCATCTGGCATTAAATAAAGTTTAATTGCAAGTTGTTTTATGTCATTTTCCCTTGAGGATATATTTTCAAAAAGATACACAGGAGGCTCATATGTACACACATCTCATTATTTCTCAGTAGGATTCATGTTTGTGCCACCTACTCATGATTGGAAGGCATACTCTAATGTTTCTGATTTACTTGTCCTGGGCTTTCATAACAACTAATTCTTACTTTGCTACAGGTTCTGTAGGCTGTTTCAAAATGAGATTCCAAATTGCCAAAAAAACAAAACAAAACAAAAAGCAAAAAACCACCCAACCAAAAACCCTAACGACTCTCAACAGTTTCTTTGACATATTTAAGCAAAATATTCTGTTTCCTCAACAAAAAGGCACAAAATTTTGGGTTTGGGTTCGAATTACATTTGGCCAGCAGCTGTTTATAAAATTGAGCAGCAAACAGTGCAATAAAAGCAGATTATATGCGGATTCTATTTCTTTCCTGGACAGCCTGTCTTGTAAATATTTGCTTTTACCATCAGCATATGAGAGGAAAGACTTAGCCTCTCTCTGTAATGTAGAAATGGCTTAAGAGAAATTGTAAAATAATCATGCAATGACCTCTCCACCCCCTCAATGCCTCTTTTGGTTTCTTTGGTTATTGTCATGCAAAAATATTGAAAAATTCACTACATTTGGCATTGAAAATAATCTTATTTAGACCCTTTTTTAAATGTGCTGAGCAGAAGGCAAAATCAGCTCTGCTTCAGGCCCACAAGGCTATAGGTCTCTGTTGAATGTATTTAATTGAGATCCTAACTTGAGCAAAGTATATCCGAATATATGTACACTACCATGATTCCTGAAAGAAAAATGGGGGCTTTTGCATTGTAGACAAGGGCAGCCACACTGAATCATACTTCCTGGTATTTGCTGATTACAGTTAAAACATGTCAGTGGCTTCCTGTTGCTCTTAAGGTTTTGTCCTTAACAGAGCTTGCAAGCCTGGTGGGATCCGTCCGGACCTTTCTCAGCTCTTCTTACCCATCTCCAGGGTACCTTGCCTGCTCTTTACCCTCCACCTATGCGGGCTTCCTTGTGGTTCCTGCTCCTACCAGAACCGCCTTCCAACAGAGGACTAGCGCACAGGCGTGTCCTTCCCTGGGAAGGCCTTCTGCGCCTCCCCCTCTTCTGCTCGGCTTCCTCCTTCCAGTCTTAGGCCTTCTCGCTTCTTCCGTTTTTCAGTCAGCCCCCCATTTCATTCTCCTCTAATTACCCCACGGCTCTCTTTCATGGCAATTACCACAGTTGTAATACTTGGTTATTATAGGTCTTTTCCAGTTACTATAGTTCGTAAGGCTAGGAACTAGGGTTGTGTTCACCATGGTAACATACCAGCAACGTGCCTGGTATATAATAGGCACCCAAATATTTGCTGAATGACTAAATGAAGGACTCCAACTCTATTACTTTCTATTCCAGAGCTCAGTAAATTTAACAAAACAAACCTCACTTTCTGGTCAACATTTCTCTTCTTTGCAACTCAGACTACATCAGGTTATCGCTGGATGTGTACTAGCCATTGTGTTTATCTACCTTGACCACACAAGAACAGCACATTACTGATTTATAATGTCCTATGAAGTGCCTTGTCTAGGAAAGTTTGTATATAAAAATCAAACCTTTTCTTTTTACAGCTGAGTAGTATTCCTTTGTGTAAATATACTATGGTTGTTTTATCCACTCATCTACTGATGGACACTTGGGCTGCTTCCGTGTCTTGGTGATTGTAAACAACACTGCAATGAATATAGGGATGCTTATAGTCTTTTGAACTGTTTTGGGTTCTTCCGGATATATTCCCAGAAAAAAATTTTACCCTTTGTGACAATATGGATGGACCTGGAGAACATTATGCTACGTGAAATAAGCTAGTCGGAAAAAGACAAATACCATATGATTTCATTCATATGTGGATTCTAATGAACAAACTGAACTAACAAGCAACATAGAGACAAACTCATAGAAAGCAGGATGACAGCTAAGAGGGGTGGAAAGGTAGGAGGTGGAGGGATTGAACAAAAAGAAAAAAGGACTCATGGACGTGGACAACTGTGTGGTGATTGCAGGGTAGGGGGGAGGGAAGTGTAAGGTGACTAAATGGTAATGGGAAAATACAATAAAACTTTAAAAAATAAAACATTTTCTAGTCTACTTCAACATTCCATTTTGTAGAAAATAATCACAAACAACTCCCTATGAAGGCCACTTCCCCTCAAGGTAATTTGGCAAAGAATGATTCTGTAGTGAAAGGAAAGCACTACATTGTTTTATGAGCCTTACCTTCATTTCTCCAGACAGTTACATTTCGCTAAATCCTCAGTGCCTCAAGGGATTCTCTGCTAGCTAGAAACCAGGGATTATAACCCAAAGCTGTACAAATGCTATCAGAAAAGTCCTGTCAATGCACTTCTCCTAAGTACTTGCCTTGGTTAGTTAGCAAAGGCCATCTATTTAAAATAAATAAATAAAGTGAAACGAAGCACTAATGCAATGAGCTAATCTAGTGAAGAGAGATTACCTAAGTAATCATTATTTAAGAAAGAGCTCTTTCAGTTCTGGCTTACAATGGACTTGCATTTCCACATGTCACTCTGTCAGCCTTCCTTATTATTGTCACTGCAATTATCAGCATGCTCCATGCATTTCTATCTTATCTCCTACCCCCCTCTCCTGGTTCTTATCCATTTGGAACCACTACCTAGGAGCTCTGGCCCTAGAGTGAGTGGACTGAGTAGCTGCTTTTCTGAAACCAGCTGGATACAATCAAGAGAACAGAACAGGAGCCCTTAGCCTTTCCCACTTTGGAGAAGGCTCTTGGAAACTTCCCAATTCCCAATGTGCAGGTTATTGTAAATTCCTTTGTTATCAAAGGTGCAAATCACATACACAGGAACAAAGTTGTCTGTCAAAATATTTTTAAAAATAAACAAGGGATAAAAAATAAGTAAGCTTTAACATCTTTAATATTCTAAACAATAGGGCCCTTCCCACTTAACAGGTGTAAAATGGTCTATCAGTAAAACACACTGAACCTTAAAGATGAATAACTCTTTTATTGTTTGATTTCATTTTCATATTTTCTTGCTTCTGGGCTTGCAGGAAATGGAAATAAAGATGTTTGTATGTTTCAAAAATTTCAAGATGGCCACTCTCCTCTAAATTAGAACTTTGGCTTGTTTCCAGTTTATGTAGAGCCCTGGCCCTTTCTTTAATAACAATAATAACAAATGCAAACCTAAAACAGTTTTGGTCTTGAGTTTGCATTCCATCCATCTTCTTTGAAATGTTAAAACATCTGGTTTTAAGGGAAAAAAAATCAACTTCAACATGTTTGGAGAGAAAAAGGCAGCCCACAAAATAAATCAGGGTCAAGTGTTGTTATTTCATGGGTAATTATAAAGCAGTCCAATTTATTAGTAAATCTTGCGTCATGCTTGCTTATAGCCACAATCCTTGCAATTGTTCTTACACTCTTATTGAAAAGTGGTTAAATTATAGGGTTTAGGAAAATATGGGGCCAACCATTATGGCAAAGAATGCCATGTGGTCTTATCATACCTTGCTTCCCTAAGTTTTCCGTCTTGCAAGTGAAATTGTGTCTTTGTTTCGTTCATTTTTCCAATTAATTTATGATTTTTTACCAACAGTTACTTGGAAACAAAAAGACGCCCACAATAAATTATTGAGAAGAAAATGCTTGCTAGTTTAATTGAAGAGCAGATGGTTGGCTCAAAGGGTCTTCTTACTGTGTTTCGATAGTGCAGCAAGGAAGAGGGGGGACATGTTGCAGTGACCCTGTTAAGTTAACACAGACAACTTGGAGGAGGGTGAGGCACAGCACTTGAGAAAGCCAACTACTTTGAGAATTCAATTACAATTCAAGAAGATTCTTCAGCTTCTCTTTTCAAGCAAAGGGGCTGACAAAGAATCTTTAAGGAAGTATTTCAGAGAACATAGATCCTGGCCCAAAACATGGAGTCCAAAGTTCTCAGACCAATACCAAGGCAATACCAAGACTTAAAGCAAAGCCAGCTTCACTTTTCTCTAATATCATTGGAAATTCATAGTAGTTTTATGCCTTCAGGAAATGCTCACTTAATTCACCAACTGCTGAATGTTTGTCCGTTTCTCCAAAGAACTTGAAATTTCAGTTTTAACAGTCAATGAAACAGGTCAATCTCCTAGTGCTATAAATTACTTTTTTCTTCCCCTGTTTTTATCTGATCACCCAGATTAAAGTATGTCTAGATTGGACACTGACACCCAAAAAGAACATAATTGGCTTAATTATGAAATTCAGAAATCAGATTAGGAAACCATATTTAATGGTTTCCTCTTTGGGAAATTTGTGTATATATAAGTAAATTGTTTAACCTTTTCCATCTCTGTCAAATAAATTATACCCAATATCGAACACAATTTATTCTTATAGTTTTTTGTAAAAATGGAACTCAGGCAGTATCCATCTGATTCTAGATATCTGGTTGGGAATTGAAATATTTGGTTAGATACAAAACCAAACCAAACCAAACTGGTGCACATTATCCAACTCTAAACTTATGCTTATATTTTAAAATAAATTATCTGACCATTATCTGGATGGTTAACAAAAAGTCATGAGGTGAATAAAATCTGGATAGATAATATAAAATATTTAAATTGCCCTGGCTGGTGTAGCTCAGTGGATTGAGCGCGGGCCTGTGAACCAAAGGATCGCGGTTCGATTCCCAGTCAGGGCACATGCCTGGGTTGCAGGCCAGTTCACAGCATGGGACACATAAGAGGCAACCATACATTGATACATCTCTCCTTCTCCCTCTCTCCTACCCTTCCCCTCTAAAAATAAATAAATAAATAAATATTTTAAAAAATATTTAAATTAAAAATGCTTTTGGTTTTATTCATGAGACTAACTACTGATCATCAACCAGAGCCCACATATTCTTTTTTTATTTTAAATATATTTTATTATGTTATTACAGTTGTCCCATTTCCCCCACTTCATTCCTCTCCACCCTGCATACCCCCTCCCACCCACATTCCCCCACTTTAGTTCATGTCCATGCGTCATCAGTTCTTTAGCTTCTACATTTCCCACACTATTCTTGCCCTCCCCCTGTCTATTTTCTCTCTACCATCTATGCTACTTATTCTCTGTACCTTTTCCCCCTCTTTCCTCCTCCTACTCCCCTATTGTAACTCTCCATGTGCTCTCCATTTCTGTGGTTCTGTTCTTGTTCTAGTTGTTTGCTTAGTTTGTTTTTGTTTTAGTGTGGTTATTAATAATTGTGAGTTTGCTGTCATTTTACTGTTCACATTTTTTTATCTTCTTTTTCTTAGATAAGTCCCTTTAATATTTCATATAATAAGGGCTTGGTGATGATGAACTCCTTGAACTTGACCTTATCTGAGAAGCACTTTATCTTCCCTTCCATTCTAAATGACAGCTTTGCTGGATAGAGCAATCTTGGATGTAGGTCCTTGCCTTTCATGACTTGGAATACTTCTTTCCAGCCCCTTCTTGCCTGTAAGGTCTCTTTTGAGATATCAGCTGACAGTCTGATGGCAACTCCTTTGTAAGTGACTGTCCCCTTATCTCTAGCTGCTTCTAGAATTCTCTCCTTCATTTTAATCTTGGCTAATGTAATTATGATGTGCCTTGGTGTGTTCCTTCTTGGGTCCAACTTCTTTGGGACTCTCTGAGCTTCCTGGACTTCCTGGAAGTCTATTTCCCTTGACAGATTGGGGAAGTTCTCCTTCATTATTTGTTCAAATAAGTTTTCCACTTGTTGCTCCTCCTCTTCCCCTTCTGGTACCCCTATAATTCAAATGTTGGAATGTTTAAAGATGTCCTGGAGGTTCCTAAGCCTCTCCTCATTTTTCTGAATTCTTGTTTCTTCATTCTTTTCTGATTGGATGTTTCTTTCTTCCTTCTGGTCCATTCCATTGATTCGAGTCCCAGTTTTCTTCACATCACTATTGGTTCCCTGTGCATTTTCCTTCATGTCACTTAATTTAGCCTTCCTTTTTTCATGTAATTTGCAACCAAAATCAATCAATTCTGTGAGAATCCTGATCACTGGTGCTTTGAACTGTACATCTGATAGGTTGGCTATCTCTTGGTCACTCAAAAGTATTGGCTCTACTGATTTGATTTCTTCTTTCGTTTGAGCCATTTTTTTTTTTTTTCTTTTGGTCTGGTCACACCTATTATGTATGAGGGGTGGAGCTGTAGGTGTTCATGGGGGGGGCAACCCAGCAGCAGAGGGGACGGGGTCAGAGAGGGAACAATGGTGCTTGCTAGGCTCTCTCTCAGATTTCAGTCCCCTCTGTGAGGCTGGGAGTCTCTCCCAGCACCTCAACCCCCACAAGTGTTTTGAATTGGTGCTTTTAGACTTTATTTCCTGGCACTGGGGCCCTGGGTTGCACAGTCTGTCTCGCTGCCCGTTTTCGCCTGGTTTATCTGTGCGTGAATGTGTGACCATGGTCAGCTGCCTTATGTGCCTCACTGGGTCTGCTTGTTGCCTCCCCATACCCGGTAACTGCTGCCTGTGTGTCCGGGACCACTAGCCACTGCTTTTTCCTGCCAATCCCTCTCCATCGGCCACCGACTCCATCCCTCTTACAGGTCTAGGTGAATCGTTGTCAGACTTCCGGACAATTCAATTTTCTATCTGTTCTGGTTGTTTTTTGGTTCTAAATATTTGTTGTCCTTAATTTTGGTTGTGAGAGGAGGCACAGTGTGTCCACCTATATGCCTCCATCTTGGCCAGAAGTTTATTTTTCCAGAGCCTACATATTCTTTCTTTTATTTTATTTTTATTTTAATTGTTGATCTTGTACAGTTTTCTGTCTTTTATTTTCACCCCAGCTCACCACCCCAGCCCTCTCCACCTCCCTCCCATTTCCACCCCGCCTTGTTTTTGTCTATGTGTCCTTTACACTTGTTCCTGTAAACCCTTCCCCTTTTCCCCTGAAATTCCCTCCCCTCTCCCCTCTGGTCACTGTCAGCCTGTTCCCAATTTCAGTGTATTTGGTTATATTATGCTTGTTTGTTTGTTTTGTTGATTAGGTTCCTGTTAAAGGTGAGATCATATGGTATTTGTCTTTCATTGTCTGGCTTTTTTTCGCTTAGCATGATGCTCTCCAGTTCCAGCCATGCTGTTGTGAAGGGTAGGAGCTCCTTCTTTCTTTCTGCTGCATAGAATTCCATTGTGTAAATGTACCACAGTTTTTTGATCCATTCATTTACTGATGGGCATTTAGGTTGCTCCCAAAACTTGGCTATTGTAAATTGTGCTGCTATAAACATAGGGGTGCATAGGTTCTTTTGGATTGGTGTTTCAGGGTTCTTAGGATATAGTCCTAGCAGTGGAATTACTGGGTCAAAAAATATATCCATTTTTAGTTTTTTTAGAAAATTCCATACTGTTTTCCATAGTGGTTGTACTAGTCTGCACTCCCACCAACAGTGCACTAGGGTCCCCCTTTCTCCACAACCTCTCCAACACTTGTTGTTTGTTGCACTGTGGCTGCATTACTGTCAATTTCTTCCTTCATGGCCACCAAGATTTGCTTTACATATTTAAGTGCTCCTATGTTGGGTACATAACTGTTTATAAGGGTTATATGCTGTTGTTGATTAGTTCCCTTTATCATTATTGCAGTATCCTTGTTTCTTCCTATAGCTTTTGTTTTCAAGTCTATTTTGTCAGATATAAGTATTGCTACTCCAACTTTTTTTCAATTTTCATTTGCATGAAATATGTTTTCTGTGTGTATCTTTTGTTCTGAGGTGGGTCACTTGTAAACAATATATATATTGGTTTTGCTTTCTTATCCATTTAGCTACTCCACATCTTTTGGCTAAAGCATTTAAGCCATTTACTATTTTTTGATAACAAGATATGTGAGCATAATTGAATTTTATTAGTATGAACTGATAAAATAGTTTCAAAATATTCAAGTGAGTAAAGTAAGTATTGTTGATAGGTCTCTGATGACACTTTTCTTATAACTACACTAAATTACAACAATTCTCCAACTTTGGACACCTTGTTCATACCTCTTCCCATACCTGTAATTTTTTTCTCCCAAGAGGGAGGCTGAACATGTGTTTGAAAGAGTTTTATCCCTAACACAATCCATGTGACCTCCATGTCTTCTAAAATGATTTCTGGTGGGAATGCTAGTGATTTTGAAGATCACATGTAATTTCCTGCTGAGCTGTTTAGCATGTGCAAATTACCATTTGACCTCCATAGTGACATATTTGTCATAGCAATTTTCACTTCTAGTGAAACGAGTTAAATTGCCTCTGTAAAAGTGATTTTAAGCAATAATTCTTCATACAAACCTTTCACATGGATCTGCCACTATGTGTTTTACAGATTGATACCTGGTCTTCAGATATTTCTTTTCATGTTGTTTTTAATAAGAAGCACAATATTTCCATAACTCATATTTGGAATGGTTCCTGGTTTTGGAAGCTGATTATTAAAACTGAGCATATGGAGGTCTTAAAGTAGAAACTTATGGGGGGAAAACAGTTGATCAAGTCTATGTTGCAGCATTGAAAAACTGAATGCTTCCAAAATCTTGGTAAGGAAAGGTTTATTCTTTGTAACTTTGAAAACTCCTAAATTAACGATCTATCTCTGTTGGGTGAGTTAATAACCATATTGAAAACTCTTTTATCATAGTTATTTTTTAAGAATCAGATTGTTTCTTTGCTCACATTCTCTCCCTTTATGGTTGTATTGTTTAGAAACAGTCAATGGGGTTTTAAAAGAGAATTTAGAAAAGGAAGTTGCATGCCAGTGATTGACTTTGCGGAAAAAAATATTAAAGAATAAGGGAAGTTAATTCTAAGTAGAGTAATAAAATGAGAATCTAGTTGAAACAGCCCATATTTTGCATGCCAAAAAATCATGCAAGGTTTGTTCTTGATTCAAATTCTGTGACACACATACATTCATCTTTCTCCTTCATGGACTTGTTATTTTCTCAAAGGAATATAACAAAAAAATATACTATCCAATCCAAATGTGCATAGTGATTGCCTTTACATTTTCACCAAAATTTTCTGGGTACCAATGTCCACATTCCACACTACACTTGAAATTAAAATACAAATAAGATAATGTGCCTTAAACAATTTTAGCAGAAGAAAAGGAAATCATTTTTTAAATGATTGCAGTAACGTATGAGACAGACTCCTGGAAGTGTATTTAAGGTGCAATGAGAATACTGTACTAATTAGGCATCCATTAGACACAGGCAGGAAGAAATAAGGGCATCTGCAAAAACAGGGAGCCATTAAGATTGCACTTGTTAATGGAATTGTACTTAGTTTGCTATGGTTCCATTTCAGGATGTATGTTAAGGAGTGACAAATAATCACTCTGAAAAGACAAACAGAACATATTCCTAATGGCTGTAAGAAACTGTTCACAGTTTCAAGCAGAGATTTCCTTTTGGAAAGAGTCCTCTGGCATGGAACATAGATTGAAGGATAGTCAAATTATAGTAAAAAAAAACAACAACAACAAAAAAACAAAAAACAAAACAGGAGAGGAGAGTAAAGGGGAGAAAAAAATGAGACAACTGTAATAGCATAATTGATTTAAAAAAAAAAAAACAGTTAGGAACCTACTACACCTAAATACACTGAAGGCTTTGAACTCTAACCATGAACTGATGATAGAAAGATGGGGCCTATTTGACATTTTTAAAAGAAAGCATAAATGACTAACTTTAATGAGCTATTGAATGTAGGAAAAGGAAATCAAGTGATATCAAAGATGGCTCCTGGGTTCTAATTGGGCTGGCTGGGCTTCTCTTGCTGCTATTAACCAACAGAGGTTTACAAGGGGCTCTATCAGTTTGGGAAGAGAAGAAAATGAATTTGGTTTTGGATTTATTGATTTAAAGAAACCAGTAGGACATCTATGTAGATATGCCCAGGAAACTATTAAAATATACAAGCCTTGCTTGGAGCAGCAAAATGGCGGCAGAGTAGGAGAATTTATCTTGCGCTGCCTCCCAGAACCAGGCTGGGTGAAAGACCATGGGGTTTTTGTGCTCACCGGAGAAAGACAGAGCCCTCTGGAGTCAAAGCCATCTTTTTTCTTTTCTTTTTTCTTTCTTTTGTTCTAAAGAGTCAACACACAGGATTTGCATTCCCAGCCAATCACCTTTGGCTCAGGTGAAGGGAGGGTGGTATGGTCTGAAGTCCCGAGAGGAGAGTCAGGAGTGGGAGGCTGGAAGGAGAGACGGGGGGGAATGGCTGCTGGGTTCCTGGTGTTAGCACACAACACCTTACTACAGCAGCCATTTTTCTTGAGAAGAGCAAGCTCCTCCAAGGGGAAAAACGGTTATTCCACCCTGTGGGAAATAGCTCTCCATTCAGCTCTTCTATACGCCAAGAAATTGCATAGTCTTTGTGCAAAGGATATATTTCTAAAAACATACAATCTCTTAAGACTGAATCAGGAAGAAGCAGAACACTTGAATAGATTGATAACAACTAATAAAGTCAAAGCATCAATCAAAAAGTTCCCAGGAAACAAGTTCGGGACCAGATGGCTTCATAGTCAAATTTTCCTGTGAAAGAACTAACACCTATCCTTCTCAAACTATTCCAAAAAATTTAAGAAGAAGGAAGACTTCAAAGCTCTTTTTACAAGGTCAGTATTATCCTAATTCCAAAATAAGGTAAAGACACAAAGAAGAAAAAGAAAACTACAGGCCAATATCCTTGATGAACATCTATGCTAAAATTCTCAACAAAATATGAGGAAACTGGATCTAGCAACACAGTAAAAAGATCATACGCTATGATCAAGTGGGATTTATCTTTGGGATGCAAGGTTGGTACAATATTTGCAAATCAACGAATGTGATATATCACCTAAAGAAAATGAAAGATAAAAATCACGTGATCATATAAATAAATACAGAACAAGCATTTGATAAAATCTAATGCACATTTATAATAAAAATTCTCAGTGAAATGGAAATAAAGGGATCATACTTCAACATAATAAAGTTCATATACAAAAAACCTACAGCCAACATTATACTGAATGGGCAAAAACTAAGTGTTTCCTTTAAGATCAAGAACAATATAGGGATGTCTACTGTTTTATTCAAAATAGTACTGGAAGTGCTAGCCACAGAAATCAGACAAAAAGAATTAAAAAGCATCCAAATTGGAAAAGAGGATGTATAACTGTCATTATTCACAGATGACATGATATTGCACATAGAAAACCTTATAGTCTCTGGCAAAAACTACTAGATGTAATAAATGAATTTGACAAAGCAGCAGGATACAAAATCAATACTTTGAAATTGATGGCACATCTATACATAAATAATAAAATATCAGAAAGATAAATTAAGAAAACAATCCTATTTACTATTACAAGGAAAAAAGAGAGGTATCTAAGAATATATTTAACCAAGGATGTAAAAAAACCTGTATTCAGAAAACTACACAACACTGAAGAAAGAAATTGAAGAAGATACATATAAGTCGAAGAATATGCCATGTTCATGGATTCAAAGAATTAACATCATTAAAATATCCATGCTACTCCAAACAATCTACAGATATACCACAATTCCTATTAAAATACCAATGTCATATTTCACAGATTTAGAACAAATATTTCAAACATTTATATGGAACAATAAAAGACCCCAAATAACTTCAGCAATCTTGAGGAAGAAGAACAAAGTTAGAGGGATCACAATACTTAATATCAAATTATACTATAAGGCCCACTGTAATCAAAACAGTCTGGTACTGACATAAGAACAGACATATAGATCAATGGAACAGAATGGAGAGCCCAGAAATAAACCCATGACTTTGGTCAATTAATATTTGACAAAGGTGGCAAGATCATACAATGGAGTAAAGATGATCTCCTCAATAAATGGTGTTGGGAAAAATGAACTAATACTTGCAAAAAAATGAAACTATATCACCAACTTACACCATACACTAGAGTAAACTCAAAATCATAAAAGACTTAAATATAAGTCATGATACCATAAAAATTCTAGAGGAAAAATAGGCAGTAAATTTTCATATATCTTGTGTAGCAATATTTTTGTCAGTATATCTCCTAGAGTAAGAGAAACAAAGGAAAAAAATAAACCAATGGGGCTACATTAAATTGAAAAGCTTCTGCACAGCTTAAGAAACCATCAACAAAATGAAAAAGGAGCCCACCATATGGAAGAACACATTTGCCAATGGTATATTGGACAAGGGTTTAATCTCCAAAATATATAAAGAACTCATATGACCAAAAACCAGGAAGACAAACAGTCCAATTGAAAAATGGGCAAAAGAACTGAATAAATACTTCTTTAAGGAGGACATAAAGATCGCCCATAGACATAAGAAAAAATGCTCAACATCTCTAGCCATCAGAGAGATGCAAATTGAAATCACAAGATACCACTGCATACTTGCCAAAATGCCTATCATCAATAAATCAACAAATAACAAGTGCTGGCAAGGATGTGAAGAAAAGGGAACCCTAGTGCACTGTTGTGGGAATGTTGATGGTGGAATTTCTCTTAAAAAGAGCATGGAGTTTCCTCACAAAATTAAAAATGAAACTGCCTTTTGACCCAGAAATTCCACTTCTGAGAACATATCCAGAGAATCCCAAAACATCAATTCTAAAGAACACATGCACCCTATGTTCATAGCAGCATTATTTATCATAGCCAAGATTTGGAAACAGCCTAAGTGTCCACCAGTAGATGAGTAGATTTAAAATGCTGTGGTACATTTACACAATGGAATACTACACAGCAGTAAAAATGAAAAAAAATTCTTACCTTTTGCAACAGCATGGAAGACCTGGAGACTATTATGCTAACTGAAATAAGCCACTCAATGAAAGACAAGTGCCACATAATCTCACTTATAACTGGAATCTAAGGAACAAGGTAAACTAATGAGCAAAAATAGAATCAGAGGCACAGAAACAAAGGACAGAATAATAGATGTAAGAGGGGAGGGGTGGTGGAAAGAAGCTTAAAGGATTAACAACCCCCATGATTATGCATCACCCATGGATGTAGATGACAGTGCGGAGATTGACAGTGGAAGGGTATGCCTAGGGGAGGGGGGCAAAGGGGGAAAAATGGAACAACCATAATAGCATAAACAATTTAAAAAAAAATAAAAATATAAGCCTTACAGTCAAAGGCAGATGAAATCTGGTGAATAGATTGTAAATCATAATCATTTTGAGAGGATATTTAGTAAGATTATATTAGCAGGGTATGAAGAAAACATTTTGACTTGATTTATTTGATATTTCCATTTTTATTCATGGAACTCTCAGATGAAACAATTTTGTTGTGTCCTTTCAGTATTCAGGGAACTTAGAATAGACAATTTTCAAAAGGTAATATTTACTAATTAAAAAATATATTTTCTTTATTTATTTTTAGAGAGAGGGGAAAGGAGGGAGAGAGAGAAGGAGAGAAGCATCAATGTGTGATTGCCTGTCATGTGTCCCTCAATGGGGACCTGGTTGGCAACCCAGGCATGTGCCTTGACTGGGAATCAAACTGGTGACCCTTTGGTTCACACACTGGCACTAAGTCCACTGAGCCACACTAGCCAGGGCAACATTGTCTAATTTCTTGAGGGATTATTATTCATAATATCAATGAAGTAGGTGTGTCAAAGGACTTCTCTAAAACATCTGTGTCAGAATATCTTGTTTCTGAGAGTATATAGAGTGAGAAGAGTATTAAATCGAAATTCCAGCATTTTGGAGGCAGGAAAACAAGGAGTAGGGAAAAAACAAAACAAAACAACAGAAAGAGGGAAATACAATCAGAGTCTTAGAAGAAGAATCAGGGGAAAGTGGTGCAATTAAAGATAAGGAAGGGAGAATTTGAGAGACAGAAGAAAGTTAGCTTGTGATGACTCAGCAGTTACAAGGCTGTTGCTGATCTTTACAGTGTTAGGAGGTGTCAAGTTGTAGGGCAGAAGTCAAAAGATATTTGATAGGGTGAATGGAAACAAGAAAGAAGTTCAAAATTCTGTTGCAGAAATTTTGTCAGGAAAACAAGAATAGAGGCATAGTTGCAATCTGAAAAGAAGTTAGAATCAAGATGAAGGTTTTGTTTTGTTTTGTTTTGTTTTGTTTTGTTTTGTTTTGTTGTTACAGGGGAGAGAGAGCAGAAAATGGATTATATGAGAGTATTTGAAGTGGGAGGAAAGGAGGGAGTAGAGAGGGAGAGTTTGAGCATATAGGAAAAAGATGATGATTCTTTATAAGGTAGGAGGGAATGTGATTGCCATTCTAGGTGAATGGAAGGAAACACATATTTCCCTCTGAGGGCAGAAAAATAGTCATATATAAATATCAAAATAGGGAAGTTTGTATGTATAGGGAAGTTGTGTGTGTATATATATGGGGTAACATGTTGAGGAAACTATGAACTTCATTTCAGATGGCTGCTATTTCCTCATTGGAGTCTGAGTTATTAAAATTGTTGTTTGAGGTGAAGGGGGTATGGTAAGTAGGGGGTAAATTATAGGGGTGTTTGTAAGAACACTCTTGAGGAGTATAAGCTGATTAGTGAAAAGTAAAAATATATGGACAAATGCAGAGGGACAGTGAAATACTTTAATTCTGTAAGGAACCATCCTGAGATCTGAGAAAAGGGAAGAAGGAAAGAAGGACAGACGGAAGGAAGGAAGGGCCAGTGCAGATATATTTACAGATGCTTGTTTAAGGTAGGAGGAGACTGAAAAGATGGGATGTATTGAATAGAAAGAGTTTAGCCTTCAAAGCCTTTAATCTGTGGGCATAGCTGGAAGCAGGTAATATGAAGGGAGGAGGTGTGGCCACTGATATGGGCGAGACTGATGATAGATTTAAATAGCTGCTTGAGAGGTGGGCAGGGATTTCATTAGCAACATGTAAAAAGCTTGTAGAATTAGGATGCTAAAACACCTGAGATTCAAAAGTGTAAACATGTAATGTCATCCATCTGCCCTGCCTGGCTGTATATGTGTCTGTATTTTTAAGGGTGATGAGCAGATCTTGGCAGAAGTGGATAATGGTTGGAGGTTTTTTAAGGAGGCTGTGAAAAGGACAAAGGGGTAGGAAGCAAAAAAGTAAAGATGAGTTGAGAAGTTTAATATATTAAAAACATGAGGATGACAGTGGCCAATTAAATATTCTTCATAAACTTTGACTTTTGTTAGTCCATTTAATTTATTGAAATTGCAGATACCGTTTTTCTTCTATTAATTGCTGATTTGTCATTCAGCTATCCTTGAGGGCAAAGGCCATGTGTTTCAGTTGCCACTGTTGTGTCTAGAAGAGTCATTTGTAAATAGCAAATGTTTACAGATTGGTTTTTGAATAAATATATCCAAAAATGATTCCTGATATCTAAGTATAGACTAAGATGAAACAATGAAAATATTGTTGGATATTGTGATTATTTTACCTTTTAATTTCTTAATTTTTTTCACATGCATAGTTTCAGCTAACAAGGACAGTTTTAGGTAAAGAATTTATTAGGGTCTCTAGGATTGTCTATAAAAGCAAACAAGAGAGAAGAAGAACCAAGGTCCAAGCATAAATAGAATTTAAGGCTTCGTATAAAATAAGACACTCTTTAAGAAACCACACAGAATAAATTCTTCTACAGCAAGAGGAATCATTTTATTTTAAATTAAAACAACGGGTTGGAAATTTCTGGTTGAGGAAAGAAATGAGACATATTATATCAGATGTTAAAAGAATGATCTAGTATTTGAAGGCCTTTAAGAATAGTAAAATTAAACTAAACTCTTCTGAATGACCTAGAATGAGACATTCTTCAATTCTTCAGGACGAGACAAGTTTGCAATTCCACACGACTGCCAGCATTCTGTAATTGTGTGACCATAGGCTCTTGGCTCATTGGACCAAGATAAGAAATAAATGATCACAATTCGGGAATTATTTTATTCCTTATTTCCCTTCACTGGATATTTAATATGACCCCTTATATTCACCAAAATAGAGGGGCATTTGTATCTTGCCCCTATCAGTTGCAAGTGATAGTGGCTAGTGCTTGCCACTATCAACAACAACAAAAAAGATCTTTTAAGTTGTTTCCTTAAAAGAATAATAAATACATGTTGTTGATAGTGGTTAACGCCTTATTTCAGCCACTTAGATTTTCTGGACTGCCTAGAGCCTTCCCACTAACTTGATGTCCAACCTGCACGGAGGTGCAGGACTCGCTTGCTGTTGTGTGGGACAGGACAAGGGAAGTGGCAGCAAAGAAACTAAACAATGCATTAACTCTGATTAAGGCTGCTTTTAAACATGTGCTACCAAAGAAAAGACATATGGTATGTTTTAAAAGATTATGTCTCTGATTTAAGGGTAAGCTTAAAAAAAGTTTAAATGAAAGTAGAAGTTGATGTGCAGGATTTGTCATCATTAACTACGTACCTATAACCAGGCATTTTCTATAATAGAATCCTTGTAGTGTGCTTTGGAATTACATGGTCAATTAAGCTCTTAAGTATCTAAAGCTTGGTCAAATTTTAATTGTAAATTTATAACTCTGAGAATTAGCCAGATGTATACATATTATTTTCTCTTTGCTACACTCTGTGAAATTTAAACAATGCTGTTAATTGTTTTCAACATTAATCGATAACATAGTAATCAAACACAGACACAGTGTATTTCAAGCATTCTAAATGCTTTTTTATTTTAAAAAGAAGTAACTTACAATCTAATGAGTTTTAAGAACATATGAGAGTAATGTTTTGTATAAATTTGACTTTTTCAATTGAACTTTGAAATATTTTGATGATTCTTCATTGGTTGCATTTAATGGTTTTATAACCCAGGGCAGTGCAACTAGCATTCTACATATTGATGTCAGGGTGTATCATCAAGAACTTCTTTTCATTCATTTCAGAGATTCATTCACCACATGCTTATTGAACAACTACTACTATGTGCTAGGCATTGGCATGCAAGATTCAGAATCATTGTAAAGAAATTATACATCAAGAAGAATTTTGGAAAGCTTTGAGAAAGGGCCTTTTGGGTGGAAAATAGAGAAAGAAAGCAAGACCAATAATGCAACAGCAAAAAGAAGACTTATACTACATGGCAAAATAAGATGAGAAACAAAATATTTGACTAGAGCAAAGTATCCAGAACAAATTTTCACAGCTCTCGGCCCTTAATAGGTGTGTTCAATTAGGAGTAAATTAATGAATAACTTTTCTTTCAATTTGATTGTTCTAAAGACATAGTAAACCTGACAGACAAAATTTCTCTGCCTCTTTAATGGACTTACTAAAGAAACAGTTAAGAGGATAGAAGGGTTGTAATGGGGAAAATCACATCAAAAGAGCAAGAAGATATCCTCTGGAGGGAAGAAAAAGCCAAAAAATACTATGATGTTTTTCAGCTTTTTTCCTGGAGCCAGTTTATTATTTCTATTAATACTTATTATAATGCTTAATTTAAGCTCATATCACAACAGAAATAAAATGTTTGACAGAGTGTACTTTTACTAATATAAAGTATACTTTATTACTATCTCCATCTTTTACTTTTGTCATTTTGACTGATATCAATAAAACTAATGTGTGATATCCTATTGTCTTGAAAAATAGTTAATAATGTGTTAGTTATTACTAATCTCTAGAGATTTCTCCTAAATTGAATAACCTAACAAGATTAAAAATGTCTATTTCTAACTGTCTTGCACATTTAAATGATTTATTTTTACCTGGTTTGGGCACTTAAATTTGTAATCAATCAAAACTTGCCAATGAAACTTTCATTAGAAGTGATCACTTATTTTAATCTCTACTCAAGAGAAGGGGAATTAAGCTTTACCATTTGGAGGGGACAATCTACAAATATTATTTGTAATTATTCTTTAAGGATTTGTCTCTTATTTACTTTGAATGACTTTATTCAATCATTTATTTATGTATGTGATGTATAGATATTTATTTTATATTCTGGGCTATAATCCAATATTCTATTATTTTATTGATCAAATTGTTCCAGCTTTGGCCTTTGAGGGCTCTTAAAGTTGGCATCTATGTGCTTTGGGCATACCTTCCAATCATGTGTTTTTTGTTCTACTACTAGAAGATGCTCCAGGCTATCTTGTATTTTTCTTACTTCAGCTCTGCATCAATCATTTATCCAAAAACACCAGGTCTTTCCCTTTCTCTCTCTTTCCTTCCTTCCTTCCATCTTCTATCTTTTGTAATTTCTTTTCTTAGTAGCACAAAGGTGGCCTTTAGGATTGGATGCCATATGTATCCAAACTAAACTAACAAGTATTTATACAGTCCTCATGTGCTTATTGATTCACTACATAAATGAGTCTCCTGCCCTATAGGTACTTAAAATATGCATTGAAGATATGTTAAGAACATCCTCTATTATTCAGTTCTAAGCTCTATGCTGCACACCACCAAATTTTGCCTTGAATAAACAAAACAAAACAAAACAAAACAAAACAAAACAAAACAAAAGCTCTGCCTTTACTTAAGGTAGTGATTACCATGATTATGGCTTATGTAACCAGGTCTATCCTTGCTTTTCTAGGTGCTTCTTGATATCAGAATGAGCAGATGACCTTGTTGACTCTATTATAAATTTGTTTTAGTAGAAACAAAAATATTTATAAACAAAATCTTATTCCCAGCTTGGTTTTTTATTCTGTCAGAGTACTGTCTGAAATACCCCCATCTGATGCACAGTCAAGGGTAAGTAACAGGAAGAAATGGATTAAGATGACATTTGTTAAACTCCTTTGTGAGCAATTTGTTTTATTACTCTATGTTGTTGTCAGTTATGATGTTCTTCTGAATTGTGGTTGTGGTCAAAAAGATTAGCCAACAGAGCTATGAAAAACTTGAATGAACTACTCAGGTAATTTTCCAATTAGGAAGAATATGATCCCCAAATCCCATTTTAACAGAGAAAGTGCCAGGGTAAAGAAATAAGGAATATCTTCTCCCTTGTCCAATTAAAAGCCCAAGGTAAGGTAAATTAATGAGGTATTAGCAAGTGGAATGGTAGTGTAAAAATAAATAAAAAAAACTGGGTGAAACAGGTAAATACAGAAATGGACAATCAATATTATATTGTTTGTATTCTACACTAGTAATGCAACCATTCAGCAATAATACTAAGGCAGTAGTTTCATAAAGTGGGAGATCCATAATGGTCAGTTTGACAGATAAAATAACTGTAGGTATCTTATGTTTGGTTCTATGTATCTATACTACACAAAATAGAAAATTTTCTATTATATTTGTACTAAAAACTAACAACAACAGTTTCAGTGCCAGTCTTCACATGATTGTATTGTAATCAGCCGGGTTTTGAAAATTGTCTCAAAGGTTAATATTGGTGATCATCACATTATACTCTTATTCTAATCGGTTATATTTAGTGGCAGATTGCAAGCTTTCCTTATTATCTTGTTAAATCAAGAGGTGAAAGCCTTTCAAGTCTTCTCCTTTTAAACATCTTTTATTAATGCTAATATGCCAGATGGGAGAAATTAAAATGGTTCTGTTCTTCATGCTGCCGCTACCCACAATTTTACCACATCATTTGCTGGTTAAAGAAGCATATGAAAATGATAGGTAGAGAACACAGTTGTAAAAGTTCAAAAATTATGGAATTCCTTGTCTAAGGAAAACCTTTCTTTATTTGACTACGAAAAAAGTCATCACTCTCTGAACATAACTAAAGGGTATTAAAAAGGATGGAATTAATATAACTTGAAACTCATATACAGTGTGATATTTTCAAGTTACTTATGTTTAGTCTTAAATTCTAGCCAATATCTGGCAAGACAATTGTATAAGAATAATCCCACTTGGTCCATTGGCCTAACTGTCCAGAGCAACTACATTCATTTAAGGGTGCTTCTTTCCCATTTTCTCATCCTTTGAGAAATCAATGGCTCCAGTGAATGATTACTTACTAATTTTACAGCTTTTGGGAAGTATGTACACAATGTTTCAGCAGGTTAGATTCATCTGTCTGGAAGAGTATTTTCCAGCCTTCAACCTTCCCATAGACACACTTAGATAAACTTTGGATCTTAAGTAATTCACAGAGTCACAATGCTTATTACACCTAACATTTAAGTGTTAAGAAGCAATATTGAGATGCTCATGAAGGGTGGTTTTATTGTTAGGATAAGCTTGAATTGACTCTAACTTTTGTTTAAGTTAAATTATTTGCAAACTTAAGTTTATAGTTGTTAACAATAATTGAATGCAATTTGACATGTTACTTTCCACACTCCCTACCCCCCAACTCAATAGCTTTCTGGTTGAGAATGCTGCATCAAGAACAGGTCCAAAGATTTCTGTTTTTTAAAGTGGAAAACCAGAATTGCTAATTATACCATTGCTTTTAGTGGAATCTCCAGTGTGAAATGAAGGTGAATACAGTGATCCCTCACCTATTGTGGGAGTTAGGTTCCAGAGACCCCTGCAATAGGTGAAAATCCGTGAAGTAGTGGTGTTATATTTATTTTATTATTTATATATATTTTAAGGCTTTATAGACCCTTCCCACACTCCTATAAACCTTTCCCACTCTCTTATGAACACTTCATATGCTCTTAAGCACTTTCTACACTCTTAAGCCTATGTAATTTTAATGACATATAAAATTCTATATGGCTACTCACCAGTGAAGTATACAGTCATCCCTCGCTATATAGCGGTTCACTTATTGTGGCTTCACTGTATTGCGTTTTTTTTTTTTTTAACTGTGAACCCGCGATACAGTGAAGCCGCAACAAGTGAATCGCAATATAGAAAGAGATGACTGTACAGTATATTTTTTTGATTCTTCTCTTAAAGCGGAAAGTACTCCCTATTTACTTCTATCCTGATTTTGATTTGTATGCACAATTCTCTGTGCATCTCTTCCACAGGATGTCTCCCACTGTCCAGATCTAGCCAGAGATCAAAGAACAAATGTTATGAATTAATGACCATATATGTTTAATAAACTTGAAAATGGCATCAAACTTTACCTGTCCAGAGTAGCTTAGATACACAGCAGAAAAGATGAGGTGAAAGCCAATGCCAATTGTTGGAAAGAGAATAATAGAGAACTCCAAAGCACAATGAAATCAGAATAAAAATACCGATGTTCAAGGCCAGGATTTTAAAATGTATTAGTGTGGCATCTCCAACAAGTCAGTTTCTCTGAGCTTCCATTTCTTTACTGGGAGTTCTTAAGTCATTTAGCCTTGTATCCAGTCACTTAAACAATTTTTTTTAGGGCAAATGATATGTATGAAACTTTATTTTTTTGTATGACTGTTGATGTTGCTGTCAGAACAAAACAAAATATTAAGTGTCATATAAATGATATTCATATTTCTATGGATTATTCAGCAAAGAAACACATAAAACAATTTAAAATCTCTTGTGAGTATAGTTTGTCTTTTGTATGGCTTTATTATATTTAATTCAATTTTCAGATTATTTAAAGTATCAATGGTATATTTACATAAGTAAAAATCTAGACAGATAACCAAGAAGTTATTTCAATCTGAGAGTATGTTTGGAATTCAGTTTTACATCTAATCCTGCTGCACATTTATGTCTAATGAAAAAACAGAAACAAAAATTACCTCACTATCACCACCAACATGGACAATGACAACAATAACACCAGAACAAAATACTGTCTATTTCTTGCCAGCACCTAAGAAGGTTTTCTACCATTTCCCATATGTACAGGCCTTTCAGACTACATATGGAATCTAATGAATATGAAAATGACTTACCATTAATATAATTGAATGTTAAAGTAATAAGGAACCATATATAACTGCCAAAATTTGATATTACAATGTTAGGGCTTCTCTGTTTAAGATATATCTGCATTTTACAAATTGTTCTAAACAATTTGTATTTTCATAAAAACAACATACAGTGTTTTCCAACTTCTGCCCCTATAATTTTCAGGCTCTTTTCCCATTGCCACAGTTTGCTAAACCTCTGTTCCTTTAAAACAATCTGAGTAAGAAATATACACAACTGCTAGAACCATAAAAACACAGAACCATGTAAGGCAGAGGCTAATGGTGGGAGAGACACTATGAAAGCAGGGTAGTTGACATACTCTTTAAGCAGCAAAAAGGTCAGACACCAGAGCAAATAAAAAGCACATGATGAGTAAGGGTACAGCAACAGACACTGGAACTGAGAGTGGGGAAATCCCAGATGTCAGAGAGCTTTACCTTTTGGTGTTCTTGTCTTTAAATCCATGGAGTTACAAAAATTGCCTAAAAAGGAATTATATTTCAGTTTCTGCAGTTCATTTTTAAAACAGCAAAAGAATATATTTGCTCCATAAAAATTGTATTAGCTGGCATTCACTAGTGCCAACTCTGGTGTGCTAGTTATCTCAAGCATCTTCCATGGCTCTTCATGTTATTATTTTAGGACAACTCCAAAATCCACTTGGAAAAAATATGCTCAATGATTTATCTCATAAACATGATTTTTCTTCACATTGTTATAAAGATACATAAAAGACTACCACATGTTTTAACTGGTTAGCAAAGTAAACAGATATCTAGTAGTGCCAATATATACAGACAAGTTGACCTTTACAAGGAAAATTTGGCCCATAATAACTGATTGTGTTGCAAAGTCTCTCTTGGTATGAGGCTTCAGGGATATTACTACAAAACCATTCTTATTTGTTAAAATGTAGTCAGGGAAATGGGATTCAAAATTAACTTGTGGAAAATTGACTGATGTGTTGTCTTCCCATGAAAACGTTGACCAAAAAGACCTTCATCTTATCCATAGATACAGTTCATTCACCCATTATTCTTAGGGCCTGCCAGGCACCATCCAAAGTGAGGTGATTCCAATATGTTCTTATTTTGCCTGAGTGCATTAATCTTCTGTACACTTTGGAAACCAGAGATTTGTCAGTGTCAAGGAACATACTCAGTATACGGAATCTGTGCAATATGACTTTGTTTAGCTGTGGGAGCATTCAACTTCATGCGTATACCCTAATCCCAGATCAGAACATTTGTTAAAAAATACATACCTAGTCTGAATCTGGAAGGTATAAAATGGTTGCCAAAGTAGAGAATTAAGTTAAAATATTATGAAAATGTAACAATGAGCATTTATATAGCATTATACACATTGCTCCTTAGATAATATTTTCAAAGCATTCAGTTAAGTTATAGAAGTATGTCCATTCTTATCACTGTGTGTTGACAAAGAAACTGAGTTTCAAGACACTCAGAGAGAGGAAATGAGTCTCCCAAGATCACACAGGTAGTAAAGGATGGACCCAAGACTCAAAGCTGGGAACTCTAATTCAAAATTCTGTGCTCACTGTTTTTCATACTGCTGTCTTTCCTCCCCCACGCAAAAAACGGAATGGGTAAACAACTGTTCTCAAGATTAATTTACTATATCAAAAAACAGAAAGTATAGTATAGGTCTTAAGTGACTGGCTATATTTTTGTAAATGTAAATTGAATCTCAATTTTCATAGGATCTAAAAATTAAATGGCTTAGACTTACTTCACTGTATCTGGGTATATTCTAAGACAACTTCGAAAATAATTGTGAGGACAGTTAATACCTTACTTTTGTCTCATAATTCTTAAAGTGACATGATAAATTTTGTGCACAAATGCATTAAATTGGCAATGTGATTCACATTACTCCAATTTAAAAGTATCATTTAAAAGTAAATATGCTAATGTCAAAAATAAGTAGATTGTTTTTACATATTTACATCAATTATTCACAGATTATTTTCACTTAAAGATTCATTTTATAACTGAAGAAACTGATATTAGCGAAGTTATTGCTTTGTTGAATAGGAAGCCTTTTGTAGATATGGGTTTAAAACTGCAGTTTTTCATTCTTCTGTTGTCCAAGGAGCAATTTTTTTGTGCTGTGTAGTTCTTCAAAAACAAATGATGAAACTGAAGATCAAGGCAGTCTCTCTTAAAGAACAGGCAGGCTATTCCATGTATAGACTCAATTTAGTTTTTCCAAGTGACTTTGTCCCAATGCAAAATAATAGACTGAAATACACACAAGATAGCATTGAAATTTCTCTCATGGCATTTCCTTCTTATGTTTCAAGCATTTCATATGGATAATTTCAAAAAAGTATTATATACATTTTCAAATGCCCTTACTATAGAACAGCTTTTATAATAAGGACTCACCTAGTCAAACAAATGAAGTTTATAGAGTTTAGAGGTGTGGTTGTGAATGACAGTACATATAATATAGCTTGCTGCAAGTTAAAAGAGTCAAATCTTAATTAAGATAAAGATAGTAAATTGCCTAAATATTGAACACATGTATGAGAATATATTAAAATCGATGACTAATACATCGTTTTGAAATCTGGATAAATGTTTAAAATGTTTCTTCAATTACAGCCGGTAAAAGATATAATCTATAAATACAACTGTTGGAGCTGGCTTTATTTTTTGTTACTATGAATAAGATATATTTGATGTGCTAATAGTTTATTTTGCCAACTACATTCATTTGATGAACCATTTCCAGGTTTTCAAGTGGTGGGCAGCAGAGAAGTTGCTGCTCATATCACTGCTATGTGCAGAGGGGTGGTACAGAATAGGAAGGAGACTGGCTTGCATACCCGCTCCTTCTATTTCTCTTATCTTCCTCCTGTCTTCTCTCCTTCCTTACTTAAAACAAACAAACAAACAAACAAACAAACAAACAAAAAAGCATTTATCAAGCCATTTTCATGAATTAAGTACTTTGGTAGAAGCTGGGGATAAAATGATGAGTAAGATATCCACAGGGCTGCCTCTCTGGAGCTGAGAGACAATGGAGATACCAAACTGGTAAACTGGCAATTACAATTCAATAGAATAGATTCTCTAAAATTGAGAAGTAGGGGGTTCTGTTGGGTTCCCTAATCAATTATTTGTGGGAAGGAGGAAACCCCTTAGTGGAAATTATATCTAAACAGAGGGTCAATTCATAATTTATACTCTCTTTTAAGAGTTCCGTATTTCTGCAAAATAAAGATGCTAGTCAAATCTTCCCCATCTCAGTTTTATTTGGGGGTTTATCCCTACACATGCCTTGTACTCTAGACCATCTTCACAAACAATCTTCTTCTCTAGTGTTAATTCCCATTGTCTAGATGTATTTATTTCACTCTATTTTGTAGTATAGCTTATTGTTTCCATGGTTTATTCAAGTAGAAGGCAACCATTGATTCTCAATTTCCTTCTTAGTTCTGCACTTACAAAATTTGCTCTCTATAATTACAGAGAGTGTATTATTGTCCTAGCACAGACATCTCTGATGGAACTAAAATCATTTATGGATTTTTTTCATTCATTCACTCAACAGATTGATTAATTATCTACTATGTGCAGGAAAAAAAGAACAAAGATGGACATCCATAATGAATATGTTTAATACAGGGGATCAAATATATTCCCAAATAAGTTCAGTTAAAATAACTTATTCATTTTTCTGTTCAACAACAATTAATTGAATGCCTGCTATGTGCCAGTCCTCATTGTCAAAGAACTTACAATTCATTTGGGAGATATTTACAAGGAAACAGATTAATAAACATGATAAATTCAGATAGTGATAAAAGAGCTAATGAAAAGGTAAAATAATGTAATGTGTTAGATGTGTGAAAGGACTGTGACAGATTAAGGCTTCAGAGAAGGCTTATATGAATAAGTGCCCTTTAAATTGAGATCTGAATCATGAAAGGGATCTAGTCATGGGGAGATCAGAGAGATGGGAATTTCAGGGGGTGGTGACAACAAGTACAAGGAATGTATGTGACATATTTGAGGAACATGTAGAAGTATAATGAGGTTGATGACCAGTGTCTAGGAAAGGAATGGTTTTAAATAAAGTTGGAATCCAACTTTATTTAAAGGGTGAGATCATTATAACATCTTGTAGGTCATGAAAAAGAATCTAGATCTTATTTTAAATGCAATGAGAAATCATCGAAGAACATTACAAAGATGGGCAACATGATCTGATTGATACATTTTTAAAAAATCCTGAATTTTTTTTGTAGAGAATATGTTTTAAAGAGAGGAGGAGGAAAGCAGAAAACCCTGGTTCACAGCTTTTATAGTGGGCCATTGTTGAGAACTGCCATTTTCAGAAGCTGTAACCACCCCTCCATGGCTAAGGCTGAGTGAGCAACCTTTGGACCATAAGCCATTAAGGAGACAAAGGTTATCTCCCTGGCAAGAGCACCACTTCGCTCTTTTAACTTCATCCATAACTGGTCCCCAATGCTCGATCGGTTAGCCAATGATGAGTAAGATTCCCCAAGAGGGGAACGACCTAAGACAGGCACGATCATGTGGGGGCCCTCAGGGAAGGACTTGGGGGGCTATGGAAAAAGGGGATGATGGACCCTCAGCTTTGACATAGCCTGAGTCCTTATTCTGTCTTCAAGAAGTCTCCTAATCTTTTGGCTGCCTTACTTCCCCTGCCTGATTTAAGCCTGAAACAATGACAGAGGGTGGTGGCCCTGTACTAGAAAGGGCAGGTTCTCCAGGTGATTAGGCCTGAGAAAGAATACATAAAATCCTATGAAACCTGTTTTGCTAAGAATGCTCTCAATCAAATGATAAGGGTCCAAGCAGGAAATGAGTTTGTTTCCCAAGGTTTTCTAGCCCTTCAGCTAACAGACCCTGACTTAAAATAGGCCCTTGTAGTTCTTTGTATGCTATCTATTGTTTGATCCTTACTGCCTGACAATGATTGATGAACTTTACCTGTATTCCAGTGCAAATTGAAACCCAATAAAAACCTGTCAAGGCAAGGGTTGGCACACTCTGTCTTGAGAGAGTAGCCAGGCCACTCTGAGGCACTCTCCCATTGAGAGAGTAGCCGTTCCGTCCGTTTTCCTCCACAGGACTCCGTAGTCCGTGTGAATTTGTCTTGTATCTCATCCATAAGGCCTTGGACACTGCAGGCCAGTATCTGCATCAGGCCATAAAGAGAAGATGAAGGTGCCTTGTATAGGAAAGGTAGAAGATGAAACAGAGAGGAATATAAAATTCGGAGTTATTTTATGGAGGTAGGTTCAATAAGAGTTCCTGATAGTTGAATGCCAAAGCATATAATAGATACATTCATTATGACTCTTCATGTCATGAATATTCAAAATAGGAGGGAGCTATGGACACTGGGGTGGGGAGGAAAAACTGGATTCCTTAATGTAATCGTTAATAATATTAATCTGTAGACATCTTAGTGTGAGTATTTTCACTGCTTCAATACACCCAAGGCAAACCCTTGATAAGATTATGAAGGATAATTAGGGACTTTGCCTTTGGCTGGAATTATATCAACTCAGTATATAATAACTCTTAACTCATCTTTATTAAAAACTTACTAAGTGTAATTTGTGCTATGAAGTAGATTTTTCAAGAAATGGATTCCTTGGTGAATATTTAAAGGAGGAAATCCTTGGTGGCAAAAGTTTAGAAAACTCCTACTTAGGTTTTGAATATTTTCTTGAGTTAGCTAAACTACCTCTTTTCTTTTTTTTCTTTTTTTAATTGTTGTTCAAGTATAGTTGTCTCCGTTCCCCTCCCACCACTCCCCCTGACTCCATCCCTCCCCACTTCCCACCCTTGATCCTACACTCTTTGGCTTTGTCCACATGTCCTTTATATATGTTCCTTGATGACCCTTCCCCTATTCCCCCCATTATCCCTCTGCCCCTCACCTCTGTTTACTGTGTCAGTTTGTTCTTTATCTCCATGTCTCTAGTTATATTTTTCTTGCTTGTTTGATGTGTTGATTAGGTTCCACTTATAGGTGAGATCATGTTGTATTTTTCTTTCACCACCTGGCTTATTTCACTTAGCACAATGTTCTCCATATCCATCCATGCTGTCGCAAAAGATAGGAGCTCCTTCTTTCTGCTGCATAGTATTCCATTGCAAGGGACATAAAGAAAAGAATAAACAAATGGGACTTCATCAAAATAAAAAGCTTCTACACGGATAAAGAAAACATCAGCAAAATGAAAAGGGAACCAACTGTATAGAAAATATATTTGCAAATGATACTGCAGACAAGAGTTTGAGCTCCAAAATATATTAAAAACACACATGACTCCACTTCAGGAAGACAAACAATCTGATTAAAAAATGGGCAAAGGACCTGAACAGATACTTCTCCAAAGAGGACATACAGAGGGCCCAGGGATATATGAAAAGATACTCAACATCTCTAGCCATCAGGGAGACGGAAATTAAAACCACAATGAGATACCACTTCACACTGTCAGAATGGCCATCATAAACAAATCCACAAACAACAAGTGCTGGGGAGGTTGTGGAGAAAAGGGAACCCTAGTGCACTGTTGGTGGGAATGCAGACTGGGGCAGCCACTGTAGAAAACATCATGAAATTTCCTCAGAAAACTAAAGTTGGAACTGCTTTTTGACCTGGCAATTCCATTGCTGGGATTATACCCTAAGGATCCTGAAACACAAATGCAAAAGAACATAAGCACCAATGTTCATAACAGTACAATTTACAATAGCCAAGTGCGGTTGGAAGCAAATTAAGTGCCCATCAGTAAATGAATGGATCACAAAACTATGGTATATTTACCTCTTTTCTTTCCTACTCATGTGATTTGCTTATCAGTTGGTCTTCTCCACTCTGTTGGCATTTGTCTAAAGTAGCAAGAAATTCCAGTGACTATAAATTAATCATATTTGAGCTTTGGGAAGTTCAAAATAATTTCTATAAAATAATATTTCATCATCTACTTTTTAATTTCCCATATTTGCAACGTTAAATCTAAGTATTTATTTTACAAATTGGCCTTTTAATGGAGAAACAATAAGATTCCATGAAGTATAATTGAAATGATGTTTCTCCATGCCCTGGCCAGTGTAGCTTGGTTGGAACATTGTCCATTAGACCAGTATCTGAGGTTTGACTCCCGGGTAAGGGCATGTACCCAGATTACATGCTCCAGTCTCAGTCAGGGTGCATGCCCCAGTCAGGGCATGTATAAGAAGGCAACCAACCGATGTTTCTCTCTCTCTCTTTCTCTCTATTTCTCCCTATGTCTCTTCCTTCCTTTCTCTCTCTAAACAATGAAAAATGCCCTTACGTGAGGATAAAACAATAATAATAATAATAGAGAAATATTTCTTTCCTTAAAATTAGTACACCAGCTTTAAAGTTGTCTCTCTGTCTTAAAAAAAAAACAACAAAAAACAGTATAGTGGTCTGAGATAATAATGAAGATTTTTACACCAGAAGTCTTATGCATTGGCAACTCTATCATGAATTTACTATTTGATCTTATTCAAGTCACTTGAATGCTTTTTCTGCAATTTTACACTTGCAGAATGGTGCAGCAAAGAAGTCTTGGAGAAATATGATAAATGTTAGATCATATGAAAAAGATAAAAAGGAAAATGAGTAACTTGAAATGCTAAATTAGGACTTTATATTAAAGATTTATAAGTAGAATTAGGACAAAGCCTTGTATTTTCTCTTAACATGTTTCTCAATCACTATATTAATTTTTTTTGTAAATGATTTTTATTGTATTTTTTCCTCAATCACTATATTGATTTTTTAATTATTTGTTTTCATTTGTTGGCCAGGTATTGATGGTATGAACATTATTTTACTAAATTTAATTTTTTATCTAAAACATTCAGTTTTGCTTAAGAAATTTTTTAAAATTACTAAAATGGAATGATTTTATCCACATCCACTGACTTTTAACTTGATATTTTTGGTCTTCCCCTATTAAGATATTCTCTTATATACTATTTGAGTGATTCCCAGAAGTTAATAGGTCCCAGCCAATAACTTTTGAAATTTTTACACAGCTAAAAAAGGTAATTTTTATCATTTTAAGAAAAGAAGCAAAAAAAAAAAAAAAAACATTATCAACATTTGGGTAATGTTGGAACACAGGTAGCCATGTTGTCTTTGAAGTAGATTTCTTTTTGTACATGAGAGAAAAAACAGGCTATTTTTCTACTGTTTGTCACAGTCCTTGCTGGAAATGTGGGTTTTTCGTTTTGTTTTGTTTTGTTTTGTCTTTTTGTTTGAGAATAAAGAGCCTATGTTTGTGCGAACTATCCTTAAAATGAAGAGAAGTTTTAGATGTATTTGGGGGACTTATAAAGTTTGCGGCTTAATAATCATTTTTCTTTGGTTTATTTGCATTCATTTTAAAATGGAATGCATTCATTCAGTGCAAGATAGGAAATAAAAAGTACAAAGAGTAGTTGTTTTATAAGAAACTTGTTAATGAGGAAGCCAGGACTTAGTAGATGATGGCCTTGGTTATAGCACTGAACTCAGAGAAATGCGGATCCCATCAGTTCTGACCAAAATGCCCTTCAGAGTGAATTGACTACCTCACAGAGGAATCTTCATCTTTATACTGATTCCTACAGACAATATTAATACAAGATAATACCCAATAACTTGCATTTATGCTGTGCTTTTCTTTTTACAAGCAATATTTCACCTCATAAGTGTATATTCTGATTCTTCAGTAATTAGGACATAAGAGGGAAAAAGGCTCACTATATACATTAGGAGAATATAAAATGTAATAGGGAAGATAAATATATAAGTACGTAAAAGGCAATAACACATTATAAATTCTAGTAAATAATTCTGAGTAGGACAGATGGAGAGGAAAGAGAAGGAGGCTAATTTCATCTCATTTGAACCCTCTTGCAATTCCTTGAGATACGAAAAGCATTGTTATCTAGGTCTGGTCCAAGTGGGGGTGAAAGGGCTTTGCCTGAGGCCACACAGCTACTTGTGGTCTTTACTGGGATCCTCTGATTCCTCAGCTGGTGCTCCTTGCAATCTGCAGCAGAGACTCAAATCACAGCCTAGTCTTCTGGCATAGAATTGCTCTGCTTCCCCTGCTGATACATCCTTGGTGTAAAGAACATCTCAGTTGACAAAAGTTGGTGTGCTGTGAATTCAAATCACATTTTGGAGGACCTATTTTAGGTGGTCTCTAAATAAGACATCCCTGGGTTTTTGCATTTTCACAGGACTTTGAGGTTTTCTGTACAGAGGTTTAGTGAAGTTTTATTTATATTTAAATATTTGAATGATTGTATTTGTTTTTATGGTAAAAACAGATTTGACGCATGTTGCACTTTGACCAGAACAAAACAATAAAAAATCCTGGTTCAATCAAACATTAGTTGGACTTGGTAAAGAAATAAGATAACAGGCAAGTCTAGTTTTTGTTTTTCTAGAAAGATAGATCAGATATATTTTAAACATTGTCTAGTGTTTGTAGTAGTTATTGTTACTTCAAAGTATTGGAAATGTGTTTTCTCATTTAATATTCTTAAAAGAGCACTTTGGATTAGGTTTCCACCCCCTGAAACATCAAAATTAGTGTGAATGAACTTAAATTACACAATGATAACTATTATATAAACCATGTTGGAAATGTCCTGGGTACTGGTAGCCCATACAATCCAAATTGTGGAGAATAAAGATTTATTTTAAGCTATTCTCTGACTAACTTTAAGAGTGTGAAAAGGAAGCTAATTGTTTTAATCTTTTCTGTATTGATTATGTTGGACGTCTAATTGAATCAGATAGACATAATATATACATAAGGCGCTGAACCACTGGGATAATGCAGTTGAACTTGTTGCAATCATTCATATAATTAAGGATTTGTTAATGCTTGTATAATAAAACTTTATTACGAAGGACTTTTAACTAAGTATTAAAAATTCACTCTCAGCTGCAGCTTGCCTTTCATGGTCTCAGCTAGAAAGCAATTTACTTTTTACAAATTTTCAAAAAAAGTCTTCCTCTATAAAGCTTTATAAATGATTTTCCTTTAGTAAAAAATTTCAGGCATGGGTCTCCCTTCAGAATGGAAAATTTCTGATAAATGAGAGACAAGAAGTAAAAGAGGAAACAGTTTATTTCTACATCTAATATCTAATGTCCTTTCTTATCAGATAGAAGACTCCTTTTTAAAAGTATATTGGCAGGATGTTTATTTTTTTATTAAAAGAGGAGCTCATGCTTGTTTTATAATTGGCTAAATAACAAAAACGTTTAAATATTTAAAACCGGCCTCTTTCTTTCTTAATCCTTTTTACCTGATTTTTACTTTTCTTATATATTTGCTTATGCATTTCTGTGTACTTATACAAACATATATATCATTTGTTCACCACACTTTTAAAAGTCAAATTTGTATTTATTTCTTCTAAATTCTATCCCAGCAGTGGAGCCAGATTTTTTTTTCCTGTCAGGACCAATAGCTGGGCCAAGCAGTATTCATTCTTCTAACCTTTCCTTTGATAAGTTACTTACATATGCATCATGAATATGGAGTTGTTGAATAATAAAATAGTGGCCTGCTATTTTGAATGATTTACTCTCAAGTAACTTCCATCAAATATATTCACACTTACACCAGCTTCTTCATATCCTGACAGGGAGATCCTGAGGCCTGTGTGGGTCCTGTGACAGATGCATAGTAACCCTACTAGCAACAAACTGATTATGGAATACACCATTCTCCTGCACAGAAAGACAACTGAGACTCACTATGCCCTCCATTCTGACTTCAGAGGTTTCTACTAAACTCCATGTCCCAAAAGTAACAATCATTGAATGTTTCAGTCCCAAGAGGGAAATCTTTTTTTGGATTCTCCTCCTAATTCTGTAGGAAGAAGGAGGTATTATTACCGCACCCAACTGAGAAAAGTCTTGTCGGAGAGCACACATATTTGATGAGCCCATCTTTGCAAAGTTTTCAGTATTATTTTACTGATTCTGGAATAAATAGCATAAGAAATAATATCACTGACCTCAACAAATGAGCAATAATTGCTTTGATGATCTATATGATTATTTCTTTGATAGTTAACTTATTATATTAATTTTCTATTGCTGCATGATAGACATTCTCTTCTCATTCCTGCACATGAACATTGAAAGACACAGAAATAATTACACATATTCATAATTATCACAATAAATGTCTGGCTGAAACAGTCACCAAATGGTCATCAACTTTTATTGGTAGAGTTTATTTAGCTAGGGGAATCCAGCTATTATTCTCACCACCTCTGTTCCTTGTTTGTATTTCCCTGACATTCAATCTTCATTGAGCAGGTGAAAACCTCTATTTTTCTTTACTTGAATTATGTCAGAAATTTTCATTTTTGCTCATGATTTGAACCAGGCTTTAGGGCCTAAACAACTTGGCTATGTTTAGACATATTTGGTGTGAGCACTAATAATTTACATTAGTGGATGACTAGGAAATGTCTGTTTCTGTGACCTGTATAGAACTTGGATGGTCTGAGAGAGTGAAAGCTTTTCCCAACACACTAAATGTGCAACTGAGATGAATACTAAACAGAGTCTATTCAAGATGTAATGATTTGGAAAATTACTTAGAATGAGTATTTCTTTATCCTTAGAGTGTTGATGAACATGAATTTTACAGAAGTGTTTTACCTATGTGCTACATATCAACTGAAATCTCTGCAGTCTTTCATTAGATACTGAACCAAAAGGCTTAATTAAAATAGATCTGAATATTTATAATATTGGTGTTTGAGTTACAGAATCTTAAGAGCCTAAGAAGTTTATAGGTTTAAATAATACTCCCTTGTGGTCAAATGTTAATTTAATGTAGACACAAATGGTAAAGATGGCATGGTAATGGGCACTGGAGGAAAGAACTCCACTTGGGATCACCATATTCTCTCTGAGATGTATGTTGTTTCATAGAAACACCTCCCAAATTCTTTAACACATTCAAATGTGAATATGGATTAACTTTATACTGACAGGATTTAACATTAAATGGAAAATAATCAAATTACATACATCTTTTGTTTTCTTACTTTTAGATAAGAACACATTGAAAGAGTATTATCAAGACATTACTTTTCACATACATTCATTAGTAATTCAAAGATTTAGTAGCTGATGGTGATGTTAGTGTAATTAGCAGGAAAAATGGGAGAAATGCATGTTGCTATAGCAATATGTTCATCATGAATGATCTACAGCATAAACACCCAGATTAATTTACAAGATGCCAGGTAGAAAGCTTCATGGCTGACTAGGCTACTCTCAGATGCCACAGTATTTGTTTTTATTAAGTATAAACATTACAGTGGAGCTTTCAAGGTATGTGTGCTTGTCACTGTCAATCACACTGGGGTTGCATTCCCAAAGAGTTTTCAATTCACTTTAAATTTTTAACAGATGAAGGGAAACATTTTTTTCAGAGAATTAAAAAAAAAGAAACATTTACCAGCAGAGATGACATTTTGACACTGAAACAAGCTCAGCAGTCTTCTTGTTCATAGGCAGAGTATGTTTCTGTTTTATCTGCACACTTGTTTTTTAATACCAGCGGTATGGAGTTTTTGATGTGCAAGTGAATTTAAAAATACTGAAATTGGAAGCCATAGTGTTAGGACACCTCTTAAGAAAGCACTTGTGGATATGATCATAAGCTGTATGACATTTTAGCCCATCATAGTTTAGGTTATTACTAGAAACTCAAGGCAAAAAAAGGCATTCTTACCTCATTGGACAGGGAAATGTGATATGTGGATATATATAGGTGTATGTTTATGAGCAAGTCCGAAAGATATGGTTGCCAACTGGATGCTTGTTGTTGATGGTATTTTGGAGCCTACAGCCAAACTCATGGGATAGCAGCAGGAACTCACATTCCTCAGCATGGCCAGTGGAATGGTTCCACAGCCTTGGCCCAAACATAGAGCATGTTCGTGACCTGACTTTCTTATTCTCCCTTGCCTGAATAAGCCAGCTTCAGAGTTTGGCAAAAGTTAGAAGGGGCTGGAATGAAGTGGATGGATCAAGAGAAGAGCTCAGGAATTTTCAAGATAGTGAAGCTTAGATGAGTTCATCTTCATTTCCTTACCATGGACACTTATGGCTCACAGGAAAATTTAGACACTTACGTAGCACGTAAACATAGCAGAAAAAGGTGTGATGTGGGTGGTCATTATATTTTACTGAAAATATATGAGAAGACTCAAAAAGTGGAGATGGCATGTTCTAGTCGGACACTGATAGAGTAGTATCCACTTGTGATGAAAGTCAAGTCACCATATGCTGCCGGAGCACCTGATTTAAGTTAGCCAAGATCATTGTCTTCCTACAACACACAACTTTGAGGATCCCGAGTCCAGAATACTTGATACAGTGCCAAAATGTAGAGGCTAAGACCTTGAAGAACACCAGGAAGAGTAGATTTGTGGTTGTGTTTTTCTTCCAATTTAGAGAACGACTGGTTCTCTGAAACTAACTCCCAACATCTGGATAAACCATGTGTGCTATGTTATTTGGCAAAAGGAATTCTTAAATGTTAAGCCACGCCTGGCATTGACCAGTATCTATGCAGGATTGAGTTTGGGGGCTAGAGGTTGCCAAACCCAATTTTGGACACTGCATTACTTAGGCTACATAGACTGACACTGTGTAGAGGAAATGAACAATAAACATTGTGTCCTTTGGGGTTCCACAAAGGAAAACAATGAACTTGCATCAATCATGGTTCCAATAAAAGATGGGTTGCTTCAGGCTACTGCCCAAATAAAAGCAGTTTCAGGGAGGCAGCCCCTGAAGAGAAGAAACTTTCATTTCTTGCCACACCCCGTTAAGGAGGCAATTGCTGGCCACCAGCGAAGCTGGTGCTAATCTAATCAGGATGTTTTGCTTTGACTTCTGGTGTGGCTTTTTGTCTGGATTGAGGAGAAAGAAAGGAGTTTTTTTTAAAATGCTCCATTTAAAACTTGTTTGTATTGGTTTAAGTGTCTCATTTTCCCCCCAATGCAATTTTTGCCTTAGTAAGACTGGTTTAGGCATTTAGAATTTTTACAATATTACTTAAGGTATCTAACACAGTGGTTCTCAACCTGAGGTAATGTTGCCCTCAGGAGACATGTGGCAATGTCTGGAGATATTTTAATTGAAATGACTGGGTGGGAGGATGTGTGAGTTGTGGAAATATACCGGGAATGGCCAACTATGCTGATAAATATCCAATAATACACAACACATACTCCCAAACAAAAATTTTTATGGTCCAAGGTGTCTTTAGTACCAAGGTTGAGAAACCCTCATCCACTATAATCACATGACAGAATCCTGATATTGATCTTGTGTTCAGTAGAACACTTCTGTTACATCTAGTGCCATAAACTATGGCTTCATTATTAGCAAATGGTATGCATGCGGTGCTTGCAAAGTATGCCAGGTCAAATGCTGAAACAATGTAACAGCAAAGGCAACTGGCTATCTTGTAATAATTTAGATTTTCTTTTCAAATCTATAGTGGATGAAGAAAAAATTACTAAAAACATGATTTCTGAAAAGATGTTTTCACATTCAATCTGCGACTTGAAATAACCATCCTAAAATTGAGAAAATTCTAAATATTCATTTTGTGTCCATATTATTTGGAACTAGAGATAGTTTTACAAACTCTAGTTGGGTGCAATGGAACTTATAATTTATTAAATATTTATGTTGTGAGCTATTTTATATATATATGAATATATAGAGAGAGTCTCTCCAGAGAAAGTCTAACCGTTATTAATACAATGAGAACAGTTTGTGTGGCATCGATGTAACCTGACAGCCAAGGAGAGTGGACTGGAATGTGCATGTGTGAACAATGACGACTTCACTGTACTAATTTGTGGGGGCAGTAGATGCCCTTGAGTGAGCATGTGTACTCTGTGGCCATTATATGCAAAATGACTGGGCAAGTAGAACAACAAATCTGCATCTAACTTTGTATTAAGCTTGAACATTACTCTGTGGAAACTATTTGAATGATTCAGAAGGCCGCAACTATGGGCAACTGGTTGGAAGCTTCATCACAACAATGCACCTGCTCATGCATTACGTCTCATTCAGAGTTTTTTGGTGAAACATCAAATCACCCAGGTGACTCAACCCACTACAGCCCATATTTGGCACCCTGCAAATTCTAGCTTTTCCCCTTACTAAAATCACATTTGAAAGGAAAGAGATTTCAGACTGCTGGTGAGATTCAGGAAAACACAAGGCAGCTGATGGTGATTGGGAGAACTCTGTGAGGTGCCAAGGTATCTACTTTGAAGGGGACTGAGGTGTCATTGTCCTGTGTACAATGTTTCTTGTATGTTCTTCAATAAATGTCTCTATTTTTCATATTACGTGGCTGGATGCCTTCTGGACAAATCTATATATACACACACATATGTGTATATATATTTGCGTGCATCTTATTTTACTTGAAAATTAATAGAGGGCAAAATAAAGTATGTACAATCACCTAACATTATTTTATGTTTGAAATTGTTCTGAAATACAATATTCAGAGGCTTTCTGGTCACTTTCTAGCATATGATAGTATGACCATGAGAATCCTTGGGTATTGATGAGAGAACTGCATAATTCTGTGTACAAATTAGAATATATTACTACCCTTCCTCAGATGTTATCAACTAAAAAGAATTATTTAATGGTTATCCATAATTTGTTTCTGTTTGAGAATTGTAATGTTGGTAAAGAAAAACAACATCTAAGTTAAGTCATTAAGATAGCCCATAATTATAAATCACAGGGTTTTTTCTAATTTAAAGCTCTTAAATATTTTGTTTTATTTGGTACACAAAGATATGGATTCTACATAGATAGAATTAGAAAAATTATCAATTCATGCATAAGCATTCATATTTTAATTAAAAAGAAACATAATTATTATAATTCTTTATGATACGTATGTACATATGCCTAAAATTGTGTTGGTGCCACACACTATCCTTATATAAAAGTACTATAAATAGTCAAGATGTTACCTAAATAAATCAAATATTTTTCAGATATTAAAATCATCAACTTACATACCTGTTATTCCTCAAAAATGTAAAAAATAATAGTCGAACTCACTCACTTATTTGTAAAAAAAAAAAGGTACATTTATAAAGCCCAAATATATTTTCATCTAAAATTCCAAGCTCTGTGTCTTAAAATGTTGCTTTTCACCTACCTAAAGAGTTTTATGATGGAGTAAAAAATGCTCTAGATATCACAGGCAGCATATATAGCTGAATCTACAGAGTAAAAGAGATCTGCATGATTAGATTTTATTGTATATGTTCCTGAGATGTCACAATGACATAGTGAACTAGAGTGTCCAGGCATGGTCTCTCTATATAACTCAGATGGGCAAATAAACTTAAAGATTCCGTTACAATGAGAACCTTGGATGAACTTTGTCTATTTGTTTGAACCATATTACAACCTCACCTAGAGCACAGTTTATACTGACACTGACTTCCCATTCTCTACATCGAAGCTATACTCTGTTGCCTGGAACAGAGCTTAAAATGTAATTGGTGGTAGGTATTAATGAAGAGCAAAATGCGTTGCACAAGACCCTGTGAAACATCAATATTTAAGTTCTGAATGAGGATAGGGAGGTAATTAAAGAGACGTAACAAAAGCATCCAGGGAATTGATAAGAAAATAATAAAAGCACAGAAGAAGGGTGTCATGGAGACCAAGAAAAGTGATGGTACATTTATATAATGGAACATTACACAGTAGAAAGAAAGAAGGAGCTCCCACCCTTCACAACAGCATGGATGGAACTGGAGAGCATTATGCTAAGTGAAATAAGTCAGATGGTAAGGGACAAATACCATATGATCTCACCCCTAAGTGGAATCTAATCAACAAAGCAAACAAGTGAGCAAAATAGAACCAGAGACTTGGAAATAAAGAACAAACTGACAGTGACCAGAGGAGTGGAGGCAGAGGGCAGGTGGATTACAGTGGAAAGAAGGGGAAGGGTCAAGTCAAGGGACATGTATAAAGGACCCATGGACAAAGACAATGGGGGGCAATTGAAAGTGGAAGATGGGGGGAATGGGTAGGACAGGGGAGAGTAATGGGAGGGCATGGTGACAACTGTAATTGAACAACAATAAAAACATTTTTTTTTTAAAGAAGAAGAAAGATGATGCCACAAAAGCTCTTGGATCACATACTTTTTCTGCAGCTTCATCTTTACAAGTTGAGGTTTTGATGATGGTATCATTTAGGGGCAATCCACCAGGGACTGAAACCTCTAGTACTGTGTAAGTCAAAATGCTCTGCAATAAGTTTAACAAGGTAGATGCAGGCTAGTGATGATCAAGAAGACTAGAAAAAGAACACTTCCATGATCTGTAACTAATGTGTGGTTGTCACCTAGATCTCTATAGCTTTTGGTGCTGTGTAGACAGACCGGATTCTAGAGAAAAGTGGGATTGAAAAACCATAATGGAAAAACATACAATAAAAAAATAAATTAAAAAAAGAAAAAACATGGCTCAGTTACACACACATGTGGATATATTTATGTGTATACAAATGTATGCACTTCCCTTAATTTAATGGAAACCAATATTTTAAAATAAAATTATCTAAAAAATATTTTGAAGGATCTTTAAATAGAGACAATTTTTTGTGTGTTTTATTGTGGCAAGATGGCAATCAAACATCAATGCACACATATCATTAGGTATTGTTATAATTGATTGGTATGATTATCTCTCAATACATTCATTAAACACTGATAACATAAGTACAATACATGGTATATGCTAAAAACAGTCTTTTCATTGTTATGGTTACATTCAGCTAAACTCATAGATATTCAGCTCCCTTTAGGCAAATGTAATGCTTACTTGAGAAAGTGCTTGAAAGGATTCCAATGAAAACAAAGCAGGTGCTGTTAAATTCCACAGTAAAATAAATCACATTTTAAAACTACATTCCCTCCTTTACACAATCCAAAATGCGTAGTCTCCCTCAGATAGCAAAGGAAATATTAAAATTTACTTAAGCAAGACTTTTACTACTTCCTTTGGTTGAAAACTTTTAATATTCTGAAAAGTTTACATGTGTTTCCAATTTCCAAGGCAATGTATTTAATTTCAAACCAATTCATAGTTTCTTTACAATAAGCATAGGAAGATGAACCTGATTCTGAAAATCAAGCTTGAATCTTAAGACTTTATTCATAAGAATAGTGAAGTAGGGCAGCTGTTATTTCTGTCTATTAGATAAGAAAAGAGACAGTCTCACCTATGAAACTGTCATAGACATTTACAGTTCTTTTAATAAGCCATAGAAGATGTTTTTAGAAACCTTACTATTTTTCATCTTACAAAATAGAGAATGGTGTTTACTAAACTTTTACTTTGTGTACTCTGCTTCAAGTATACTTGTGTTCATTGTATAGATGTCAACCAGTAAATGAAGATCTAAACCACTTTATGGGCCAGGCCCATTATGTTTATTATAGCCTCTGATGTTTATTCTTGTGTTTTGAGCTGCATGTTAGTGAATTCATTTTATAGATGACAACACTGATATCCAAAGCTAAAGGTAACATGCTTGATATTCTTTAGGTCATATGGTTAGTAAATGACATAACTGGGTTTTGCCTCATCTGGCTGACCCCACACATCATTCCTTATTGAATCCTCTAAACCCTATTTACAAAGTACCAAATGAGCAAATAAGTTTGAGTCTTGTTTATGAATGAATTTCATTTGAAGATATCTTATTAATATAGTGGCATGAAATCATCTTTAAAAATTAATAGAATAGCTAATATCTGTGTTTTTGCTTATAGAAATAACAGATCATACATACTATTTTTTCTATTTTCTAAATTGAGGTATGATTGGCATATATTAGTTTCAGAAGCGCAACATAATGAGTCAAAACCTGCATACATTGCAGAATGATCACCATAACAAGTCTGGTCAACATACATTCCCATATGGAATTACTAAATTATTTTTGTCATCAGTTTTAAGTAAGAATTTTAAACATAATACATGTTTTTGTAGTGGCCAATTTCTTAGTATGTACCCTGGATATTTATAATTTTGATAGAAGCTTGAAAGTTAAATATAAATATACAAAAATATAAATGTAAAGTAGTAGAAAACTTATCTTCTTGGTCAATATACTAGGAACATATATTAGGGCACTTTTAAAAGTTGAAATTGTTAATTGATTCCTAAATAGTTAGGTATAGTAGGAGGAATTATAGACTTTATCCAAATTATAGAATTCTCAGATAATAGTCCAAGATATCATATTTTAAAGAAAGTTATTAAAAATCTAAATACTTGTCTTTGGCTATCTCAGGTAGGAGCCTGCCAGCTACTGAATAGTATTATTCTGCAGGAACAGTGAGTAAATAAAAGCAGTTCATTCCTCAGCCTGGAAATTGCTTGGACAAATCAGTCTTGACCACTTGCTTACATAGAAATATATCTAAAGAATGATTTTGTTCAGCATGTTAGTGGGCATTGTAGTCTACCTTACATACAAGGGGAGACCCCCCAAATGGAATTATCTTCTGGAGGGTGGGACCCTTGTAGGGCAGGCTTCCATGCTAGATGAATGTTGTAGGAACTCATCAAGCAGTTTATCTGCTGGCATTGTTGTGAGAGGCTGTGAGAGGCTTCAGTGAAGTGTTTTTGAAAACTCTTTCAACATGTTAGTTCATTCACGATGGGTGGTTTATGAACGTACTTGTCCACATTAGGCTTAGTGTTCAGCAGTTTTTGACCAAAACAGCACGACGGCCATGTGCCATCCTCTGTATTCATCTAGTTTCACCCAGAGAGACTTTTTTGTTTCTGGGATGAAAACAGTCTTCAAAGGGATGCATTTTCCTGATGTGGAAGAGGTGAGACGAGCAAACAAAAAATGCAGAAGCACTAAAAGGCATCTGAATTGACTAGTCCAAAAGCTGTTTTCAGCAGTGGAAAAAATGTCTTGATAGGTATATTGCATCGAATGGAGAGTACTTTGAAGGTGACTGAAGTTTAAATATGTAAAAATAAATACACAATTTTTTTATAAATAAATTCCTTTGCCCCCGCCCCTTGTATAGTTTACTCTTGATTCAGTTGTGTAGCAGCCATGTATTTTCAATGGAATTGATCTGATTCCAAGTCCCACAGGTGGGACCAGACAAGTCTAAATGAGGATAATTTTGTCTTCCTTAACATTGTGATTGCTTCTGGAAACCTTGGCCCAAGCCGATTAGCAGATGGCATCTCATTGCCACATACTGATTAGGGTGGGCAAAGGACCTAAGCTAATCCAGTGATAACAAAGCTCCGGTTGTAGGAGACACTCTCTCTCTCTTCTGTTATGTTAACCAGATGGCATGTAGCCTAGGTAGGGTTGGCAGCCCTCTCCTTGCCACCAGGAGGGCCAGTTGAGTAGAAAGCCCAACAGGTGGAAGTGAGCAGTTCAAGGAAGTTGCAAAGAAGCAGATCTTCCCTGATAAAACTCTCTGTGTGGCTCTTCCCACCTCTGCACACTTAACTTGTATAAGACTCATTATTTTTGCTCTTTTGTTTTTGTTTTTTTAATATATTTTATTGATTATGCTATTACAGTTGTCCCGTTTCTCCCCCATCATTCCCCCCACCCTGCACACCCTCTCCCACCCACATTCCCCCCTTTAGTTCACGTCCTTGTGTCATAAGTTCTTTAGCTTCTACATTTCCCATACTATTCTTACCCTGCCCCGGTCTATTTTCTACCCACTATCTATGCTACTCATTCTCTGTACCTTCCCCCCTCTCCTCCTCCCACGCCCCTGTTGCTAACCCTCCATATGATCTCCATTTCTGTGGTTCTGTTCCTGTTCTAGCTGTTTGCTTAGTTTGCTTTTATTTTAGGTGTGGTTCTTAATAGCTGTGAGTTTGCTGTCTTTTCATTGTCATATTTTTGATCTTCTTTTTCTTAGATAAGTCCCTTTAACATTTCATATAATAAGAGCTTGGTGATGATGAACTCCTTGAACTTGACCTTATCTGAGAAGCACTGTATCTTCCCTTCCATTCTAAATGACAGCTTTGCTGGATAGAGCAATCTTGGATGTAGGTCCCTGCTTTTCAAGATTTCAAATATTTCTTTCCAGACCCTTCTTGCCTGTAAGGTCTCTTTTGAGAAATCAGCTGACAGTCTGATGGGAACTCCTTTGTAGGTGACTGTCCCCTTATCCCTTGCTGCTTCTAGAATTCTCTGCTTCATTTTAATCTTGGCTAATGTAATTACAATGTGCTTTGATGTGTTCCTCCTTGGGCCCAACTTCTTTGGGCCTCTCTGAGCTTCCTGGACGTCCTGGTAGTCTATTTCCTTTGCCATATTGGGGAAGTTCTCCTTTATTATTTGTTCAAATAAGTTTTCTATGTGTTGCTCTTCTTCCCCTTCTGGGACCCCTATAATTTGGATGTCATTCAGCTAAAAGCCTCCTATGAGGTTATTGAATTTAACTCCAAATTCATTTTTTTCCCTCTACCTTCTCAATTTATCAGTTGCCCCAAGCCTTCTGATTCTTTCTCCTAGACATTCCCGTTTTTATCCCTTTCTCTCCATCTCTACTGGCTTAATTTGGGTCCTTCTGTTTTCCTGTCTACATTGCGGCACTAGGTTGTTAGTGTAGGTCTCTTTAATTCTAATTTACTTAGGAACTTAAAAGTTTTTTGAAAGCTTCTACTGCTTCCAGGGTAATGCTAAAATTCTTCAAGAGTCATCAGGAAACTTTGGCCCTTTCCTCTTTGAAAATCCATCCTGAAATCTAGCATGGATTGCTCTGGTTGTCTGAATGTAATATATGCTTTATTCTTTTAGGATCTTTGCCTATTTATCTTCTGGAATACTCTGACCCATTTTTGACTGAACAGTTCAGCTAAAATACCACTTCTCTGGTAAAGAGTTTCTTCATTCCTTTTCTTTCCTGCACGGCTAGTTGCTCATTCTTCAGTGTTCTCATCCACTTTATGCACACACTTGTCAATACTTTCCACATTGTGCTGTAATGATTTGTTTACAGTTTGATCTCCCCTCTAGACTGTGTGACGCATTAAGGGCCGGGTCTGGATGAAGACATTGTTTTCCTCCCAATTCAGCCTAAGGCTCTACACATAGTGCACATTTAATAAATGTTTGCTGATTACGTGAATAAAGGGCTGAATTAGTCTCCATGGTTATTATTTCAAAACATACTGTCAGTACACGCCCATGTGCATCATCCTAAAAATGAAAACAATTCAAAAGGACCTGGTACCTAATGTCTTATGTTTCACAGGTTTTTCTTCCTGGACTTTAAAACAACTATATGCAGAGCTATTGCTTGTTAGGTTTTCTAAATTTAGTCTCATTTTAAGAATTATAATTTTCATTTTTTTTTCCCCAGAAAGACTTCTCTTAGTTCAAACTGAAGCAGAGCCAAAAGACAAGAGGAGGTCCCAGGTCTACTTGTCTGTATTTACTTGGTCTAAAATAGAACTGGACTTTTGTTATATGAGGTTTTTATATGATTTGAGGAAAAAAACGTTTTAACCTGCTGCTTTGTTTGAACAGTGATGGCGAAAACTAAAAATAACACAACATTCCAAATGTGTGTATGGAAATTAAAACACAATTTTGGGCAATTGCTGTAAAAACTTCCACTCTCTTTATACACCTTTAGACATAGCCGGAGCCAGATCTGCCCACAAAGGAGACGTTTAACTGATAGGTCCTCTTTATGAAAGGCCTTTTCCAGGGGCCACATCTTGGGGGGTTTGGGGAAGGGAAGTGTGTGGTTCTGTCTAAATTTCATCCAGGACTTCTCTCCCCATCTGACCCTGGAAATTGCTGCAATTTTAGCTTCCTGTGGTAGGCAGTAAAAAAACTAAATCAGAAATGATAGAAATACTCTTACACTCAACCAAGTAAAGGGAGTTTCTAAGCTTCCTATGCTAGAACCGACCGTGTATTCATAAACAACACAACATAATTCTAATTTGTACAGCAGCCATCAACCATAGTAATTCAAACTTCTCTCTGGATGAGACTTGTAAATAGCTTACCATCAAGAATTACTGTTGGTGACCTATGTTTTTATAGCTCATTTTAAAAATAAAAGAACTACGTTTATTTGTAGGACACTATTCAGAAAACCTCTCTCCAAAAGAGATATCTGAAATAGAGTTTGTAGAACAACAGTGTGAATGGAAGGTACAGGGCAGGAGAAGCCATTTGAATAGATTGCCATAAAAAGAAAGGTCACAGTGATTCAGCCAACTAAGTAGGCCCGAACTAAGAATACCCGTCGGACTAAGATGGCTTTGATGGAAGATGACAAATGAGATTGACAGGGGCATCTGAACCTTGCAGCTGTTTCATTTCAGGCATTCTTCTCCAGGATGGCTACTGAATGGATTTAAGTAGCTGCAGACAGCAGTCATTTAAGGAAATGGACACCATGGCAAAATCATCTTAGAATGCAGTGGAGAGCAGACGGTCAGTTTGGCCAGAAAATGTAGATCCCAGACATTCATCAGCTTAGTCCCTCTCCTCTTCACTGGTATTCCTTAACACCCTTTATTGGTTTACCCATTACCTGTTCTAAAGTTAGGTTGTTTAAATGTCTTAGGTGCTAAAAGTCTTGCACTGGAGCAAAGCATTGTATATAATATAAACACCATAGGTGTTGCAGTCAAATGTTTTTAATCATAGGTCTTCTTCCCTTTTCTGGCTCTGTGGCTCTGGGCAAGTTCTTTGCGGCTCACATTTTTAATCTGTAAAACAGGAATAAAAATAATAATGCATACTTTATAGGCTTAGTAGAGGACATATTAAGTATTATATATAAATGGATAGGCACACTTTGAATTCTCTTTTAAAAAATTCTTATTTATGGTAAATAATATTATGTTGGCTTTCAAACTTTATTTAATAACTAGACATTTTCATTCAAAGACATATTACAGCATCTATCAGTCTATCCACAGATACACACACGTATACATATAAAATACATAACATATCACATATGTTATATACCAGTGAAAAGCAGTGTGTTACTATAACTATAATTTATAATTTCAAATTAAATTATTTTGAAGGCACAATGAGAAAAGTAAGCTTGCTGTGACAAAAATAAAAATTAGATAGAAAAACAATCATAACAGACAGTTATTGGGGGTATGCTGTGCCCTGGAGATCTAAAGAGTGAATGATCTCTTTAGATCTCCACATCATTTTAAGAGGCAGTTACTGTTACCCACCATCATTTCCATTTTACACAAAAGGCAATGGGCCTAGCCAAGCAAATCCATTTTTCTACATCATATAGTGAAGCAGGGGGTCAGTCTTCCAGCTCAGGCAGTGTGCTACTAGGGCCTACGTCTCTTCAGGATCCCACAACCTTTGCAGCCAAACTGCTTTATATTTTGTTTCTATTAAGAGTCACTGATAATGTTGGAAAGGGGATAACTAGTAGCAAATTGTCAGAAAACTTAAATAGTTTTCATGAAATCTCTGAAGACTATTTAACTATATCAATATATAAAATTTAAAGGAGATTATTAGGATATTTCCTTTTCAAAGTTAAAGCACTAAAATTTCTAAAGACTTTCATCTCCCCTGAATGGTAAATGTTAAATTTGCATGAATTAGTGTGTGGGTTTCCTAGCCATTCATTAACTCATTAGTTATTTCATCCAAATAGATTTTTTTGAACACATTATGTGGCAAGTTAATCTTTATTGTTAGATGAAAAATTATTTTCAAGTATAGCTTTAAACATTATGATATTTTGAATTAAATTATTAAATTTTTGCTGAATATGTCCAAAAGTAAGGCTATAATTTTATTACTAACATTTTATATGAATCTTAGTTATATGATAACTCTTCATTATTTCAGCTCATTATAAGTTCATTTGAAAGATGTTTAACTATTGTGTTTTCAGGTCAGGAAAATTTAGGGGGTGATTTCTTATTTCATGTAATATCTCAAAATTATCCTATGACCATGGAGCTCCCAGTAAATCTGTGTTAAAAATTAGAGTTTATAATTCAGTGCTCAAATCAGCACACACAACACAAAGAAGTTTGTCAATAAAGTTAACAGTTTTTATGACAAGATCTCACAATATCTGCAAGATATTGGTGATTGTATAATGAAAATGAAGATAAGTTGCACACTTTATAAAGAAAGTCATTGGAAGAGATAATGCATCCTACTTTTTGAAAATGTCTTTTTCCTTGGACATCTACTGCCCTTGACATATGAAGAATATCTATCTATGCATCTGTGTGTGTATGTATGTATCTACCTATATTCAGTGCTCAATCTGAAATTGAGTACTACATCTATTAGCCCTGATTTATTTCCTCTCTACTACTTTGAATAACTTTTATATACTCTTTTTGTTGTTCTGTTATAAATATACACCAAATTAGCTTTCGCGTTCTTCATTTCCTCATTCTCAGTTACCTTTGAGTGATGGTTACAAATGATTCTCAAAATGGAATACTCAAAAGAAGAATCAGGTGGAGTTCTTATAAAACATGTGGGTGTCCGGATCCCATTTGCAGAGGTTCTGACTTTGCAGGGCAGGGCAGCAGCCCCAGAATCTATGTTTTTAAAATGTGCTTCACTCATTCTAATGGAGGTAGTCTTCCTGTGAACACATTTGGGAAATTCCTGCTGGAGTGAATGTGTGAAAATGTCAGAAAAAGGTAGGTTGGCATATTACAGACATGAATATGTTGAATTTCCAACACTAGAAAATATTGAAAGTCTGTGACTTTAAACTCTTAAAAAGATAAAAAGAATGACTTCTTATATGGGGGAAAATTGCTTCTAATTTATAGACCTTATAAAACAGAAGAGAGAGGCAAAAATGTCGAATATACTTGTTCAGGATAGTTGCTGTAAATTAGTTACGAATGTAAATATTGTACCTTTTCATCCAAAAAACCTTAAACTATTGGGTGGTGTCCTAGATTTGTTTCTGTGTGTGGGTGTAGTTTTTCTCTCCTGTTTATTCTTGTCATTCTTCTTTCTCCCCCAAGAATATTATAGTGAATAGAGGGCTATGACCCCATTAGGGAAAAAATGTATGTGTGTGAGGAACTCCTAGTTATGATTCAATAGAGATGTCTAGAGTTTGCATTGTATAAAGCACTGATTTTATTAGACTTTCAAAATGGGTATAAATTTAGAAATATGATTTTCTTGGGATCAGTTCAATTTTTCTAGGATTTAAAATTCCTCCTGGTTTTCCACAGATTTTTTTGAAGTTTTAAACATCTCCAATCTGATTTTATATATGTATCAGAATGCTCAGGTGAGGTCAAACTAAGATCCCTGGAAAAAAATTTTCAAATATCTGTTTTTCCAAGGATATTTGTATAAAGATTTATTTACAATTAAAATATAGCCAAAGGCTCTATAACTATAAAAATCAAAATGTGTTTTTCTAAAAATTAAAAAAAACATATATTATGCCTATTCTTAGCCAATTTTATCACAGGTTGCCTGGATATAAGTCAGTAAAATTATGAGTAAAGTTTTGGAGTTTATGAATTAGACAGTAATACACATCCAACAACCTATTTTCTATTAATGATCTTTAAAATTTGACTGTACATTCTGCCTCTAGAATAACAGAGAAAATGTTTAATAATTGAAATCAAGCTGGTTGAGTTTATCTACTCAATGAGGAATTTCTTTTTGCCATAATTTAGTTTAAATTATTTTTATAGAGCTGGGATTTTCTTTACAACCACAATGCCTTTTTATAATACTGCTTTTTGGATTTTATTCTGAGGCAGAAATTTTTAATTTAAACATGATCTGTTGTATTTACTCTGAATGCCAATATATTGTGCATTGCCCACGATGTGACTCTTTCTTTCTGCTATTCAGAATTAAATAAACCAAGACGCAAGACATATCTTCAAACCACAACAGTTTATTTATAAGAAGAAAGACAGCCCTTCAAACTTTCCACAGGAATTTTAAAAATCCATTGGGAACTCAAAGCCTCTACTTTCTTTCCATTCATATAATTTTGGTTTTGGCTTAACACTTAGCACAATATTCACTTCAAAAGAATATCCCTTGCATTTAAAGTAAACAATCATTGTTCTACACAGACTTTTAATTTTTCCCCTTCTGTCCTTTGCCACTTTTCCTCTCTTGTTCCAGTTCTTTGCTAACACTACATCCAGAGTATGCCAGATATAAAACCCCTTTTTAGTTTGTATTTTTATATGAAGACTAACTCATGAAACATAAAATTGTTACATTTTGTATCATTTCCAATTACTTCTGACATCTATAGTTTTTTTTTTTTAACATTTTACAATGATACTTTGATTATAGGAGATGAGATAGGACAAAATAACTGCAATTAGAATGAAATGGACTCTGGCTTTAGAAAGGAAAACTCAGTCTGAATATGATGCAAGGCAAGCAGGTTTCATTTTAGGTTCAAATTCTTTGGGTCTGAGTAAGTTAAAACATATGATCTAGAGTGTCTGTGGTCTTATCCACAGTAGATCTCAAAAAATTACTGCAAACCTCACTTTAAGAGGCATCGTCACCAATGACCAAGTGAGGGTAAGTAGCAAAGAATCATAAATTTCAAAGTTTCATCTCCTGTTCCTCTGTCTCAAGAACAAATTTACAAAGCACACAGACTATGCTTTGATCGCTAAGGCTGTTTGGAATGCATAAAGGTTCTCCCCTTTTTTCACCCCTCTGGAGTCCTAGACTGCTGAAAGTTTACTTCAGTTTCACACACTGAAAAACCTGAAATCTTGCACTTCATATTGAGAAGTCACACTCAGCCAGTACCGTATATGTGATCTATGTGTGTTTTGGTAAAAGATAAAATTGTTATCATCAAAAGATATGTATCATCATTTATGAAAACACAAAACTTGCTAAATGAACAAAGGGTTTGCTTTCATAGTGAACATATAAAGAGTCATAAAATTGTTTTATTAAAAAAAAACACCCTATTGACTGTTATAGAAGGTACTGTTGTAGGTGCTAGACATGTACGGTCTTGGTCCCTAGGCAGTTTATTGCTTTGCTGCCTTTATTCTTCCCTGCAGGTAACAGCCTAAGTCACTGGGACATATACAGGTGTTCCCTATCTTACTTAACATTCTATTTCCAAAATCCTTTTGCAAGCAGAATCTTATCTGCATTTAAATATGTAATTTATAGTTCTGATTTGTAATTCTATACTTTATATAATATAAATGTGTAAATATATATGTTGACACTTAAAATAAAAATTTTAGTGTCGCATATTTACATGCAGGCTTTTCCCATGTGGAAATCCTATATTTATGGTACTTACTATTATTTTCTCAATATGTTCTAAATTGACACATATTTATGGACTGGTCTTGCCTTCTTGCTTTCATTTGATCTCTCTGAAATCATGATTATAATGCAATAAAAGAGAGGTAGGAATAACCGAAATACCATTGAAATAACAGGAGCTTGTACAGAAAGAATTCATAGGGCGCAGGAAGAAAAAGACTTCTTTGTGGCAGCTACTATATTTCCTGTGACTTTGCTTCCTGCTACTTATGCCTGCAACCAACACCTTTATGTGTCTTGAGAAATCCAATATGTTACCTCCGGCTTTCTTTCATATGCAGTGGAGCTCAATGTTTAAGGTCATGGACTCAGTAGTCAGACCATTTTGCCACTTCCTAGCTAGGTGACCTCAGGAAAGAAAATTTACCTATTTGTGGTCTGGTTTTCTTACCTGAAATATGGGATTAATACTATCATTAATTAAGTCCAAGCAGTATAAAGTTTTACAATTAACTTTTGTGAAGTCAGGTTCAGTCTTGCAATTGATGCAATGCTGTGATTTAGTTGGTAACATTTCCGCCAGTAGGTGGTGGGTGATGTGATGGCATGCCGAAATGATCAATATTGTGATGGAGTATAACAATCGTAACACCCTTTCAGCATTCTGCCAAAGATTAGGTGAGTTAATGCAAACGAAGCACTAGCACAGTGCCTGGCAATAACTGTCAACTCTTATATAGTGAGCCTGACGGAAATGTCACTTAAGGCTGAGTCTGCGAGAGGGGAATGTTGTGTGTGTCCTTAGTAGAAACTGCTAGAATGCAATTTCTGTTACTACAGAACTCAATTGGGGGTAGGGAGAGGGTGGTTATTTGCTCCAAAAACCTAGAAGTAGGAATTTAAATTTTTAAAAAAAATTTTATTTATTTATTTTTAGAGAGAGGGGAAGGGAGGGAGAAAGAGAGGGCAAAAAACATGAATGTGTGGTTGCCTCTCATGGGGACCCCACTGGGGACCCGGCCTGCAACGCAGGCATGTGCTCTGGCTGGGAATTGAACTGGCAACCCTTTGGTTAGCAGCCCACGCTCAATCCACTGAGCTACACCAGCCAGGGCAGGAATTGAATTTTTTATTTTTAATAACTATTAGACTTTCATGAATGTAGTTTATATTTAGTTAATATTTGTAAAGCATAAAACCCCTTTCTTGTTTACTTAATCTCTTATATATTGACAAAATAAGTATTAAAGAATCTTATAATTGGTAGTTGAAAAAGAATTACCTACTTAAATGTGTGTGCTCCCCATAAATAAGTGATATTTCTATTTAGCCATGATTTTCTAACCCTCTTATAAGTATGCTCCTTTAATGGACACTTTTAAAGTTTCCTTGCATTAGTATGATATCTGTGAATATGACATATAGGAGGAATGGAATATCAAGTAGAATTTACTTATAAATTTACCAAAGCTTTTTATTAGATCTCAAGCATAGAATCAGATCCATTTTAATGGATGTCTTACATTATGTCTTGCATTACATAGGTGTCTTACATTTGTTTTAAATCTTCAGTTTATACATATACTTATATTTCTTTCTTCTCTTTCAGCACCATCAAAGACCTGGGGATTCTGGGTAATCTCACTTTCTTTTACTGTGTATGTGGTATACCATTGCATCTATTGTTTCTACATAATTCTTCCAAGAAATTCCTCCTGCACAAACTTTTCCTTCAGGAGAAGGCAGCAATTCCATACATTCATTTAAGAGAATGTAAAATAATTGGCTTTCTTCAGACTCCCAAATGGGCCTACGATAAATTTCGGGTGGCCAGGGCCTATAAGAAAGCAGAGAGTACTCAAAAGTAGTGCCAAGCTTGGAATAATGAAAAAAAAAAAAAAATAGATTGAAGTGCGAGGGAACACTGGTAGGTTTGGCAATGAGGATGAGAGTTTCTAACTCTGTATCAGGGTTAACAAACTTTTATTTTAAAGCACTATTTAAAAATTTGTTGGTCATTTGGTCTCAGTTAGCAACAACTCAACTCTACCACTTCAGCTCAAATGCAGCCATAGCCTATTTGAACAAATATGCATGACTGCATTGCAATAAAACTTTATTTATAAAACTTCTGATGGGCAGAGTGCCAGACAGATCTTTTGGGGCATAGTTTCCGGAGTCCTATTCTACAGAAAGACTTATCTTTATATTTTAAAGTATTTACTAAAATATATTGACCACATATTATTTGTCTGGTACTATAATAAAAAAAAATCTCAAACTACATTTCTGCCCCCAGCTTTTGTTTACCTTTCCACTTAGCCTACAATTGTATGTCTTGTTTTGTTCCTATAGTTGTCGATTTTAACCATGACAGGCATTTCTGACAAGAGCTAGTCCACATTATTTCAGTATGGATTTGAGCCACAGGTAGATCTTGGAGAGTAATTTTTATATTGGATAAGCTTTTTTGAAAAGTTGGAATTAACATACTGAGGAGAGAGAAACAGATGGTGCCATTGTGATAAAGCATGCTTTTCATACATGAGTTGGATTTTCTTCCTCTTCATCTGCACAGTTCTGTTGAAGACCAAGAGGTTGAGTCCTGCATGATATTTGGAGGCCAAAAATAGGTTTTATGTTGGGCTAACTGGGACTCTATATTACTCATTTTTTTTTTCATTTTTGGCAGATGTCCTAATTATCTATAGTGAAGTAAGTTTGAGTTTCTAAATCTTTCTGAGATCATTTAATTTGCCTTAGAGTACATAGTATCCTACAGAATTGGTAGTCAACAAATGTTTGTCAAAATAATTAACATAGTTGTTTTATTTATTTATTTGTTTTTATCCTCACCTGAGGACATTTTTTCCCCATTGCTTTTAGAGAAAAAGAAAGGGAGAGAGGAAGGGGAGAGAAAAACATACATGTGAGAGAGAAACATTGATTGGTTGCATCTGTACTCGTCTGGACCAGGGATCACACGTGTCCAGACTGGGAGTTGGACTCAGGTATGCATCCAGACAAGGAATAGAACCCACAACCTTTCAGTTATGAGATGATGCTCTAACCAACGGAGCCACACCAACCAGAGCAACATGGTTGTATTATTCAAGATGTCTGAGGTTTGCTCTTGCCTTGTATATGTAACTAACGTTATACCAAGGCATTAGATCTGAGTTTCATTTTTTTCTTCAACATGTTTACTACACTGTTTTTTCCTCCCAATGGGAGAGGAAGGGGCAAACTTAGTGAGGCACGTTTTATTCCATCCCTACAGAATGTATAAATACTTATGACATTAATTTTTCCACAGAATTATAACTCACTATTTCCTTCTTTGAACTAGCTATTAGCACTCCTGCAAAGTTCTTAGACAATACAAAACTTCTTTAAAAGTCAAAAATATTTATTTTTATTCATATAATACACAGTTAAGCATCATGTATGTTTTTGTTCTTTTTCTGCCTACTACTGTTTATGAATTAGATATTAGTATTGTTTCTATGATTAGATGCTTCTTAGGCATTTGTCTTAAATTAAATTTCCATATGTTTAAGGCAGTGACTTAGTAATGCAGAATTTTGGCATTTGCTTATATTTTATTCCATTGCAAACTTCTATAGCATCTGTAATTATTTAATGATCAAAACAGTTACTTGATCTTGTCAATATTGCTATTTCTAACTAACATATGAAAATGGAGATGTCCTTTTCTTCACCACATATTAATTATCACAGTAAATTGAAAAACAGAATAAAAACATTTTCATTCTCAAATAGGTATTGCTTGTCATCCCAACCTGAGAAGCAGTTAAGTGAAGAAATATTACTTTCCCAAAGAAAAAAAAAGCAAATTTACACTTAGTATTTGAAATTCTTCTGATTAAAAACTCACCTGGAAGTTAATAATAGTTATAATTTCCATGTCTCTAGCAAGGGAAGAGAACAGTTGCAAGAGCTCTGGATCTTCCTGGTCTAGCAGCCATTAAATTTTGGTTGAAACAACCACAATGATGCCTATTAAGGACCCCTGAACACTTTGCAGAGGCTCAGTAATAACAGTAACAACACAGGCTGGTTTTGACACTGCAGAAACTTGCTCTTTATCCATTATCTAACCCACTTAAAATATCTTAGCACCCAAAAGTTGTAGGAAAGAAAGATAGGAGCCACCTTGAACTAAAATGAAAGTTGGGGTATCCTATCATCAATTGAAAGGGATTTCCAGAGAGTGAGGAATTGTTAGATTATGAAATTGTCAGATACTCTAAAAGTTGTGGAGTCATGTATTCATTCACGAAATGCACAGAAATGTGCACAGTTGGCTCCTACTTTGGAACAAGCCAGTCCTCCTTTTGGGTGCTATAAAATGTGCAAATACTTCTTGGTCCAGGTAATCCTGCAGTTCATGCCATGAACTTCCGTGCACACATGGTCTTGGCATTGTGCCTCCTAATATTCGAAGAATTGTCTGCCAATAAAAAATAATATAGTGCTATCTATTTTGAGCAAACAGAGATCACTGAGAAGTTAGGAAAGCTTTATAGATCATATGAAACTTAAGACAAACTTTGAAAGGTATATAGAGTTTAGATGTGCAGAGAAGGGGGAGACCAGTTAAAGTGAAAGGTAGCCTTATTTGCTGAAAAGCAGTATAAATAGACACAAGATAGGAAAAAAATGAATCAGTGTGGTTGGCTGCATTTTATGGAGACTTGAAAACTTTTGGGAATTAGTTTTTAGCACATGGTGTAGAATTATGACAATGACTGAAGAGCTTTTCAGTAAATTAATTTTTTATTTTTTGCTCCTGAGCGCATTTCCCAAATTTCTTTGCTGCTATTTTAACCATGTGACTGATTCTGGAGAATGGAATGTGGACAGGAAGCCTGACTTATAAAAACCTCTGGTGTGATCCACTACTTTTTCTCTTTCCCATTTGCCGATTTGACTTTGGGTCCAAGCAGAAAATCACGGTACCCCTATCTGTGTTCCTAAGGAACTACATGGAGCAGAAGCCTTTCTCCATTTTCAACTGGAATTTTCATGAGTGGAAAATACATTTCTATTGGGATAAGCTACTGAAAGGATTGTTATAGGAGCCTGCTAATCCAAGAACCTAATGGTCCAGGCTAAGGTGTTCAACCTTAATCTCATAAAAGTCACAAGGCTTTTGGGAAAAAAGCCAGAAGGACGAAATAAATGTTTTAATAAGATCAACGTGACAGAAGAAACAGGACAAGTAGAAAGAGAGATAGTTTGTATGTAGCCTTCACTATGAGAGGGAAGGTAATTATTTCAAGGCTAAGACAAAGGAGAACCAAGGGGATCAAGCCCCAGAGGGTAAATGAAGAGTGAGTTCCATGTAACTGATTTCAAAGTTACTAAAAATCTCAGCCATGCCGAAGACCAAATCATAAGAAAAGGCCAATGACTTTGATGGTGTACTGACTGGAGTTGTTCTTTGAAATGGAAAAAGAAAGAAAATAGATTGCAGTGGGTTAAGGATCAAATGTACAGTATCTGTCAGAAAACAAATAAGTTGTCAGTTTCAAAATAAACTGTTAATTTCAAAATAAAAATTCTGTTTTGTAAAATCTCAGATTGATTAATATACATACAGACTCTACATGGTTTCAGCAAGGCTCCATCTACAACATTAGGCATTATAATGCTATAATGGGTTACAAGGGGACATTTAGTACCATTCTTCCTTAGTTCATGACAACAAACACTAATGGATCACAGTCCTCCTTTCTCACTGAGATGACCTTGATCATCTTCTTAATTACATGGGTTGAGTAGCAATTTACAATTTATTACAATTGGCAATTGAACTAATACATTTTTTGCTATCTCTTTTTTAGATAATTTTAGAAATCTTGCCCTTTCGAGGATTGTAGAAGGAAGACCGAGGAGAAGTAATACAAATACTACTGAGCTCTACATGACTAGATTGTGTTAGAAGTTTCTCAGACCCACAGTAATGAAAATTTAGTATAGTTCTGTACTTATTTCTTGTCTATCAGACCATTCTCTTATATCAATTTTCTCCTCAATTGGTATCATTATTATTCCATTGTCTTTCAATATTATGCTTTAGGGTCACTCAGTTCTTTATGACTGTCATTACTTTGTTTAATGATAACCTTTACATAGAATCTTTTCTTTGAAGAATCCTTAAGCATGCCACACTTCATGTAGCTCAGTAGAGTAAAGGAAAACTATTTGAACTCCTCTGTCACTTTTTTGTGCCTCCTAGGGTTTTCTCTATCTGAGACCTAGTCTGAGCTATAGGCTCTGTGGCAGCTGGAAGCTGGGCTGATTTCTGTGAGTGCAACCACAGCCCTTATAAGTTAGTGTAGCGTTACAGTGGTTTTCTGTTTCCCATTAAGCATTTGAGAAGAAGCACTCAAATGTGATCTGCATTTTGTAACATAAGTTCTGTATAACACGGGTAGCCCCAGCACCCATCATAGCAAGATGGAGAGGACAATTAAATTGTATTTTTTCAGAGCCATAGATCTATAATTTCAACAAGGTGACCACTTTGATCGCTATTTAAAAGCTTATATACATGAAAGAAAGACACAGGCTACTATTATTGTCTCTATTAAAACTACAGTACCAATTATTTTCTTAAATTAACAGTTGGTCACTTGTTTGGAAAAGGAGTAAAAGATAAAATAAAAAACCTGAAAGCTTACCCAGCAAGAAGCACTGTGGCAAGAACATCATTAGAACTCTTATTATTGCCTGAATTTCATTTGGGGCAAGAAATCAGAAAATTCTTGAATGGGGTGGAATGACATGAAGATATTTAAAAACTGAAGAGGAAAAGGAAGTTAGGATCTCTTTTGTTGATAATTAGTCATTTTAGTTAAATTATATTGACAAAGTAAGATAATAATGATATAGCTAACATTTATTGTTTATTTTGTTAGGTACCGTTTGTTTCAATTGTGTTTACCCATTATGTCATAGACTTTTACAAGGAAGAATCAGTTTCTTGATTTATATATTTTAATTATTTGAAAATGAACAGTAAAGTACATCAATTTCATTGCTTCTTTGATGGTTTTGCAAAAAGAATAAGTATGGAGCTTTGGTTAAGTTAGTTTTTGGAACTGGACTTTTATGTTATATGAATAAAAGCAAAAAGTCTGAGCTTTTAACATAATATCTATTGTCTTTTTTATTGTTGTGCAATTACAATTGTATCCATTTTCTTCCGTTGCTCTCCCCTGCCCTACCCATCCCCACCTCCCACAGTCCACCCTCCACCCCCGTTGTCTTTGTTCACTGGTCCTTTATACATGTTCCTTGATAACCCTTCCCCTTCTTTCCCCCATTATCCGCTTGCCTCTTTACCTCTGTTTGTCTTTTTAAATATTTTCTTTTTTAAGAATTGCAACTCCTCTAATTTTCTGGGATTGTATTTCATATAGAATTTTCTCCTGGAATTAATAGAAAATATACTTTTGTGGCATTTGTATGCACATAGATACCCCCTTTTTCCCATTTTACAAAACACAGCCATATAAATTTGCTTAGTTAATGAAGACATTTTTTATAAAAAAGATATTGGTTCCTGGATGAGCTGGCCTTAAAATAATGTTGAGATTACATATTAACCCTAAGAGAGTAACATTTTGTTTTAAATACATGTATAATTCTGAACAGGAGGCACATGTCAGTGCAGTGCTGAATTTCAAGTTTCTGGGCGGTGTTTGAGAGGGCATGGAAGTCCAGTTCCCATCACCCCTATCGCTCACTACCCCAGTCCAGGTAAACAGAGCTTTTCTTTCCAGGAAATTATATCTTTTCATTCTAATCCAGTTTATAGAAATGTGGATCCATATATTGCCCCATGGGAATCAGAAATTCCAAATTGACTTTTGAAAAATACTTATTTCATTAAAAACATTTATTTATTTTTAGAGAGGGGGAGGGAGGGAGAAAGAGGGGGTGAAAAACATCAATGTGTGGTTTCCTCTCACACACCCCCACTGGAGACCTGGCCCACAACCCAGGCATGTGCCCTGACTGGAATTCAAACCAGTGACCCTTTGATTCTCAGGCCAGCACTCAATCCACTGAGCCACACCAGCCAGGGCCAAATAGATTTTACAGTATCCTAAAACTATGGTGATCTTACTCCTTGTGAGGGTCAAGTGTAGCAAAGGTGGTTTGGGTACTAACTTCCTAATTATATTACAGTGCCGTAAAGAATCGGACAGCATAGGCCAGTGCTTCTCAAATTTTAATATCTGTATGGATCACTGTGGGAACTTGTTAAATGCAAATTCTAATTCAATAACTCTGGGGTGGGATCTGAGATTCTGTATTTCTAGCAAGCTTCAGGCGATGCTAATGTCACTGCAATGTTTTTCTCACTTTGAGTAGCAAGGCCATAGAAAGTGATAAACAAGCAGGAATGATTGCCTTTACTCTTGCTCAATAGTGGTCCTCTTGCTTGACTCTACACTTCCCAGTGATTCTGGATTTTTAGTCCCCAGTAAATATCCTGGTGCCCCTACTCAAGGCACTCACACATGCTCTCTGAAAAACACACAGACACACTTACCAGCTAGCTCATGCCCACACTTGCATCTCATTTCAGGATATTTCTTCAGGGAAAATGTTTATTTCCTTCAAGCCTGAGCTAGGGATCCCCAGAGCATATTAACATTATCTTTATTTTTTTTAAAGATTTTGTTTATTTATTTTTAGAGAGAGAGGAAAGGAGGGAGAAAGAGAGGGAGAGAAACATCAATGTGTGGTTGCACACCCCCTACTGGGGACAAAACCTGTAACCTAGCCATGTGCTCTGACTGGGAATCAAACCAGGGACCCTTTGGTTCATAGGTTGGCACTCAATCCACTGAGCCACACCAGCCAAGGCAACATCATCTTTAACAATAATAATTTGACTTGTATAAACTTGGGCATTGTCTGTCTTTCCATTAGACAGTAAGTTTCACGATATGATGAGGTCCTTGACATCAGAGCTTATACCCATCCTCAGAACTTCTTTTAAGGTCTGGAAAGCAAGGCCCTGGCCTGACAGTTACCTGACTATGCCTTTGGAGTGCCTTCTTTGGTTTTTATTAAGTTCCCCTTTGCTATCTGGCACCTGCCCAGCCTCAAGCCTGAAATGAAATTTTTTGAGCTTTCAATACATTGAACACTTTGATGACTCCATCAGAGACAGCCACACGAGAGAAGGGGCCCTGTCCCTGTTTCACCTCTTTGGGAACTCTCCAAACCTATCCAGCCCTTTCATGCCTCAATTAGCAGGATGCTTGAGTAGCTCTGGAACTTACATGTAGGTCTTCCTGGGGCTCCTGGACAAGCTGGTTCCAGGAGGGAGGCCTGGCCAATGGATTGCTCCCACTGGCCGGATCAGAATTTCTTTTTCAGGATCTGGTGATTTGGGACTGCCACAATAGTGCTGACACAGCTGATTTGGGATGATTCAAGTTGTTGATGCAAACAGGGGCCTGCAAATATTTTTAACTGGGATCCTGAACACCCTGAGAGGTTCTGTCCATCTTGATCATTGATATGGATACTTTAGGTACCTCAGAATGACAGGGATAATCTACAAATTTAATAATCAAATGGAATCTAAGTGCTACAAAAATGGAGTGGGGACAAGAGGTAACTTTCATCTTGGCAGCTTTGGACACAGTCTTAGACTCTCAAGGTACTCCTGTCCACCAGGTGAAATAAGCAAAGTCATGATACAAACCACAAATGTAGCAGTCTTTTAAGATGCATTTTTCAGGTGGCACTTTCAGTTTTGACCGCTAAGGAACCCAGCCTCATATTTCTCTGGAGATTTCATCATTTTCTTCACTCGTTTTCTGTTGCACTCATACCACAATGTGTGCTCCATATGTGAAAGCAAAGTTAAATCAAAAGCTGCTTTTTCCTCCAAAAGTTGCATTTACTACATTGAGCTATAATTGTGATATCAGAAGGTAAAACTACATGAGTAATACAATCTGACATGCTGAATCATAATTGAGTGCAAAACAAATATATTGCTCCTTAAAATGACACCAAAAAGCAACATTCTTAACCACTGAGTTATGCCACTAATATTATTTTGGAAATCCTTTCACTATTAATCTAACTTTAAACTGTGGGCCCTCCTTTCCTTCCCCAGTGTAGCAGGGTTAAAGACCATAAGAACTCTGTTGTAGTTGGATCACCTTTATAACAAGAAGGTTGTTGAAAGACAAAGCTTTTTATTTGGAAGCCTCCCAGTTAGAAAATATGACTGAAAGCACTTCAGCCTAGCAACAGGCCCAGCTAGATTATAGGGCTAGCTGTGCCAACAGTGGATGGGTAAGGCAGGCCAATTCACCGGGCCTCAGTTTCCTCATTTAAAATTAAGGCTGAGCTAAGTTATTGGAAGGCTACTTTCTGTCCCAAAAATCTGTGAGAAAAAGTCCTTCAGATAAATCAGTCTGCTCTTCTCAGCCAGTGTAGGTTCAGGCTCAAGACTGCAGTCCCAGATTTGTCTCTGGCAGGGTGTCTCAGTGGTTGGAACATCATCCCATATACCAAAAGGATGTGGGTTCGATTCCAGGTCAGGGCACATACCTACATTGTGGGTTTGATCCTTGGGGAGGCAACCAATTAGTGTTTCTCTCTCATATTGATCTCTTCTCTCTCTCTCTCCCTCTCTCTCTCTTCTCTTGCCCTTCCTCTTCCTCTATTATCAATAAACATATCCTTGGGTGAGGATTAAAAAAGATAGCCAGTTCGTTGGGATCTCATCTTCCCATGAGTTTTTTTTTTTGTTTGTTTGTTTGTTTTGTTTTGTTTTGTTTTTACTTTGGAGGACACTGAACTAGGGCTTCAAATAAACTGATTGAACTTGAATACTGGAGTAAACATTGGAAAATTAGGTCATTTAACATTTCTGACCTGTGATTTACACCTTACTGCACATTTTGTTCTTAGATACTGTTTTAAAGATCAGGCAGACTTCTAAGGCTTCTCTTGGTCTTTCACATTCATTACTGTCACTGCAGTTCAAGTCACTGTCATCAACACCTGGGAATTCTGGTATATCTTCCTATGGTTCTTGCTGTGTTACTCTTGCTTCCCTTTCCCCTAGCATTCATTCTTCAGATAGTAATTAGAAGGATTTCACTATATCTTCTTTTAGCCCAGTGAGTATAATAAATATTCTTTTTCCTCCAGCTCTGTGCCTCAAGGTGCCAACCTCTGTTGAATGCTTTTGGTGGGCTTCCTTACTTTCTGGTCGCTATTGAGATTGATTAACTGGGGAGGCATTGGTAGGAGATCAGTGGCAGGGTGGGGAGGAGGAAGTGGTTGGGGCTATTTATCGTGCAAGCTCCTTTCCTTCCTGGGCACTGTTTGGCAGTGTCATTGAACCTCGATTCAAGGCCCAGCTCCTATTCTGTGGCCCTCTTACACAGCTCTTTCCAAGGTCTGGGAATGCCTCCTTTCTCATGTTCCTTCAGTCTCAGGGATGATAATACTTCCCCACTGTTACTAACTCCAAAACACTCCTCCTTTTCCTCTGTAATCTGTTGCTATATTTACAGATGGTCCCTTTATTAAATTATCTTTAATTAAACCATCTGAATGTATCATCTACTTTCTGCCATGTCTTTGACTGGTATAGGATGGACAAATAACTCACATACCATAAAATTCACCATTTTAAAGTGTGCAAGTTAGTGGGTTATAGCATATTCACAAGACTGTGCCTCCATCACTATCTAATTTTAAAACATTCTCATCATCCTAAAGGGAAAACTTTTACCCATTAACAGTCACTCTTCATTCATTTCTACCCCAACTTCCTGGCAATCACTAAGCTATTTCCTCTCTCTATTCTGGATAGTTCATATAAATGGAACCACATGATATGCCACCTTTTTGTTTGATTTTTTTTTTCATTGAGCACCATGTTTCAAGGTTCATCCAAGTTGTAGCATGTATCAGTATTTTATTCCTTTTTATGGCCTAATTATGTTCTATTTTGTGGTTATACTACTTGCTTATCTATTCATTAGATGGTGGATATTTAGGCTGTTTTCACTTTTCATCTATTATGTATAATGCTGCTATGAACATTCATGTACAAGTTTTTGTATGAACATGTGTTTTCAATGGTCTTGGGTATAAATTTAGGAGTGAAGTTGCTGGATCATAGAATAACTTTATGTTTAACTTTTTTGTGAAATAGCCAAACCATTTTCTATAGTGGTGGAACTATTTTGCATTCTATCAGAAATGCATGAGGATTGCAGTTTCTCCACAACCTTGCCACCATTCATTATTTTTTATTATTTTGATTATAGGCATCTTAGAGGGTATGAAATGGTATCTCATTGTGGTTTTATTTTGCATTTTCCTAATAACTAATGATGTTGAACATGTTTCCATGTACTTATCAGGCATTTGTATAACTTCTTGGGATAAACATCTATTTAAATCCCTTCGTCATTTTTAATTGGGTTATCTGTTTTTTATTAAGTGTAAGACTTGCCTTTTTACTGTTGAATGGTAAGTATTTTCTCCCATTCTACAGCCGTTCCCCCCCGCCTCCTTCCTTGGTAGAGTCTTTGACACACAAGAGTTTTCAATTTTGATGAAGGCTCGTTTATTTATTTTTTTGTTTGCTTGTGTTTTTGTCATCATGGGCTAATCTAAGGTCATAAAGATTTACAACTAGATTGTCCTCTAAGAGTTTATTAGTTTTCGGTGTTACAGTTAGGTCTTTGGTCTATTTTGAGGTAATTTTTGCATGTGGTGGTGTAAAGTAATGGTGAGAATTTATTATTTTGCATGAACATATCCCATTGTCCCAGGAGGATTTGTTGAAAAGATTGTACTTTCCCTATTGAATGTTCTTCAAAAACTTTACAAAAATCAGATATCTATAGATGTAGGGTTCAATTTATCTGGATTATTGTAGCTGTATGATAGGTTTTGGAAAAAAAATCATGAATTCACCAACTTTTCTTTTTAATGATTGTTTTGGCTCTACTGGGTTTTGTGCAATTCCATATGATTTTAGTGTCAACTTGTCCACTTCTGCACAAAACAACAAACAAAACAACAAACACATGGAATTTCAATAAGGATTGTGTTGAATCTGTACATTAATTTAGTTAGTACTGTCTCTAGTACATGACAATATTACATCTTCCAATCTATGAACACAGGGATATCTTCTTATATAGTTAGGTCTTTAATTTTTTTAAAAAAATGTTATGTAGTTTTCAATGTATACGCTTTGCACTTCTTTGGTTACATTTATTCTTAAGTATTTTACTTTTTAATGCTAATATAAATGGAATTATTTTCTTAATTTCATTTTTACATTGTTCATTGTTATTATGTAGAAATGCAATCTTTTTTATGTTGTTCTTTTATCCTGTAGACTTGTTGATCTTGTTTATGTTCAATTCCATTTTAAATGCAAATATACAGAAGTGTTCATGTAACACATGAAACTAGAGTAATTGGCCAGATTTAGATATAATATTTTTCCAGGGAGTACGCATTTAATATTTCTAATATGTTAAACTAGGAAAAAGTTAATAAAATGAAGTCATTAATCCTCAACATAGATAAATACAGCATTTATTACACAATATGCTATGCACTTTACATACGGGATAGGGCAAAAGTAGGTTTACAGTATGCAAAATAGTTTTTTTGTATTACTATTTATTAATGATTGTATTATTTTCCATAGGAACAGCTGTAAACCTACTTTTGCCCCACCCTGAATATAAATATTTTATCCTTATCACAATTCTGTAAAGTAGATATCATGATTAACCTACCTACCTAATGCTGAAGTCAATATGTTAAGATTCCGTTCTTGAAGCAAGCCTTTTCATCTGAATTTTTCAGGCAGAAAAGGGGGAGGGTCAAAAGTTCTTTCTGAGTCGTCTGTTTCTTAACAGATTAATATTAGTATTCCAAATGCACAGTTTTGGGGCAAGACTTTTGTCTCCTTTCCCTATTAAAGGTATTCTTTGTTTCTGTTATTCTTTTGATTTCTTGTATTTATCTTCGAATTCTCTTGGAATTTCTCTTTCTCCTTATTACCCATCTGCTTTTGTATGTTGTCTACTTTTTCCATTAGAGCCTTAACATATTAATCATAATCATTTTAAAATCCTTATGTAATAATGACAACATGTGTATTTTATCTGCGTCTGGTACCGATGCTCACTTTGTCTTTTTAGACCGTGTGTTTTCTTGTCTTTGGCATAGCTTATAACTTTTTCTTGAAAACCAAACATGATACATTGGGTAATAGAAACTCAGGTAAATAGGTCTATAATACGAAGATTCATCTTAATCTGGCTGAGAGTTGGTCTGTGTTTGAGTGTGCTGTAGCTTGGGTGCTGGAGGCTTCACATTTCTCCAATGTTCTTGTTTTTACCCTTTGCCTTTGGGCTGTTGTGAGTACCCCTCAGAGAGTCAGCACTTTATCGTTCTTTCAGCGGTAGTCCACTGCTGTTACCTTGGAGCCCTGTTGATGTGGTAAGGTACGGAAGAAGGGAGGGCTTCTATAATCTTATCATTAAATCTAAGCTTTACTCAGTTTGTGCTTTAGGCTGTTAACTTCCCAAGTGCTTCTCCAGTGGTATGACTTTGCCGCCCATCCCCCTAACCCCCAATTCCAGTCTCAGGCTGCATTGTTCCTAATCTATTCTCTTGAATCTCGGATTCCTTTTCCTGGTTTTTGTTTTTTTAGGTAGAACTGCAGGACTAAAGAGTGTTGCAGGTGAAGGAATTCCCCTTCTTCATCTAGGCGGAGCTGCAGGAAACTCCTTTCCCCTGGATTGTAGCTCTTTGTTATGGAGAGAACTCTGATGGGTTTCACAACAATTATTCTTACCCTGTTCTTGACAGAACCCTGAGGGATCTTTCTTGAATCCTCATAGTGAGAATCTGGTGGAGTTCCTGGGGATACAACCACAAAAGGGTGGGCCTCCCGAAGGCTGTGTGGCCCCTTAGAGTTTCTCATTTTCATACTAGTCCACTAGATCTCCAGCAGTGTGTCTAAATCACTATTTAAGTGTTTCTACCAGTTTATGGCTCCAGTGGCTTCTGCTCCAAGCAGGCAGATCCCAGAGACAAACCCATGACTCTGGGTTTGTCTGGGTCTCTGGGTTTCTGAATGACAGTTTGCCTTGCCACCTCAGTGCTCTGTGATCCAAGAAGCCATTGTTTTTCCGTTTCTTCGGTTTTTATTGTTGAAAAGACATTACTAATAACTTCTGTGGAGGAAGAACAACCTTTCCTCCACCCTCGAGGGTCTTCTGTCTCGTTTAATAATTAAATAGACTTGAGACAGATTAGCAAGAAAAAAATAACCAAATTTAATATGTACATGTGTATGGGAACCCCACATACATGAGAGTCAGAGACCCCACATACCTGAGAGTTTCAGAGGCGGAAAGGAGGAATGAAGTAAATAAGACATCCTATGCTAGGAATGAGGTAATTCATCTTGGGAGCAGCAAAATGTCATTGCAGGATGATGAGGAGAGCAGACTTTCTGTAAGTAGAAGTTCGACTTGCTTTATAGATAGGTGAAAAAGAAGTTACCTCCAATAACCTCTTATGGGCAAGGTCCCAAAGTTAAAGGGATGGGCTGAAGTTTCTCCTAAGCCTCAAGCTAAAATTACTTCCAGCCTTGGCAGAATAGATCAGAGGGTTAGAGTATCATCCTAATATGCCAAGGTTGCAGGTTTGATCCCTGGTCATGGTACATACAAGAATCAACCAATGAATGCATAAATAAGTGGAACAACAAATGTCTTTTTTTTTCTCTCGCTCCCTCCCTCTCTCTCTCTAAAATCAATACATAAAATTAAAAAAAAATAAAATTACCTTTGCCTAAAAGTAATCTGAGTACAACTGAGACACATCTTGGGGTGGCTTGTTCTGAAGGCCTATACTGCTAAGCTTTTTATGTGTCTGAGTTGAAACTAGATATCTTACATATATCTTTGAATCCCGAAATATACAATATTGATGAACCTTGAAAAAAGCAACTGGAGAATAGAACACAAAAAGAATGAGGAAATATTTTATAGCTTAAATATGAAAGTATGTGTAGCAAGCCAGAGGAAGATTTTTTTTTCCCAGAAATTCGGATGAGCCATATTTGCAGTGTGGGTAATCAATAGATTTCTCTATTTCTCTTCTCATTCATGTAAGATACTACTGGGATGGCCATTTGACAAAAGAAAGATTTTTCATAGGAAGTAGCATAAAATTCAGTGATTCAGAAATTGCTGTCATGGGATCTTTTTTGGATAGATATTATTATTTTTGTATATAAACCAGTCTTCGAGAGACCACACCGATCCCAGTTTCACTGAAAAGTCACAGATTGATGCAAACCGTATGTTCTCACAGTGGCTGCCTTTTAGTATATCAAGCCCTAGTGAACATCATTAGATCAAATGACTGTAAGAGGTCTTAAGAGGAATGATTTTGATCTGCTCTACACATTTCCCACTGGATTTTTGTCCACATTACATAATCACTGTACATTTGGCACAGTATGTTGCCTTTAAAAGAGCTTCAAGATTAAGGAAGCATGAAGGCAGAATTGGCCATAAAATCAGAAAGGAGTACTAGAAATATATATGCTGCAAAAACTAAAACTTTCCGTCTTCCCTCAATGTAAACTAAAAGCTCATGCTGAACTAAAGGTTTATGATTAAAGACTCAAGTTAGATAAGCATTAAAGGCTATTTCGCATTGTTTGTCTTTTGATTTGGATGGGCATTAGTATTAAAAAATATATTTAGTAAAGAATGATAAAAGTCTTAACCCTGTACGGAAAATGACCCTATTTACTGTAGTGTGATCAATAAGCACATGAAAAATCACCTGTCAAAATGCATATAACAGATTAATACGAGAACATTCTGCTTTAAGGGCACATATCAGTAAAGGAAGATACTCATGGATGTACATAGTCTTAACAGGGATATTTGATAACTGAACAAACTTAAATGCACTTCTCCAATTCAAGAAGGTGACTTGCATATATTTTCTAACGCACAACCTCCCCGTTTCCTATCCCATATCTGCTCCTTTAGTGTAATTAGATTTAGTGAAGGAGAAGAGACATTAACTTGAAAAGTTTGAGGATGTGCTCAGAAGTCACCTTTGGAATTATCACATACTTCTACCTTCACTTTTATTCCTTTACAATGAAATGGACTTCAAGTTTAATGTTTCGATTACTAAAATAGGATCACTTTTTTCTGTTGTTATTATTCCTTGTATAATTATAGATATACAGTTTCATTTAGGACCTATTTTCACATAACCATGATCAATATGATTTTCAGAGGTAAAAGTGGCTAGGAGATCCAAGTAATCAAATCAGAATAAAAATTTCAGCAAATTAAACTTGGTTGTAAATAGTCTACAGGAATATTCAAAGATATGCCTGAGCCAGCTTTTATCAGCTTATAAAAGCCACTTGTTAAATTTTCATTAATTTTTCAAGTTGACATTACACAGGCCATTATTAGAAATGAAAATACGCAAGCTTAAAATTAAATTATGTTAAAATAAATATGATAAATATAAACACCATTTCCCAGCTAATTTACTTCAGTGTACTTATTATCTGAGTTCAAGATTGTTTATATCTACTGTTTTAACCAGTGGAAATATTATACAATGGTATGTTATTGGGCCTTTCTTCCCAATTCCCTGTTCACTGATGTTGCATTAATAGCTGAAACAGGACATAGTGGAAGTGTTTACACCATGAAAATCATCAAATGCTAAAAGTAAATTATTGTTTTGTTGATTGCACAAAGCTTAAAAATTGCTGGAGAAAATGTTAACAATGCATATTAAATTTAAGTGCCTGTAGGTCTTCATTACCTTGTGAGTAGCACAAAAATTGAAAAACTGTTCTCAATATCTAAAAACTGTGATCCAATTCAGCAAAGAAGTTACCCAGAAATGTCATTTGACAAGTGAGTAACATTCTGGTATATGTCTTTACTGTATTACTTTTGCTTTATTCATTATTCTTTGTAAATTGGGTGCTATATAACCTTTATATTGGTAAAATTTATTTATAACATATAGGTGCATCTATATACTTACTTTTCTCCAGGTTGTCATTGATAAACATTTACCAACATGCCTCAAAGGCATATGGAAAACTATGAGGGTAGGGCTACAGCTGACCCATTTAGTAGCAGTGTTGATGACAATCACTTTGATACATAGTAGGGAAGAGAACTTTTCATGACACATCTGATTAGCTGGTGAAATCAACACCTTTATGGAGTTACCAAATTGCTTTCTATTTTTCCTAAAGTAGCACGGACCACTTCTTGTTAATGTAGAGTCTTTAAGTTTCTAAAAGTGAGTCGCAACATGACACTGCTTTTAGTTTCCCTCTACAAAGTGCTACAACGTGAGAGGGCTTTGGGACAATGTACTGTGTTTTTCCCTCAGAATTTCGCAGGCCTTCTGAGCCATTGTCTTTAATATATGCTGCTTATCTGTTTTAAGATACCTATTTGGATAAAATTTAATTTTCAATTCCAAACCATCTCTTACACATTTTACATTACTTAAAAAGTGTTATTTTTTTTTTCCCTTGGGTATTTTTCTGAAGTCAATTTGCAGCTTTCTACCACTCTCTTGGATCTAATATGTGCCCACATGGCTCAACACAAAGAGAAAAAAAAGGAAGGAAAAAAGAAGTAGATTTAGAAATCATTAGGTTGTGATACTACACAGTTAAATGATGGTTTTCTCATGTGTTTCCTCTAATTCTTTTGATGTCTGAGTTGGGCAAAGGATGATAATGAGATGGAGAGAGAAGCCTAATCTTTTAACAAAATTACCCCCATCTTGTTTGTTTGTTTGTTTGTTTTTTTAATTTTTGTCTACCTCCCCCATGTGTTATTAATGCAGAGAGATTACTGTGTGGAAGACATTCTTCCTAGAAAGACCATTGTTTTCACTGTGGGAAACTCTTGATGCTTTGCTTAGTGTCCCAAACTGTAAAATGAAGAGTTATTTTAAAATGGTTATATCTCCGACTTGAGTTTTGGAGAAGAGCTCTCACATTGTATTGTTGAAGACTCTCACAGGGGGAGGCACCATTGGACACAAAGGCTCTCGGTGGTGACTTCTTTTTAGAACCAAGTTGTAACAACTGGGGGCTATATGTGTGCTAAGTCTTAGAATTAGTGTTCCAGACCTCTCTTTAGTTCAGTCTAGCCATTTCCACATCCCACCTGAATTGGCAATGCCTTTTTACATATCTAAATGTCAGAAAACTCAGTGAATTAGAGTACGGCGTCTGCAAATGTGTCCAGTTTGGGTCCTGAAACAATCTTTAAATATCTATCCTGCTAGAATAAAGAAGTAGGACTATTGGGTGATATTGACAGGTAGGCATTTGAAATTTACTTTCTGAAAAAGGGGATGTACAAGGTTCACAATAAAAATAAAAATTACAAAAATGTAAAATACACAAAGTTTTAATCCCATGCTATTTCCCATCCATTTAGCTCATACCCTCTCTCCACACAAGTGAATCATTTGCTTGCTGTTTTTTGTATACTTCCTCAGGGATGTGTGTTTGTGTGTGTTTTAATATAAGTTCAAAATGTGAATACATGTTACAAATGTAATTATACTTTTACTGAGCAATCAAATTTCCAGAAATTTGTCCTATGGACATATTTGTGCACATTAACCTGAAGGTTTGCAAGGCCATTTATCGTAGCATTGATTGCTGTAGCAAAAGACCTGTGCAAAATAATTTCCATCAATGAGACACAAGCTAAATACATTATGATAAATTCATAAAATAAAATTACAGGCATTTGTAAAAAAAGGGAAAGTGATATATTTTATATACTGATATGTTGAAATGGAAATAGTCCAACAGATATATATTGTTAAGCGAAAAAATATTGCAAAAAGTGTGTGTAGATTCTAACTCTTATGCTCAAAGAAAGAGAAAATTATAAAAGCTTTAGAAATTAAAGTATATTTAAAAGATAGATTATTTAAACATAAAGCTCAAAGCAGATACAACCCTATCATGTAATTTATCTTCAAGGGTAATAAAAAGAAATACACTAACTCTTAAGTTTATGGATCCCAAGTGGATAATTTTACTGAATTCCAGTTCCAAATAATACAATAGTGAAAAATTTGGAACAAAACTAAAAAAAGGTAAATAAGTTATAGTATGTGTATGTAATGCAATAGAATTCATTCAAGTCATATTTACAGCATTGGAAACTGCTTTTCAAAATATAATTCATGTAAGGAAAAAAGTAGGACAAGGATTGTCTAATGAATTAGTATGATTGATACATTTGTTAAAGATAGCAGGAAATACATACAAAAGCTAGCAGCAATCATCTGTGCATATGGAATTATGGATGACTTTGTTTTCTTAATTAAAATATTCTTTGTTTTCTGAAATTTTAATGATGATTTCCTATTGCTGGAGAGATAGAAAACATAAAGTTTATTGTAAAAGGTGATTGAATCTTTCTGGAAAATGGTAATTGAAGAAAATAACTCAAACTTGGTGTCTCTGTTAGTTAGGGGAAGAGGAATATAATTCATTCTTGGCATGAAAGGTGACTTGTTCTCCCCTCCTTTTCTTCCTTTTCTTTCTAAGGTCAAACATTTTGAGTCTAAATAGGAAGCTCAGTAGCTCACTAGACGAGTAATTGGCTTGTCAGTAGTGTGGTAGATAAAATATTTTTAGCTATTACCAGACAAAAATGTTGTTTTACTGATATTTTATAATGTACTTTATGAATATAATATTTTTTATTCTATTAAAATTCATTAAGAACATATTTGATCTTCCAAAGTATAAAGCTTTGTGCCTTCCTGTGTGATTGAAATTGGTTGATTTAGGCAAGAGAAGTATGGATTTGAGGATCACTGCCCAAAATTCTCCAGAAGATAGTTTGTCATGAAGTAATATATTTTAGTGGTCAAAGAAGGAATGATTCCTTAGCTTTATCAATAATCTTTATTTAATCATTGTTTTACTGTCCATTTTTATTTATCTGAATAGATTGTTTCCAAGTAATTTTAGTGCTTCAATATCCATCCCTGTCTCTGTATAATTTATGCCTGAACAGCTAGCTTAGTCTTCAATCCCCGATCCTGAATTGGGTGGCTTAAAACCTAGGTGGTTTAAAACAACAGAAATTCCACCCTCTCATCTTGAACTGAAGTACCCAAAACTAGGTAGTTTAAAAGAACATAAATGTATTATCTCGTTTCTTTGGAGTTTAGAAGGTATTGTCTAGGCCATACTCTCTATGATAAACATAGAGGAGAGTACTACCAATGCAACAGAACCACTCTGGGTTCTATTGCCTGCTGCCGAAAAAAACACATCTTACAATGCCAGAGTCTTATGAAAAGGAAAGGAACTATTTATTTAAAAGTTATAAAGGTTCAGCATAATGGTGAAATTCTGTTTTTAAGTCCCACAGTCCCTTGAAACTAAACACCCATGAACGCACACAGTCCTGCCTCTTCTTGCCAAACCAGGCCTGTCAGAGATACTGTCTCTCAGGAAAAGAAATAGAAGTTTGTAGCTTAGCTGGGCAGATCGTGGTCTGTATTTTGGCTTCTCCCAGTCATCCATGCTCAGCTAGGCTCCTGCTCTTAATTCAAAACTGCACCGCCCCTGTGGTGGGCTGGTGGGTTTCCTTCTGCATTCTTTCAAATGGGTGTCGCCAAGACAGCATGGCTACTGCATTCTGCTTTTCTGCTTCTTTCTAAGCTGTATGGCAGAGACCCCTGTATGGCTAAGAATGTGTGGCTGCCCCTCCCCCAACTTGGGTTTAAATCTCAGGGTTCATCTTCCTCCATAGCCCCATTTCTGACTCCTCCCACAAAGGGTTACACCTGCCAGTAATCTGGTTTCTTCTGCCTTTCTTGGTTGCCATTGTTAGTCCAGGAAGACATGGCCCCTTGACTAGGGGAACCACCTTCTTGCTCTCTTGAAGGTTCAGCCAGCCCCTGTGGCTACCTTACAAGTCAAAATCACACCCATCTCCCTGGCTCTGAGTGAGGTGGGCACAGCTACTTAACATTACTAAAACACTGGCCAAGTTCTTTAAATATGCAGAGTAACTCTCAATGGCCCTGCTCTGCTTCCCCTTCCCCTACCCATGTTAGTGGGGGTTTGGGGGCTTCTCAGTTTGTAACCTAAGTTCTGGACCTTGTTCCACCTGTTACACTAAGATGCATCTAGCTTCTGGTATTTGCCGGAAACCCTCAGATTTCCTCGGTTTGAAGACACATCACTCCAATAATGTGGCCATCTTGTCCCTATGTGTATCCCCGTCCAAATTCCCTCTTTTAATACAGAAACTGCTCATATTAGATTAGAGGCTAACTGAATGACCTCATTATAATTTCATTATTCTGTAAAGACTCCATATGAAGTAAAACTAATTGATTTTGATAAAAGACACAGTAGCAGTTACATAAAGAAGAAAAGATCTAAGAGAACATTCATGTGGTGAGAAAATATTGCCTTAATCAGTGGTTAAATAGGTATATAGGTATGTTAGAGTCACTGAGTTTAAACTTAGTGCACTCTATACGCCTTAGTATGTGTGAGGGAGTAAGAGTATTTCCTCAGTTTCTCAGTGGCTTCCTTAGGAACAACAGCTCTCTTCAGGGATCAATCAGCCTGCAGTGCTAGGCTCATCTCAGATCTCTGTCCTGTCTGAAATTATGGCCTTGAAATTTTCCACTATTGGGTTAGATTTCTAGGCCTTCAAACATATTTTTATTTTTTAATTAAAAATAATAATTTTGTCCAGATTTTCTAGCTGCCATCAATAAAAGGGTCTGAGTCACTTAGTTATTTGGACCTCTACCTACTGGAAATCCTTATAACTCTAGAGAGCCTCCATAGATATTCAAATCTTATTTACTACATCTGACTTTGGGATCTTCTCGCTGATTTTGAAAACTGAGTGAAAACTGGATTAAATCTAAATTCTTTTTCCTATGTTAAGGTCTTGTCAAGATTCCTATTTGCCATCTGACCAGCACGATTTTTGAATTCTCCTTAGGTTCGATGATCTGATTATCTGTTTCCACATGATTTCATCATTTTATCTTATGGGAAAAATCCCACCTTTTCTGCCACTGCCACTTACTTCACTGCTGTGTTCATTTGACAATTTAAAAAAATAAAAGAATTTATATTTCCATGACTAAAGTGGCCCTTCTAAAAAAATTATTTGTTGGGCTCTGGCTGTGTGGCTCAGTAGGTTGAAGCATTGTACCATGCACCAAAAGGTTGCAGGTTCAGTCCCTGGTCTGGGTACATGCAGGAGGCAACCAATCAATGTTTCTCTCTCACATTGATGTCTCTCTCTCCATCTTCCTTCTCCTCTCTCTAAAATCAATTAAAACATATCCTTGAATAAGGAATGCATCAATCAATCAATCAATCAATAACTTGCTGGTTTTATCCCTCCTCTCTTCTAACATACCACACTAGCTCTTTATTAGTGTGTTCTCATTTGTATGTGGTTTAGGTGTGTTTCTAAGGATTGTCCTTGTGCGTGTGTTTTATAGCAGCAACTGAATTATAAATTCTGGTTGCAAGGAACTTTATTTCATCTTCTATATTCCATATATAACACAGATGCCTAGCACAAATTCTTAGTATACAATAGGTATTCTTGACCTTGTGACATTAGACTATTCAAATTTATTTCTCTTGCTGAATTCAGTGAGATTCTATTTAACTCTTCATAGCAATTCTAAATAGTATTCCATAAGATTGAATAGCTAGGCTAATTTTGTGTTTTGCAAGAACTGTTTTAAAGTGAAAACATCTACTTAGATGCTTCAATTTATGTACTAACTGCCTTTGACCTTCAGTGTTTATTTATGACCTTTAAGTTTCTAAAACTGGAATGACTGGAGTTATATATGAAATACTTTTTAACTATGTCCACATTTACCATATAAAATGAAAAAAAAATGAAGATATTATTAAGATAAAATTGAACTCCAAAGGAGGAATAAAATTTTAAATTTGAAGTGTTTGGAATATTTTCCCTTTTGTTTTATTTTTGATACTAATAGCGATGCTCCCATTATCCCCCTTTGCCCATCTCCGCCCATCCCTAACCCCCTTTTTTTCTGGCAGTCACTACGTGGTTGTCTGTATCTATGGGTTACACATATATGTTCTTTGGTTAACCCCTTCACCTGCTTTCATCCAGTCCTGCCCTCTCCCCTCTGACAGCCGTCAGTCTGTTCCATGTGTCCATGCCTCTGTTTCTATTTTGTTTGTTAGTTCATTTTGTTCACTAGATTCCATATGTAAGTGCAATTGTACCATATTTGTCTTTCTCTGACTGGATAAAAAAGCATTTTTTCATAATTGAAGTTATTAATTTACTCACCAGTTTAAATAAATCTATTAAAAGCTTACAAAGTGCTAGATATGTTCTAGGCACCAAGTTCTTGCCTGGATTGAATTTATATACAAGTAACAAAAACAAAAATAAAAACCAAATTAGCAAAGTATTTAATGTAGTTTCTCTTACGTATAAATTAAGAAAAGTAGATTAGTGTGAAGGAATGAGAAACGAAAGGGGAGATATCAAAGACAAATTGGTCAGGGAAAGTCTTTTTAAGTTCATTATCTTTGAATACAGACATGAATACAATGAAGGAGCAAGCTATTAGAAGATCAAGGCTTTGTTCTACACAAAGAGAACAGTAAGCATTAAAGTGCTGAGGTAGGTATAAGACCTGATGTATGCAAGGGAATGTAAGAAGGGTATTGGACAACTTGTAGTATGCAATAAGGAAGGGAATGTGTTGTACAATAATAGGAAATGATATTGAAAAAATAGACAATAGCTAGATGATGAAGGCAAAGATTGGAAATTATAATTTGATTGAGTATGTTAGAAAACCACGGGGAGAGTTTAGATCAGTTAATAATAAGATGTAATATGATTGAGATTTTAAAATTTCCCCTTGGCTACTGTGTGGGGGAGAGTGGAAAATATGGGGTAAGTTATGAGGCTATAGCAGTTTAGAAGGAAGACAAAGGTGACTCGGCATACAGTGGTAATAATGGAGGTGGTGAGATGAGATTGAGTTCAGGTCATATTTTGAAGGGACAATCAAGGGATAAGAAAAAGCAGAAATGCAGTTTTCAAGAATGATATCTAGTCTTTTTTATGCAACTGAACAAACTGTAATGCCACTTATGATGCTGAGAAATAATGTTAGAAACAGATTGAGAGTTGAGCAGGGCTAGGAGTTCTGCTTTCGTTATGCTACGTTTAAGAAGCTGGAGATATCCGATGGGAATATTGAGTGGGCAGCTGATGAAAAATGTGACTTTCAGGAAAGAGGTTAAAATTGAAAATATAAATTTGAGAGTCACAGATTGGATGAGAAAAACTAAGGAGTGATTGTAAACAGACAGAAAGAGTGTGTTGAAGCCTTGGGATGTGCCAACATTTAGAGACTAAGTACAAGCCAGAAAAAAGGTTAAATGTCAGTTGAGCAGTAATACCAAGAAGATGAAGTGAAAAAGAGTGATTCAAGATGAGAGATGTGGTCACCTGTGCTGAGTTTTAGCTTAAGAAAATGTACTCAGTTTTGAAACTGTAGAAATTTTCCTTTCATTTTATTGATTTTTTCTTTTTTTGTTGTTGTTCAAGTACAGTTGTCTTCATTCCCCGCCTCCTGCTATTCCCCCCTACCCCAGCCATTCCCACCTCCCACCTTCAATCCTGCCCACTTTGGCCTTATCCCTGTGCCCTTTATACATGCTCCTTGACAACCCTTCCCTTTTATCCCCCATTATCCCCTCCACTCTCCTTTCTGGTTACTGTCAGTTTGTTCTTAATTTCAATGTCTCTGGTTATATTTTGCTTGCTTGTTTGTTCACCATAATGAGATACCACCTCACACTGGTCAGAATGGCCATCATAAACAAATCAACAAACAAGTGCTGGGGAGGTTGTGGAGAAAAGGGAACCCTAGTGCACTATTGGTGAGAATGCAGACTTGTGCAGCTTCTGTGGAAAACTATGGAATTTACTCATTTTATTGATCTCATTTTATATTTAAATCATATGTTTATTAGGAATGCTGTCTGAAATATTGATGCCAAAATTTATGATGTAATTTGTTTTAACAAATGTGCAAGAATTGGAAATTCCATGAGAACAAAGGCATTGACAGTTATGTTCATTGCTGTATTCCAAGGACCTTGAACAGTGTCTGACACACATAGTAAGTACTTAATTGTTTATCACTTTTTTAATGCATGAGATTCTCAATGTTCTTTAAGGTTCACTCACTGTGCTAATGTAGACAGGCTTACCTGGGCAAGTGTAATTTGAACTGCTGCATGATCACAGAGTTGGTCCTTAGCTTTCCTACAGGCAGTCAGGTGTTACATCTCTGGTGCTTAAAGAGAAGAACTAAGCCCACTGAGGAAAAAAAACCCCACAAACTCTGCAATTAAAACAAAACGTAAGTGATACTAATGATGAAGCTGACATACTTGTACAGCCTAATATACATATGAATTTTATAATATGTACCAATATCAATACTGTTAAAGTAGTTTATGTTCATTAACCAAAATTTCACAATAATCCTGAAGGAGATTCTGTTATCAAAATTATATGTACCATCATCATCCTCATTATCATTATAATTATCATCACCATCACCTATATCATTTTATAGATGAATAAATGAAGTGGTGACAAAGTTAACTATGTTGCTCAAGATCAGCTGGCTAATTTGCTGGTATATCATAGCTATGATTTGAATCCAGGAAGTCTGGCTCTTTTTCCTTTCACTTGACCACAATATTGCATTTCCTTTATCAATGTTTTATTGAATTTATTGAGGTGACATTGGTTAATAAAATTATAGAGGTTTCAGGTGTACAATTCTAGAATACATCATCTGTATCTTGTATTGTGTGTTCATCACCCAAAGTCAAGTCTCTTTCTATTACCATTTATTCCCCCTTTACCCTTTTCTACCTCCTCCCGCCCCTCTGGTATATGGTCAAGTATATAAGAAGGACACTATCATTATCTTTTTCTTCTTCATCCTTAGTGGAATACATACACATAAAAGCTACTATTTAATTGAGTACTTTCTTTGTGCCAGACACCATATTAAGTAACTTATGTTATTTCTGGTCTTATGTGAACTCTCAGACATGGGAATTATCTTCCCTCTTACAGATAAAAAACTAAAACTAAGGGGATCATAATTTCTTTAAGACCACAGAATAAATTTATATAACTCCAAAATCAGAAATCCATTGGTGGCAACATATTATGAAATGTTTATTAGTGGAAATATTTTTCTTTGGAATTGGATGTAAATTAACCATATACGTACTTTATTAGTTATTTTACTTATTATATAAATATTAGACAATCCCAAAATGGAAAAAAAGAGTCTAATATGGGAATGAAATGGTATTTTTTGTACTTCTTGCTGCCTGAATTCTGAACACCCCTTTATTTCACGAAAATCTTCACTATATAAATCCTAGCAGGAATCTCTGTTTTGCCACTAATTACCAGAGCTGAAGAAACTCTCTCTCCTCCTACCCCCTGGACAGTTGGAGCCCAGCGGAGTGTGGTCAAGGCTCTGCACCCAGAACTGGGATATTGAGAATATTATGTAAAAATCAAGGAGTGGCTGAAAAATTGCTCAAGGAGTGGTTGACAAAGTCTCAGTCCCAGGGTTGAGAATCCAGGAACAGTGGAGCCACTTGTGAACTTATACCTAGATTATACCCACCTTTCAAACTTGGCCATGACTGCTACCTTCCCTAGATGGCTGCCCCCTTTTTGAGACTGGTGTGAAATTTTCTCTCTATCCTGTGAACCATCTAACAGCCTTTAATAAATCCATTTTCTACTCAAGTTTGGTAAAGTGCTTTTTGATGCCTGTACATAAGAACTCTGACAAATTTAAGCAGGTAAGACATGTACAGAGAAAAAAATTAAACAATAATAACCAATTTTGGCAAGAACTGGAAAAAATCTAAAGTGTTATAAAGTACAGACTATGACAAGATAATTAGGATTAATGACGTAGTTGACATAGTTGACCTTAGAGTAGATTAGTAAAAGGTAGCCATGAGAAGTCAAAGAGATGAGAAAAGTAGGCTTTACAGGAGCAGTAGAAAGAAGCCCATATTGATTGGAGCGTAAAATATGTAGAGAAAAATAAGGGCAAATAACGTTAGACTGAAAAGTGTTGCTGTCATCCCCAGGGCCTAAACCTCTACACTATGATGCTTCATTCATACCCTCTCTGGGTTCTGGTATCTTGCTTTCATCTTCATATTTTCAATGTCTGTCTTTACTGACAGATACATTACACCATGTTGCAAATATTGTCTAGTTCCCCGTTATCTTGAAAAGACAAGTGTATGCATTTGCATTGCGTTTCTTTTCTCTCAAGCTACCATTACTTTCTTTTCTCATTATTTAACATTTAAAAAACAGGCTATATTTTCTTTTTCTAACACTTTTTAAAACTTTGTTTCTGTCATCATTTTTTAAAGAAACAGTACTGCTCAGCCTTCTCCATCGCTTCTCCCACTTTCCTCAGATGTAATTACTCTTTTAAATTTTATGTTTGTTTTATGAATAACATCTATGTACTTATAACTAACATATGCCTTTTATTTGTATGTTTAATCGGCGTGATCATAGTTTGTAAAAATTTTCACTTTGCTATTTTACTCAGTATTTTTTGAGATATAGCATGTTTTCTTATGCAATATTTAGTTTCATTCATTTTGACTAAGTATTTTTATGCCGTATGAAGAAACCACAACTTCAATTTGTCTTTTCCTACTCACTTCTCAGTCTTTTGAATATTACCTGAAACTGCTCCCTTAAAACTAACCACATCTAATAGGTTTTTTTTAAAAAAAAAGAATCATTATTATTAATCTATCCTTACATTTGGTGCTGTAATTAACCTATTTTTCTTGAAATTCCCTCATCCCGATTTTGTGAAAATACACCTTCCTTGACATCTTCACGTCTCTCCTGTTTCGTTGTCTAAATGTAGGTGTTCCACAAAGATTTACTCCTGGTTTTCTTTTTTCCCTCTGCCTTGACATTTTCATTCCTATATGGCTTCACTGCCCAAATGAGTCTTGAATATATATTCAGTTTGTTTCCAGTTGTCTGCTGGACATTGCCAGCTGGGTTTCATGCTTGACCTAAATTTGCACTTTTCCTCTCAAATTTGTTCCTGTTTCTCTGCTTACTATTTCAGTGGCAATGGCAATCATTCAGGCTCAAAATCTTGGAATGATGTATAAGTCCCTTGGGCCTCATCAGTTGCCAGGACCTGCAAATTACCGTTCTATTCATTCTGCTAAATTGGTTCCCACTGCCACTACCCTAGTTTAAACCCCATGACTTCTAGGCTTTTCACAATAGCATAACTTGTTTCCCTACTTCTAAGTGTCTTTCTGCTTCCTAGGCACCCCCTATCCTGCTTGATTGATTTTTCTAAAGCACAATTCTGTTCAGAGCATTTCCTTGTTTGAGAGCTTTTAAGAGCTCTATGTGCCCGTAAAATAAAGTCCAAACTCTCTAAACTGGAATTCATGCTTCCCCACAAATTGTCTTGTTTATCCCTCCAAACTTATTTATCACCTCTCCATTCAATATGCTAATACCCCGATCAAACAGAGTGTCATTTCTGTGATTGTTTGTGTGGCCTAGGTTAAAGTGTGATAACAAAATACTCCAAAATCTCAGTGTCTTAAAGTAACAGATATTTAGTTTTCATAGATTACATAGTCATTTCAGATCAGCAAGGATGTTCTTTGTTCATTGCTGCTGTCACTCAAAGATCCAGCCTAAGGGAGCAGCCACCCTCGTAAATGTTGCTGGTCTCCCTGACAAGGGAAAGAGTAGAAAAAGCTATGGAGGATCTTATACTGGCAATTGAATATTGTGGCACAGAAGTAACAAATGTCACTTCAGCTCATGATTCACTGGCCAGAATGAATCATTTGTTCCAACTAACCATAGAAAAAATTAGGAAATGCAAGCCTACCCTGTGGCACAAGGAGAAGAAAACCAGATACTGGCAAACAGCACTAATGAACACCACAGTCCCCAGTAGCCATTTCCATCATTTTCCCCCTGCGGACCATTGCCTATGAAACTTCTCTGTTTGTCCTGCTCTTCCTTCCTTGTTAAGATCCTGCTTATCCTTAATGCAAGATCCAGCTGTCCGTCATCTCTGGAATGAATTGTTTCCTAACCTTTCCAGGAAGATATATTCTCCCTCTGCTCTATTCCCCATAGCTCTTTATTCTGATATAATTCTTATTCTCTATTGCTATGCATTTAGATCCTAGAGGTCAAGATGCATGTTTTATTAACCTTTGAACACATGACTTCAGAAAATCAATTAATACATAAATCAAATCAGAGTGCATTCTAATCACTTGGATACTTTTTTTGCTGGTTTCTATTATTATTTATGGGTGAGATGCTTTAATCTTTACATTCTGCATACAGTTTAAGACTATTTATATATGTATATATAGGTATATGTGTGTGTGTATATATTTACATGTATGATATTTGTATATCTATATCTCTTGTGTGTGTGTATAGTTAGCAGATCCTAGCTACTATGATGTAAATATAGAATAAATTAATTATGAATCAGCCTCATTCTCACTCCGAAATTGCTGTCTCACTGCTATTACAAATCTTTTTACTCTTATTTTTTGATAAATAGTATGTTGGACCATTGCCCTTTGGTAGCAGTAAAATACATAGTCTAGAGGTCTTTTATAAGTAAAATACTTTAAAGAATTTCCACAAAAATTGACAAGAAGAAAGTTAAAGTAGTAAAATCCTGTCATTTGTCCTTCTTCCTTTCTTACAAAAATTTACTGGACACTCGTTCTGTATCTGGTACTATGGTAAAATACAATGTTGGGCCAGGCACAGACTCTATCTGGTAGGAGCTTTGGAGTTCAGAGGGAGGAAGGACATGTACAACTTCCCTCCAATAACTGACCTGGAAATCACTATTTCCCCAACTATATGCCTTGGCAATGTCTGCCCACATTGTAAATCTCAGCATAGGATGTTTTATACTCTGCAAAGCCTTCCTTGACTCCTGAAGTTTAATCTAGCACCATTAGAGGGTATTTTCAAGAATTAAGGAAGATACAATTAGATTTTAAAGTATGATATAAGTACATTTATCTATCTAGAGATCTTTTATAAGTAAAATATTTTAAAGAATGTCCACAAAACATTGACAAAAAGGAAGTTAAAGAAGTAAAATCCTGACATTTTTGTCCTTCCTTCCTCCCTCTCTTCTTTATCAAAGTTTTCTGGAGCCTTGTTGGATATCTGGTACTATGGTAAGATACATGGAGTTACTTGGGACATAACAAGGAAGGGATACAAATAATAAAATAGATATTTACATGGAAAAAATAAAAAGACTTAGAAGAAAAATACGTGGTGATAGCCTGCTTATAGTGGAAAAGGGAAAGGAAGATGTTGAAAATTTCCTTTAGTTTTCTGACTGGGCTGACTGAATGGCTGAAGACCAATAGGACAGCAGAGAAAGCAGGTTTTGAAGTAGTTTTATTTAAACTGGAAACCCCAGTTTTTCTCTCTGAAGAAAGGATTGACATTTAATGTGACAAACAACAATAGTTTGTTAGGGGGCTTGAGTGGACTGACAACTATTTTGAGTTGTTAATGAGGGAAATGGGAGTGGAAACTAAAAGAAAACACATACAAAACCTTTGTGAGCAATGCACAGAGGCAAGCTGAAGTTGAAGGATATAAACATTTAGTAGCCCCACTTCGCAGAATTATATTATTTTTTTCAACCCAACTCAGAGTCAGAGTACACTGGTGTACCATGTATATGATTGATCCAGGGTTAAGATTTGTGAAAAAGGAATATAGTTGCAAAGCAGTTGAGGGTGTTTGTGAATCGATGTAGGGAAGGAAATGAGGCAATTAAGGAAAAACATGGAATCATAAGGTGTTCTAAGTACTCTGTAATGTAGAAGGGACATTGTAAAGAAAGTGGTTCCAGAAGGGAAGCAGAAAAGCAAGGTGTGATCAAAGAGCAGAGCTTCTGATTTCCAAAGTGAGAAGGAGTTTTAGTTCCTGAGAAGATCTAGGAGACCTGAAAAAGAATTGGTGGGAGGAGGAAGAGTGGAAATCAAGCTCTCTGGAAATGAAGTTATTATTGATGGATATGGGAAGGTACGGGAGAGCTCTTCCATATGGGCATTGAAGTTATTCAGGGTAATAAGCACTCATGCAGAAAGAAGCAGTGATACAGGTGACAACTTCAGTGGATATGGGGGTAAAACCTGGCGGCCAATAGTTGACATGTAAAAGGTGGGTATGCTTTGTGAATAAGTAAACTGATCTTTGGTATAGGATAACTTTTTTTTGAGCTAGAGTATAAGTATAAAAATATCTTTTAGGGAAAACCTGAACTTTCTTGGATAGAGGGTCAAAATAAGAAGGGGGTTGGAGGTAGCTCTTCTTCCACTCTTCCATTTGCATGTTACTGAGATGCAAGAGAATGAACAGTCTTTACTCAAGAATGGTGCAGGAAAGGCGCCACCTTTGGGGAAAAGCCAGTTTGAATTGGAGCAGAGAACTAGAAGAAACATTTTGTGCTCTGCAAAGAGGTTGAATATGTAGTATGTATGTCCTGAGATTAGTTCAAAAAAGAAGAGGAATTGAGAAGGTGGAAGAAAGTACAGAGCAGATGTTATATAAATGGCCAAAGATGGCTTCCACATCGTTTATTTCTTTAGAGGAGGTTAAGATCATTAGTCCGAAGCTTGTTGGCACCAAACTCCAAATTTTTACACAACTGATTGCTTTAAATATAGACCACATAAGCATATTTTTAGCCATTAAGAACATGTCTACTTTACATATCCTGTGAAACTGCACCCAAAGTCTGCTAACCATAGATAAGACAAACCCTGCAGTTATAAAAGAACCGAAAACTGCTTCTGTTTTTTGGAGTTCTCTGACCTAGAGATTCCTCACTGCTGATGCACAGCATCATGTTGACAAGCAAGCTCCCTTTCAGGATCCCCCTGGTTTTGCAGGAGGTCTCTTGCTCATTTCCCTTTCTGGATGGTAGACTCCTGTCATTGCCTCTGGAATATTGTGCCCCTCATAAAATTCTGTCCAAACATCATCCATAAGAACTTATGTGGTGCCTCTCACTGTCCTGCCTCTTTCTTGATCAAGTTGCAAATTCTCAAACTTTCCACAGCAGAGAGGATGGGGCATAAAGCTTGATGACGATAGTCAATTGTAGGGATGGTTGGCCTGAAAGTAATTGACTTGACCCTAAGCCTCCAAACTTCATGGTCCAATTATTCTAATGCCAGACATTTAGGGGCAAAAGATGAGTAGAAATCTACCAGGACTTCTTTTTGGTACTAGGTATTATAAAATACAAATACTAAATCATATGAACCAAGGAAAATATAATGCTAACTGATAAATAGGAATGTCTGTACTTTAGTCTTTAGAAAATGAAAGATAATTATGAGGGAAAGGGTTGTAATAAAGAATATAGTTATGAATATATCCTTCAACCAAATTCACATGTTCCTAAAAACTGTCATGATAATTTGTATATTGTAATTTATCATAATTTATGAACAATAGATTGTGTAGGTTTTTAAGATTTTTTATTTATTGAGTTTTAGAGAGAGAGTAAAAAGGAAAGAGAGAGAGAGAGAAACATCTACTTGTCATTCTACTTATTTATGCGCTCATTGGTTGATTCTTGTATGTGCCTCAAGAACTGAACCCGCAAACTTGGTGTATTGGGGGCAACTCTAACCAACTGACCTACCCGGTCAGGGCCAATTGTATAGATTTTTATATGGATTGGGAAAACTGTTTAGTTCTGGGAATCCTATGAAGTATCCTTTTGCAAAATGAAACTTATATATATTATTTGTTTAAAGCAAGGTACATAGCAAAGTTTTAAATTAACACGTGGATATCAAGTGCTAACACAGTTATTGCAAAAGTGCATTCAAAATAGGAAGATCTTCATATTTGTAATTGTTTCCTCTTGCTGCTGTAACAAATTTTCGCACAGTTAGTGACTTAAAAACTGATTTATTCATTCATAGTTCTAGAGGTCAAAACCTAAAATGGGTCTTATAGGCTGACATTAAGGCTATAGCAGAGCTATGTTCCTTCTGGAAGCTGATGGTGTGAATTTATTGCCTTGCCTTCTCCAGTGTCTTGAAGCAATCTGAGTCTTTAGTTTATGCCCCTTCAAAGCACATCACTCCAGCCTCTGTTTCCATTCTTACATTTCCTCTCAATGATTTTGACCTCAACAAAAACTGTTCTGTTTATATTTGGTTCACCTGCACAGTTCAGAATAATCTCCCTATCTCAAAATCCTTAATAATATCTGTAAAATTCCTTTTGCCATGTAAATTAACATATTCATAGATTCCTGAAATTAGGATATGAAATTTGGGTGGGGGGGCATTATTCTGTCTACCATAGTATTGAATGCCAATTTTGAAGATCAAAGTCTTTTAGGATAAAGGTAAACATTAGTTCTTGGGAACCGCCCTGCCTGGTATCAGAAGTTGTAACCCCCCCATGGCTAAGGCTGAGTGAGTGGCCTTAGAACCATAAGCCACTAAGCAGACAGAGTTTATCTCCCTGGCAGGGGTGCTGCCTCTGCCCCTTTTACTTCACCCTGCCTGGCCCCCAATACAGGATAGGTTAGCCAATGATGGGTAAGATTCCTCATGGGAGGGATGACCTTAGATAGGCATGATCATGGAGGCTCCCAGGGAAGGACTTGGGGGGCTACAGCAAAAGGGGATGATGGATCCTTGTCCCTTGGCTTTGACATAGCCTGAGTCCTCATTCTGTCTACAAGAAGTCTGCTAATATTTTGACCACCTTACTTCCCCTGCTTGATTTAAGCCTGAAACAATGACAGAGGGTGGTGTAGCCCTGTGCTGGAAAGGGCGGGTTCCCCAGGGCAATCAGGCCTAAGAAAGAACACATAAAATCCTGTGAAAACTTCTTTGCTAAGAATGTTCTCAATTTTCTGATAAGGGTCTGAGCAGGATATGAGTGCATTTCCCAAAGTTCTGTAGTCCTTTAACTAACTGACCCTGACTCAGAATAAGCCCTCAGAGTTCTTTGTATGCTACCTATTGTTTGATCCTTACTGCCTGACAGTGATTAATGAGCTTTACCTGTATTTCTGTGCAAAATGAACCCAATAAAAGTCCATTGAGGAAAAGGGCCTTGGTCCTTCTCCTTTGAGAGAACGGCCATCTTTTCTCCCCAAACAGATCATGTCTTGGTAGACTTATTCTCATCCATGGTGGATGGGGGGCTCTGCAGGCAAAGCTCCCCCACAATTAGTAAGTTAAGTTTTTATTTTTTTTCTCACAACCAAACATTTAAAGAAGAATGATTGTAATTAAGATTTTATAATATTTATATTTGAATCTCAAAACACTGCCCAGGATCATCTGCCCTATTTTATACAATTGACTCTTACTCATTACCTAAAAGATTGTGTGGTTCTTTAAGTGAGGAGTAAATAAATGGATTTAGATAAAAAATTTGATCCTTAGTACAAAATGTTTCATAATTTTTATGGCTTTCTTTGTAAGGATTCCCCCCACCCAAGCTTTCAATAGTTGGGTATATTTGAGACTCAAAATTTTATTTGGATAAAAATCATGCTTCTAGAGGAATATGGGTTGAAGTGCGTGGGTTTGCATATGTGTATACATGTATGTATGTACTGGATTTATGTAAGTGTGTGTGCTTTGTGGTAGGTAAATATGTGTGTCAAGGGGGCATTATAAAGATTTCCCTATCCATTTATAGTAAAAACTAGAAGTTTCAAAGTTGGAATTTACTCTAATGAGATTTGCAGCCTGTAGTGTCTTCTTATAACTACAAATGTTCCAATTATATTTCACTCTCTGATGGCTATGTTTCCTTTGGATTTGAAAATTCTGTTGCATTAACAGAGAGCTGGTCAATCTGACCCACTAGGTAAGGTAAATAATGCCTTACATCAGATGGGTTCTCAAGATAGTGAGCAAATCATTCTAAGCTGACAGATGAGGTCTGACAAAGCCTTTGTGTTTCTAGATGGAGGTGAATTTAAGTAGAGCAAGAAGAGATGACTACGTAGAGCGGCAGTTCAGCGGTACGAAGTACTGCTGAGCTTCATTTCTTTAAGTTGTTAAAAGTCCACCTGAACTCAAGTTAAATCTCATAAATTCTGGGCGGGAATTCTATAATGTAACATTAGTTGTTTTGACTAAAATCAGAGTTATTAACCTATTGCACAACCCTAATCAATACCCTCTAGTTCAATTTGGTGATTTCTGGCAGCAAAATCATAAAAACTCAATTTTTTTGCTTTGTGTTTTAAATTGATACTTAAAAACATGGTTGAGTTAGGATTGTCTGCTAAATTATTAAACTGATGTATTTCCTGACTTTAATTTAGATTTTAGAACTTTGCTATATAAAATTTTAATAGGAAAACTATCTATTTTTTAAAAAAGAAAATATGTGGATAGGTCAACATATAGGCTTTTGTCATACTTTTTGAAATTTTAATTCATTGTTGGTCGTGCACCATTTTTCTAAGAATAGAATACTAATAATTTCTACCTTCAGAGAATCAGGAAGACTTGGTAGTTAATGAAAACTATGAAAAAGAGCTAAATCCAACACTTTCTGCTATCTAATTATCCCAGCATAATTGTTTACTAGGTTTAATGCCCAATTCTTTTTTCCAAACTTAAATTTTATAATTCTTTTGATTACACGTATGTGATAGTCTATCATATAAGTGAACTACAGAGAACACATAAGGAATAATTAGGTTCACCTGGATTTCCTTCTTTTTATATTTATCTCTGCTCCCTGAGACTCGAATACAAATTTACAATATTGCTTCTCTTCAGACAATCACAACATCATTACTTCTTCCTTCTCACTACAATGCAACCCCTAAGATGTGTCTAAATAAAAACAAAGGAATCATACATTTGAGGATAATTAGTACTTTTGCTTGAGAAAGATTCATCCATTCTCATGACATGTTTCTATGTTCATAGAAATCCATGTTAATCATTTGAGTATCTCAAAACACCTGATCAGAGGTTCACATTTTTAGTCTCAAAAGCATTAGTTTGTAACTCATTAGAAATTTTTAAAGTGTCAGGAGGCGAGAGAGAAAATAGTTTAACACACTTTCTTCTTGACCATGAATGCAAGTATGATTAAAGCCATAGAAAAGGCCAGTAAATGAGAAAAATGCAAATGTTCATCATATTCCATTGCTGTTTTGACACAGCAATTAGATTTGTGCAGAACAGCAAGATTGTTCCAATTCTATTCTCCCAAACATAAGTCTTAAAAAAAGAGGTTACATTTGTGACTGTAGCTCGTGGAGCATCCAATCTGGCATCCTGAAAATCCATATGTAAGCCACACTTATATCTTAAACCTGTCAAACAAATAAATGTACAGAAGCAGTAATTTATGTACTTTATAGACTGTTTTGCCCTTTTAGAGCAAAAGCCTAATTTTCAAGTGTTGCTATTTTAACTTCTGGCAGTGCCTGGGAGAGAACTGAGGTTCAAAATGTGAATTTTACAAGTAAAATGTGATTCAAAAATTGATTTACCCTGTTCTCACTACATGTGAGACAGAGAAGAGAAATGCTGGGTGTTTGTGAGCTTTGGGCAAAGGGAAACATATTGCTAAGTACAGAAGCCACGCAAAACTTTGCGGGTTTTCAGTTTAGAAGTGAACTTGAGCCTTTCCCAGTTCAAGTTCTGTTTAGGGCCGGCAAAACATGACTTTCTGATTCAAATAAATAAGGCTTAAAAAGGCTTATAAAACAGGCTCACAGGCTTCTTGTACATCAAATAGCTCTTGCACAATGGCATTTAGATGATTTAAGTGTAAATGAATCAAAGACATATGGATTGCATTTCCCTTGAAATACGCATGGGTTTTAAAATGAAGGGAAAACACACTTGCCAAAATCCTTTTTGGGTTGTGCTGCATCAAAAACATTTGGAAATGACTTTAAATGTTTGGAAGAACCCCAGACACGGGGTTCAGTCACCCCTGGAGATTAAATCAGTGTCCTTCATCCAATGATAACTAGGCCCATGTTTTGCAAAGACATTTCTTTGAAAAGTCAAGTCCCTAACCTGACACTCCTGAAAACTAACTTTCTTGATGTTTGCATTGCTGATTCAGTGATAGGGTTTTATTATGGAATCTTTCCCAGAGATGAGGAATCCATTTTGTGTTATTTAAACCACCAGAAGCACGTTTCAGTTTTACCCAATTTCTTAAATGTGGTTAAAAATGTAAGTTTTCCCTGTTCTGGAGGTAAAAAATTAGTACTCCTAGAGAAAGGAAATCAAACTTTCAAGTTGAGTGAAAGGCCTACATGATCAAGAAGACAAAAATGGAAAACTTGTTTGTTCTTAAAAATGTATTCAAGCGCAAGTTCTGACATCATGTGGTTGTTAGCATACTTTACTAAAAAAATAAAATAGAAGGAGAAAAGGAATGAAGGAAGGGAGGGAGGGAGGGAGGAAGAAAACTGTATCGTAAATGTCTTTGAAGATAAAAAAGATAAAAAGTGAAATACAGAAATAAATTAGGTTTAATAGAAATGAAGAGTTTCATGAAAACAACTAAGCGGCAATAAGAACAAAATATCAAGCACAGGAAGGTGATATATTGAATGAAACATGGGTTGGCACAAGTGATAAACAAAGCATCAAAAGGAAAGGGAATGAAAGGGGCTATACTATTGGAAGAGAATGTGTTAGATGTTAAAATCATGGAGACAAAAACCATAGGACAACACCTAAACTGAGAGAAAGGCTAAAAGCACTCAGTAGCCAAGGGAAGAACGAGAAAAGGCCATCTAAAACATGTCAAGGGCTGTCTGTACAGCTGAACAGCTTATATTAAAAACACTGGATCAGATTTCGCATGCAGTTCTGATGTGAGAGGAAACAGCTTTCAAAATTGTCTAATGACCTCCTGTTAGGAAGGTTAACAGGATTATCCTGCAGTTCACTGGAGGATGGACAGCAACTCTCAGCGTGTCCCTCACTCAACGTGCAATTCCAACATTCTCCTTTACAGGGAAGTGTAAAATCTTTGTGCAACTCAAAGGCATTAATCGGAAAGTTGGGATGCTTTTAATGAGAGCAGTTCACATAAAAGGGAAACAAAGGAGGGGGAAAAAGAACGGGTACTAAAACCTGAGCGCTTTCATTTCAATTCTGTCCTACCTAACTATGGGGGTGTCTGTAGGGGTGCTGAACCTTTCTTGAGATTTCAGTTTTCTATGGTCTCCTCTTGCTTCTGACTGGGCTGTTTGCACCCTAGGTAGCTAGTGTGGCATTCTCTGCCTTTCACATGTTATGCTCTGTCTGCTCTCCAACCATTTTCTAGTCAAAGTGGGGAAATATTCCCCACCTTCCTTTGTTATGCACACCACAAAGCAATAGTGTTTTGCATTTTCAGTGTCCTGTGGAGACTCTGCTGAGAAGAGCCTTCATGAGGGTCCCACTCTGATAGTGGGCCTTAGTACCACTGAAGTGTAGGAGAGTGGGGGTGGGGAAGGGAGGGAAGCAGCCCCTAGAATATGCTGAGCAGTGCTTTACCAGTCATGGAATAACACAAATCATCCCTTTTCTTTCTTTTCTTTTCTTTTCTTTTTTGATGACCCATTTTTTCCCTAGTATTAAATTTGATGACTTTTGAGAGACTGTAAGAGTCAGGTTATTAGTGCCAGGTGCTATAACAAACCACCCTGGAATCTTAGTAATTTTACCCAGTAAAGGTTTGTTTTCTGGCTAATATTACATTTTGTGTGGCAGGCAGCTTCCTATTCCATGATCCTGGAATCCCAGCTCTTCTATTTTGTGGTGGGGTCACTTTCTGAGGCTTCTTCAGAATCCACTGCTGTAACAGTGGACTAGCTGGTTGAGCAGCAAAAAGAGAGTAAGATCACATGATGTAATTTATGTGCATAACTGGAAGTGCTGAACATTACTTCCCTGATATGGCACCAGTTTAATTGCAAAAGATACCGGGAAATGTAGTTTCCTGAGTGCCTAGGAGGAAGCAGTGTGATTGTGAACTTTTAGCCAGTCTGCCACATTGACCAAGGGTTTTTTTTTCCATCCCTCGTGCAACTTAGTCCTTAATGAGTCTGTGTTCTCAGCCTTTGCCGCAGGTTCAGATATGTCTGAGTTCAAGAACATTGTTTAATAGAGAAACTGAGACAGATTATTTAAATATAGGTAGGTAATGAATGACAGAACTGAATTGTAACTCAAATTTGACCATACATAACATTTCAAGTTATGTTCTCCCCCTAAGCTTTATATTTTGGAAAGTAGCAACATGGATGAGATCATATTGGAAGGAAACTGACTCCTGTTCTTTGCATCTCTGGAGACCTTTGTTACATCAGAATCTAACTGGTACATGTGGCACTGTGACTAAGGCAGTTAGGGTGATTCTGGTAGAGGAGACCCTGAGGTTGTCACTGTCTTTAAGTGTCAGGAAAATGAAAAGCACCGGGAAATAGTGAACACCTTGCCTCATCCTCCAGACTGGGCACAGTAAAATGGCCATGTTGAATGGCTTCACAGAATATTTTTTACCTCTCTTTTGACCAAAATGCCAAAGCAAAAAGTTAAGAGAAGGTCACAAAGAAAGAAAGGTAACATAATATGTGGGATTGAGCCTGGATTTTAGTGTCAAATTGTAGCTCTGCTTTTTAGTAGCTGTATATACATATAGAACTATTGATTAATCTCACAGAGCCTCAGTTTTCTTGTCAGAAAAATGCGGGTAGTGAAACTGAACTCCCATGGTAGTAAAGATTAAATATAATAAGGGTACTACTCCATTTTCCCTTTTTATTAGTTCTCTTTCTTTTATAAATGTTGTATCAAGGGGAGGCATGTGTTGGGACACTGTTTCTCCTGGATGCCATAGACGTAGCAAAATGGTAAATACATTAACTTTTTCATTAATAAATTATAATCCATTTCTTCATTCATTCATCCATCAATAGTTCATTCATTCTTTCATACATTTACTGAATATATATTCACCACTGGCAAAAGATTGTAGTGAACATTATGCAAATCCAAAAGGATAGTATGAACCGTGGTCTTAGTATATGTGTCTTCTAGTGGTGAGATAAGCATGTGCACAAGTCATGGAATTACCAGGTGATAAACAACACAGCCATTTTAAAATTAAGTCTTGTGGTAAAGTAGAAGAGGGAAGATAGAGCAGGAAATGTGGGAAGTGTAAAGGAATAAGCAACATTTGTGTTGGGACTTTGGCAGTGGTGGCTCTGGGATATCCAAATAAGAGGAACAACCAAGTAGGCAGAAGGGAGGGTGTTTCTTTTGAAGCTATGGTTGATAGCAAAAACACCAAATTTACTTAGAATGTTTATTACAAATAAAAAGAATTCAATTTTAAGGATGATTTTATTCATAGTTTTTGTATAAAAATTATAAGAAGTTTAAAAATCTAAAATATTTTTTATTTATTTGCTGAAAAATTATTAATAATTATTAGTTTTAGTTAGCTTGCTTAAGGGGCTATATTAGTCAATTCAGGCTGCCATAACAAATATCACAGGCTGTGTGGCTTAAACAACAGAAATATATTTTCCCACAGTTTTGGAGGCTGGGAGTCCAAGATCAGGGTACCAGCAGGGTCAAGTTTGCATTAAAGTTCTCATCCTGGCTTACAGATGACAAAGAGCTCTGATGTCTCTTCCTTCTGTTATAAGGGCACCAGTTCTATTGGATCAGGCTCCCACCCTTATGACCTTATTTAATGTTAATCACCTTTTTAAAAGCCCTGTTTCCAGATACAGTCACATTGTGAGTAAGGGCTTCAACAGATACTGGGGCAGGGGTCGAGCACACAATTCAGTCCCTAGCAGGAGGTGACAGATACACAACTCTTGGTTCTTCCTCTGCCTTGGAAACATGAGCATGATTCCATTTGAGAACAGATAGGAGAGGTAATTGGAGCAGTATGATCTGCTTTACCAAGTAATATCTGAGTTGTCACAATTAAAAAGCTCAAAGGTCCAATTCCACTGTGATTTGTACACTTGCTAAAGGCAAAATCTATTTGAAATAGTAAAGTAATTGACTTTATTCCTCTCTTCGAGGTAAATCTATGAAGATTCTTATAAGGATAAAATATAAATTTTATCATTTCCAACTGCTGGTTTTACAGAAAATCCACACAAGTTTTTACTGGTTGGTAAACAGTTTTACAGCTGTGTTGTATGTTTTGCAGGTATTAGAGATTTTTTTAACCTACACAATTTAATTATGATTAGTGGCATTTTTCTCAAAAACCTACACGGATGGCTTGTAGCAATAAAAATAATCTCTGTTAGTTGACTAAGAGGGTAGGAACAATCTGAACTTTTATGAGAAGTTGAAAGCTAATTTCAAAGAGGTGCCACCTTCCCAAATAAATGAACTATTTGGTAAAACTGTTGACAGTAAAATAAAGAAAGTAGTCTCAATTATTTTTCTGTTTAAGTCATGTATGGCAACTAAAATTCTGCCCTGTAACTCACTTTCAATTCTCACTCTACTTGTTTAATACTGAACACAGCTACATTTTGTTATGAAAAGGGAATTTGGACAGAATATTTGTCAGAGTTAGACTGTTTATTTTTGTGTCTCTTTAGCCAGAACCATCTCTTGGGAAATATTGGCCCTTGGGAAATCACGTGGTGTGCCCTTTTCGCTCTATTCCAGCATCTTTATGCAACCGCCAGGATGTTCAGCTGGACAGTGGTGACTCTGGAAAGTGAAAAAATTACAGATGGCCCAATGAAGCTTAGGAGGTGTGTGTGGGGAGAGCAGCAGGCCAAGAAACTATGTTTTGAGAATTAAGAAAAAGGTGCAACGTCCCCTGAGTGGACACAACCAGTCCCATGCCGACAGGATACATGGTGTGGCAGACAGTGGATGATGGACTTCCGCTGTCATTTGCCTCTACAGGTGAGCAACTGTTTACAGTGTTCTCAGGCAGGGCCAAATTGAGGCCTAAAATGAGAAATCAGCTTTTAATGGTATCTGCTGTTGTACTTTGCACATAGCAAGTATGATTATGAATGGTTTAATCATTATTATATTTAAATAGCTCCCAATCCTTTGTAGAAGATGATATCTCAGAATAAGTTTATAAATTCAGATTCTAAAGCTTTTCAACTGATCAGACAGAGAAGCTTTTAACAGTCACATGGTAAATCTGTTAAATTTATTTTCTTGAATACAATATGTGATAATCTCAAAAAAGAAAGGCAAAGAAAAGAAATTGGTGTTATATAGTCCATTTTCTGATTTATTCAGGTACATTTGGATTTGGGATTATTTACCTTTTTGGGTGAAATAAAATATTTTCCCTTTCTCAAGTCAGTTCAGTAAACCCTTGGGGAAAGCCAGAAGCTGACTAGTACAGATCCTTTCTTCTTAAAGAATTCTTTGATAACTATGGGGAAAGTGACGATGTGTGCTTAGAAGAAAACAGAATGGGTTCCTTCTCAGGTCCAGGACAAGCTACTAATTGTCAGGGTCCCAGAGTGAACTGACAGTGTGGGGAAGCCAATTTCCTTTTTGTGCCAGTGGGTGGGTGACTCCCAAGGGATCACACCCTTCCTGACGGGCCGCATTCTGTAGCTTGGTCTGTGATGAGTGAGAAATCCCTGCCCAACTCTGCCAAGTGCCCACTTTTCCCACCCTGAGACATCATAGGCAGGCCCAACATAGATGCTGCATTCAGGTCTGGGGCCCAGCACAGGAGAATTCCAACAGATACAGTTTTTGACTGGACTGTGGCCTTAAAGAATCTCATTTAAACAGTCTAGGAGGGAGGAAAGGCAATGCAGGTAGAGGTTCCTGCCTGAGGAGAAAGTTCAGTGTGAAAATCCAACCTTCTTTAGGGAATGCAAGTCAACAGAGAGCTTTGCTGGTTGGGAAGCAGATGGTGGGGGTGGTGGCGATGTCTAGGATGATGTTCCTTCTTTCAGTCATCATTCATTAAGTGCCTACTATGTTTCAGGCCCCGTGCTAAGTGCTGCTGATATAATGTTGAGCAAAATCAGATGTGTGCTTTACTCTCATGGGACTCAAAGCTAATGGAAAAATTAGGATCGGACTGAGGAGCTTCTTGGATGTCATTTGCATTCAAGGCTTCTCTGTAGACTTGAAATTCACTAAAACCAGAAACATTTATCTTTTACCTCCTACAACTTCCACTATTGCCACCTGTAAGTTTAAATCATTTCTTTTTCTACATTGTGTTTATAACCCTTTGGCCTTATCTCTTTAATTCTAAGAAGTCATTTATTTTTAAAATTTATTTTTTATTCCTTTCCATTCTTTATTGTGAGTGATAGTGAAGACAGGGAATGCATTACTGAGGAAGTCTTTGCCAGAGGTCATTTGTAGCTGGGTTGACTGGAATTCAAAGCGTATTACCCACTGTTAAACTTTGCTGGCCAGCCCTTAGGAACATATTTAGCCCAGATGTACCTGCAATAACTACCACATGGGAGAATGTTTCCATGGGAAAACTCAGTCAAGAAATTCTGAGAAAATAAAATTCGTAACTTGCTAGGGACAGGATTTCCTGAGATAATGATAGAAGGGAATCCCACTTTGATCATTTTTCATAACATGTCAGGCTTACTCTCTAAAGTGAAGAGTGGGAGCTATGAGTAACCCTGGTGTTTGGATGTGGAGGAGTGAGGGGCCAAAGTGGGGTATATAAGGCAATGGAGGAGAGGGCAGAACAGGCTTGGTGGGTGTGGGTGGTATAGGAGTTGGAGAGTATGGACAATCAGAAGACAGTGGGTACCTGAAACATGACAGAAATAAGGAGCAAAAAAGAAGGGGGCATAGAGGCAAAAATTAGGAGGAGGAGGAGGAGGTCTTCTTTCCTATCCTGGCACTACTAACATTCAGCCCTGCTATCGAAAGCCATCTTAGAATGGGGAACAAGACTACAATAGTTTCAGATGTACAGCATAGTGATTCAATATTTATATTCCTTACAAAGTGATCACTATAATAAATTTGATAATCATCTGTCACCATAATAGTTATAACACTATTATTGACTATATTCCCTATGTTGCTAAACATTTCATCCCCAGGACTTATTTCTATAAGAATATAGAATTAACAGTCAGAGGCCAGGGGGCAAACCCTAGCTCTCTTGTTTACCAGCTTTGTGGCCTCAGGTAAGTTACTTCACTTCTCTGAGCAATGGCTCCTTTATCTAAAAATTGGGTGACACTAATGGCCCAAGACCTATATGGTTATATTAAGGAATAAATGAGGCAATGTGTGTGGAATAAAACATATAAGGACTACACAGGTAGAGGATTTGTCTTGTTCATTGCTGAATTCTTAGTGCTTCAAACAGGTCCTGGTGCCCTGCAGGGCTAAACAAATCTATGTAAAACATTAGTAAATAAATAGGAGGAGTTTGTAAGTAGAGTAGGACTTTAAAAAGCTTAACCCATATGTTTTTTTTTTTTCCTTTTGGTAGTTGATTAAGCTACTCTAATGGTTATAAAAAGTAAAGCTTCTAGAAAAGGGAGGTTGTCTCAATTTAAGTCCTACTATGGCACTCACCATCTCTAAAAGTGTGGGCAAATTTTGACCTCAGTTTTTTCCTTCTGTAAAATTTGGGTAATTATAGTATTTACTTCATGGGATCATTGTGAACACAAGATGAGATAATGTAAAGCATTTTGTGCCTGGCACCTAGTAAATGTTCAGTAAATGTGAGGTATAATAATGATGATGACAATTTTGCTATTGAGGGCAGTTCTCAGCTCTACAGGCAGGTTTCAAGTTACGCAGAGAAAAAAAACACCTTCTGCCTTTGCCAAAACTGGAGCGAGAAGTGGGTGCTCTTTTTGTAAGTCCTCTCTAGCATCTTGGGAGGGTGTGTGTGGCCCCAAGTCTGGCAAGGACAGAACTGAACCGAGCTGTTCACAGCAAATCTGCGCTGATGATCTTCTCATCTGTCTTCTAAGCTTGTGGGTGGCTCCTTCTTTGGGAAGCAAGTTATAATCAGAACTTGGAATAAGCTACTCTCCAAACAATGCTCTCATTGCCTTTTCTGCCATTTAATTAATGCCAGTATAATTTTATAGAAAGTATATAAATATAACTTATGCATATTTGAACCTATATTTCCATGTGAGACTTGCCATGAGGTATGTGGCCATGTAAATTACATCCTTCTGATAAATATCTCTTGCCTGAATACTAAACATTGTTTGCTTGTTTTTCACCATATTTGGAGAACTTAGCAAGCAAGTAGAGGGATGGATACTGTATAACCTAATGTTCAAGTTATTGACTAGAACCAGAAGAAACCTCTTATTTCTTTGAGATTATGTTTTGCTATGGGGACTTAGGTAGATTTCAACTGATAGCACTCAAAGGCCATTTTCCTAATGCTTTTCTTCTAGTTTTTGTCAATCCAACTGAAGAAACAACAGTCTGGGGACTGCCAGTTGAAGATTATGAGGGCGTGATCCGTACATTCTGTGTTTAACTTTATTTTTAGTTAATGTAAAATTCAGGCCAGGATTTAAATGCACTCAAATCCTGAAAAAGTTGCATCATAACCCCTACAGGTTTAGAAGGTATCAATTGGGTGTAGTGGAAGTGACTTTGCTGAGATTTTTTCCTTTGCACTGTGTCTGTTAGCATGTGCATAAATGAGCTGAATTTACCAGCAGTAACTTTGAAGAACTAGGAGAAAAGCCTTTGCTTTTTACCAAACATGGATTTAAAAAATTACACAGAAATCAGCATTGTTAAGTCACATGAAGTGCAATTGTAAGCAGAAGGCTTGAAACCTGTTTTTGTTTAAAGCCTTTATTTGACTTAGCAAAAACAACAACAATAAAATGTATTCAAAAGCACTTTTGATCCCTGCTCAACAGCATTATTACCAAGAGCAGGGTCCACATAATACTACCGCCCCCTTCATTTGGGTTAATTTTTTCAGGCTTCCCAAAGCATCCAAATCTATGTTTACAATTCTGGAGACAAAGGATTGTTCAGACTCTAGTGCCTGAATATGTCAACTCGGTATTATTAGACAATTATTATATATATATCACTGATTTTACATTTTTATTTTCTTGAAAATTTCTGTGGGAATAACAGAATCCCAGAGATTAAAATGCAAAAATATGTCATTAAAATATTTAACACAAGCATTTCTGTTCTACCTTCCTCCTGAAATGTTCTGATTTGTTTAAGCATTTTCTTTTATTCTCCTTTCCCCAAAATAATACTTTTAACATTTTAAACCGTGAGGTAATTAGTGCCTATAATCAATACTCAGTAGGAATATAAATAGTAGTAACATGACAGGAATGAGAAGACTACATCTTTGGCTCAAAATTCACCAGAACCTAATTAGAACTATATCTGATATTGTTCTGATGTCCTGCCATACAATATCTAGTACCTCATTGATTCTTCCTCATCCTTTTGCTAAATTGCCCCCTGAAATAAATTACTTTCAACACTCCCCAAATCCTTTGTTTAATGAACACAAAATCATATTTAGGATCTACATGACAGAGGATACGTGCCAGTTATAAAACTATTATTTGGCTTCTATGTTTGCAACAACCCTTTCAAGTAGTTAAGATAAATGGAAGCAATCTCTGTTTTGAATGTGATTACATTGAAATGTGGACTGGGTAAATTTTTGTCTTATGGTTACAGAATGACATGGCAGCTGAAGGGATCCAGGTCTCCTGATCCCTATGTACAAGATTCTCTTTGCTACTCTGCACAAAATGTTAATTGTCAGATTAGACAATCCTCTAAGCAGAGGGTTGACCAATTTTGCGATGAGCCAGCTATAGGTAGCAAAGGATGCTCTCTTCCCTTAAGTTTATTATAGTAGTCCTGGTCAGCTAGCTCCCAGGACACTCTCTTGAATTAGTCTTAAGGTATAATGGTGATTTCGGGGCAAGCTAGAATATAGCATCAGAGACCTGGGGAGGTCCAGGTAGTGGACTGGAATAGCTGCAGCTATTAAATATCTAGGTCACCCTTTCTAGAGGGTTGTAATATATAACCGAGCTTCTGATTTCAATGCTGACAGAAAGGGAAAAAAAATTTATCTTGCTAAAATGTAGTCAGACAGCAGTTTGTCTTTCCAAAACATTATTAGGTATTATTACAGAATGTGGAACACCTTTCATTCCTGACAAACAGGAAATGTATGCTGCACTACTGGTATGTCAATCAGAGTGATAGCATCAATTTTATGGTTTTTAATTCATCCCCACCTCCTGCCGAGCCTTTTGCTCATCCCAAATTATGAATCTTAAAAGGTACGTGATTAAGAAGAAAAAAATACATCTCTGCCTGTGTGAACTTCTGTGTGGAGAGCTTGGAGGCAGATATATAAGAGATTTGTAAAGCATGTCATGATTGCTCGGTGAATGGACAAGTGACTTATGTTTCCTGTAGCTGGGAGTGCTCCTTCCTGCTTTTGCTTTAGTATTTTACGAGTAACTCAAGTGAATATTTTTTATATGCATTGGCACCTTTACACTTGATAAGGAGCCTTTATATGCATTGACACCTTTATACTTGATAAAAAAAAAAAAACTATGCATTTAAAAGCTGTATCTGTCACTCTGCAATGCTTGAGTTACATTTTCAATTTAAGTTTTCAGTGTCTATTTCTTTAGCTGCGGTGTTTTGTTGCTTTTGGTAGATATTAAAGAATAAACACAAAGTCACTTCTGGAATGCCTAGCATTGAATGAATCAGGGCAATCTTTCTCATAATTATTTTTTTCCACTCTTTAATTCTTTTCTTCAACATGCAATGGAAGTGAAGAGCATTGCCAGCATCAGTAGGAAGCGAGGCTGCTTAAAAATAAATAAATAATGTGTCTTGTGGATGTGCATGTGTGTGTGTGTGTCCGTGCACACACACAATCTACTTCTCCACAGGGGGTTTGGGAGCCTGGGGTGTCTGAATCTGTCCTCCTCTGCTCATCTCTTGTTTCTGGTGAGGAGCCATTTTTTCCTGTTTTTCCTATGCAGCTCCACCTGGACTCCATTTGCTTTTACAAACTCTGCAAAAATCACACTCTTATTTAAGATTTAGAAATGTTATCTGATAGTTGCTGATTAGAAGATGAAGCAATAATTAACAATTGGTCAAGGTCAATTTTTCCTCTTGGCACTGAATACAAAGTGAATATTTCATTGTTGACAATTCTTTATCTGCTGGTAGCACATAACATATTTCATGGATTTTTAATGAGAATTTTCACTGTCTGTTGTCCTCCACGTTTCAATCACTCTTGGCCATTTCAGCCTTAGCTTTAACATAGTTAGTACTTGAGGGTTACAGCGAGAGTGCATGCAGCCTTGAAGTAACCCATGTGGCATTTGCTTGTGAAGAATTTCTCATTCTGCTTTTTACCACAACTTCTCTATGATTCAGAATTAAAGCATTCTGGTTCTCTTTTATGCAAGAAAGCAAATGTAGAAAATAAGCAAGAGTTCTTCTTTTTCTGGTGGGGCACCAACATAACACACTGAGTTTTGAGAGTATTCATAACTAGGCATGCACAAATGTGGTTAATGCAGCAAGGCCTGCCTTATAGGGAGGCAGAAAAGCTGCCCTTCCCACTTGGGAAGAGGGAATGTATCAAGGGTCTTGTCAAAGAAGCTTCCTCTGAAGGCTTGCCCACATCTTTGTTTCCTTGAGATAATGGTGTTAGCATTTTCCAAGTGCACTTACCTGCTCTCTGTCTCTCTCTCACTTGATTTTTCGTTTACGTATTTTGTCTCCATGTAACAGACAAGGACACTGAAACAGAGAAATTAAGCTGCTTGCTCTAAGTTCATATAGATGGTAAGTGGCAGCCTGGATTTTAAACCCATGTTTTCTTACTTCAAACTTAGTCCCCTTTGTTCTGCTTTATGGTTGCTTGTTATTCAAATCACTTATTTGGCACTTATTTGTGTTTAAATTCTCAATTAGATAATTTGATTGTGAATTCCTTAAGAACATTGACATGTTTTATAACAGAGATTTGCACATGGTGCTCTAAATGAGTGCTTTTGGTTGATTAACGAGTTAACCAGTTTTAGTCATTCTTCCTTCATATGGTAGAGCATTCAATCATATCACAGATGTTTACAGATATCACAAGGACTATGCTGGATATTGGAAACACAAAGTGATTGCTGTAAACTGAATGTTTGTGTGCCCCCAAATTCATGTGCTAAAGCCCTACCCTTGAGCGTGCCTCTAAAGAAGTAATCAAGGTTAAATGAGGCCATAAGGGTGGGATGTGGAACTGACAGGATTAGTGTCCTTAAAAGCACAAACACTAGAGAGCTAGCACTCTCCTCCCCCACCCCCCACATCCCCACCTCCCCACCTCCCCACCTCCCCACCTGCAGTTTCTCTCTTTCTCCTGTGTGCATGTACTCAGGAAAGGCCAAGTGAGGACAGCAAGAAGGCAGCTGTCTGTCAGCTAGGAAGAGAGCCTCTCCAGAAAGTAAATCATCTGGCACATTGAACATAGACTTCTGGTCTTCAGAACTATGAGGAAATAAATTTTTGTTATTTAAGCCACCCAGCCCGAGCAGGCTAATACACTGATTAAAACTCAATCTTATTCAAGCAGCTTGTGGGGTGGTTAGAAAACAGCCATGGAAATACAGATGGATTGGATATGCACTCATGTGTTGTGTCCCTTTGGGATTGAAACTCAAGGTTATCATGCCAGGGGGGTCAAAATGCTCTCAAAGTCAAAATGGCAAAGTCAAAATGGTTGAAGACATTCTGTACTTTTTAGAATTGCGCATAGCAGCACTTGAGTCTTCATGGTTGGGGGATGAAAGTGACAATTATGGCAAAAAGAAAGTGCATGTTCCTCAGAGAGAACAGAGGTATAAGTGAACATGTTGAAATTCTGGATTCTGGACCTTAATTAATTCCTTACGCCTGGAAGATGTACATGGAAAAGCTGTAGAAGATGAGGTTGGGAAAACAAAAGAAAAAGCCAGTTCCTTAAAAATCTTCATATGTTAAGCTTATACTTTGGACTTTAATCTGTAAGTAACACAAATTTTAACCTGTGTAGTTACAGAATCAGATTTTCAGTTTAGAAATGTACTATTTACTCTAGATGTGCTGTGGAGGTTATACCACAGCCTGTGGAACCCAGCCTTGGGGTTAGGGCTTGGGATGAGATTTTGGGGAATGATGTTGAACCATAAATTTTTCTCTTCAGAAGTTGCCTTTGATATTACCTCCTTAGCTAAAGGACACAGCTCAGATTTATAACCACTTCAGAATTCAAGTACTCCTTCCTTATTTTAATTATGGCGCTTATTCTAGAGAAAAAAAAAAAAAAACAGTAACTTTTGTTCTTGTGGATGCCACGCATCACCAGTGACATCCATGTTCTGGTTCTCATCAAAACCAGAGTGGCCCCAAAATAAACAAGCTGGTGGCCTGGTGAGAAATTCATCACTCTTTACTTCTTCTTCTGAACACTCCTTGGTTTCATTTTTGTGAAGTACCACATTTTGCTTTGCTTTTAGTTGGACCTACTTGAATTTTCCTAATCCGATGTTTCAGGAGCAGTACAAGGAACGGATAAGTACATTTACTGAGCAATTCCTAACGTATGCCTTGAGCCCTAGCCTGGTCAGGATACTTTAAACTGGAACTGGTTGAAATCTGGGAAAAGTTTACTGCTTTTATGGCATGAACTGGATTTTTGTGTGTTTGCCTAATGTGTTTTAAAACAATTATAAAATCACTACTCTTACACTCTCTGAGAGTAACTCACATGTGAAAAAGGTGGATAGTTTTGTCTTGTGGTTACTACGCCTTACCTATCAGTATTCTGTTCATTTTTTTCCTCTTCAAACATATTTAAACATAAGCCCACTAGAGAGGGACTGTTCTCCCTTTTATGTGTCATGCAGAATCCTCAAAACTGACTTTACCTGTTGGTGCTAACAACACTGATGATAGGTTTTTGTGACACCTGCCGACGTCTTTCTTCATGGGCAGTTATTATCGACTGGGAATCTTGTCATCCCCCCATTACCCTAGAATGTTTCCTTATGACTGCATTCTTACTAGCTGTAAGTAACTCTTTTACTCAACAGGGAAGAAGGGCCAGATGGCAGGCAGACATGTGCTTGAGACTGGGTGAGTCTCATTTGTTCTCTATTTCTTGTTACTTACTGTCACTCCTTAGCTAACCACACATAAGGAACCTACCCTGTGGGCTGCTTTTGCTCTGCATATCTGAGACATGATTATAGTAATGCACTTTTTATTAATATTATTGCTATTATGGGTTTTTTTGTTGTTGTTGTTTCAATCTGCCTCATTTTTTTTCTTTTTTTGAAAAGTAAGATATAAATAAATTCATCCATGCAAACAGGTCAGCCAGAACACAGATGTGTAAATACAATGAATGTTATCCTCTCTTAATTAATAACCTTGTACTTAATCCAAAAACAATGCTATAGCTCAAAAATAATTTTATTTGGGAAATTGACTTTTGAAACTATCTTTAGAGCCTTTGCCTATGAATCATAGCAAATCATCATTCTCTAAGGGTGGGTTTGATTTTTTAAAAATCATTGAACAAATAATTGTTAGGTGCTTACTAAGTGGCAGGCAGTACACCAGGAGCAAGGAGCAAAATGGACACAGGTTCTGCCTTTGAAGACATCTAAGATGAACTCTGAGATGAATGTCTGGGTCCTGAAGGGTACCTTTATGGATAAGAGTGAGATGTGACTACACAGTGATAATCTTAGCTGCCTGAAGTGACATTTTTAAAAAGGAGATTTAAAACATTTTGAGTAATGGCAGCATTTTTAGAATGACTCTCTAACATACTACCTAGAAGACAAACACTGCCTTTCTAATGTATAGTACAGTGTTATATAGCTTATAAAATATTTTATGTACATTATATCACTCACTACTTACAGGAACTCTGGATTACTGAGTGTGAGTACAAATTTCTTCTACTATAAAATGAATGATCTTTAGTTGTCTTTTCTATCTAAAATTTCATAAATCATATGCCCTTAATCTCATGCATTTATGTGGCATGGGTTCTTTAGAATAGCTCCCTCTGGTCTCTCCAGCTGAAGACCTTCCAAGCAGAGATGGGTGTCCAATATTTTCTCCTGGGGATGGTAGGTGCTATCAGGAGGCTTGTGGCTCTGCCAGTCTAGGCATCTAGAAGCCCGGAAATGAATGGACTGGGGTCACCCTCAGCCACGTAGTGAGGAGCAGAGGGAGACTTAAGTTAAGTACAAGGAGAGGGAGCTGCCCTGAGAGTGAAAGAGGGTCTGAAATATCAAGCTGAAAAGATCAGGCACAGTGGGACTACGACTCGAAGAGAAATGGTGGCTAGACAGGGTAAAGAGGTTGAGGAGGCAAAAGCTAGAACATTACCCGAAGACACAAGATTTCTTTTTATAGGTGCTACAGACAGAGCCCAAGAACCATTAGAGTGATGAACCAAAAAAGGGGGATTTTTTTAGAAAGGGTTTTTTTTTTAATTCCATCAGTGGTTGAATAATAAACATTAAAATAAAATGTATCTCTGTTTTAAAATTTTACCCCATCAGTTTTCCCAATCAATAGCTCATTCTTAGAAAATGCAGGGTGTTTACCAAACAGAACAGTTTGGTGATTTCTAGACAGAACAAGTATTTAAAGATTGAAATGGGGATTTTTCTTTATATCTCAATCTCAACATCTTTGGGCCTTCTCTTCTATATCAAAAATAGTATATATATATATACATATATATATATATATACACAAGTCTGATTATTAAGTGGATCTCAATATCTTTTTTTCTGACAAAATGTAAAAATTCAGAAAAGGTTTGTTGCAAGACTTTGCTACTCATCCCAGAAAAGTAAGTGGGGTGTTTGTTTGAATATGTCGTAGGCATACTAAGAGATAAAAGCAGCCTTTTTGGCTTTGACCACACACACACATACACACACACACACACACACACACACACACACTGGGGGTGTAGGGTATCTTGTAAGAGCATTTCTTGGAGCTATAGGTGTGGTAAGTCCCCTGTGCCAAAACTTTTACTTTGGGCCCAGTACTTCCATTCATTTTCAACACCAGGCTCCATGTTTATACCTGTGTTCTCCCAGCATTCCTTAGCCATATGGACAGCAGATTGTTTTTAAGAGAGATAAAGATACAATAGATAAAATTTTGCACAAAGCATGAGTAAATGAAGCTGCTAATAATCTGTTTCTAGTTTTCTGCTGCTAGTTTTCTGTCAATTTCATCCCTAGGCACATTTATTAGTGGTGTTTTGAACTCATGCAAAAATTGTGTTTTCTTGTTCTTCTGTTATTTTTCAGTCTTTTTCTGGAAGGTTTCTAGGTATCTAGGTATTTTTCTAGTTTGCCATATTCCATAATTTTAGTGCCAGTAAGTCTGCTTACAGGCCTTTTTGCTTTACTGTTGTTGTTTTCCTTTCCCTGAACAAATTTATAACATTAGGTCACACTTTATCGAGATGCTTTATTTTCCATCTGCTCTCCATTTTTGCTCTATTATTAGGCTATGCTTCTGGTATTCTGATCTCCCTTCATTTCCAGGACTCTCCCTGACGTCAGTGGGGAACCTAAGCAGAGGAGGGGAGCATGAGACTCAGCTTGGTTCCACAGGCTGTTTTGGGAAAAACGTCTGGTCTCCCTGAGGTAGACTTCCGTTGGATAGACCTGCATTCATTTCCTACAGGGAATGGAGCCTCTGTGTCATATTTAATGCAGCACCCAGGACAGGATGATATACTTGCTCAACCAGCCGAATATATTGACTTTCTGTTAAAAGGCTTTTAACATAAATTTTAAGAGATTAACAAACTGCATCACCAACTATTGCTGAGAATGCGGGGTTTTAACTACGAATCTCTTCCATTGATTTTAGTTAATATATTTTAACCACCCCCTTATTTTACTGTACCTTTTAATTTGTTATTCATTTGTTTGAAACCAGAACTCTGCTGAGGCACTCTGGACCCACAGGAACTGAAATAGTTTGCCTTCATTATCTGGTAGACCTGCTCGAGTCTGTAGCCCCTGACAGAAACCACAAGACTGTACAAACTGGCAACTGTGGGTTTGTCTGTTCTCTATTGATTCTATTTCTGGAAAAAAAAAACAAAACCAAGAACCAATGAGTGAGCCATGTGACTGTACAACTGACCCAAAGCTCCCATCAGAAGGGAGTAAAGACCTTTTGCAGACAGGTCATGATGGGACCCCCAACACTTTTCTGTTTGCCTGTTAACCATGGCCTTTGAAAGCTTTGCCTTGTGAGTCCAACCCCTTGTTCTGGAATCTGACACTACTATAGAATCTTAATATTCTATGGTCTGATATTTAAACTTGGGCCTATTTTTTCAAAAATCTAATATAGAATAGAGACCCAATATAACTTTGCTTAAGTGTCTTTGTTCTTTTTTCCAACACGAGAATTACAAGGCAACTCTACCACATGGCTTTAAGAGAGAATAATGCACATGTACTTTTCATACTATGGAACTGCAACTCCTGTAGTGTTTCCTTTTCTTGAGCTTTAGTATTGGTGCTAAATCCCAATACTCAAGTAAATAGTATGTGCACCTTCTATGTAGAATGGACTAATGAAAGAACTCTGGTCTTGGTTCTAACAAACAATGTGTCCTTGATCTTCTTTCTCTTTCTCCATTACATGTCAAATGGCCAAGTGATCTCTAAGGCTTGTCTTAGTTCAAAGATTCCAAGTTAATAAAAACCCTTGATAATGACAGAGATCCAGGTAGTGGTGAACACATCCTATTACACACACACACACACACACACACACACACACACTCCACAGAAAAACCAAAATAGCTTCCCTCTCATCCTCCCCCAGCAATGACAATGTAACCATCTGTTGGACGTTCCATTTCACTTAGCAGCTGCTTTCAGATACAGAAATCTGCATTCCTCTGGCTCGTGCTGGTATGCAGGCAGCATGTGTGGTTAATAGCATTTGACTCTCCCACCCAAAAGAATGGCTTTCATTGAACAAAAATGATCACAGAAGCTTTCTGAGTCTCCTATCATGTTAAATGCCTCCCCTCTCCCCGATAATAGACATTTGGAGGTATCTGTGCTCCTCTGTGTATTAAAATATATCCTCTTAGATATATTCACATCACACAATAATTTAAAATTGAAGGGACAGCCAATGAAACTCTTGCCTTCCTAGAAACATCAGACTTTAAGGAGTATGGGAGATATTGAAGTACAAATTCAATTCTACTTTTATTTGGTCAATACCTACAACATTGCACTTCACCAGTGAGAAGTGAATATTGTTCAAAAGAGAATCAGGGGCTTTCAAAAGAAGCATTAATCTTACCATTAAACTAAAGAAATATATATATATGATGAAATGCTAAAGGGACAAAAAAGTGAAGTTGTTTATATATTCCACCCGCACCCCCCATGTCTTTTCTTCAAAATGAAATTTTGTCTTCTGAGAGGTGCGTTATATAAAGTGGTGTATCACTGAAGAACAAGCATTTGGGTTGGGGGCTGGGAGGAGCCAGAGTTATAAACAACAAAAAGGGCCCTATAGGCTCTGCAGACAGAGAACCTTGGATAAAATTGGATCTGCTTTTGAATACATAATTTAGGACATTTGTTACAAGATTACTGTGGTTTTCTATAAATGTTAGTTTGCTGTATTATTTTCCATGAACTAGTTTCCAAAATGCAGAATATTTTGCCCCCAAAACATGGAAGCACTAAAGCTCAGATGAGGCACTGATTCATGGGGAGTCACCCAGAAACAGCTGGTCAGCCATCTGCAGCCCCAGAGTCCACTTATTTTTACTTTATTCAGCTAATTCTTTATGTAGAAGGGAAGAAGATGCATCAATCCTGGGAGAGGAGCATGGCTCGTGTAAGAAAATGATGACTAACTCCTGCCTGAGACTGGTATCTGGTGGCCTGATGTGCTGATTTGGAGAAGCAGCGAGTCTCCTATGTGCATGAGGCTTTCAAACTCTTTACTACATGTGCATTATTTTCTGTGCATCCTGTTCTCTGGGAAAGGGGAAGAAATGATGATATACCATTGATTGTATTGTGGGAATTGTTCCAGATTAGAGCACCCCCGAGAGCCATAACTGGCCTTTTCAAGGCAGGCAGAAGAGCCAGCCGAATCAAGGACGAGCCTGGAAGTCAAACTTGTGTGTTTGTCTACTCATCTCTCAAGAGCCCCTCAGTTCGACCTTTTAACTTCTCTGCATCTATGGTCAAAAAATATTGGGAATAAAGGAACTATGTGACACAGATTGAAAGACGAATCATGACTCAATGTCCTAATCATATTAAATTGAAAAATGCTGAGTAAATATTTAGGCGGTGCTATTTTATTTTACATTTTGACATTACTGTCATGATGTTGTGGACAATCCTATCACAAATAGCATGTGCTTCCCTGAACAGGTGCGGGGCCTTGCTGACAGAAAAGCCATGTTTGTGTCATCCCTTCCTCAGGCTGCTCCAGGCAGTTCGCTTGGATAACAGAGCCAAATGACTGTGTGGGAAGGAAAACGTTCTTATAGTTCTAGGAAGAAGGTGCTTAGGTGCACAGGTGTAGGCTCCATACAGGTAGGTGCAATTATAGTTCAATCAGTGTTTTCTTTATCTCTGGAGACCAGCTTTGGCACACCATTTCGTTTTTTGCTTGAATCATCGAAATCTTTTACCTTTCCCCCACCCAATAAATGCATGTGTATACATATATATGTATTCTCATTTCATTTTTTGTCACTGAGGGTTTTAATTTTTTAATGACATATAACTATACTATAATATGTCCATTTTTAGAGATAAAAGGTAGAGAAGATAAACTTTTGCTGCTATCTATAGCCTGTTTTTCATTACTGAATCCGGGACAAGATTCACGGATCCTCTCTCGTTTTCCTGTTGTACAACCAGGAGAAGACTCCAGGATAGTTCGATAAAATACAAAGCAAGTGCACCTTTAATTGATAAGGCACACATTTTACAAAATGAATCAGAAAACCATCTGTACTGTAAACTTTTGTGTCTCTTATTCATTCCTGTTTACTTTGCTATTCAATCCAAATAAAGATTGTTTCTACCTCAGCAACACAAAAATCACACGGACTATCCTTCAGGCTGTCAGTCAGAGGAAAGATATACATATGCCCAAAGTATACACTTGTGCTTGTTCACAGTGTTATTTGGGGAAAATATGTTGCATGTTCTCCTGGCTCTTCTAGTTTTACATTTTGAATTAATGCAATTTATTCTAATTTATGACAACTGTTTGAAAGACTTGCTCTCCATTTTCCCATTTATAAAAAAGTTATTTACATAAAAGGGAAAAAGCAGTAGGGAAATTGAATTGCTTTGCACAGTCAGGTGGAAAAATCAAGTGGACTCTATCTTGGAGCGAGCATTGTACTCTAGGGCTGAGTGTAAGGACGTCTCTCTCTCATAACACGTTTCTCTCTCATAACACCCTTGTCTTTGGAAATAGGAATAAAATTATGGGGAACCTTTTTTTTCTGCTTCTTAAAGAAAGCCTTATACAATTGAGTTAATTACCTCCCCCCACCCTTTTCGCTATTCCTGGACTTATATAGCAACTATCATCATAGTACCTACAAACGTTGGTAAGAGTGCTATTTTAGAGGGGAAAAGCACAAGGCAAGGGAGAAAAAAGACAACCTCAGGTTTTTCCTTGTTCTAGTATAAGGATCTTTCAAGGCTGAAAATCATGAGACATTTCCGTGATTTTAGAGGTCCTTTAAATAGCCCTGAATAAAAGGGATTTGCCTCATTGTACCTAGAAAAGTGCCTCAACTAGAGCAGGTATTTAAAAAATATATGTTGATTGATATCACTAGTCTCTAGGCTTCTCAAATTTTCTGGTTAGAGAAAAAGCTTTATTCTAGATCGCTCTTCCTTGCTTTCATTCCTTTTTCGGCACTTGTGAAAGGACTGTTTGGTGGGGAAGAAGCTCAGACAGAAAGATGATAAGGAGCACATGGTGATTTCAGTGCCAGCAAAGCATCTGGATCTCCCCTGGGGCTTTCATGGAATTGTGTTGGCCTATGGTGCTTATGCTGCTGAGTATATGCTCAAGTGATCTATGGCATGTATAACTTCAGCTATGAACATCCTTAAAAGAAGTCACATCATAGATGCTAAGCTTTATCATTATATGCCAAGCACTCTTTTAATATTCTCATTTGTATTAACTCACTCAATCCTCATAACATCTTTAGGAGGTATGTCTCATTTTTATCAGCACTGGTTTATAAATGGAGAAGCTGAATAATGGAGAGGCTCAGTATGTAGCCCAGGCCATTCAGCTAGTAATGATCAGGGAAAGGGTTTTGAATCTGGGTGGTCCTACTCCAGTGTTCATGTTCATAATCGCCACACTATGCCTTCCCTCTCTCAAACTATTTACCATTTCCAAACTGGATTAAAACTGGAGGCTGAGAACAAACCTTTAGGGTAAAGTGATTTTAGGAGTTGCATCTTGCCCATACAGTCACGCTCTACAGGGTCCAGGAGAAGTAATGCCTGCTTGAGTGTGCTTGGTGGGGTATGTGAATATCTCACGTGAGATGGACAGCAATTTGAACATGTCACCTACAATGTCATATGGTATTTGTTGCAGACCATTCAGCCTGGTTTCAGGAGCTGTAACCCTCACCCCATGGTGGGCTGTGTAAGAGCCAAGGGACCCACTTCATCTGGGTCTGTTCTGTCAAGAGGATGTGAGCTACTAAGGAGACAAAGCTTATCTCCCTGGCAGGAGTACTGCTGCAGCCTCACTCATCTCTGGCCCCAATGCTTGGTCTGTAGTCAATGACAGGTAAGACTCCTCATGGGAGGGGCAACCTAAGCCAGACACAACCACTTGGGAGGCCCCCATGGAAGGACTCAGGGGGCTGCAGCAAAGAGGATGTGATGGACCTTCGCCAACCCCCCCCCACACCCCGCTATTCTGACATAGCCCCAGTCCTCATTTCCGTCTGAGAGATGTCTTCTGCTTCCTAATCGGTTTAAAGCCTGAAACTATCAGGACCAGCGGTGCAGCCCTGTGCTGGCCAGAACGGTTCCCCCAGGTGATCAGGCATAAGAAAGATTTAGTAAAGTCCTGTGAAACCTGCTTTGTTTGCTAAGAGTGCTCTCATTTAAATGATAAGGGTCCCAGGAGGAAATGGGTATGTCTCCCAAAGTTTTGCAACCACCTTTCCTGACAGACACTGACTCAGATTAAGCCCTCAGATTTCTTTGAAATGATTAAACCTGTATTCCTGTGTATTTGAACCCAATAAAACCTTAGTGAGGAAGGGGCTCTGGGTCATTCTCCTCTGAGAGTTTGTGCACCTCTCCTCCCCAAGCAGATCATGTCTTGGTAGTTTTATTTTCATCCGTGATGGAGGGATAGGGCTCTGTGGGCAGAGATCCCTCATCTGGAGCCCAGGACAGGGGCCACCACAGGTATTCTTGAGTGTGATGTTGTTACGTTACAGAATTACATGCTTATGATTTTATAATAAAAGATTTTCTAATTAAAAAGGGTGTTATTTGTGCTGGACCCTATATTAAACCTCAAATCTAAAGGAAGCCCCAGAGTAAGTAACTGACCACAAGACCCCCAAGAAAGTATTTCCCTAAAAGTATTCTTTGTTTATGTGGCTTGAAAGTGTTTAATGCAGTGCATACTTAATTTGAGGAACCCATGGCCTTACACTAAAACTATGTGTTCATTAAATACACATTTATTGAGGATGTGTTATATAAAATTACTAAGAATGCACTGAGAAATCATTTTGCTTTCATGGATATATGTATACATTGGGTGGTGGAAACATAAACGCACAAACAAATGGTCAAAATGTTGCTTAAAATCAAAAGGTATCATGGGAAGAACCTAGAAAAATAATGGAAGCAAGGAAAAAAAGATTTTAGTGTGTTTGATGCTGGGGTTAGTGCAGAGTGTGGGGCAGGTTAAGGACATCTACATGAAGAACTAGGCTCTTGAACTGAAGTCTTTAAAAGTCTAGAAAGAGTTATCTAGTCAAAGTACTAGGTAAGGACAATCCTAGGAGGGGGAAGCTGTTTGTTCAAAGACTTGAAGGCATGAAAGAGCATTAAATACAGTATAGCTGGAGTGTGGTGCTGAAGTGATGAGAGGTGGGGCTACATGGGTAAGCAGGGATCAGACCACAAGGGGACTACCTGTGGCCCCTGCTTTGCAGGTAAAGGCATACTATGAGGGATGATGACCAGGGTGTTGATCTAATCCAACTTCTTTTTGGAGATGGAGTTCAGAAGCTGGTGCCCTGGGGGAGGGTAAAACTAAAGGGAAAAGAGTCAGTGAAGGAATCTTCTGGCATAGTGTTAGATTAGACAGGTTAAACATATTATAACCTTTAAAACTCAGAACAAACATATGTACAAGACATCATCTCGATTTTATAGATTTTTTAAAAATCTGGGAATTATTGAGTAACTTGCCTAAGATCTTAAAGCAAGTAAGTGACTGACAACCGTTTGAATTTCATATCACTTGAACTCCAGACCCTTCCCATTTCCAACCATATCATCTGTCTCCTAGTTCAGTGTCTTCAAAAAGAAGTCTACACTTTCAGTCACCACTTTGAATTACCAGAACTTGTGCTCCCCAGACTCTTTTCCTGACCCTCTGACCATATACCCTGTCATCCTCTCTGGGGCATATCTTCTTCCATCTCCCTCCATATTCTTTCTGTTTCTTATAATGCTCTCTTCAGCACGATGCTCTTCTCTTCTCCTCATGGCCATCTCTCCTCCTGGACAAGATGACTTCTGGAACAAACCTGTGCATCCCACCCATCCCATTCAGAAATCTGGGAAAGCATCCGGCGCCCCTCTGCTCTTCTAATTCTCAACACTGAAAGTATTTCCAGGCCCGGTTGTTTTCATTGTTAAGTATGTCTCTCTGTTGCAGGTTTAATTAGTGATCATCAATTTTACCTATACTATTGCACAGCACTTTGACTAGTCTTTAACTAAATTTGGGGTATCAGAGTAACATTTCTGAGTAGAAATTTCACTACCGTCCTCCCCTGTCTAAAATTCTTCATTGGCCCCCTATTAAAAACAGAACAAAATATAATATTCTAAGAATGGTCTACAAGTACCCTAGCTCCAGCTACCAGTTTTATCTCGAGATTAATTTCCCATGTGTAGCAACCTTGCCTGACAATAATAAGCACTCAATAAACATTTGTCAGATGAATAAATTAATGAATGAAACTAATTTGCTTACACTGATGTACTTAAAAGAATTAAAGCCTCATGTAATCTAAAATAATATCTTCAATTTCTTCAGTTGCTATCCTAAGGTAGCTAGTGATACCCAAATATTTGTACACAAAGCATCAGCATTGACCAGTTAGAATAGGCATGGGCTGGGTGTCCCTGTACATGTACACTATTGGTTCCAGCTGGACTTTTCTTCAGGGGATAGGTTTCTTATTAGCTTGAAGCTCCCTAAGTTGAGTGACCTCTTATTTACATCAGGCAGAAGCCCTTCTAAAAGAATTCTCTGACTTTGGACATCATCTTAGAAACCTTCTAGATCTAGCTCTAGTCAACTTCTTATTTGAAGCAGCTAAAGGACCAAGAGGATGGCGTAAGATTCACAGATGGGATCCCAGGCACTAAGAAGACAACAGCCCCTGGGTTCCCAGTGAATGTGATTCAGAGAGGAACATGACTCTCCCCGTTTGCCCTGCTCTCCACATGAAATTTCTGCAGAAGGACTTTTGAGGATACTCACAGAGCTCCTCTCTTGTTAAGCCATTAGCTTTCCATGAGTTTTTCAGTTTCAAGCTCACTTTCCTCCCATTCTACTTGTCTCTTTTTCTCACTCTCTTCTGTTACTTTTGAGTATTTCTTCCTCTCCCACAAATGGTCCCCATTTCATTAGTTGAATAGAATTGTAATCTGTCTTGCATATTTAACATTCATTAAATAAGTTTGTACCACCTAAGAATCAAACAAATATTGCTTTTTTTACTTGGTCTTAGCTGAAAGGCCAAGAAGCAATAAAATACTGCTTTTTATGAGCCCCTTTCTCACACACACACAAAAAAAAAACAGTTAAATCATGACAAACAGTTGCTTTTTCATTTAGATAACAAACCTTCAACACATCTTTTTTATCATTGTTCTAACAGGCAGTGATTTATTGAATCTTAAACAAAAGGAAACCCTGTTGTGGTCTAAGCGCTTAAACAAGTGGAAAAGGCAACTCAGCGGAGAGACAGATATTAAGAGAGAAGAGGAAAAGGAGGAGAAGATGATTTCATAGAAGAAAAGTTAAAAAGGAAGAAAAGGAAAAAATAAAACGGACAACATAAGTTAAATTCCTACCTAGCCAAAAGGAGATCAGGCCAAAGGGAAGAAATCACATCTGGTTAATTATTATTTTTTGAGTATCCACTCTATACTATTGTTCTAGGCAGTTGCAAATTTTATAAAAATAGTTTATATTGCTGATCTATGTTGCCTTTTACGTTAAAAACACGTTCTATTCAGGGGAACATTCTTTTATTTTGTCAGCCTCTCTTTTTGTAAGTTGCTTTGTATGCCAGCCAGAGGCAAAAAGTAGGTGAAAAGCAAAAGAATAAAATCATGCATATAAACTCCTTATAAAGACTTGTATTCAATATACTGTGGAGAGAAGTTTAGGCCCCTTTCTTACTGTGTTTGCATCTGTTTCCCTATCCCCAAAAGGAATTAGCAAAATAAACCCCTACTGTACCTGGTGGAAGTAATGCACAGCAGCAACTTCACTTGTGTGGCTGGATATTAATGCTAATGTTCCAGAATTAAATATAGCACAAAGCGAATGTGTCAGAGGGAAAAAACAAAGCAACTAACTTCACACTGCAAGGGGTGCGGTGGTGGAGGCAAGAAGATGATTACACCCTTAAACATCAGGATAAACTGCAAAAGTGGAAAACTGATAAGAGGAGGATGTGGAGAGTATATGGAACTGAGCCATGCCCAGTGGCAATGAAAACCCAAGAATATGGACTAGATGAGTATGGATAAATGGGTCTGGAAAAGAGACAGAAACTGGTGGTGATGTTGATTAATAAGCAGGCTCCATAAGAATGAAGGAGTTCTCTAGGTTTTCTGGGTTTTCGTGCTTATACCAGGAGACGGCACTTAGACCACACACCATCAACCAACAAGCAGTAGTAGTGTGTGCTGCTAGACCTACAAATCTATGTAGTTACCATTGCCTAATTTTTTGATACCACTTTAGGGGGAGAAAATAACTCTAGAAGAAATGTTCATGTGCAATGGCATAAATGAAGGAGATTTATAATGAGAAACTGATCCACGGTCATGAGATTTTTGCCTGTAGCCACGGTAAATTTTGGCTTCAACATGTACCCCACCCTTTCCCTGGGAGACTGTATGGTGTCTAAGTGAGTGGGCTGGAGGGGAAGTGGGATAACTGCATTTAAGAAACGATCCTTTCACTACACATCCATGTCATCTTGAAAAAGTTAACTCCTCAGCATGTAAGTTATTTATTTTTTCGTTTCTAAAGCAAGACTATTAAATCAGATAACCTCAATTGTTCGTTTTCATTCTGACATTGCATATTCTCAGTGGATTAACTGAAAATGCCCCATTCATGACCGATGCAGAAATTGTGCTGAATGCTGTAGCCACAGAGAACAATACAGCCATCTGTGTTTGGAGCCTGCCTTGTTGAGGCCTAACCTTTCTCCAGACACTAAACAGCTCCTGGAGGGGAACATGGTGCTTCTTAAACTAGGACAGGCACATCTGTACCTGAGACAGCTGTTGCTGAGTGACTCCCCCTCTTTAGTTAATTCATATGTCCCCAGGGCTTAGTACAGTCATTGCCACTTACTAAGTGCTCAGAAAATCCTTTGTGAATGAGTAAAATAATTATCTCCTGAGAAGCTGATACCTAAATGGAACTTAAAAGGTTGTAAAGGATAAGGAGCAGGCATTTCAGGGCAGACAGTACTGAGTGTAACCCTGGATAAAAGCAAAAAGTCTGTGTCCAAATCTCAACTCTATCACTGATTATCTGGCTGACCCGAGGAACATGCCTTATTCTCTCCAAGTCTAATGCTCTTCCAGAGAACGTAGGGTTAAAATGGCATCTCCGTCATATGGACATTGTAAAGGTTAAACAAGTGCTGGATTATGAGGCCATTGACTAGCAAATAGTGAGTTGTCAATAAATATTAACTGTACTTAAGTCCGGTTTGATCTCTGAGGAGACAAAACATATGCCAAAGTCATAGTGATACAGGTGTATCCTATTATAAAGTTAGCTAACTAGTTTTTCAACAACAATGAAATAGAGGTTCTTGTAATATGCATTGTGTTGTGTTGTAAGGAGAACCAAGCTGGATTGTGTTGTGTTGTAAGTGGAATTGAGAGGATGCATTTCAAAGAGAGATTAAGATTAGAGCAGAAATAAACAGGTTGCCAGCTAGTATTTAGAGAAAAATGAATTCAGCCCACAGAACACACAGGATCTAGATCAGATGCAAGGATATGACATGGGCTTTGGCTGGAGGCATCAATACGGGGTTCATCTGTGGGGAGAGTGAGTTTGAGCCACACAGTCTCATTCGTGAGGGCAAGGGCATTGGCTGGGCTGGTTTGAGCACCTGGCTAGGGTGAATGCAGTGTTCAAAGGACATTGCCCAAGCTGTGCTGGGTCCCAGAGGACATGAGAGTCAGCCATGGTGTGCACAGGGAGTGCTAGAGAATTTTCTGACAAGACTGCTGCTTTTGGGTTTGAAGGTAGCCTTTGGTTTAGGGCAGGGCCAGAGTAAATGGTGGCTGAGGGGATGGGGAACAAGGGATTAGAAAGAGCTAACAAAAGGTAAGGCTGGAATGCAGAAGCAGGCCCAAGACCTAGAAGACATCTAGGTAACAAGCTGGGTAAAAGGCAAAAGGCCCACCTTGCCTCTAGGCTGACTCGGAGGTCAGCTAAAATAGCAGGAGAGTGAATACAGAGTTAGGGAGAGAGCACTTTAATTTAGAGATTGCAGGGCCGCCCAAATTTTACTCTGCTCAGGGGTTACATATCTGCTAGGCATCAGAAATTAATTCTGAGTCACGCCGTGTAAGATTGACAGCACCCATATGCATTTTGCTTTGACACCTTTGGCTCAAAGTTAAGCTGGCTGTAGGGACAGATGATAAAGAAACTTGGCAGCGGCTGGGAGCAGAGCTACAGAGAAGGGATAAAAGCAAAGAGGGGAATAAAGAGGAGAAAATGAAGCTAAACAACACTGACCACAGAAAAGAAAACGAACTTTTAAAAAATGAAGAAAAAGCTTATTTCTCAGATGCAGCGAAGTTTATCTGAGGCCAAACAGGCTGATCCAGTGACCGTGAAGAATTTTCACCTGTTTCCAAAGGGACCAGGCCTGGGCCGCTTCCTTCCCCCACCTACTTCTCTTGGTGACCTAAGGAGCTGGAAAGAGTGCACATATTAAAACAGGATGGAAGGAGGCTAAAGTTCTCCTAACAGTCCAAGGGGCGGGGCTCAGACGAAGACCTGAAAAAGGAAGGTGACATCAAGAATTGCTTGAAGCAAACTTCGGGAGGCCAGAAAGCAGCAGCAAGCATTACAATAAGAGAAAACAGAGCTTTGTCTATGTAAATAGTCCATAAGCCCACCTGTGCTGGGTAAAGATCACCTGAGCAACTGCTAGAGATTTTGAACCTGCAGTGGTGTGAAGGTACAGCTGGGGTGGGGCTGCACCAGGAAATGTAAAGTAGTCGAAGTGAGGTTTGGGCTTTAAAATAGAAATATCACAAAATGTCCAGGGAAGGGAAACAGGCTATGGACTCCTGGGGATGGGACTCCAGCTAGGGTGTTCCCCAGGGGTTTGAACACTAACTTGGAACGTTCAGGTTGCTATAACAATGCCAGGGGTGGGGTGGCTTAAACAACAAACATTTATTTCTCACAGTTCCAGAGGCTGGGAGGTCCAAGATCAAGGTTCTAGTAGATTCGGTGTCTGAAAAGGGCACTCTTTCTGCTTCATAGACGGCCATCTTCTCACTGCGACCTCGCTTGGCAGAAGGGGTGAGTGAGCTCTTCGGGGTCTCTTTTGTAAGGGCAATAATCCCATTTACGGAGCTTCACCCTGTCACGTAAAATACCTCCCAAAGGCCCCGTTTTCTAATGCCGTCACATTATGGTTTACAAATTTGAGGAAAGGGCACAGACATCCACTGTATACACCAGCTTTAGCCATTTCATTAAGGTTTAATTCCTCAATCAGAACTTTACTCTTTCTCATTTTGAAACTGCAGACATCTAGATTTTCAGTTAAAATTTGTTAGATGACCAGGTTTTCTTTACAGTGCATGTTTTGCCTTCCTGCATGGATTCAGGTATCCTCAGATGTCACTCAACTGGTGAGATGCCAGTAATTACATAAGTCATCCCATGTCACTATCTAGATGCAGCTATTTCCCTTTTTTGTCACTGGGAATTATCAGCCATGAGCACAGTTTTTTAAAAAACTTCCCTGGTAGGCCTTGGGGACTGAGATCCAGAAACACAGGAGAAACAAGACATGACCTAGGACTTGCATTTGAGTGATTGGTGGAAAATCTTAGAATGGATCTGGATCGGTAGTGATAATCATTATGTACCTTTATGAGATGTGTATCTTTATAATTTTAAAGATTAAAATTATAAGACAAATGTTTCCATATTATCCTCAAATTTGTAAATCTGACTCCAACAAAGAACCACCCAAAAGAATTTTGAGATCTTCCCTACTTGTCATATTGCAGGAAATGCCCAACACTCAATGTTTTTTCAAGTTGGTCTCTTCTCTTGCACAAAACTCACAATGGTCACTTAGATATTCTTTGATTAAATGTTGAATATAACATTTTTAAAAATATATTTATTGATTATGCTGCTAGAGTTGTCCCAATTTTTCCCCTTTGTCTCCCTCCAACCAGTACTCCGCATTCCCTCTGGCAATCTCCTCGCCCCAGTTCATGTCTATGGCTACTCCATTTCCTAAACTGTTCATAACACCCACTGTCTACTCTGTACCTACCAATTTGTACTTCCTAATCCTTCACCTTTCTCCCATTTTCCCTCTTCTCCCTCCCAACTGATAACCCTCCAAGTGATCTCCATCTCTATGATTCTGTTTCTGTTCTATTTGTTTGCTTAGTTTGTTTTTTAGATTCAGTGTTGATAGTTGTGAATTTATTGCCATTTTAATGCTCATAGTTTGGATCTTCTTGTTTTTCTTAAATAAGTCCTTTTAACATTTCACATAATAATGACTTGGTGATGATGAACTCCTTTAGACTTACCTCACCTGGGAAGAACTTTATCTGCCCTTCATTCTAAATGATAGCTTTGCTGGATAGAGTAATCTAGGTTGTAGGTCCTTGATTTTCATCACTTTGAATACTTCTTGCCAGTCCCTTCTAACCTACAAAATTTCTTTTGAGAAATGAGCCGACAGTCTGATGGGAACTCCTTTGCAGGTAACTATCTGTTTTTCTCTTGCTGCTTTTAGATTCTTTCTTTATCTTTCAAAATTGGCATTTTAATTTTGATGTGTCTTAGTGTGTTCCTCTTTGTGTCCATCTTGTTTGTGACTCTCTCTGCTTCCTGGACTTGTACGTCAATTTCCTTCATCAAATTAGGGATGTTTTCTTTCATTATTTTTTCAAGTAAGTTTTTGATTTCTTGCCTTTTTTTCTCCTTCTGGCACCCCTATGATTTGGACATTGTTACATTTGAAATTGTCCCCAAATCTCCTTTCTACCCTTGTTTTTCTGGAATCTTTTTTCTTCTTGCTGTTCTGATTGAATGTTTTTTCTTATGTTCCAAATCATTGATTTGATTCTCAGTTTCATTCACTTCACTGTCAGTTCCCTTTATTTCACTTAGTGTTTTCCCTTTGTTTCACTTAGTTATTTTTTTATTTATTTTTATTTATTTATTTATTTTATTTTACCTAGTGTAACCTTCATTTCTATCTAGGTCTTTTTTATGCTGTTGAAGTACCCAATGAGTTCCTTGAGCATCCTAATAACCTGTGTTTTGAACTCTGTATCTGACAGATTTCTTATTTCCATTTGATTAGTTTTTTGGAGGTTTTTTCTTTCCTTCCATTTGGGCCCTATTTCTTCATCTCCTCATTTTGGTAGTCTCCCTGCATTTGTTTCTATATATTAGGTAGAACTATTTTGACTCCTTGTATTAGTAGTGTAGCCTATTGTAGAAAAGCACACTGGTAAGTTGGATGGGGCAGAGCCTTAGGTAATCCTCAAGACAGAGCCACCTGTGTGAACTAGGTTGGTGGAGTCTCAGATATGGTGTTGCTGTTTTGTGGCTCTGTGTGGGGATAGGTTCAGAAAAGGGACAGTGAGGCTGCCTGGCCTCTGGAGTTTTGTCCAGGATGAAGCTGTTCCCTGGCACTAACCATGATGTCAGACACTTCAGTTTCTCCCTGTATGCCCCTGGTACCCTTCCAGCTGCTGCCTGGGTGCTGAAGCTGAGAAGGGATGAGTCTTCATAAGGCTTAAGTCCATAGAGAAGCCCTTTAAGAAGAGATTCTTGAGAATTTTGCAGTTTCCTCCACTACCCCAACCTCCACTGGTTTTTATAGCCAGAAGTTATAGGGATGTATCTTCCTGGCACTGGAACCCTAGGCTGGGTTATCTGGTGTGGGCCTGGGATCCTTTGCTCCTGAGGTATCCCTCCTGATTTTTATCCATCACACATGGGTGTGGGGCCACTTGTACATGTCTCTGTGCCTCCATGCCTGTCTCTGAGTGTCTGCCCTTCTTACCCATTTGGATGAATATGACTTTAATTCAGTGGCTGTTGTACTTCCATACAGATTGATTTTCTAATGAATGATTCTCGGTGATATTTTTTTAGTAGTCTAATTATAATTTTTGCTGTGTTTGAAGTGAGCTGTGTTTACCTACACCTTCATCTTGGCCAGAAGTCTTCTAAATGTTGAATGTAATCTAATGTAGGTAAATTATCTTCAAGAAATTAAAGCAATCTAGAAACTTACTTAAGAACTGAGAAACATTTTTATTTTCAATATAGTCACTTATTTTACACAGGTTTGTAAACTCTTACTAAAAATGTAGAGTTATCATAAGAATAATGAATTAAAATTTTGAGTCATTTAAAGTATAATTGAATGTATTATTTTATTAATGTTTATTATAATGAAAGTCTTTTCTCAGCATCATGGGAAATTTGAAGATCATAGGAAGTTATGATTTGACCAAGCAAATAACTGGTGTCATCTGAAGGGACAATGGAAAATGCAGAACATTTGTTTGACTTAAATTGGGCAACTTGATTTAAGAAGCACTAGAACAATACACAAAACTGCATATGCCATCCAACCCTGTCAAAAAAATACCATTCCAATACTGCAGAGCTGTGCCAATTTAACTCAGAATGCCATGTTCAGCCAGCTTTATATGGCAGTGAAGATTCAGTGAAGAGTCAAACCATTTCCAACTTTCTTAAATCCCTGGGAGATGGATTGAAGAGGCCAGTCTGCCTTTCCCACATTGCTGGGAAAACAAAGCAGCAAGCTTAAGTCCCCATGATTGCTTCTGTGCTTTATAATGTGCAACAGCCATAATGAGGGACAAGTATTAAGTAATCTAATATGTGCTGACTTTTATTGAGGACTGTAAATTTTCACATTCCAAATCTTTTAAAAACAAAGTAAGGCAATGAGTAATGAATAGCAACTTCAGAATAGACAATGTTAACTCTATTTTAAGATTCCCATATGTGGGATTTTTTTTGAGGGGGGGGTGACATTTCAGTTAATCAACCATTGTTGAAAGGCTATAGTCAGTTTTTGCCAGTTATTTTCCTACTTAACCAACAGAAATCCTGGACACTTTATGATGACAATGTGATGGATTCTTACATTCTACCTTGAAAGTCTTATCCACATGGCCTCCAGAGGGATTAGCAGTAGAAAAGGCATTCATATTCATTCAATTTGTTCGCTAGTGACCAAAATAAAAAAATCTTATTAGCACAACTAAATTCAGTGATAAAGCAGAAATGAACAAGTTGATTTTAGTAGGCACAGGCAGACTTCAATTCAGCCCAGAAGCTGGGGTATACTCAACTTTTTCTTTCCAATCCTTTGAATTTTAAATAATCAGCAAGCCTACTCTGATCTGCTTCATAAATTGCTCTTTTGCTTCTCCCTTCTGCTCCATCACTTCTGCCACTGCCTTGTCTCGAGCTTTCATCTTCTCTGGAATGTCATTTTGGCTGTGGCGATTCTGTCTTTCTGTTCACAAAGATCCAAGTCAGCTTCCATGCTAAGGACAGTGCTAATTTTCTAACATTTCCTAGCAAATTACATTAACCATCCTGATAAGAAAAAAACAATAATGACAACAATAAAGCAAGAAACTAACTCTGGTAGCTTCCCATCACTTGAAGGACAAAGTCCAATTCTTTACAAGACTTTCAAATGCATTCACATTCTGGGCCCTGCCTGTCTTGCTAGCTTCATCTTCTGCCACATTCCCTCATGCTTCTAGTACGCTAGCCAGATGAAACTATTTGAAATTCTCTAAACCTTGCAAATTTGTCTCAGAGTCACCATGTGAGGGAAAGCTGCCTGCCAACCAAGAACACCCTCTTTGGAATATTATGTGAGCTAGAGATAAAATTCACTTATATTTGAGACATTATATGGTCTTAAGTCTTGATACTCTAGCCAGTCCTGTGTTAACTAACTTGGGCACTTTACAAGCATGAGATACAGTTGCTTACATGATCACATCGCCCTCTTGTTATTCATCACTATCCCAGGTGATCTACTTGGTGAAGGAGGGTGTCTGCCATAGAGGAGCTAGAGTCTGTGAGCTTTAAGTTTCCTGCCATAGCTTCACTAACATCTTTTGTCACAAGTCTGTAAAAATCTTGATTTGTTTTCTTAAGAACCTATTATGAGTGTCCAGGGGTGCTGCTAGTTGAAACGGGTGTTGTTTAGAAAAAGATGCTCCTTCTAAAGATGCATGGCCTTTCTACTGGAGGAATTATAAAGAATGAGGCAGCACTTTTTGTGAGCTCTGGAATGATCGATTAAAGAAAGGCTCCCCTCTATGACACAGATAGTGTCACATGGCTTGACAGGCAGAAAACTGGCTAGATTTTAGCTTTCATGGTCCCAGTCCTTAGAACAGTGTAAAAATTTCACAATTATATTCAGTGGCCCAGGAGAGTTCAGTGGGTAAGAGGAGCACTCTGCTAAGAAGTGTAAAGATGAAAGACACTAGGATTAAAACTTAAAGAGGCATTAATAAGAAACTATAATCTATAGGGCAATGCAAAGAACTATCGCAAATGTACAATTCACAGAACCTTCAAAGAAGAAAGAGTACTGATAACTCAGAAAAAGTTTTATGTAGAAATTTACATCTCTGCTAGACTTTTAAAGTAGGTAAGGCTTTACTATTTAGAAAACAGAGATCGCAAGAACATTCCAGTTAGTGGGAAGGGTGTGGGAAAAAAATATTAAGGTGCTAAATGCACAGTTAATTCTCTGGTTTATCTGGGGCATGAGGGTGCAGAAAGATGAGAATGCAAACATAGGTTGGAACATTGTGGTAAAACTGTAAGTGTTATGATGGATAAGTTAGAGATTATTTTGAGCAAGAGGATTTTTAACAATGGATATTCTATAAACTATATGAAAATGGTTTTGAAGGAATTAGCCTGGAGGTACAAAGACAAGTTAGGAAAGTTATCAGAATTATTTGGGCAAGGAATAAAAACAGTCTAAGTGAGGCCAATAGCCATGGGAGGAGAAAAAGAGAATACATTTTGGAAGGAGAATTGAATACTTTCTAATGTGAGGGAGAAGAAAAAGGGAAGGAAGAAGACTAAGATTTAGAAGCCAGCTGAACAGAAGAAAGTAATAAACTTAACAAAGATTGAGTTGCCATGAAAAAGCACATGTTTTTATAGAAGATAATTTCAGTCGTGAACTCCTTGAGTTTGATTCAATGTATATACAGAGACAAGCTTCATATCTTTTGTCCACCTCTAGGTTGTAAATAGCAAACACTTAAAAAACTCTTACTGCATGTCAGGTAGTACTCAGAGCACTTTAAATATATTAACTCAATAAATACTCCAGCAACCATGAGGTAATTACTAAAATTGACCTCATTTTACAAATAGGTGATATACTCAGAGTTACATGGTTAGTGAGCAGGAAGGCAGAGATTTTAACTTCAGAAGTCTGACTCAAATCTCCATGTTTTGAACTGGCATGAAAATATAATGAACATTGTGCATATGTATAAATATTTCTAATAATTATTGCTAATCCAAATTCACCAAGTGACTTTGTTTCTCCTTAGTTAAACATTAAGCATATTTGGAAGCTTCCAAAAAATAAGGTACAAGTTAATAAGTAGTTATTTTTTAAGGTAAAAGTATGATTCAGGAAAATTACACAAAATATATGAAAATAAGGGAAAAGGTACAATCTGGTGTTAGGTTTTATCATAGAAAGAGGCAGTTTTTAATAGTGGTATCATGGTATTGCCCATGAAGAAAGCTGGAGTAGTTTGTCAGCCTGGGCTCTCACACTCAGCTTTGCTCTTTGTGGTTGGACTTTAGCCAGAGCAAATCCCCCCAACAGACAGTTGTCAACTGTCACAGGTTACAGATTAAAGTGAAAAAGTATTCAGAATGATGGATAAAAGTACTACACATTCAGAGAGACCAAGAAGAGTACTTTAGAACTAGATGCTGAGCACTAGGAATAAATGTCCATCTCTGATACCTATTTTCTGGGATAATTTTGTTTCACAGTAGCATGAATAGCTGGAAATAGTGCATTAACATTATTTCTCAATTAACCTGGACCCTTTAACTAGGATTTCTTCCCTTCTATATCAAATTTATAAATATGACCTGTATGCTAATAGTCCAGTTCTGACATGCTTTCTTCATATCCTACGCATTTCTAGGAAGAATTGACTGGTAAATTAGTAATAGTAAATTTGTACCTGCACAAGGTCTGTGAAGGGATCCAGTTTGAAAGATGAGTTGGATGACCAATCATGCACTCCAGTTTGCTCTGGGCAGTCCTGATTTACTCCTGTTGTTCTAATATAGTTATTAGTAACTTCCCCTTTCACACTCTCAAAAGTGTTTTGGTTTGGTTCATAAAATATGTGGTCATTTTACTCATGAGAAAACCATCAAGAGTCTTGGCCATGGAATTACGGGCCCAAATCTGTATTCATGTAGGCCATTAAGTATGATCAGACAGTCTTAGAACTTGCTTGACGGAAAACAAAGTATAACAATGAGCCAAGTGCCTTACTGCGGTACCCCAGAATTTTTCTCTATTTTATCTATAATTTGATTATTGAATAATAAACACTTGGATTATTTAACCAATTAAGACAATTAGAAATTTAAATTCCAGCAAATGATATGTAACAGCAAGTTATGGTTGATCTAGAGAAGTGAAGCAGAGGCTATGGGTTGCCTGTCTCAACACCTATTCTCCCCCTCTTCCTTAGTGCAAGAATTCTGAATATGTTGGCTTAGTCAAAAAGTCTATTTGTTTTTTTCTGTAAGATGGTTCTAGTAGTGCTTAGTTGCCTTTAAGCTCATTCACAACAATTTTGCTAGATTGTATTTTGACAGCTATCATATTAGTGTGCACTTTTAAAAAAATAACATCAAAATTGGTAAATTTTTGTGTAGCAATTTTAATATTGAAAATAGATGAAAATATGCAATAATTTCTGCATATCATGCTCTACTGTTTTAAGGAAGGTAAAAACACAACTGAGATGCAAAAAGCAAACAAACAAACAAACAAAAAGATTTGTGCTACGTGTGGAGAAAGTGCTGTGACTGAATATGTGTGGAAGGTGGTTTGTGAAATGTCTAATGGGGATTTCTCATTGAATAATGCTCCACAGTCAGGTAGACCAGTTGAAATTGATAACAATCAAATCAAGACATTAATTGAGAACAATCAGTGTTATATACCATTCAGAAGACAGCTTACATACTCAAAATATCCAACTCAATGAAGTTATTGGTGCAAATGAAAAATGTATATTTTATTTTACAGAAAAAAACTATACAGACTTTTTGGCCAACCCAATATTTTGGGTGGCAATGATGTAACTAAATTATGGTCAAAAAAGGTATATTCAAAATGTGTGGTACTTCCTAGGAGCAGAACACTCTTCTTCTTGCTATGTGGAATGAATAAAATGACTGGAATTGAAGTCATCTTTAAACATAAGTTAATACACTAAGGTCGTGGAACAGCAACAGAAAGGAGACTTGTTTCCTGAGAGTTCTGAAACTACTATGTTAGTTCTAGGCTGCTTACCTCTGGATATTTCCTCTATGAGAGAAAAACAAACTTTTCTCTTGTTAATCCCTTGTTATTTTCTTTTATGATCACTTACAGGCAAACAGTTCTCATTGACTCAGGAAAAATATACCTGAAAATTTCATGTACAGAGTTAAGAGTGAATAGCGCTTGTTGGTCCTGAGATAGAAGATAACTACTAAAAAGGGTTCTGGGTGGCTAACTGGACTCAAATAATTAAAAATAAAAAAAAAAACACAAAACAAAAACTGAAACCCAAAGAGCCTAGAAGCCATTTCTATACAACAGCTTCTTACACAAACTGCACTTCATTGAGAAGTCTGCACTGAACTACCTGCCTCTGCATTGAACTGCCTGCTTGTACATGTTCTGATCCAGCTCTTATAAAGTGGTTTCTGAACTCCTGTTTTAACCAATAAGACTATAGCTTTCCCCATCCAATCAAGCTGCCAAGCTCCAACCAACCAGAGCAACTTTATTGTAACCAAATGAAGACAGTGCCTATTGCATCAATCATACTGTGAGGATTTGGCGTCCTCATTTACATGAGGACAGACGAATCAGGATTCAGGGCCTGGAACTTCTGTTTACATGAGCCAGCTCCCCTCTGGCTCTGGGAGCGCACCCTCCCATTCCACTGAAGATTGTGTTTCCCTGGCTGCGCTAAAACACTGAAGATGTCTCATCAGAGCAGATAAGAGCAGACCAGCGAAAACAAAGTTGTCTAGTCAGAGAAAGGCTTGGCTCAAGTGCCCAGGGCTGCCTTTTACAGCTGAGCTGTATCATAATTGAGCTATTTTGCACTGAATAAAGTTTGCTCTCAATGCACCTGAAATTGGGATTCCTGTTGATGTTGAGTTGGTGCCAACGAACCATAGGTTGACACACTGAACATCGAGGGAAGTTAGGAATATGTTGGATGGGAAGGAGAGGGTACAGAAAGGGAGAATTTCTTTAGAGGGTTCCTAGAACTCATAAAGGTGCAATTTACCATTTGAAACAAATTAAACTACTGAGAAAATCATGTGTCTTATGTATAGTAATGGTGATACTCCAAGACCCCCTGAGTATATCAGAAGTATCCCTAGCTTTCTTAGCTGAATTAAAAACGATACAGTATCCAAGTGCCCATACTTAACTTGGAGTTCTAGAATGTCTGGACAACTTTCTTTAAAGCAAGCCATATCACAAAGCACTATGTTATCAATTGACTACAAAATGCTTTCACAACTTCCCAGAAGAATTTCAGCTCATTTCAGCAAAATAAGACCGGGTATGATTACCCATTACAATATGCTAGCACGTGAATTCATTATGTGCAATATCTAAGCCCATCAATGTTGATCTAAGCATTTCGATGGCCAGAGCTCATAGATCCATCTTAATAAAATGTCTGAGGGTTTGGCTTTCAGGAATACATCATGGGCATGTTACCTTACCTCTCTATGGAATCACAGGGCTTACACTTGGGTATCTAAGGGCTTGCAAGGAGTGGGAGCAGATGGTAGTTTTTATGTGTTCTTTTTATAAATGCATTTTGAGCAGGTTTTTTCTGCATGAATATTTCATTTATGACAGGGTGCTGCTTAGTTATATAAAAAGTAAATACATAACGAGCGAGGTGTAAGTATAGCAGCAATGTAGTGTTGAGGCTAATGGGTGGAGAGGATTTTAAAAATAAAAAAAAATCTCATTTTCAAAAAGTACTTCACAAACTTCAAGAGATAAATGATTTGTTTCTTTCCTATTTCCCTTGTCCCCATTGCTCCCCATTCTGTTGTGTGCTTATCTAAGGAAAGAGGAAGCTTTACATTCAAGAAGTCAAGAATTGGATTTTCAATCCTTATTAGGAGCACTATTCTTACAAGTTAGAGAAAGAACAGAAATGGCCTAAATAATGTGTAAATAGCAAGGGCAGGAATGACACATAGTAGCAGCCTAAGTTTAGGAGACCCTGGAAGGCTGGATATACAACAACAGCAGGAAGAAAGGAGGATGTAAAGCAACAGCTGCCATAGGCTGAAATGATGGGCCTTGATCTTCATCAGGAACAGGTGGCCAGGATATGCCATATACTTCCACTGTGCAACATTGTGTTACTATCACCATGTTCTGGGCTTCAAAACTGTTTTGAATTTATTCTGTTAGAAAAAATGTTTAAGCCAACTTGAGAAAATATATCAAATCCCACTTCCCTATAGAATAGTTTTAGCCCAGGTCTATATTAAACGTTGCTACAATTAATTGGAATAGGTATCTCTGATTCTTAGCTTTATTTTAACTTATGCTATATTAGCTAGTACCTATAACTAAAACAAACAAAATCACAAAAAACTCAAAACACCCTAAAACTCCTCAAAAATAACAATTATAGTTTTGGTTACACCTCAGACCTTGTGTGGTAGAACAGTAGATACTCTGCTGATTGTGTGCACAATATTAGGAAGCTATGAATAACATGGATGTCCTGATCTATAATGTCATTAAAATGAAATTCATGTCTGCAATGACCTAAAGACATTGTGGCTTGTAAGAAGGTAACTACGACAATGAATGCTACATTTTTCTAAATGTTCCTTGACGATAAGGACTTTATTTTATATGGCAGACCCTCAACATTCATGAGGGATACCGCAACCCCAAATTCATGAATATCAGTTTAGCACGTAATTGTCTCTGTAAAACTTCTACTTTCTGGATTAGAACCATCACTTTCTTGGATAGTTTTGCTTCCACTTTCATCCACCAGAACTAGCAGCTGACTTTTATTTTCAGGAAAAGTATTCACAAAGAAAATAGGTTTTTATCATGTCATGGGAATTACTACATAGTAACTTGACCACAAGTAGAGAATATCTAAACCACTGTGAGAAGATACGTGGGCCAGTTATCCACGCTCACTTTTGTTAAAGGATTCCTACTTGACACCAACCTCTTGCCACATTCAATTCAATTTCATGCCTCAGCAAAATTACAAATTACTGCATGTCAGGAACCCTTGACTGTTGCTTGAGGGTAGTCAAAGTAGTAATGTTAATCCTGTCCTAACGTTTCTTTGTATTCTCAAAATATTGACTACTACAATGCTTTGTGTGTAGTAGATTATCAATGATCTTTCAGGCTGGTTGATTATCTGATTGATTACTCTAGGTATGTATATTATAGCAAATACCGAATGGATAAAATGTTGGGCAGACCAATGGAACACCCTACACTGATGTACTCTTTGGCCCCCTGCAGTGCTTCCCTCAGAGGCAATTGAGAAGTTTTAGTTAATAATAGCATTAGACTAATGGGCGCTAAACTGTGCTACAGCTGTTGTTAAGAGGGGAGAAGGATTACACAGAAAACAAATGTGGTCTGCATAGAAGGAGTGAATGAAAATGTTAGAATGCTTTCTAAACTTTGCTAACTTTATGTTAAAAATATTTGTAGAGGTTCCCTGGTAATTAGCTTTGGAAATAAACCAGTAAATCAAAAACTCAACTTCTCCCTCAAGACCAAAGTTCATTTGCTACAAGCCACAAAAAAATGCTTTAGGGAGACTCCTTTGCTTCAGCCATAGATGTTGGATTGCCCATAGGACAATTCACCATTTGTTAAGAGTGACAAAAGATGTATGCACAATACTTAACCATAAAATGATAATCCGTACCTGGACTTCCTATCTCTTCTAGAAAGAGTTTTTCATATTTGTAAATATTAATGGATACATAATGTAAACAAATAATTACATCGTGTTTCCTTAAATTTCAAAATGTATTTTGTTCCAAACTTCAATGTGACCTGCAAAATTCGCCCTCTCCACACCCATTTTTTTTTCTTGGTAACTGAAAAGTCTGATTGATCTTTAATCAGACAAGATATTGTTTTTATTTTTTAATTTTAATTATTATTATTTTATTGTTTTTCAAGTACATTCATCTCCATTTTCAATAGAGAAGGCGTTATTTTGCACAAAATCATAGTATTTAGAGTTTTATAAAAACTCATATTTCCACAAAAACCAAACAAATGTTTTTAGTAAATAGAAATATTGTAAAATCTTTGTTTCAGTCCCACTTTTTGATTCTCACTAGATTTTCTGTCTGTCTCACACATACATACACATTCTAGATGTTATGAAAAGCAAAAGGGAAAATGAATTAATTTTCCTGAAGAAGATAGAGTGGATTTGTGTAAATAACAATAATTGCCTTTAAATATCAATGACATTAAGATTTTGTATCTTGGGAGTTCTGTGAATTGAGTGGGAAATGGCAGGTCTGAATATTGGTGAACTATTTCAACTGTAAGTGGGAATGAAGGTCAAGAGTAAGAGAGAACAATTGTAATATATGTTGACTTACCTGATAAAAGGACAAATATGGAGAGGGGGAAACAGAGAAGTAAAATTGGGGCAAGTCAGTGAAAGAACGTAACACTGAGGATTAATATCTAGTTTTAGAGTTCAGAACAAACTGAAGATTTAACAAAATACTATTGTATAATTAAAAAAAAACACATCATGATAAAATAGGGTTTTAAGAATGTTTATGAGATAATTTCCTGAGGTAGTTTTCTTTCTGTTATTTGGGCAGTGATTTCCAGTGCTGCACAAAACTCCTGAACTCTCCCCATAAATTGTCAGTATTTCAACATGAGCATGAATAATGTGCATTAGAGATAGCATAAGAAGAAGCATTCAGATTTGTAAAAGAGGAACAGCAGATTCTGGAAACCCTAATTGTGGTTATTGGGCAATGTTGTCTAGTCCATAGCTCAAGACTTTGACACTTACTGACTTTAACAAGGTTGTGCAATTCATGGACATGGGAATTTAACTTGGCTGAAAATGACTGTATTTTACCTGATAGTTTTCTCAAGAAGGTGATGGTTCTCAAATGTCTCCGTTAATATTTTGACTGAATTCCACCACATATGCCTCATCTCTACTGAGCACAATGGAAGACTTGTGTTTTGGGGTTGATTAACGTAGGACACAGGATTAGCACATAGTGGACTAAATTGTAAATGACTGCAAAGAAGCTCATTTGTGTCTATTTATTCATCCTTATTAATAGTTTTGGGCACTTAGAAATGCCTTAAGGAAAGGTAGAACTACAAGTAAATAAGTTTGTGAATACTACCATTAACTCTGGGGTATTTGAAATACACAAAAATGGCAAAAATTAATGGATACTAAGTCAAAAGAAATCAGATTTTTTAAAATACATTTATAATTTCAACTTAAATTATTGCCTCTTGAATACCAAATATTTACTGTTAGCAGGTAGGTCATATAATAGCTCAATGAATTATTTGTTCAAATGGTGTTTTTGAAAGCTATTAAAAGAGTTTTGTTTAAGTAATTTTTAGTGAAATCCTAAAGTATTTCAAGTCACTGAATTTTAAAGATCATTACTGTGCAACAATTTTTATTTTCTTTCAATAAAATTTATTGGGGCATCTAGCTAAAGACCAAAAAAATGTGGTAAATCGAGTATCTATTACTGACAATCTTGAAATTCAACTTTTTAAACATGAAGCCTGAAATTCTTTTCATACTTTTTGGATGTTTTCAGAAAAAAAAATTCTGTGTAAGTAGAAGGCAGAAAAGACTGCTGCATGAAGAAAATTGTGCTGTCTTCAGTCCTGGTTCTGTTATATCTAGTTATATAATCTGGAAATTCACCCAAATTATCTGAGCTTCATTTTTCACATCTGAAAAATTAAAGGGTTAGAATAAATAATGTATAAGACATGTGCCATATTTTATAGTCTATGGCTTTATTACTCTGTGATCCAACATAAAAGTTTTGAAGCTTCTTTCCAGAAAGTTATGCTATATTAGTATGTTTACCATTAAAGTTAATATTTTCCCAATCCACTGGGAAAAACAGATATTTTTTCCTAATTCAATGCTTTCTTTAAGAATTTTTGCTGCTGCTATTTATCTATATAAGAATAAAATACAACTATTATCTGATTTAGCATAAGCCCTTAGTTTTAGACATCTTTTAGCTTAATAATTCATGATGGCTAAAGGTGCTCAACACTTGTTGTCTGCCAAGAGACAATGCTTCAGTCAACTCTCTCACTTCCTGTCTGAGCTGAACCAATTTCTGAACCTCTTAGGGACTCATGTCTTCATGATCAATTGGTTCCTTCTAATAATAACATAGCATTTCGTATAATAGTATACACTCAGTGGGTTCATTCAGGAACGAGAGCTCAAAAGAGGCCAAATCAGTAGACAGCCCAGAGCTCCCAAGGAACTTACAAGGTGAAGAGCAAGGGAAGCAGGACCAGTGTTCACAGTAACTTCAAAAGCACATAAACAAGTTTGTAGCTGATGACAGGTGTAACTGGTTAGCGAAGTAATTTAGGACAATATTTTCTGTTTTCTCTAAGTATGAAAAAAAGAAAATTACACAAACCAACATCTAAGTCACAGGTGGCAAACACAAGGCCTGTGGGCCAAATCCAGCCCTCCACCTTGTTATATCCGGCCCAGCACCTTGTTTCTACCTGGTGGCAGCGCTGAGCTCTGGCTTAGCTGTTAAGGAGTAGTTACATTTATACAGTCCTAAAATTACATTCGGCCCTTTGAAGGCACCACAAGGCTAATGTGGCCCCAGTGAAAATGAGTTTGACACCCCTGATCTAAGTCATCCATAAAGAAACTATACCACCTAATCTTGCAACACAAGCATCTGTGCTGAGAATGATGGCTGCTTATTAATGGTAATGTGTTTGCTGTGCTGTTAACTTCTGACAATCATAATCTTTCACTAATCTTGGACTGTTACTTAACTATTTCCCGGGTAAGAAATTGAAAACTCTCAGAGAATAAATCTTATTCCTATCATGTTCAACACATTTCCATGTGACTACTTAGGCTGTAATTTTTCAATGAATGTATGCACCATAGGAATATTCTGAACTGGAAAGCTCTGGCTGGTGTGCCTGAATCTGCCCATACTGGTTTTGTGTGCATACATGTGTACACACATGTTCACACACACACTCCATAGCAAAATAAACAAAACTACTCTTGAGTAAGAACATTATAAGCAATGTATTATTTTAACTGATCTTAGGAAAACTAAGAAGCATATCAATGATAAGTTGAGAAATTATTTGGTGATGGGAGTTCTGATAGTGTAAAGCAAAGCACTTCCTCTCATGTCTCAACACACAAAACGTACGGTTGACTTTCCAATTAAAATGTCTGATCTGTCATCATGTTAACATCTGGGGGAAGAGCAGAGGAAAGGTGTCAGAGAAAGCATAGCTGGGGAGGTAGGAGGAAAACCAAGACCTCCTGTGTCATGAATCCCAATGGAGGCAGCATTATAAGAAGGAAGTGGTGGTAAATCATGCTGAATATTGCAAAGAAAATTTGAAGGCATTTCTGGGGATTTTCAATTGATTGATGACAGTAATAGCCAGATTAAAAGTACCTAGGGATTGTGTTATAATTAGGAAGTAGCATAAATAGCCTTAATGAATTTATCATATAGATGGAAAACTAGTACAGAAGTATTAGAACAACATAATTGGATTAAATGGCAAAATGGCACTACGGTTTTAGTATCTCATGAGATTTATTTCGTTTTTTTTTTTCAAAAAAATTTAAAGATTTTATTTATTTAGTTTTAGAGAGAGGGGAAGGGAGAGAGCAAGAGAGGGAGAGAAACATTGATGTGTAAAACATACATCTATCAATTGTCTCTTGCACGCCCCCACCTGGGGACCTGACCCACCACCCAGGCATGTGCCCTGACTAGGAATCCAACCGGTGACCTTTGGGTTTGCAGGCCAGCATTCTATCTGCTGAGTCATACCAGCCAGGGCTATTTCTGTAAATAATTCTGTTTTAAGAAGTATTTATTTTTTTGTGTATCAATCTCCTTAGGGCCCAAAATTGAAAATTCTACTTATAATGTCATTTGAGCACCCACTGCTGCTTCTCTGGATGTGGTGACATGGACAGGATAAGCAGTCTCCCACCTTGTGTACCCATAGAGGCACAGTGGTCTGGTCATCCTCCCATTCAGACTCAGGGGTGGGGGGTCAAGTTCACCTCTGACCCCAGATCTGTTTCTTTGGTGTGGGTAGACTGTGGGAGGGATACTGCTATTTTTCATAATGTTTTTGTAATTACAGCCAACTTTCAAGTACATCACTGAAGAAACCACAGGAACATTCTGTTATTTCAGTTGTGATTCTACTTAGCAGAGACAAAAAACTGCTCTAAACTATCTGGGGCAGCGGTACTCCTATTGTTTTATTTTGTATTCTTTGGTGTAGATTCTGTAAATTCAAGGCAGACAGAAGCCAATAATCTAGTTTCCTTTAACTCTTTGCCCTGAGACAATGTCCTTTATATTTACTAATGTAGATCTAGATGAGACCTCCTTCTTATTTTCAAGGATGGTTGTGCCATAATTATTTAACTATAAGTACCTATTTAAGTACCACTTTTGGTTTTAATGTCTATGTTCTTTTTGTAGCTATTTCTTCAAGATGCCTAAAGTAATAGAGTGAATTTTTGAATGTTTCCCTCAAAACAGCATTTTCTTGAAAACTCATCACAGAAATTTTCTCTTTATTCCTTTGTAAAGAGGCATGCTATTTTTTACGGCTATATAAAAATAACCAGTCAATGTTTTCAAAAAAGCTCTATGGAAACTTTCTCTCCATGATCTCTTCTCAAGAATATGTTCAAAACATACAGTAATGTTCTTTATTTGTTTAGTCTTGCTAAAGTTTCTTCGTGTTCATGTCATCGATTTTTTTTCTCAGGGTTTGTAGAGATAATATTTTTAGAGTTAAATGTTAAGCAGGTTTAGCAAGGCGTTTGTTTACTAGCTATACCTTTCACTGAAATTCAAGCGGTAACTGACACTTATACCTGGATGAAAATATTTTGCTACTAGTCATTAACTCATCTCTTGGGACTCTGACAATAGCAGTCTGTGTTGTGTAGAAAATGTATACTAAATGCGTATAGGTATAAATGTTACTCTATGAATTTTTTCAAGGATATTTCCTGAATCTTCCCTGGATTTGTGGAATGAGTTATGTGACCTCGTCCCCTATGGACTTCAATGCAGGTAGAAAATGGAAAGTTCCAAACTTTCATTTTTAATGGGGTAAGCATTTTCTCTGGACATTTACTAATATTACATTAAGATAAATTTTTATAGTTTTTATTTGCTCATAGACTATAAGAATAAGGTAGTCATTGTTCTGGAAAAATAAGTTGTATGGTATGATATATTGGAAACATGATAAACAAGGTTGAGTCAATATTAAAACATTTTAATAATCATAATTTTTATTTCCTGTATTTTAGATCTTGCTCTTTAGTAGGCTTAAGCTTTGTGTCAGCTAAGGCCATGGTGGAAAACATAATTCACCAGATGGCTTAAATAAATACACAAGATATTAGTTACAGAGATGTGAGAGGAATAAGGGAACAAACGAAGGCTGGCTGGGAGTGAAGACCAGCAGCCGTGAGAAGTTGCTACCCTCTGGAGCTGCAGGGAAGGACATGGTGTTTCTAGAGTCCAGTGGGAGCCATGGAGAGATGCAGCTACTGTGAGAGACGCAGTGCTGGAGCAGGCAGGGAGTGGAAAGTAGACCATGACCCCTTCTCCTCCCACACTCTGATCTTTCTCTGGTGCCTTCCACTGGCTGACCCCCAACCAGAAGCCAATAAGTGAGTCCTGGTGACAGGTAGAAAATAGAAGGGAGGAGTATACCTGGAAAGGCAAACAGAATAAACACCCAAAAGTAATCAGGGTAAAGCTACTGTTGGTGTAGAGTGTTAGTTTTATTTATTTATTTTATTCTGGATTCAGCAGCAATGCCATAGATCACAGGAGACAAACACAAGGCCTGCAGGCCGAATCTGGTCCTCCACCTGTTTTACCCGGCCTGGCACCTTGTTTCTACCTGGCGGCAGTGCCGAGCTCCTTGCCCCTAGTTAAGGAGTGGTTACATTTACAAGGTCCTAAAATTACATTTGGCCCTTTGAAGGCAACCTTGAGGCTGATGTGGCCCAGGTGACAGTGAGTTTGACACCCTTTCCACAGATGAAAGTTTAGGCATGCTGTAACGTAATCAAGCCAGTATAACAAAACCATTGAGATGCAGGGTTTTACACAATAATTAATTGGATCTATTAGATTTCTACAGAATTTAAATGACTTTAAGTTGATGTTTTTTTAAATTATTGTTTTAATTTCTCGAATCCCTTTTTTTTCAAACAGCATCTCATAAAAAGTACCCACAATAGAGAAACTTTGGGATGGCTGCTTGCAGTAACAGTGGGGAGTTTCCCCGCTCTGACTTCTCTTTCTAACCTTCATGGTATAAAAGATACGAAAGATCCTGCTGGGAATACCTGGGCTCCAAGGCACTCACTTTGAGCCACTTTGTATTTATGAAGAAATTATAAATCAAATCCTGTATTCTTTTGTTAATTCATCTTCTTTGAGGGGGGAAAAGCTGCCTAAGGTAGACCAGCTGTTTCTTCAGTTTGTAGAAATGTGGAATTATATTAAGAACATTTCAGTTGTACTTCAAGATGAGACAATCTTGTTTCTACCATCTTTTCTTTAAATATGGAGTTTGCCATTGGTAATTTCAACACTGAAGATTTACGTTCTTAAGAAAATAGTTTCTAGTGGGAAATGTGAAGGATGTTAGATAATTCCAGATTAGCATAATTACACTTTAAAATAAATTAATGTCTATCAAGTGCCAAGTTTATTCCATCATCAAACAAATAATTAGTGAATATCTACATTGTGCCAATACTAGTCACCTGCAATATAGAGAGGTCGAAAATGACAACTTTTCTGCTGATCTAGAGATTACAGTTTAGCAGGGGGCATACAGATGACATGTTAAACAAATATTTATTGTACAAAATAATTATTTCTTTACATTTATAATGTGTTGTTAAAAAGTAAAATTACAGGACACGATTTTCTTTTACTTGTAATATGTATATGTATATAGGTATCTAAACAGATAAGTAGATAATCGAATGTTTTTATAAAATCCTAATACATAAATATTCATATATTGTGGTGAATGCTAGAACAATTTAGTGCTTTGGGAGACCTAGAGTCCGCTGGACCAGAATAAGGCCTGAAGTCCTCAGTATAACACTTAAGGTCTTTGCAAACAGTCTCCATTCCTTTTTCTTTTATTACTTGCCCACCTACCCGTACTGGATTGATCTCCTGGATGTCATTTACTGGCATGCTGTGTTCTGCCCCATCTGCATACAATCCACTTCTTTTTTGCTCTCTGCCTGGGACTTTCTGTCTTATTTCCTGCTACCAAACAATTTCCCATTTTGAACTATTTCCTAATTTGAATCCTTATCAGTTTGTACAACTCTGTGAATTCTTCACTGATTATTCAGTTCAAAGTGATTCTTCTTTCCTTTGAAATTCCTGCATTATAATGAAATTATTTGAATTTATGTTTTATATACCCATTCATTCAATATGCAATATATGTCTATTGTGTGCCAGCAATGAGCACATATATCTCTGCTTTAATGACACTTGCATTTTATTCCTTTGGTGAAATTTAGTTTCTGAAGAGTAAGATTATATATGTGCCTTTGCAATTATATCCACTTCAGAACAAACAAGATGCCTTAAATTTGATGGTTGATGAATAAAAACTGGTGAGTGTGTGATTTCATTTAGACATCACATTAAAAATTGCCATAATGTTAATCCTTCTAAGCAGCCATACTTTTTCCTATTATGTTGTATATGTAACACAGATCTGGATTAAAACTTCCAAAATATATGTTGAGTTAAATTGTATATATCTGCACATATCATAAGGAGAATTATGAGAATAAATTAAAGTACATTGAAAAACATTACATTGAAAAGGAGGCATTATTATCTGAATTATTGCTATTATCTTAATTTGACTGACATATAAATATATCAGGCAAAGTGTCTCTTGGACACTTTCAATATTTCAGTAACCTCAGTTCTCCACTTTATGATATTTCTACATACCGAAGCTCAGTGATTCCTCTGTCAAGGCTGATTCCCATGAATGCCCAACAGAAAGAAAAAAGAACAGAAAGGAGAAGTAAATACATCAAGTTTTGCTTAGGTCTGCTAGCAGGTTTCCATGATGTCAGCCCAATTTTCTTTTTGTTCCAAAGCAAAATTTCATGGGCTCTTTCTGTTTTTTTTTTTTTGTTTGTTTGTTTGATTGTTTGTCTGTTTTTTATACCAGTTCTCAATCATGATTCTGATGGTCCTCTAAATACACATAGTATCAGATTATCTGGTTCCAGTTGAAAAGCACATTTTTGAGAATAGGAATTTATGACTTTATTCTTAATTTTTTTTTTTTTTTGCAGTAGATAGGTGACTCTGAGTTGCAGTCTGACTGAGCTCCTGAAAACAGTACTGAGAAGCTGTCTATAAATAAGTAGTTTTGTTTACAGGAACTTACTGGGGAACTGGACTTGTGCCACCTGCCATTTGGCCAGTGTTGAGAAGTGAGAGGAAGGGGTGTCAGTCCCCTATTATAATTCAAATCAGCCAATCTACCTCCATGCAAGCCAGCTCCTTTTTCCTGTTGTCTTAAACTAGATATAGACACCCTTTCTCCCATTAAGGCACCTTAGAGCTATTTGTCAGCATTCTTTTATATTTTTTATTATACCTGGGCCTCTATTCTCTTATAAGCTTTCTAAGAATATATTTCCTTTGCCTAATATGTCAACTAAAGGAGAATTAGGTAGGATGAGAAGAACTATATGAGAATAAACTGTCTAGAACTACGAAAATAAATATCTGAAAAGTTTTATACTTATCCTGAAATTCTTAGTTCAGGCCAGTTAAAAAATTTCAATTTTGTGGGCTACTGGCAAACTGGAGTCCATATGGAGTTTCTCAATTGGTCTTCTGAGTAGGTGGGATATAAATATCGCAACAGCGTTTCTGTTGTGTCCCTTTCATGGTCAGAGATGCTGTCTTTTCTGCCTGGTTGGTCCTCTGCACCGTGTGTCATGACAGAAATCATTGGTAAATTTTGTTTCACGAGGTAACGACACTTAGCTAGCAAGTGACTAAATCCAGACACTTGTTTCCTAAGATGTGTTTTGTAAACCTAAAATGTCATTAGAAGAGAGAGGCCATTCTAATTTAAGGCTCACTGAAAGCTTGCTATTAAAGTAAATAAAAAATGAGTAGACAAAGTTTGCTATGCATTCCATAAAACACAAAGGTAATAGGAAGAGTGTATTCGGCAATAGGAAGAGTATCTGAAAAAAATTAAGGCTATTATTCTCTCAAAATTTTTAACCATCTATCCCATATGTACTAGGGTCATAGTCCATGCTGACTTTAAAGACTGGGGACACCTGGAAGATGGACTAGCGCTGTATTCTGAATTGCATATTCTAGTTTTACTTCAAAGTCCTAATTAGAGCTTGACTACTACTAGACTCATCCTGATTTTGCTCAGTTACTATGATGCAGCCTGTGATTATTTGAAAAATGCACATTAATAATCAGAGACTGTTTTCAATGGATGCCTAAGTTTAGAGGAATGAAGAAATTGATAGTTTACAGGACAAAAGATTAAATAATCTTAACAAATATAGTGTTTTTCTTTAATTAGGAGAAGATAGAATTCCTTTTCTTTCTCAAAAGTGGAAGAGGATTATTTTGAAACTTTCAGAAGTAGCCAGCTACAAAGGAAATGACAAAAGAACTAAAGCAGAAACCTAGGCCCTGCTCTGCTCCTTGCCCCATTTTTATTAGCAGTTATAAGGAAGTAGATCCAGAAATAGAGATGCATGATAGCTAGACATCAGTGCCGTAACCAGTATTTTCAGACATCACCACAAAAACATACACTCAGGATTTCACAACCCTCTCACATTGGCAATGTCACAATGTTGCCTTGGGCAAGGTTTTCATCTCCTTTTTGGGTAAAGTAGGGTTCCTTTTTTTCCCCTCATACCAGCTTCTATAAATCACTTTTCTTGAAGGGCAAACTAAAGTTTCTTGGTTTCAAAATCATACTTGTCATGAGGAGGGAAATATTTCTCACACCATTAGAAAGTCAACTCGATGTGTCTGGCCAGCTTCAGAGAGTGATAAAGAAGACCGTTCCCTCGCAAACTACCTGAGTCAGTGCAAAGACGGAAAACCTTAAAAACACCATCTAAAACATTTCATTGACAACACAATTTCAGTTCACTTTTCTGTATTTACAAGAAAAATATTACTCTGTAGGTTCTTTTTAAATACCTTAAGCCTGTGATTACCACTGTACTCAGTGAAATTAGCAAATTTTATCACATGGAAGTCCTCTCTCTGTCAATGCATTTTTCTTGCCTTCATCACTACAAAACTCTCTTGTAGTAGCCCTCTCCTCCCTAAGCTAGTGAATGCTAAGTTAAGTGGGGGATTAATACATTCAGCAACTTGATTGATGTTAAAAAATTCCTGAAACATACTCCAGATTTTCATTTTGAATAACCAGATTTTATTTCTATACTTAAATGAATAATGGCTTGAGTGTAGTCCCAATAAAGTGAAAAGGCAAATAAGTGGCTTTTTTGTTTTGTTTTGTTTTGTTTTAATTTATGGGTAGCAGGAGATTTTAAAGGAAATGCCACTAACCAAGCAGCTTCTGAAGTTGACGTCACATGCATGAATGGTCAGGTGTTGGAGCGGTGAGGCCCCTTTCTCTAGTTCTGTGAGGTGGTAAAGGTTGGTAAATTCATAAAAGGAGGAAAGCATATGGATTTATGACATCATTTCAGGCAGTAGGGCCTGAAAGGTGACTCTGGAAACTCTGGCATAGAAGCACCATAGTAATAATGCAACTTATTTAGGAAAACTCATCAACTGATTAGAAGAAAAGAAAGGCTCCAAAAAATTAAAGGGTTTTACCTCAAAAATTTACCAAAGAGCAAGCTGGATGGTCTTCAACTGAAATGCACCTGTCTTATTTTCCCCGTTCTATTTACATATTGGTGATATTATCATAAAAATAATTTTAATTGTAGACCTCAAGGCATAAGTATAACATAGGTGGTACTATAGATTTATTTCTGAGAGATTCCATTTGAAAGAACCATGATTCTCACAGTATGCTAAAAGGATAAAAGAATGGGCTACAAAAATATCTAGGACATTCTATAGTATTAAGATATCAATCTGATGAAAAATTTTCTCTCTGTCTTTCACCATTACATTCTTCAAGAAATCAGTAAAAATATTTCTTAAATTTATTATTATTTTTAAACAAATGGATTATTCATTTCTAATGAAAGCTAGAAGGGAGGTTCAATCTTAGAGCTAATTTCCTGAGTAAGTTGCAGCTATTCCAATTTTGAATTTACTTTTAAGATTATATTTATTTTTAGAGAGAGGGGAAGGGAAAAAGAGGGAGAAAAACATCAACGTGTGGATGTCCCTCATGCGCCCCCTACTGGGAACCTGGCCTGAAACCCAGGAATGTGCTCTGATTGGGAATTGAACAAGCAACCTTTTGCTTCTCAGTCCAGTGCTCAGTCCACTGAGCCACACCAGCCAGGGCCAATTTTGAATTTGTAATTAAGTTATCATTGATATACCTGTGCTGAAACAAACCATATAACAGAAGAATAGAAAACCCAAGTAATTGTAGTTAGTTTCTTCTTAATTTGAAATGGACTCACTCCTTAAGAGTTAGTAGAAAGAAAGAGCTTTCTTTGCTCTGGTGCTTTTTTCAGGAATGTTATCAGTCCACTTGGAGAGAAAATAAACTTGGGTGCCACATAGAATCACAAGCCTCAGAGGAATCTGAGAATTAGATGACATATATATGCAATCCCTGTGCATAGGGGCATGTGTGCCAAGAAATAAAAGGTATAGTACCTATAAGTTATGGTAAGGTCCCTATCTATCTTACTTTGCTGATAAAAACTCAAGTTTGCCCTGGATTATGAATGAGTTGGGGGAAAATATTTTCATTCATTCATTCATTCATTCAATCAATCAGCAAATATTTAATGAGCACCTACTATATGCCACAAACAGTATAAACCTGGAGAATGGTGAGTGACAAAGATAGCAATTGGTGCAGTTACTTGAACCAAGATACGATACATCCAAAATTGATGTCTCATTGACTGGGTAGGTTCCTAACAAAATTTCTTAAAAAATTATGTGGTAATAGATGAATTTCAGTTGACGTTTTTGTCACAATTATTATAGAGAATAAGTTGTCTGAAATATCTTGTGTTCATTGTATTGTTCAAATTTCCTACTGCTATACTTTGTGAAAACTCCAGATGGTATGCACACAGAACTTGTCCAGTTCTCTTCTTTATGCCTGCAATCGGTTATACATGAGACATGATGTTTGTTGTACATAAACAAACTATTGAAAGTAATGTGCATCTGTGTTAACCATAAATAATGTTTTAAATTACTGTTGAGGAATCATATGATTATTGAGCATAGAACCTGGTAAGAGAAAATGTTCAATAAACTGTCTTTTCCAATGACTGATTGAACCATTCTACTTGTGTATCTTTCTACATGAGAGTGTTGGCCATTATCCTTGTCAATGGTACACATAACACTTCACTGTCACCCGTAACTTACTCCTCCTTCTGTATTTCTAATTTTAGTTACTGGCATCATCTACAACATTTCAGGCAGCAAACCACCATGTTTCACCTTAACTGGGTCCTTTCTAGACTTTTATAATCTGAGGGCAGGAGATGAGCTCGGGAAGACACGGCAGGAATTGGGATGATCTATGTGGATGAGGAAATGTGGGCTACTCCAAGTCCCTGATACAGCGAAGGCGCTCGATGGTATCCCTGGAGGGGTCAGTCAGCAAGTGGCCGAGGAAGTCCTTGTGCCTGCTGCCAACTGATCCCCACTCTGCTACATGTTTTCAAAGGTTTATAAACTTTTTAAATTAATTTTTATTTATAAAAGCTCTTATAATAAGCATTTGAGTAAAACTCTATTATCTCAGTATTTTATTTAAAATCTCAAGGCTGATAATTGATAAACATTATAATCTAAAGAATGAAACAAGTAGCTACCAAATACCACCTCTAAGACTCCCTAAAAAGCAGTCAGATTTGTCCTTCACATTTCCTCCTACTACTCCAACCAGGTTTTATAAAGATAAGACTAAAATTCAAGAAGAGTGTATGAAGTAGTAGAATTTGTGAGAGTAAAAGTGTTTTTAGCCTGGGGAGAAATTGCATGTTCTCTACTCACTCAGTCAAGTGTAAGGAGCTCCAAAGAAATCGATCCTAAGAGATTGGGAATGGGGTTAAGAGGAAGAGACTGGCATTTAATTTGCTGGATGGATATTTGACTATGCAGCAGACAGGCAGATCAGCCCCTTGATGTTATCTGAGTAGATAGAGAGGACAACTGGAGAGATGACAAGGAGAGGGAGGGAGGGAAGCCATGCAGCCTATACTGCCACTATTAGGCAAGGTTCTGGAGAATTTTTGTGAGTCGAGGGGTGCCGTACAGGTGCTCAGACTTGAGGGATCTAAAGGTCCTCTTCCCAGGAGGCTGGGCTGAGAACTGTGCAGAAAAGGCTGTATGAACTTTGGGGGCCAGGAATCAGGGGAGGGCTGGTTTGTACAAAGTCATCTGAGGTCATGTAGAGAGAGCTTTGCCCATGTCAGGCAAGTTTAGCTCAATAAACAGCCAACATCTACATGCTTATCTCAGAGGGGGCATCTACAGGCAAGACTGAACTACCAACAGTTGCTATTAAGTGCTTCTTTCTTCTAAGCTGCCTCTCTTCAGCTCTAAGTCCCGAGGAGTGAAAAGTAGAAGTGAGTGAAGGAGAAGAGGGAAATCAGAGTAGATTAGCTTCCGCATTTCTTGCAACACATCCAACAGGTCTAGCTTGATAGGGAGATGTCGATTTTGTGAGGCCTTATACAATTCAGGAAACCTCTTTAAAAAGTAGAATACAAAATTACACATAAAATGTTAGGTTGGCCAAAAAGTTCATTTATTTTCCCTGAGTAAGCTCTAGCAGCATTTAGTTGTCTTTAACTTCATTTGAAATATATATTTTTATTTTTTAAAAAATGATTTGGTTAGATTGTATTGTGATAGCTATCACATCAGTGTGCATTTAAAAAACTTATCAAAATTGGTAAATTTTTGTATAGCCATTTTAATATTAAAGATGAAAAAAATACACAGTATTTTTGGAGAATTATGCTTTATAATCTCAAGAAAGGTAAAAATGCAAATGAAATGCAAAAAAAAAAGATTTGTGCAGCATATGGAGAAGGTGCTGTGACTGTTTGAATGTGTCAGAAGTGGTTTGTGGAGTTTCATGCTGGAGATTTATCATTGGACAATGCTCCATGGTCAGGTAGACCAGTTGAAGTTGAAAACAATCAAGTTTCGACACTAATTGAGAACAATCAACATTCCACCATGCAGGAGAGAGCTGACATACTCAGAATATCCAAATTAATAAAGTTATTGGTGAAAATGAAATGTCTCTTTCATTTTATGGAAAACTAAGTGGACTTTGTGACCAACCCAATATTAGGTACAGGCTTTATAATGGGCCCCTGGAAGTTCAGATCCTTGAGGCTTAATTTTCATTGTCTTTGCAGGAAAGCTTATACTTAAGGGAGTGGGGAAAAGAGCCATGAGATTGATGCTTTTATTTAGTAGAAGCTGGACTTTTAAAAGTTCAATATCTCTCTCTCTATCTATCATCTCTAACATCATCACTATCATTATCATCATAGTGTGGGCATTCTTAAAACTGAAAGGGATTGGAAATCTAAACTATGCCCAGGTTGTTGTCAAGGAGCACAGAAAGCAGATCTATCATGGTATATTAAAAGGCAATCGCTGAAGAACAGTAAAGTCATTTCCTGATTGTACCCCCAAACAATTTAATATCCTCAGCTCTAATTCTTTATAAAAAAGTAAGGGGAAAAAAGAACATTTTATGACTGCTTAAACCAAACCCATTATCTAGAAGATAATCAATTACGGGTAAATAATTAATGATAAAAATATAACTTTTGAGTGCAGTATCTTCAGAGTCCCTGAGTGTGGACAAAGTGCCACAGGAACAAAGCCCAGAAAGTAAATTATTGGTTAAGACAGAAGTCTAGCTCCCTTTCACTTTTGGTCTCATAGATGGAATAATGAGCAGTCTTTTGCTGAGCTGTCTTGAGTTCTCGTCAAGATTTCAGTTGTGGATAAGAATTTTTATTCCTGAAGAAGCTTTGTACTTGTATTCTAGTAAAATAATAAGAGATTGTGACTACCCTATTAATTCACTACATGTCCCAAAAGAATATCTTTCAGACACATGATATCTGACCAGCTTTGCCGTTGTTTTTTTTTTTTTGTGTGTGTGTGTGTGTGTGTATGCTACTATTTATTTTTTTCTGTTTCAATGGGAACATACAAACTCCACAAACTGTGCAAGAACTGATGTTTTTATTTTGTGGGGATTTCTGAGAGCAAATAAATAAAGCATTAAAAGTCTACCTAAAGGCCATCAAAAGTGCTCAGATAAATAATATTTAAAAAGTTCATCCATGAGTTTGTTATCAGGTAACCTATATTGTCTTAAGGTTTTATGGAACACTTGAATAGGTAAGGTATCTTCTAAGTGTTGTGGACAAAAAGGTATGTTTTTCTGTTTTTGTGTCTGGATAGTAAACCACTTGAGGATAAGCTATTCTTTATATTTTTTTGTGAGTCCTCACAGCTGGCTACATTGTTTAGAACTCAAGAGGTACACAAACATATTTTTGAATCAATCAGTGGAAATATCCTATCTATATAACCAATGTGTTATGTCAGGGGAAATTAACTGTTATTAATTATTAAGATAGATAACAAGAGGGAAAGGAGGTTAGGGCATAGACCTACTTTTGAATGTTCATTTTAATAGTTACCAACAATTCAATTTAAGTTTATACAACCAAATAACTACCTATGGTAGAACTGATGACACCTCGATTTCTAAAATAGAAATTACCCCACCTTAGATTAAATGAGCACTTTTGGTGAACATGTGGCCAACACGACTAAAATGGAGTTGGAGTCCACACCTGTGGGATACAAAGTCACCTGCATTTGCACTAGACTGTACTGGATCAGGACACAGAACTGAGTGGTACAGCTGCCAATCACTCAGAAGTGACAGCTGTAAGTGACCATGGTGGTCTGCTCCGTGGAGACTATTGGTGAGAGTGACCCAACAAACTCTGCACTCTCTCTGACCTTAACATGGAAAGCCACCAGCCCTGTCAGTGTTGGCTAGAAGACTCTGCCCCTGACCTCTGGGGGGGGTGTGGAACGGGCTGGTGCTATCAGGGGAACACTCATGCCCCAGGAAGTAGCACTCTCAAATAAAAAGAACACATCTAAGTAACAATAGTAACACCTTTAACTTGAAAGCTTACATTTACCAAAGTAGCACTTTCATCTGGAACAAAAAAACCTGGTGAGTATTTTTAGTAAGAGTCCTGGTCATAGAAAATGTATCTGCTCTAGTGATTTGAAGCTGCAGATTTACTTTGGTGAACATGCTGAGCGGGGTTGAGAAGTTCTTTTAACAGCCTCACACATGTTAAACAACCTGCAGCCTCTGGTAAATAGATGCTGAGTATTAGGCTCTTCCCCCCCCCCCCCCACATACTTCTCCTTGGATTGTTCCTCCTACTCATAAAGGCCTTAATAAGGTGTTAGGAGTTTAAAGTTCCTAAGCCAGGCTGAAAAGTAATCAGATGACAGATTCTAGAAATTCTTCCTCAACAATGAATCCCAAATCCTCCCCTGCATGTTTCTTTTCCTTGCTCTCCTAGGCTCTGTGGTTCATCACAACACCCAATTTGCCCCACCCCACGCTCTTGATTTACTATCTCTAGTCTTCTAATTTATCCATTTTGTAAATCACTGCCTGACATGCATAAAGGGTAACTCCAGTTACTCAATGACCCTCTTCAAAAGGTCTTCTATCAAATGAGATGAAATCTAAGCTAACTCTTCATTTTGATGTTTAACTCACTTTTCCTGCCTTAACCTTTTAAGGCACACTGCACACCAGTTAAATTTGTCTCTCTATTGTTTTTCTATTGATGCCATGCTCAACTTATGGTTCTTGGGTTGTTTCTTCTTCATGGACACACCTAGGCCTATTATCCTCCTTCCTGGGACATCTACCCAAGCCCACTGCTCCTCATCGTTGCTCAAAGCCCTTCTGAGGAGTATTGTCTACCTGAAGCCTTTCAATGTCTCAAAATAGATGTGCCTGTTCCTTCTTTTGAATTCTTCAGATACTATATAGTTGACATAATCAACTGTTAATTATCACTTACTTCTTTTATAAGAGTTACTCTTGTGCATCTTATATTTTTCCTGCTAAGCTGTAAATTTCTGAAGATCTTACACTAAGTCTTATTCAACCTGCAGTGCTTGGAATAGTATGCTGGGTCATAACTGTCTATATAGCCACAGATTACATAACTGCATATCTAGTTACATATGTATTTATACATATTTGAATTAAATGAATACAAGGATTAGAATCACATCAAGAAGAAATGGGCCACGTCTTACTTTATGGTAGGGGTGGTGACAATTCTTTATTTGGCTTCCTTTTTCTAACTATTAAAAACAACCCTCAAACTACAATGTGAATGGAAGCTTTTTAAACTAAGAAGTTACAAAGCTTAAACACATGATTCAGAAGTCAAAATGAAAAATAATGAAGTCACTCCTACAATGAAATATTTTAAATGGAGTGCTTTTCTATTTGTTATATCTACCCAAAGAGTTATATTAAGGAATTTTTCCACATGCAACTTTGTGTCATAATAAATTGTATTGGAAACTTTTGTGTTCTTTTTCATTAAAATAGTATACTGACGTCACCGTTTCCTTAGATGGTATGCTGATCACTTAAGAACATTACTTACAAATTATTTGCCAAGTTATTTTTATAAACTGAAGTTTCTACTGAGGGAAATTACTTTAAATGTTTGGCCAACTTGGGCCTCCAATAAATAGTGCTTGTCAATAAATATTAAACCATCATATGAATATGGAGTTGAAATTCTGAATTATACCTGTGCCAAGGGATTTATTATCCTTCTTCCATGATACCTGGAATATGGAGGCTAAAAGGTCTATTGCAAATCCTGTATTATTCATTTAGAAACATCCACTGAGGACCATGACTCAAAACTTTTGCAACTGTTGTGGACTTTTATAATAAGGCTTCAGTGTGCCATCTTATCAGAAAATTTAAAAAATAAGCATTCGTCAGTATGAATGAGACCAAATCTTAATAATCTGTGTATGCTTTTCTCATTCCTTTAGTATGATATCTTGAGTATTTGGAATTCAATGAATGTTGGTTAAATTGAGAAAGGCACTCCGACTTCTGCATCTTGCCAAGGGTATTTGTTTATTCAGAGAACATCGGGAGTTTCATCAAGCTGTATCAGTTTCACACTCCTCCCTACACAAAATTTTTTATTAATTATTAAGTAATAAGCAACAAAATATGTGTTCTGTGACTCTAATTGTGGCATGAAATTCATGATATGAAATTGTCAAACAATTTGCCTATATTTTCCTCTGTAAAAAATGCTGATAAAACTTTAGTGCTGCCTTCAAAATATCACCTTCCTTTCGAGTGGGTTTTGGATATAAAATATAGGATCTGAGAAATCAATTTAATGAATTTGGCGCATGAGGTTTTATTTTGTTTTTATCGAATAATTCAAGAACAAAAGATTAAATAATTAACCTAAAAAAAGCCACATTCAAAGGGCTGGATTTCGTCCCAGATAGCTTGGGCTATAGAAGAGCTGATGGGCATTTCTCAGCTCTCCTTTGGCTGTATTTCAGAGGCCTGACCACAAATGGTCAGGGATTCAGAAGTGGATAGACTGCCTTCTTGCTTTTATCATCAATGCGCTGTGACCTTAGTGGTCATTTTTAACAATAGTGTTTCTGTTTGTGCTTAATGATCATGGAATATGAGAGCACAGTGGTGAGTGAGGAGCATGGACTCAGCAAAAGGCAGGCTGGTTAGAGTCCCTGCTCTGACACCTGATAGTTCTATAACCTGATGCAAGTTGTTCAACCTCTCTGAATCAGTTTCCTTACCTGTCAAGTTGTTATAACAGTAATTGCTCTCTCTGAAGGTCATTGTGAAGAGTGAATGAGTTAATATTTTTAAAGCATTTAGAACCAGCAGCGTCAGATGTGCTGGTTATTACTTACTCTGTAGCCTCAGCAACAGACATGGTGGCTGACCCATGTTAAACACCCGATAAATTCTCAACAGTCAATGGTATCTTGATTCATCCAGAAACTGTCAAAAGGAATCAACTATGGTGAGTTAAATTATTTCAACTTACTAAACTCCTGAATCTAGTTTATTTTTTCCGACTTTATGGCCTGGGTGAACATTAATGCAGGTAGTATTGCTTTAATCTGGATCCCTTCCTGGGAATCTTCTGTGCACCAGATCAAAAACTCCTGAAGTTAAGAATTCAGTTTGTTCTTCAGAGGAACTGTGAATATGATGCACTTCCTAATGCCTGAGTTACTGAAAGCATAGAGACAACCTGAGATCCTATGATTTTCTCAAGAAGGGGCAGACATGATTCTGAGGTTCTGTTGCTACTGCTGTTGTAAATAGAGGCCCAGGGGGACTTCCAACTCTGATTCATCCTGACCTGAACTCACTCAGTACAGTTAGAATCCACTAGGTTGGGAAATGAGGCAAGGTAAATACCTCCCTGACTCCTCATGGCTCCTGCTTAAAGCAGTGTATTATCTTCTTTAGCGTCTGGCTTTCCTTTTATCCCTTCCCTTCCTTTCCCCTCCCCTCCCTTCCTTTCCTCTCCTCTCCTCTCCTCTTTTTCTCCCCTCTCTCTTGTTCTCCCTTTCTATTTCTTTTCTTTCCTTTATTCTGCCCCTTCCCACCACTTGCTTCCCCTCTCACCCTTTTCATTCCTTTCTTTTCTCTCCCCACACTCTCTTCTCCTTTACTTTTCTTTTCCTTCCTAAAGTGGAACTTCAGCCATATTAAAAAAATCTGATCATCTAGCTACTGTTTTTCTACAAGGGCTGATACCCTTAACTGAGGTTGGCTCTCTAAGTAACAGAGCCTGCTCTCCTATGCACATTACTGAGTAATAGTTTCTGGGAGACTGTGGAAAGTATGCAATATTGGCATAATAGATCAAGACTTTCATCAACATAAAAGGAAAGGAATTACAAGGTACTTGCTGACAGGGAATTGTAGCTTGAGAGGGCACTCGGGGGGCAGATACACTAAAAGCATTTTGGCACAGTGAAGTGTATTTCCTGGACAGATGTGTTTCATTTGTGATGGAAGGGTCTTGCACTTCTCCTGAGTTCTAACATGCCAGTTACAAGTAAGCTGAAGTCATGTTACATCAGATACTGTTATCACATGAAGTTCAATGTTGTCACCCCCTTAAGGTGACATTATTTCAAGAATGCTGGAGCTGAGTTGTCTTCTAGGAAAAAGGCAGTGATCTTATGTTTATTTAGTGCTTTCTCCTTGGCAGTTACATCATATTAAAAGTAGTGATACTTGGTTTGGTGTGTATGCCTCTATAATCCTGGCTATTTTCACACAAAACTTCATTTTGCACTTTCCAGTTTCTCCTTATAGATTCTAAGTAGTATTAGTACAAAAGTGTTACTTATAAAGAATGGAAATATTTTGTCATTTTCTCAGAGAGAAAAGAAAGAGTCCTAACTAAAATAAATATTAACATGTTAGTGAGATCACAAAACACAATCTTTTCTGTTGTGCATAGGAGAAAATCTAGAATGTAGAAGTTATTATTTTCCTCCAATTTTCGCACTGCCTACAAACTTTCAGCTCTTTTTTTATGCCCATTATTTTCTTTAGAGCCCAATAAGTAGATTCAGAGTTTTCCTTACCCTAGAGAGACCCTTTTCATCACAAAGTCTAATAAGAAGGTCCAGACATAACTACAGTGTCCCAGACTGCCCTTTACACTAGACGAAAAGTAAAACGAGCTGATCAAGTAACAAACTACAAATTGATGCGGGCAGTGAGAACAGAAGACTGGTTTTCTGCCCTGTAACATCTGCATAAAAGTAAAGAATATGGTTAAAAACATTGGCGGCAGCCAGTTACCGGAATAGCTAGCACTTCCAGGAACAAATGCATTCCTAATGAATTTGTGGACACTGCATTTACCGCAACAACGGCAGGTTTTCTCACATATGCACTTCACAGTGCCCGCTTGCATGAGGTTTATTGACCTTCTCCAAACATTGATGGAGGAGTGGGCTGCCAGGGAGCAAGCGGCAGAAAGCCATCCAAAACATCTTGGAAAGGCCTCTGAGAGAATTTTTTAGTGTTTAGAAGACATACTATTCTTCTCTCTGCCAAAAGTCATTTTTTTGTTAAAGAATTCAGAGAGTGAAAAAATATATATAGTTTTCTAATGACATAGTCACACAATCCCTTCCAAGACTCACAATACCTGCCGAGATTTTATTTCATTCTAAGGCAGCTCAAGTGTTTGGCTGTAGTATAAACATACATCCTGACTGAGAAGGGCTTTTTTTTCTCACCACTCATTTACACATTTTGTAATCTTCCTGTGTATTAAGCAGTAAATTTAGCATGAAGAAGTGTCTTTCCACAGAACACAACATTACTTAAACAGTAAATGGTTTGGACCTTGGAACTGATTGGAGAGAGAATGCAGTTTTTTTTTTTTTCTCGTCTGGATATAGCCAGAGGAACTGCAATCATCTAAGAATATTTAAGTCCCCTCAAAGTCACTGGCTGACAATGATGACAAATTAATAATCCTGATGAGTAGGAAACTATGTTTCATGTTGGAGGAGAAATTCTTTATGAATCAAAATAATTCTTTTAGAGAAGTATTTTACATTTTTACACTTGACTAAACTGGCTAAGGTTAAAAATTTCAAGCCTAATTAATCAAACATTACCATCTTGTTTTCCTTATGCCAGATCTGGCCTCTCTAGAAAATACCTCAGTAACTGGATAATTTAGTTCTTCTGGCAAAATCTTATAAGTAAAACTGACATCCATTTGCCCCTTTTTTTTAGGCATTGAACTCAAAGTACAGAGCTCTTCAACCTAGATCTGCTCTATCTGGGAGCAATAAAAGCCAATGGCGATATTAGATGCTGGGCTGCAGGTAAATTACTCATAGCTCTCATCACCATCGCTTTTTCTGCCCCACCCTAAAATAAACACAGATAGACACAATAGTGCCAGAACAAATTACAATCAAAGATTCAATCCCCAAGCAGCTATTCTGTGTATAGATCTAGAATAAATAAATTATACAACTGCCGCAATTGCACATTTATCATTTCATTTTACCAGTGATGTTACTGACTGAACTAAAGACCACATCCAGTAAAGCTCTGTTTTAATGACCAGCTCCAGACATCAGATTTATGCTGCTCTGGTTGCCTGTGGTTGGTGCTCTGACAATTGAATAAATGGCTCTCTCTTCAAAAGATTGGGTTGGCCTGCTGATTTGAAAATGCTTCCCAATAGCAGTTAGCAGTGGTCACCTAGCTGAGATCAGAAGGGTTGAAACAAGCATTTATATCAGGCACAAGGGAAGAAGTTATTTGTCAAACAATCAAGACTTACAAGCATACTACAATCCTAGCTCTGTAAATAACTGGGGATATTAGCCACTATGCATTCACTCCAAATTTCACCAGTTCCTGTGTAATCGAAGAAAAGTGGTATCTCTTTTTTTTCACCATGGCAACCAACTTATTGGTCCATTTCTCTGCTTGCTAGCATGGTAATCAAGGCAAGTGGAAGAATATTAAAGTCTAACGTGAGACTTCTTAATAACTAATTCAGTGAAAGGGGAAATATACTTGACTGGAAAATCATAAAAATAATGTTTTGAGACTTTCATTTCAAGGGTATGAAATAGCTAACAAGCATATGACACCTTGAAAGACCTCCCCTTTGTAATATATTTCATTAAATCTAAAGTCACTTCTTCCAATGTTTTTTGTCCTAATAACATGTCCTAACTCTGGTTATTGTTTCATTTGGGAAATATTTTTTAGTATGTAAGCAAACAGTGGGTTCCAGTTTGCATAGATTTATTTATACTTGTTTATGTTTTTACTCATGATTTTTTAAATTACTCTATTGGCAAAATTATTAACTAGATAAATTTTGTTGCAAGAGATTTTCTTCTACATTTACTTGGCTGGAGAGAATGATTGGTATCAGATTACACATAACCTTGAATGAGATAGAAAATGTTTGAACTTTACTACCAACAGGAACTTTTATAAAGTACTTCCACCCAGGAATCGCACCCAAGGTTTCTGTTTTTACTGATCTGGAGTGAGGTCTGAGCATTGGTATTTAAAATTTATCTCCTCCCATATATTGATCAGGGTCCCAGGAAAATGATTCAAATAAAGAGACTTGAGTGAAGGCATGACTTGCAAAAGTGTGAGCAATGGTAATGCAACAAGCCCAGCATTAAAGAGAAGGTGGCCAGAAATTAGTGACATCTGGAATTCATTTGGTCTTTTGGCAGGAGCTATAGACACAGAAGGATAAAACTACTGCTAGAGATGTGATTCCCAAACAGAAAAAACAAAAAAGAAAAAACCTTAGAAAAAATACTCTGACCTCTTTCCTCCTAGCCGCCTATTTCCTCTCAATGCCTCTCATTGGCTGAATCCAGTGGGCAAGGGAACCCAGATGGTGCACTCTGGGGGCATTACGTTCCTGCGACACAGGGCAAGCTAGGGAAGGCTGAAGAGTGCAGGAGAGGGGCAGATGGAAAATGATGATGTAGCAGGGGACTATTCTCTACAGCTAAGCTTGAGAACTGCTGCTATAATAGATCATGGCCATGAAATATACAGCATGGCGACTATAGTTAATAATGCAGTATGAAATATTTAAAAGTTTCTAAGAGAATAAATATTAAATAGTCATCACAAAAAGAAAAAGGAATTTTCTAATTGTATATGATAATGCATGGTAACTAAACTTATTGTGGTGATGATTTTCCATACAAATAGAAAATCATTATGGGGTACACCTGAAACTGATACTCTGTTATGTGTCAATTATGCCGCAGTTTAAAGAAGGGAAGTTGAGAATGTAGAAACTGGTTTTCCTAAAACAAAAACAAAACAAACAAATAGTCCCTCCCCAATAATTAACAGTGAAGAACAAAAAATTCATTAATAAAACCTAAATAATAATAAAAATTCAAACAATGAGAATATGTGATATAAGGTTTTGAATATTTTATTGGACTAAGTAAGAATGTTAAAAAACATATACTCACTCACTCATCCATTATGTACTATAAAAATAACTCTAAATAAGAAAAGCATCATTAACATAAAAATACATCGGATAAGAAGAAAACATACTCTTTAAATTGAAGACTTACTATACATATATGAGTTGAACAGTCATTGTCAGTTGATTATATGGAAACTAGAAAATGTGGTTTAAATATATAATATAATAAATGTGTCTCCAGTACTAAGAAATTTTCAGTTATTGATATAGCTCAATTCTTATCAATATTATATTGTGCTCATTTATCAGGCAGGGGTGATTCTAAAGCCATGTTAAAACATTTGTTTATTAGGGGAAAATGTAGGTCTTTTCTAATCTTTTTAATCCCTATTTTACTGGACCAAATGACTTTTATGTGTCTTTCAATAAGTATAAAGAATATTTTACTCTTAAATTTGATATTGAAACACCTGTATGTTTGAAAAAATCCAAATAATAATAATATACATTATATTTTACTTCTTTCTTTTCTGAATTTTGCTGCATGACAACAAACAATGATTCTATATTAAAATATTGAAAGTTACTAAAATTAAGAGATGTAAATGTTGTATATTTGATTTACTCAGAGTTCTGGTCATCTAGATAAAGGGGTTTCCAAGTAAAGATGGTCACTGTATACAGTCTTGGATTCTTTGGAACAATGTACTACCTAGAAAAATTACTTTTTATCATGTAGTTTTTGGATATATTAATTTATTTTGCTATCTGTTCTCTTAACTAAATAGGCTTATTTGTTTACCATTTGTGATACTCAATTCAAACCAAATCAAAGTGCATTTTCCCCCTAAAATCACAGTCATTTTGGACCAATAAACTACACCTCCTGCTAATTCTATGTTTTGTCCTGTAGCTCTTCCCCTATAATTTCATGTGGTGACCTTTCAATAAGGATGTTTGTTCTGGGGGCAAAAAATTTTTCAAGGGATACTTTCTAAATATAGTAGTACTCTATATTTCTTTCCTTATCCAACAACCTCAGTTATACTGCAATAAAAAAGTAAAAAAATAAGTTAAAAATTTTTAACTTTAGTAAAATGCTGAAGTTTAAGTAAATCACTAAGTGATTTTTTTAAAAAGTCACTCTGGTATAGAATAATAAAAATATTGATAGAGAAATTAAAGTTCATTTCAAATAAATCTTAAGTGATGTAAGAATGTTTTCTTTGTGATGATAAATATGTTTATTTGAAATTGATAGGTAAGTTTCCAACAAGTCTTTTTAGTTACCAATGAGTACTTCTTTCTTCCATGATGAAAAATCATATTCTTCCTCAGACTTTTTTTTAAGCTCAGTAAAACCAGTGATAAATTACCCAGATGTATTAACTCATCTTCTTTTTTAAGTAGTATAATTTTTTTGTATGCTTTACTCAATTATATCCTATTTCTGTTTCTGTTAAAGTCAACATCAACCTCTCAAGGACCACTTCCATTCAACTTTTACAAAAATGTCTAATTATGGCATTTTGGAGGGAGTTCTAGCAGGAGTTTTTTTGGTAGCTCTGAAGGTTATGTGAGCTAAGGGAAAAATCATCTACTCTACTTTACACTAGTTCACATTCCTCTGTCAACCACATTACGTAGAGACTTCACTCTCAGTTTCACACCTTGTCCTACTCCCAGATGAAGGGGACTTCTGAAGAAATGCACAAATGTTCTGGTCTGCCCACACCTCAAGGGGTAGGTCATAAGTTAAATCAGGCAGTGTGATTTTTCTATTGCCCACTTCTAAAGGTTTCCACTGACTCTTGGAATGAAATACTTTAAGACACAGTATGTATTCTTATTTCATGATATTTATATTTGCATGATGCTATAAATAAGAATTCAAATGCATTTTTAAACAAGCTGATGAATAATACCGCCCAAACCTTTACATTTTAGCTTTCAGAAGTAAGATGTCAGAGTCTAAGGTGTAAAATCCAAATGTAGTTTGTAGGAGGCAGGCAAGAAATGAAAGTGAGTAAGGAATTTTCTTTCTTTTTTTTTTTCAGAATAGAAAGTTCAAGTTGCTGACCAGCTGTGTTCCTGTTTGTAGGTTTTACTCACAGTGCAAGAAAGGCATGCCCATTTAGTGTTTTTTGATACATACATACTTAGTGGTTTATCAGTCATAGGGTGGTTATACTATGGGTCATTGTCTGTGTAATAAGAGCCAATCTTATCGAGCCAATCTGAGCCAATTTCAAATTCCAGTTAGAATATTGTTTTGATGGCCCACCTCTAACATATTCAGTTCCTAAATGTTGTGCTTGGATTTACAGAAAGTTTGGGAGTGGCTGATGGGGGAAAGTTGGAATAAGAACAGTGATTCATCATTATTTTACAGTCTGGGTGAATTGTTTTGCTATAATCTCATCCCTCTGCCCTCAACCCTACCCAGTTCCTTTGCAGAACCTGTTCCTTCTATGATATGTTGGATACAGTTGCTCGTGTGTGAAGATTGCTGGCTGTGGCACTGTGAAAACCTTGTCATTATCACTCCTATGAGTCTGGATACAGAATAAGTTTCTATAACAGAGAGACAAAATATATAGTGCCTTAAAAAAGGTGGGTGTGTATTTTTTTTCTCTCATATAACTCTGCAGGGAAAAACGGTCAGTGTGGGAACATTTGACATGGTAATCCAGGATCCAAGCTGGCAAGTTGACACTGCTTTCTTTATCACATAGCTTCTACCTCTGAGTCTAAGCAAATATCCTGTTCTTGCCTTTTGCCAACCAATGCGAAAAGGCAAAAAGGTGACTAAGACAAATAATTCTTTAGGGCAAGACTTGAAAGTTTTATATATTTGTACTCGTCCTACTGAAAACAACTTAATTATAAGATGCAAGTAGCTGGAAAGGATGCTAGGTAGTAAAGAACAGAGCTGGGTGACCATTCAGTAAGGGTCTATTACAAAAGATAAAAAATAGAATGGATAATGTGAGAAATTAACAACCTCTACAACAATGACCATAACCTGATCAACTGAGCTATGCTACTATGCTAAATAAAATAGAATAGAATAGAAGAGCATAATGTAACATATATTACAGCAAACTGTAAAATAATTAATAAAAAAACAGGCTAAGTTCTACTGAGAAAATACTGTCCTTTCATATTTGTACGAGGCATAATAATTTTTCTTGGTACCCAGACTTAGGGACCTAAAATATGTGTGAAATAGCCAACATTTATCAAGTATATCAGAGATGCATGTCTAGTTCCTACTGAACATGTGTCCTAGATTTCTAGTTTTCTGAATGAAGAAAAAAAAAGTTTAGGTTGCTGTCTGGAAATCTGCTTATTTGGAATTTTTAGAAAATTTACAAAACATATTTTAATATCTCTATATTCTCTTATATTAATCATTATGTCTAAATAAATTTTTCCACTGTGATAGATCAATATAGCATAATTTGTCACTGGTTCATGTTTCTGTCAGTAGAATGTTTTTCCTATATTTAAGAATGGCAGGCAAGTAAGCAGTCTCTCAATGTAGTAACCAGTGAAGTATTAATGTAAAGTACATAGTTAGCTGGAATGAAGTAGTATGGTTCATGGCATTTTATATTCCCAGCTGTTTATTGGTGAGGACATGGGGAATATGATATTAAGTGAACAAATTGATGGAGGGATGGCTTCTAAAAAATAATGATGCTAAGCAATGAAAAGCAATAGCACTTGCATCCAGTCTCCCAAGCCAGCACTGGGTATAATCCTTTCCTCTTTCTCCAGTTTTCCCTCAGTCTCTCATTATTAAACCTTAGTGCACTGGCTACCTAAATATTTCAGATCTATTTCTTACTCTTCTCCCAATGTCGCCAGTCTATTTCTAAATCTAAATTACTGCAAAGAGACCCCTACCTTATTTTTCTGCTGCTCATCAAACACATCTGTTCCACACTGTGTGCTTCTGCCATAATGCATTCCCCACAATGCACATCTGTTCATGTCATCCCCCTAAAGCCTTTGAAGGTCCTCTATAATTTTAGGGTAATATAAAATGCCCTTAGCTCAGCAGAGATGGCCCTATATAACATTGCATTTGCTATCTATTTAATTTACCTGCAGCAGATTCTCAATATGGTTCCTCTAACAAAATAAAATGACGTGTCATTCCATACAGTTTTACACCTCGAGGACTTGAATAGCATCACTTTGTCCACCTGGCTTTCTTCCTCTTCAAGACTCAGTTTAGATTTCATTAAAAATAAATACCCCCCAAATCCACCTTCCCTCGCTAATTTTCCACATCCAATAACAGTGTTAAGTGCTCCTCTTCTGAGCATCAATTACATCCTGTTCCTGCCTCTATCCTACCACTTACTGCACTGCATCACATGGCATCACTCCATATTATGTTACATCACTCAGCTCTAGTCTGTGTGGTCCTCAAAGGCAGAGGCTATGTCTTTTATTGCCATCTTCCTGGCACCTAAAATATTTATAAAAGATAATAGGCACTCTTTGAGGGCTTGTTTAAAATAATTAGGTGATATAGTAAGAAAAGAAAAACATCGTAATATTTTTAAGTCTTGCAAGCATTTTTTTCTGAGATTTAGGCAAATGTATTAAACACTTTCTTCATCAAGTAGTGGTGTCAAAGACACATAGTAAAGAGTTACAAGTCTCAGGAACCGTACATAAATTGTAGATTAGATTCACTTTAAAAACCAACCACTGTACTTACCTATGGGAATAATCCCTTATCTTATATGAAAAACAAACAAACAAAAAGGACAGAAAGAAAAAACCTATTATTAGTTTATATTTAAATGAAAGATGTTGAAGATGCTGAAGAAATTGAAATAAAAATAATGCCCTTGGTACAAATTTTTAAAAAGCATTGTAACTGAGTTTTTGGATCATTAGCAAGCCATTAGTGATTCAGTTAAATATCAATGCAAGTAACTATAAAAGCTTTCTTCACTTTCTTTGCTTATAGTCGGAAATATAGCCACATTACCTAGTCATAAAAATTAGAAATCTGTATCAAAGTTATCTTACAAAGAAATTATCTATTTTAAAAAACTGTTTGTAAACACCAATGGACAATTTGGAATAATATTTAATATGCTGTTTCACCACTATTCTACAAAACACGATATACACCTTCTAGAAATTCACTATGATAAAATTTGCCCAAATTGAACTAGTTTTGCTTCTGAGAACTTTTTTTTACCTTTTTATGTTCTAATTCTGCCTACAATAAAATGTGATGTTATTAGAGTGAACCAAAATTACCAGATCATCTAAATAAAACTATTGAATCAATTGGTTTGAGTAAAATTTCTACTAATTTAATTAGTTTCTTTCTTCAATTCTAGTTATTTGATAGAACTACTACTTCATTTTGTTACTAGAATTTTCTTAAATCATCAGCTGATTTAATGTTACCTAGATAGGGACAAACCTCATTTTGCTGGAAGCATTCTAACAAAATTGACAATCGGTTTTACTTCTATTGTTATTACTGCTCTTTTCCTTAAGAAACAAATACCGAATGGATACTAGATATAGAGAGTTCTTTCTCCTAAAGAGAAGGTATAGATTAGGAGAATCTTAAAAAGTCAGTACTGCCTTTAAATCTATTGTTTTTAATTCTTGTTTTTTAAAAAAAGGAAATAGAATTCCTAAAATAACATTGTATGCAAAAAAAAAAAAGAAGAAGAAAATTTTATTTAGTACACTAAGGAAACTCATGGGTTGAATCAATTCGTTCCCCTGAATTTTTTATAAGCTTCCTCTCTATACCACTTTCAATTTGAAATAAACATTTACAATTGTTATTGAAATGGTTCTTTGACATTCTTGAAAACAACCTCCCACCTATTTTCCTCTTCCTCTTTCCTTTTACTTCCTCCTCTATTAGGTCTTTTGTTTTCAGATTTCTAATTCAAACATGAAAATTAGTTCAAACACGTTTTTGACTCTTCATTACTAGTTTCTCAGAATGAGACATTTGATTTTATTCTTAAAAATATAGTATAGATTCAGGCTTATGAATATTTGAAAAACCTGTGGTAATTTTCATTAGAGGACTTTTGTGTCACCATACTCTGTATTTTTCAGAATCACATTTGTGTCAGAAAACTTCCATTTCATTCATTTAGTTTTTTGTTTGCTTGTTTTAAATCTTAATGTATGACCAAAGTATTCCTCTGTGATCTTAACTCATAATGCAGTATTGTGGTCACTAATTTCAATTTAGTGCAAAGCCAAAACTATTAAATAAGTATTTCTTCTTTCCTTTCCATACATGCATAAGTGATGCATATAATCTAGTATAACACTGACGAAGTAGATGTGCTATTTTTTTAAGATTTTATTTATTTATTTTTAGAGATAGGGGAAGGGAGGGAGAAAGAGCGGGAGAGAAACATCAATGTGTGGTTGCCGCTCACACACCCCCTACTGAGGACCTGGTGGGCAACCCAGACATGTGCCTGACTGGAAATCCAAATAGCAACTCTTTGATTTGCAGGCTGGTGCTCAATCCACTGAGCCACACCAGCCAGGGTTAGATGCACTATTTAATACCAAGACATTTGGTTATGTACAAAATATTGTTGTGTAAACATATTTTGTTAATCACCTAGCTCTGTAAAATGCCTGTTATTAGCATTAGTGTTAACATTTGAGTGTCCTATGGCTGAACACACCTTCTCAAACTTCACTCCTGTGCAGACCTCTTAATATAATTCTTTCATCTATTATTTGGTATCAAACCACTAATGAAAAATTTAAAAAATAGAATTGGAACTCATCTTTCCTAGGTTTACTATAAATGTATGTAGTCACATTTAAGCAACACCAGAATTATGATATTTGCTCCCTTCATTGCTATATAGAATTTTCAGCCTCAAAGTCCTACCCAATTTTGTCTTGAAATTTGCACAAACAACTCCCAAGAGCTACAAACTACTCCTCCATGTTCTGCTCTATCATTCACCCATGGATGGCTCTTCCCTTGAAGTCATGCTAGTAGCTTTCCTCTGATGCAGTTGTTTGGGTAATAGCATTCCAGATCATTTAGCATTTCTAAAATATTAGCAGTGCATAAAAGTACATAAAGACATAGACAAACAAGTGAGGACCAAAAATACCTGGAATTATCTTCCTGAGGGAGGGCCCCTTGTAGTACAGACTTCCCCTGCTAGGTAAGTGTTCTAGGAACCCATCTGTATCAGTGTACCAGCTGGCATTGTTGTGAGAGGCTGCATTCTTGACTTCAGTGAATATTTTCTGAAGACTCTTTCAACACACTTGCCCATTTCATGATGGGTGATTTATGAGTACACCTGCCCACACCACACTAAGTGTTAAACAGATTTTGACCAAAAACAGCATGACCCACATCACCCACCCTCCCTATTTACTTAATCTCACCCCGAGAGACATTTTTTTAAATTTCCCTGGATGACAAAAATCCTCAAAGAAAAACACACATTTGCCAGTATGTGGAAGAGATGAAACAAAAAATGGCAAAAACACTAAAAAGCATCAAAATCAATGAGTTCAAAACTGTACTGAGCAGTGAAAAAATTGTCTCAATAGGTATATTGCAATAAATGGAGAGCACTTTGATGATGACTGAAGTTTAAATATGTAAGCATGCATGCACAATTTTTATAAATAAATTCCATTTTGGGGTCCCCATCATATATGTATGAATATGTACAGTTGACCCTCAAACAGCAATGATTTAAACTGCATGGGTTTACTTGTACATGGATTGTTATCAATAAACGCAATAAATGCATTTCCTTTTCCTTATGAATTTCTTAATAACATTTTCTTTTATCTAGCTTACTTTATTGTGAAAATACAGTATATAATATGTATGACATACAAAATATATGTCCATCAGCTGTTGATATTATCTGTAAAGCTTCCTATCAACTCTAGGATAATAGTAGTAGTTACATTTTGGGGGAGTCAGTTTTAACTGAGTGGGGAATTGGCTTCTCGAACTGTGTGCTGTTCAAGACTCAGCTGTGTGTGTGTGTATACATATACATATACACATACATACATATATGTACACATATACGTATATTATTTTGCTTGCTATTTTACAACAAATTTATAACTTACCAATGCAGATTATATCACAGAATTTTTCTATGTGCTTACATATGTATTTACCTTGTTTTTTGTTTTGTTTGCTAGTTTTTGTAATTGCAGAGTAGTCAAGAAATGGCTAAATACAGCTTGTGTATCTAGTCGGTAAGTAATGGATAACAAGTAGTTCCTTGGTGCTTTTTGCTGTTTTTATTTTTATTGTTGTTATAAACAATGCTCTAAGGAACAGTCTTGCACATATATTCTTCTACACTTCAGTAGGTATAATGTAAATTATTACAAGTAAGATAAGTGGGCTAAATGGTATCTGCAATTTCAATTTTGATAGATATTGCTAAATTTCCTAATCACGGTGAATAAGAGTTTGTTTTTCTGTACTCCCATCATCTAAAATCTATCTTACTCTCTCTCTCCAACCTCCTATAAATCAATATATTTCACTACTGTTGAAATGATTATCTTGATTACCATTCAACTATGTTTGTTACTCAGTCACCACTTGCATTTATTTTCCCCGCATATGGAAAGATGGTAATTCATATTTTTAAACCATTATGGTATTTGGATTATCCTAATTCAATAACTTGACTTTGACCATATTCTGGTTTACTTAAAAGCAAAATATTACCCTCTCTGATCTTTTAAACTGCAGAGATGAAAGGTATGTGTTCTGATGTGACACTCCTTCTTAAGGCAATTAGGCCTCTGAGGTGGAGGTGAAAAGAAGGTCAGAATTTTCCTTCATGTCTGTCTGTCTATTATTGGCACAAGCTAAGTTCCTGTTATGCAGAGAGCTTGAATAATTTTGAATTTTGCTATGGTTTTGAACTGGGGCTGTTAGAAATTGTTCAGCCCAAAGGTAACTGTAACAGCCAACTTAATGGGCTTGTGGTTCCTTCATCATGCATAATGCTTTTTGAAATTCACACAAATCCTTTTCCAATCCTAAAGATGAGTACCTTCATTACAGCACATTTGACCATACTCTGAGTTTCAGATTCCATAAACATTTGGGCCCTTTAAATGGAACCAGTAAGCAACAAAGGAACAAACTGTACCAGAGTCCTTTTTCAAACAGGAATGAAGAAGATTCTTGCTACCATTGTGAATGTTCCCTTTACACACTTTATGCTTACTATGACTCTGCCCATGGTCTTTGCACATGTAACTCATCTTTCCAGTTAATGTGTTAGCATGCACCTTCTACTTTTTAGTGACTGTAAGGCAGAAAGTATTATAGATCACAAAGGAACTGGAAAACTGAAGAAGTTGCCCAGCCCCAGCAGCTGACACACACACAACTCTCAACACATACACACTCACATCTGTACAACCCTGTTAAAAATTGTACAGTATAATGAAACTCAGGTGTTCAGAGTATTATTTGGGGGATAACTCACAACTCTCCACTTCTATTTGCTAAATATAAAGGACATTTATTTAGTTTGCCAATCCATGCTGTATTACTTACTTAAGACTCACCACAATGTTCTACCAGATTTCAGACATTCTATCAAACCTGTGACTTTCTCTTATCAAAAATAGAACTTCTGATACATTTTTAAATTGATGTCTCTTCAATACTTAAGTGCATTTATTTATAGGAAAATATATGTAATTACCCTAAATGAAAAACTGGAATTGTTGAAGTAAATGGAAGAGAATTGAAATTAAATACTATTAAAACAAAATATTATGTATTTCCAACAAGATACTATCGTCTGCAAAAGGTTCTAGGTCTAAGTCTTCTCTCATTTTGCTCAAAAAGAAAAAAATGAGATTGAACAGTAATTTAAAAAGATTAAAATTTGAATGATGTGATCAAATTTTTCCCTATACAATTGTAAATCACTCTTCAATCACAAATAGCAAACACCCATAGTTTGCACAACACTGGAGTGTTTGTGAGCATGAAACTCCCACATGGGACCACAGTAAGATGTATGTTCTTCAAGTCACTGATGTATAAAAGATCACAATTTAGGTGTTCCCCCTAGAACCGATTCCACTTAACTGGCATTAAAACAAAATTCTTACTCTATTTACTAACTGTCACAACTTTTTGAATATAAAAATAATGAATTTAATTATTTTTCAAATAATTGCACATCTGTACATAGGGTAATTATGAAAATTTGCTTGCATGTTAGCATTTGCAATTACTGTGCTCATATATATTTAGACCTTATTTTCATTTGATCAGCTCCTCGCCTCTGGAGAAAGTCCATAGATGGTCAGCAGGCTAAAAATGGAAACACCTAAATTTGAGTTTTTATAACCATTCAGAAATATTATAGCTTCCGCATAGGTAACAGACATAAGAAAACCCTAACATTTACTATTTATAATTTTCTCCTACAAGTTTCCCAGCTGACTCTTTTGTCCAGATGTCATTTCATCCACATTTAAAAGTGCAGATGAAAGAAAGAGAAAACTTGCTATACTGAAAATTTGCAACTGGAGAGTTAGGACAAAAGCTATTTTCTTCTTATCCCCAAGTGACCTCAGTGTTCTCAAAAAGAGAGCCATGTATTGTTCTTTAAAAATCAGATATCAATATAAAGTATTGCACTGAGCAAAAAAAAAGCCACTATATTTTGAGTTTGTTGCTAATTACCAATCTTAAACATACTTTAAACAATTTTTTTTCTAGCCTGAATCAGCAAGTAGTAAGAATCACAGATAAGAAGAACCATATCAGTCAAATAAACAATATATAATGTTCTAGACAAACGGGTTGACTTATATTTCAATGGAATTGTTATATCAATAGTGGGGCATCACTAGAAATTTATATTTGAATTTTCCTAATTTTACATAGGTGATCAGCTTACTCTACTCACTTCTTACTCATGCTCTTTGTTCTTTTCTACGAAACTGAAACACCTTAAGAACCTCGATATTCCTGTCAGGTGAAACTACAGTCTTTATGCAGATCACTTCATACCCAAAGTATAGAAACTGCTTTCACTAAATTAATTGATTAGAGGTAGCAAATATCTTAGTTGCTTCTTGGTGTAGTTGTTCAAAGGATGCAGTGAAGATATAATCCCCAACTCTTTATACATTTACAGAACAACATTTATCATCATTTTGTTGCATTTACTTCATTAAGGAAGTGCATCCATCAAAACTTTCCAGACTTTCACAATTGATATAATGGTTATAAAGGTAGTTTGGTACTCACTGTTATCCTAAATTTGCATCATAACTTGACCTTCTCTCCTTCCTTTCCCCCTGCCTCTTAGGGTTTTCCTGTCTCTCCTTGTCAGAGACCGTCATATTCATTGATATGGTGAATATCTTCAATTCAATGTTTTTATATGTTTACTACACACACGCGTGAAAAACTACCCATATAGCTTATATATAATCTCCAATATTACTATAATATAACCTTTTTAAAGTTTAGATTTATGCTACTAGTGCTATACTACAGCTCGTTTTTCACAGTCATCATTATTTTCTGAGATTTATGTATATTTATAAAAAATCTGTTATATATTCTAAATGCTCTATTGCATTCTGTTGTATGAATAAAGATTTTTATATTTTTGCTTTAACTGTTTGAATATTGAACATTTTTTCTATTTTTTACAGATAACAAGTAAAATGTTTAACATATTTAACATTGCCCAAAAGGACTGCTAACCTTTCCCCCAAATACATAAGGACTGTAGACTGACAATGTGGTGGTTTGCCTGTCTTCCATGCTACTGTTCGACCTTTTAGCTCAATCTGATTTTCAAGTCATACAGTTATTGTTAGCTAGTGTCAGGTTTTCTTGTATTTACAAATATGTTTACCAGTTTCTTTGCTTCCTGTTTTTTCTTACATCTTATTCCTACCTTTTAGGCTCCTTTCTTCTTGATGCAGTACTCATTTTTACTTCACTCATTCTAAGATACAAGTTTTCATATAGTTGACATTTCTGCAATTAAGATGTACTTTACAACTGAAGGCTTATTGTAGTTTAATTAACAGCATTTTTCTTTTATTGGTGCATTGTACAATTGATGACCTCCTAAATTCAGTGATACATGGTAGTTCATTTAGGAAAGGTCTGTGAGCAGAATAACTCTGAGTTTGTATGTCTAAAAGTATCATTATTTCACCTTCACTCATTAATTCTGAGCATGGGAGTATAATTTGACAATCATTTTCCCCTGGCACTTTGAAAACACTATTCCACTTGTTTCTGGTGTCTATTGATGCTGTCAGTTTAATTGTCATTTCTTTGTAAGTAATTTATCTATTCTTCCTCATAGCTTTTAAGAGTGTAAAGACATATATGAATCTGATTTCTCCATAAGCCTTTTTTATTTCTGAATACTGGAGACCATCCTGAGAAAATGACAGATAAAAATTGAATATTTCAAAAGTGCAGCACTTCTGAAGATGATTATGTCAAAGACGTGGCTGCAGTAATAGATGACTGAACTGCTAGGTGATAAAGGGATTCGAACTTGAGGAGGTTAACAACAAGCACAGCAACACCAACAACAAAACTCATGTGTAAGGACCCATGCCTAGCTGAACCAGAAATTACCAAGATAACGACATGAGTTCTGATAAAGACAAATATTAAACGTTTTTCCTATTTTCATAGATGACCATGAAAATGTTTAACATATTTAGCAATGCCCCAAAGTATTATTAACCTTTCCCTCCAATAATGTAAAGACCATGGCCTATCATCAACATGGCATTTTCCCTGTCTTCCACATTATTGTTGATTGTTGACATGAAGAAATAGAGAGGTTAAGACATGCAATGCCTGCATAAAAGGTTTGAGAAATTTGTCAAATCAGAGACAAAAGGTAGAGGAAGAAAAAGGTGATATAATAGTTTGACGTGAGCCTCTAAGATTGCGTTCTTTTTGTGGATAAGAGGGAAATGGCCTAAGGCAGCATGGAGAAGACAGTTTGATCCATTCACGGATCTAGGAATTGTGTGGAAAAGATTCCTTAGAGGAGACACATTATCAAGATTTTCTATTTCTAAATCTAACCTTTGTGGTTCCACATAATAAGAGCTTCAACTGGGACAAACTGAAGCACCTACTAACTAATCCTGGTATTTTCTGTCATTAATTTAGCTTTAAAACTGATATGATTACAGAAGTCATTTTTTTAGTTAGAAAGGTTATATTGGAATAAGCAATTCAAGATACTTCACATTTCATAAATTTACATTTTTGTATTTTTGTGCAATTCATATTTTAATGTTACTGTTTGGGTTAGGTTAGCCCACCTTAAAGATGGTTATTCATGTAAATTAATCTGGTGTTTTATATACTGATTTGGGTGTATCTGCATAAATGACAGGGATGTGTGTTATAGGAAGGGACAAGGCAAATGAAACATAAATATTATTACATTACTAAACTTTTTTTTTTTACTTTTTGCTATAAAGAAGTTTATGTCTACTCAAATTTGGGGAAACTTTCTCTACTAAAGAGAAGACTACCTATGACTTCATTTGTTCCTAAGTCAATTGTGACTGGCATGGATACAAGTTGGTGGCCTGTGAGTACATTTGTAGGTACATTCCTTTAATTATCAGTGACATAAATTCTGATGAGCATCATTTGTCAGAGTAAATCTCTTCTGCCTACTTTGAAAATCTGTCCAAGCATGTGCCCCTACTTTTTGATGGTCTCAACACAAAACCTTACTCCACACCTGCCCACACAATTTGATTCTTAGACTCCAAAGCATCTACAAATTCTAGTTGTATCCAAAGTGTTATCCATGGTGCCGTCACCAGTTCAGACCTTTGTGTATTCTTAACCTAACTTCTGGTAATTCCCTGAATTAATATTAAACTGAGATTATCCAAAAGAGCTGTTGAACATCTACCTAAACTTTCAAATACTGTCTCGTAGATTACTCTTCTTTTTTTGTTGATATTTGTGTACAAGTGTAAAGGCACAATACTTTATTTTTTGTCCTTTATTATCACATTTTCTCTTAAACAGTGTATTCTATACAAATGTGTAATCTCCTACCCACTAATAGTTAAAAAAATTTCTGTGATTTTCTCTTATTGTAATCATACATCTTAAATGTCCTTTATTAGCACTTAAAACCTTATTTCTTTACACATGTTGTATATCCTGGGTAAATTTCAGTAAAAAATTAACACAAACAAAGCAAAGGTCATGCTGATTTAAGAAAAAGTGATGGAAGAGACCAAATGGCCCCCACATGCCATTTGTCATTTGTGGGTACTGGTTGGAACTGGGTATTTTAGTTCTAAATCACAGTTTAGAAGTTTGAGGATGTTTATAGTTTTAGTGGGGATCTTCATTAACATAAAACTGAATACACAGACATATGTTTCTACCTATTAGTTCTGACAATATAATGTAACTAGAAGGAGCAAGGGATGTGCATGTCAAATATCTTCCTCCTGTTGCCTCGCTGCTGTTGTGTTGAAAGCATTGGTGATGGGATGTGTGTGTGAAATTGTTTATTAGTAATTACCCTTCACTCTAAAAATGTATAGATGTTGTTGCTCAGAATTACAAAAATAATATTGAATACATTTTATTGTAAAACATTCACAGATATAAAATTCAAGCAAATAAACATAATCCTAATATTAGGAGATTTATATTGTTTAAAACTTGGTCTATATATTTGGCCATGGAAAGGACCTTTTCAAACTGTATTTCAACATTTTATTTCACTTAATAGTAGTCTCAAGTATCTATCTTGTCATTAACTTCTTTCTCCTAAAACATGCTTAGGGTTTTTTTTTTTGTTTGTTTGTTTGCTTGTTTATTCTATTATAGTTGTCCCAACTTTCTCTCCTTTACTGTATGTGATGGATCATGGGTTTTTGTTTTGTTTTTCTCCTCTACCAAGATGATCTGGCACTACTAGGTACAGTTGATGATTCCAAGTAGGATACATTATAGACAATTTCATATCTAGTTTCTCTTTACATAATGCTCATACTACCTAACACATTTTTCAATACCGTTCAAATGTTTTTCAGGATTATGATGCTCTTAGCCATTCTCTTTTCTTTTTTATTTATTTATAACTGACATGTGACATTACACAAATTGCAGGTGTATGATGCAAAGATTTGATATTTGTGTACACTATGAAATGATCATCACAATGAATTTAGTTAGCATCCATCGCCACACAGGCACAAATTTCTTTCTTATGTTGGGAGCTTTTAAGATCTACTCGCTTAACAACTTTCAAATACACTTTACAGTATTAACTGCAGTCACCATTCTGTATATTAAAGCCCCCTAGTTGATTTCTTTTATGACTGAAAGTTTGTATCTTTTGACTACGTTCAGCCACCTTCCATCTTGCTCATGATCCATCCCCCACCCCTAATAATCACCAATCTGTTCTCTGTAAGTTTATTTATTTCACTTTATGTTATTTTCTTAGATTCCACATATAAGTGAGATCATATGGTATTTGCCTTTCTCTGATTTATTTCACGTAGCATAAAGCCCACAAGGTCTCTCCATGTTGCCAAAAATGACAAAATGATTCTCTTTTGTAATATAATGAAAAAATAAAATGCTATTTTTTTCAAAGAAAACATTCATCTTTGCGAACTTCATGTTAGTGTTAAAAAATTAAATGACTCTAAGGTGTTTTAAAGTAAAAATATCAATTGTGAATAGCTTTACCAGGACTTTTTTAGTGGGATATTGAAATTATTTTTTCAATTAACTTTAGGTAATTATTTTCTCAAAATTGCTAAAACTACTGCTCTAGTTAATTATAGTGTACTGGTTTTTGAAATTTCATATATATCTATATATATATAGATAGATATATATGAAATTTTATATATATATATTTTCCCCTAGTGAGACTTTCAGGATAGGAAACAAAATAATGTGATGGACCTATGTGGACAGCACGGCTCTTAGGACCTCCCCTAACAAAGTTCCTGCTACCACATATTTAGGATCCACCCTGACATTCATGCTGAGGCTGTGTTCTAGCTGAACTTGTATCAGCCAATGACAGATTATTATGCAGCTCCCCACTAATGGTTAATGTTTATTCTGGAGCTACCCACAGGCCTACCTAAGACTTTCTGAGTCGCACAGAAGTTTGAGAAGCTTTTACTCGAGCCTGCATTTTCTCCCCGCTCTTGTTTCTCAGGTATCATACCTTCATCTTGGTCTGAAAGCCTTCTCTACCTTTCTGTTCACTCTCCCCTATATCTTTCATAGGCATTTCTCCAAATTGCTTGCAGTTCTTATTTGGTCCTCATATATGCTTCTAGAGGACCCAAACTAATACAGTTTTTATGTACCTACTTAGTTATTTATGATAACAGTAGTCTATTTGGTATATGGTCAATACTAATTAATGTATTTCATTTATTATTTTGCATTCAGTCAAAGACTCTAAGTACACTAAGCAAATGTTAAGAACAAATTAGCTTGATGCAAAGAATAATAAGTAACATCTCATCAATTAAGCCCACCCCAACAGTTAGTAATATTTTTTTCAGTTGCTAAAAGCAGTTTTTAACAGGTTTTGTGTGCGTGTGCGTGCATGCACGCGCATTGGAACTTAAGAACTACCAAACACCAATCTACAGGATAATGAACAGGAAATGTGATGCAGGCCTGAGGGCTCAGCATAAAGGATTTTCTGGTCACCACCCCAGTTGCCAAACTCTGAGACAGACATTAGGAAATCCCATTCACTCTATTCTCAAAATACTAACAATTCCAAAGGTTTTGTGGTCAAGGAACTCCCATTTCCTGTTGACAATTTGAGGAGGCTACAAGGGTTTGGCAGCAGAAAATGAGTTCTGCATGTAGTCAAATTGCTACCATTATAGTTCTTTGGGAGAGTAAGAGTATACTTCAAATGCCTCACATTAAGGTACATCTTAAAAGTCATGAAGTTCATCGGAAATAGTTGTATTTATCAGTGAGGAATACATTTAATTCATTACATTTGAAAAGAAAGAGAAGCGTTTCTACATACAATAAATAGAGACAAGGAATTAGAATCAGAAAAAAACATAAGAACTCTTCACAAAAACTCTTAGCTCAAAGCAAAGGACAGTCCAAGACATACTGAACAGAGACAATGCTTCAATATCTGTTTTCAGATCCATGGTACAACAGTAGCAAAAGCAGAATCTGGAAAACTAAGAGTAACTTCATATCCACTTGAGATTTTCCTTTCCATTTTATCTAAGCCCAAATAGTCTTGGTAAATTACCTGCCACGTTCAAGGAAAGGTTGCTTAGATTTGTATCCTTATTTCCCATAGAAAATAAAGAGTCTTATCACTAAATCAACCTTGATCATCAGTTACCAAGTTGTCACCTTGTACATTCACTGCCCACATGTCATTCCTGACCATATCACCTCCTCCAAGAATTTTCCCGTAGACTAATTAGGAGGGTCTGGGATGCATACTCTCCACAGTGTCTCCATGGACCGTGAACATTCTCCATAGTAACAATGTGCATGTTCCAACTATTTTTTATGCATCTGTCTCCAGAGACAGTCATGTCAATAAGAACAGGGATCTGTATTCTACTCATTGTTAAGTTCCCAGTGCCTTTTCTAGTTCCTGGTTGGCACATGATAAATGTTTGTTGCAATGAGAGTCACCAATTACTCACTTTTGAACCAGAAAGTCCAGAACATGAGCTGTCTTCCTAGAAAATTTATTTACAGCAAATAAATATGGTATATTCAAATAAGTTGTATTATAATCAGGTTCTGAGATTCTCTAGTTCCAGGTCTGCACCTTGCCCTCTGCATTGACTCACTGACTGTAAGAGCAGGGGCCTCACTGGTGCTCATGAGTACCACACTCAAGTCACATGGCAGAGTTCTAAATGTATATGAGCTCATAACCACATGGGTGGCATCTACCTACACTGAGCAAATGCAAAGAATTTATTTTGAATAAGCTTTGAGAAAGTTATTCAATAGTGTTCACCTTTCTTATAATCTCAAAGTAGATTCTTACTCTTTTTTCATCTTTCAATCTCTTGAGGAAAAAGATAATTATATTTCAAATTAAAATTTATATAACTTTATAGAAGCGATCAGCTTTTCTAGAAAGTGTGGTCAATATCTTTGAAGTTCCTAATGTGGACATAGGAACCCTAAAATAACTATAAAAGTAACTTCTTTTCAAAGATTTGTCCTATGATGCTTTAAATGTTTCAAGTTGAGAAATCATGAGAAAGCTCCTTATTTTAATGATTATATTAAAATTTTATAGCTGTCACCATGGAACAAAAAGCCTTTTTTTAAAATATAGTTTTCAGGAAGCCAGTGTCTAAGTATGCTGTTCACTTTCTTGGTAGAATAACACCTTTTGCTAAGTTATACATCATTTCAGTGGAAAAGCTTTTTTAAATATTCTAATTTACTGAATATTTTGTTTTAATTCTGTGTCAATTATTGCATGGAGATAATATTTTAAAAAGCCATAATTATTGTACTCTACATACTTTCTGAGTATTCCTAATTTATAAATTATATATGTTATAATTTATATTTTATAATACTCATGATAAAACTATAAATATTATTATTTCTATTTTTGAGTTGGAAAAGTGGAACTCAGAAATTTAAATGCCTTAAAAATCTCACAGGTAACAAATGACTAAATTGAGATCTGAATCCAGACTTATGCAAATCCAAAGCCAATACCCTCAACCCCTTATGTAATAAGCTGTGGTATTGAGTGAAATATGTGGACTATGGATAATATAGTTTGAATGAGGATCAATAAGAATTGAACATTGAGTATGTACATATTTAAAGTACCATTCATTGTTCAAAGACCAAAGATGAATTTTTGAAAAATTAAGCCAATTTAGTAAAATCTTCATGTACTGTTATGTGTAGAATGAAATGCAGATTATCATTGCTAAACTAAAACTGTGCTGATTTCTTTTTTATTCAATGAGTTTATATCAACTGTGCATGAAAGTTTTGTTGAAATCATGTGTCAACCTTAGTTGATCTGAACTGAAATGTGAAAACCTTCCATGACAAAATAAAAAGCAAGACAGTTCAAAACACAGATTACAGTGGAAATGAGGTCTTTAAGGAGAATGGTCAAACACAAATAATTCACAAAAAATAGACAAAGGAAGTTTCACTAAAACAAAATAAAATCTGATCCATAATGCAAGTGATAAATGAAAACAATTAAAACATATTACTCTTGTGCTAGTAAGAGTGAATTCATTAAATATTAAAATTATGGGACATGTATATAGTAAAGGATTTTTTAAATTGTTACACACAGTGATATATATCTTAAAACTTTATTGTTATTATTTTTAGCAATGTAGAATTTGGTTTCAGCTTCAATCCAATTTGCCAAAAAAACTCCAATTTTTTGCCAAAAAAAAAAAACCCAGTGCTTATCAAATACCATTACTACATTTTAGGTGAAGCAAGAGATGACTGAGGGGCTTATTTACAATGGAGAGAGAGGAAAACGTTAATCCCCTACCATCAACAGTAATAGAAAACACAAGTGCCAGGTTTTTTAGGTGTGAGAAAATGTATTCAGCAATATATTTGATAAAAATTACGTGATACAAGTAACCTTTGAGCAATTTCGAAAGCAGCCACTGAACATGTTCTGTAAATAGAGCATGAGCTGCGAGACAAGGCAAATCCCAGTCGCTGCTGACCAGGCGCAGGGGCTGTGTGAGGTGCACAGAAGAGAATGAGTGTAACCCACACTCCTTTGGTATCTTTGTAACCACCCATGTCATGATCACAAACAAAAATGGTTTCCCAGTTGCTTCTGGAGAGGTGTATCTAGACTCATTGGGTTTCCTGCACTCTGAAAATTTATGCCAAGAGTTTCATGCTCAGGGAGATTTGGTGGTGTCCTGTTTATAACAAAAAGGACTTGTCAAATATATGTGATAAAAGTTTAAAGATATACATCAGGCATTAAACCACACATTCCTTCTATGTAAAAACTTCTGCTCTTTCTTATTGTTAGTTTGTTTTAGAGACTTCATTGGAACAGGAAGAAATTGAGCTGGATACGTTTACATGGCATGAGACGCTATTTAAAGAGAGAGGAGAGGCAAACACGAAACTGAAATTTTCATAACAAAGGAAAAGATAAAAGAAAATAGTTACCCTTTGTTTAGTCTCTGTTAGAGAACAAATACTCATAATTAAACTGTAACTGGAATCAAAATGTAGTTTGGGATAAACAACCTAAATGGCCTCCAAGATAAATTACAGTACTCATTTCTCTATTGTTGGTTTGTTCTCTCCAGTTTCACCAGAAAGCAGGACTGTGGGGATTCTGCACTTGGATGTCACCACTAAGCAGGTTCTTGTATGCAAGCAGGCTTAGCAACTGGCTTGATAAGTCTGGCCAGTTATCATCTGGAACAACTTCATATTCTCATAACTCAAAGGGGGAAAAAAAGAAGAGGGAGAAAGAAAAAAAGAAAGGGAGGGAAGGCAAAAGGAAGGAGTGAAGGAAGGAAGGAACAGAGAAAGAGCAAAAGTGAAGAAGGGAGGAAAAGTAAAAAGAGAGAAAAATGATTAGCAAGGTTGCCAGTTTGTCTTTCCTTTTGTAGAGCTTGCGATGTGCTTCCCTAGGCCAGGCATCCATCCCACCTGGAGGCGCCCTGCAAGCCACAGATCATCTGATGTTGGGTGTGACTACAGAACTACTCCCTAGAAATATGTAAGTTCTGGATCCCTTGTCACTACTCTAGATTTTCAAAAGAAAAATTCGATTTTCAAATATTTAATTTTTAGTCTTTTGCACATTTTAACCTGTATTCCTCAATTTGCTGTGATCACTATGAAGGCATGTTTGATTTGTAAGGAAAATTGACTAAGGAGATAATTTCCCTGAAGACAAAACAACTTACACAGGATGTGCGATGGCCTATCCCTTGCCATGGGTGAGGAATGAGGCATGAGGTGGGGTGAAGTGGGAAGAGGGCTTACTATGTGCTGGTACTTAGTCTTAGAGAGAATAAGCTCCATTCTAATCAGCAAAACATTTTCCATGCTTGTCATTTCTTAAGACAAAAGCCTCTTAGTTTAGAGCTTTGCCTGATTAAAAATTGTGGGAAAACATGAAATTCAGAAGTCCTACTACTTGCTCAACATTTTGATCTATAACTAGCAATGGATAATCTAATAAAGAAGAAAACTTGCAGATTATATAGTGTTTATAGCCTAAGAAACCTCCAAGTATAATATTTGAAAATCATTGACCTTAACTCTTCTGGCAATTTTAATGATTGTCTCACAGAAAACCAGAGAACTTCCTCTTTGTTGACCTCTCTAGCCTAGTGGTCAATAACTGAGGCACATAGGCCAAACAAGAACCTAGGACTTATTTTCATTGGTATGCATGCACGTAGCTTTCTCTTGAGAGAATACTCACCAGCTGCATTTTGCAACACGTGAGAATGTGTGGGTGGAATAACCACTTCCCCACTTGTCTTCTGCCTAGTCTCAATATCACTATACCCCACCTGTCTCTCCAGAAGCACAGGTGCTACCAGCCAGGCCTACCACTTGTTTAAAGAGTGGTCACCCAAGCTAGGCCCACAGTTCAGTACTTGGTCCATCATCAGAAATGGGAGGGGATAATGAAGTAAAAAATAGAATTGGTATTTGTTGAGCATCTTCTTTTAACTGTGAGGCAGTCTTTAGAGACTTCAGAGAAGTTTGAAAACTTTCCCAAAATGACAGTCCTAATTGGTTCAGTTGATTTGAATCTACGACTTCCAACTCCAAAACCTATCATACTTTCATTAAATTTAGTTCAATGTCTTTCTAAAGAAGACAATTATTCTCTAGAAGAAATCTCTTAAACTCTTACCTTCAAGAAGCACGACTCCAAAGGTTATTAACTTTTCCTGAAGAAATTGTTTTGTGATAAACTATTTGGAGATCTATGTGTTAAAAATCACCCTCTCTCCCCACAGGACTGTATTAATGTATTAATATGCATTGTTAATCTTCTAGAGAGAGAGAGATATCAGGATGACTGTGCTAATCTAAACACTACATCCTTGCATGGAGCATCTGTTAATACCCTCTTGAATCAGTGTGCCACAGAACAGCATGGGCAAAATGCTTCAAAATAACTAGGAAGTCCATTTTACTTATTAAGGGCAAAGAACAGCTTTATACATTTGGATAATTATTACAAATAGCATTAAAATAATTAGTTATGAAATAAAATATGGAATAAAAAGGATTATTTATTCAATGCAAAACTTATTAATTGATTTTGAGCTTATTTATTTGTTTAATATTTGGATATGACATCTTTAGATAATTTTCTTCTCAAAATTTTAATTAGCAAGATGTTCTCATGGCAACAAACCCCTCACAATCCCAAACAAAGAATGCATGGTTAAGGACTAAAGAATGCTTTGTGTGAATACTGCTATAGTCACTCAAAACTGTTAACTTATTATTTAAAGAGAATTTTCAGTGCCTACAATGGGCCACATATAATAATAGACACAAAGAAGAACTTAGCAAGACCTTCAAGGGCATTACTGCCTTAAAGGAGAAACAGACTTACAAACAACAGTGTAACAATCACCTTTTTAGAGAAGGCATCAGATTATACTCCTAAACTAGCTAATTGCTGCCTGCATCACATAGGCAATTAAATAGAAACAGTAGTATTCAAGTCTACTGAGGATCGAAGAGAATTCAAATTTGTCATGAATGTTTTTGTGTTGGAGGACAAAACTGTTCTCTACTTCCTCTATTTTTAGTCAATGCAATCTCTGTATAAGTTTTAGGTTGGCCAGCTGTTGGCTTACAGTCCTTTCTAACTCTACCTAGCCTTTGAAAGATGCAATCTCTTCTGGGATCTGGATGTGAAGGGAGTCTGATCTAATGTACTTGGTAGGTGGCTATGGATGTGGTAGCTGACTAATGTCCCTGGTAATTTTAGTACTGATCACTGGGTTTCATTTCTATTTCTATACATCCTACTCTTCTCTCTGCTCCCTCCTCAGTAGAGTCTTTTGGACCACCACTAGTGCCTTACTTAGTATCACACTTCTAATTCCCCTACTATGTCCTTTCTTATATGTCCACAGTATGATCTGTTTATGGCTAGGTACTCCTTACTAATACCACTCTTGCAGATAAAAACCTATACACAAGTAACTAGGGAAGTGTTAAAAAGAAACTTGGAGAAGAAAACTTTAAATCTGTCAAGGTGGTCAAGAAAATGTCAAGAGATCTCTTAAGCAGCTCTGGAGAATGAATATGGAGAATTCTGCAAGAGGACATTGAGAGTGGAGACTGGGAAGAGGGCAGATATGCCAGACTGAAGGAATCCCGTATGCAAAATCACAGGGAGACAGATGAATGCAAAATATTTTCTATGACTACAGTGTAGAATATTAAGGTAGAGATGTGGTTGAATATGTCAGAAACTGTACATAAACTTATGGACATTAAATTTCAAAAAAATTTCAAGCAAGAGTAACAACAAATCAGATGTAGATCTTAGCAACATTGCTTTAGCAGTGACTTAGAAGGTACCAACTGGAGGTAGGTATGCTCCTATTTGAGAAATGATAAGAGCTTGAAGCTGGTAGTTGAACCAAGACTTTACCATAAACAAAATGTGAACACTAGAAAACAGATTTCACTTTGTTCACAGCTATATATATATATGTTCAGCACCTGAGAGATTGCCTGACACATAAATTGAATAAATGTAAACAACAGAGTACTCATTATTTAGCATTCATCCATCCATCCATCTACCCATCCATCCATCACTGAACCTGAAAGAAATTATAAAATGGCAATAAAAGAAGACCAACTATAGAAACTTAGAAAAATGAATATTTCGTAGTAGGGTGTAGAAAAGGATTACCCAAAGAAACTGTAAAAAAGGAAAGAAAGAGAGAAAATATGAAACTAACAATTTGTCACACTGACAGGTAAAGATAAATAAGATTTCATAGATAATGAGACAATTTTACTCAAATGAGTAATGAGACAGTATTTTACTCAATGACCCTAACTGATCATTGTCCATTGCATTTTTCTTTTTTATTAAAATATAATTTACAAAAATAAAAGCACGTACCATAAAAGTTTAGTTTAATGAGGTATGACAAGTATAACTCTGTGACCCACACAATTATTAAAATATGGGACATTTCTATCTTCCTCAGAAGTTCTCTCACATCTTTTCCCAGTCAATTCCTCCCACACAGAGCTGACCACTGCTCAGGTGTTTTCCCCATAGATTACTTTTGCCATTTGCTATCTCCTATCCGATCATATGTGTATAAGAACACTTGATATCATGCTACAAGTCAGAGTTTCGGTGAATTTTCTCTGTGCTTCAATTTGGATAGTTCCTATTAATCGATCTTATAAAGTGTCCAATCTACTTTTAAGTTTATGCATTTATGATTTTTATTTCAATTATATTACTTTTTAGTTTAAAATTTTATACATTTTTCATAGTTTATACTTCTCTATTGAGATTTTCCTTTACCTTGGAATCCATGGATATAGTTATAACCATTTTAAAATTACTGTGTGCAAATTGCAAACCTGTGTCACATCTGGATTTCTTTCTATTTACTCCAATTCCCCTGGTTATAAGTCACATTTTTAATTCTTCCTTGTAAGTCCAGTAAATTCTTATTGAATTTTTTGAAATGTGAATACTATGTTATTTAAAGTCTCAATTATGCTGTCTTCTTTTAAAAAATGTTGAGATTTATTCTAGCAGTCATTAAATTGCTGGTAACTCAGCCTAATTCTGTTGAGACAAAGTTTTAGACTTTGTTGAAATGGTTCTAAATCATCCTGCTCTTAAGCTATGACCTTTCTATGGTTTCAACTAAGTGACTGGGATTTTCAGAGACACATCTCCACTCTGGCTGATTGAACTCAGAAGTCTTCCAGCACTGAGTACCCTCTAGAGTCTCCATTCATCTCCCAGTCCCTCCCTAACTATGGTTTTCCGGGCCTCATTTTCTCCTGTGTCTACACAGCTTACTATTGGGCGATGACAGAAACAGAACTCTAGGCAGAAGGCTGGGGTTCCTCCTCTATGCTGCTTTCTGCTTACTGGTACCCTACTCTTTTAGTTCCAGCCACCTCGGCAGCCCTGACCCACTCTCACTTTCTTCTGCTTGGGGAGACCAGTGTTCTCTGTTTGGACTCCAGTTCCCTGTGCTGCATTTTTAAAACTGCCCCAGGCAGGTTGCTGGGATGAATACTAATCTAACTTTGTATCATTTCCTTTTCTCAAGGATCAAGTCCCTTGAACTGTCTGTTGTACTAAGTCTGGTTTTGTTTTGTGCCTAGATTAACAATTGTTTACAGTGGAAGAATTATTTCAATATCCAATCACCTATCACAGCCAGAACCAGCAGTACCATCCATTGGATTTTGCAATGGAAGTAGATTACTTTTTGCACATTAGAGTAGCAAATATCTTTCCTTCACCCTATTATATGATATTTTCCTTTACTCCAATCCTCTAGAATTCTCAGGACCTTAAGGAAATTGTTTTACTTAAGTCTTATGGAACATAGAACATATTTGTTAGCACTGTTTTTACAGAGTTATGTATAGGTCTTTACATTTTCACCTATAATACCATATCTTTCTGCAAATAATGATTTTTGGTAAATCAGATGCCACATTTGGATCACCTTGAGCAAAGCTGACAAAAATAAACAAATGAATATGTTGATGGATGGATTCAGTCAATGCTAAAACTGAAATTTAAGTCTTTTTCGCAACCATCAAATCATTGATTCCATTGTTTTTCTCTTGCAAATGGTTAGGGAGTTTTGGAGTGGACAATCTGTATTCACCAGTTGTATTGGAGTCACACACACATAGCTTAAGTTATGCATAACACTGCACTCTGCCAAATGACTGCACAGCTGGAGAGTTCACTGGGGGTAGCAGCTGGGTGAGGATCCTCAAAAGATGGGTGTGTATTGAAGGAGTTCTGTCTTGCTTTTGTACCCAGAAGGCTCACTATTAGCATCCTGCAAACACAAAGAAGAGATTAGAGTTTATTGTTCATTTTCCCCTCATGGGGAAGCCATGTATGTTTATGTCCTAAAGATTGCCCATTTAAAAGAAAAAGCCACTTTCACTGTGGAATTAACCAAATTGACTATCTTCCCAGTTTGAATTCATTGGATAACTGCTAATCCCCACTTTACATTATGCTCTAAAGACTCAGCCAAAAGATTATAAAGGCCTGCATTTCCAGGTTTTCTCATCTGTAAAACAAACAGCAGTTAAAGACATAATATCATTTTATGCTACTCTCAAAGGGCATCTAGCAAAGCTGGCCAGAATTACTGCAACATTTTAATTACTGGTGCTTACCACAATTTGCCATAATTACAGTTCATTTAGTGAGCTGGTTCTTAATTGCAGACACTGCTAAAGTAACAATTGAATAAAAAATAAAGTGCACATTCATACATATATACATACATATATATATGATTGAGAAAGATGTAGGCTTGCAAAGAAAGAAGATAAACTTGAATATTCTACTAGATTAATTTCTAAAACAGAGATAATAAAAGCAGTTTTTTAAACCAAAGACCAGAATTAGATTTAAGCATCAGGACAACTTGCTTCACCATTTATGGTATTCTCTTTCTTTAGCATAATTACTAATTCTATGCTTTTTTTTATATTCAAGAAAGCTCAATGAGTGAATTCTAGTACTAATACAAGTAAACTCTCAACTAACTATTCATTATTAGATGGTGAATCTCAAAAAAAGAGATAACCCTTATTTACAATGTACTTTCATTCAAAAGAAAAAGCCATTCTGGAAAATTCAATGAAAACTCTTGTCTTTATTCTTCACTTCACTGAACACCAAATAATCATGAGATTTTACCCCATATAAATATAGGTGACATGGGAGATCGGAATATTTGGTGGGTAGGGAAGCCATGGATTTGCTAAGAAAAGCTAAACCAAAGTGAAGAGAATAGTTGACAAGAGGGCTCACTCATTGGATAAGAAAGTTCATTAGGTTCTAATTTTCTATCAGCCACACTTTTGGGATACCCCTGAGTAATTCCTCTAAGTTCTCTGTGCTTCATTGTCTCTGAGGACAAATAAAAGACCATAATGGGTCAATTCTTTCCTGGAGAAATGTCTGCATTTTGATTATATCACGGGTTCCTATTCTTGAGAACACTCTGAAATAGATGGGGGTGCATCAGGAAGCCTTTCTGGCAGCTCACTGCATTGTTTCTCAGTCAGACCAATTTCATTGAGTATCCTTGGCAGACTGGTTCCAAAGGTGGGAAGCCAAGGGGGGATTGGGACAATACAGGTAACACAGAGAATAATTCCATCATGTAATTCAGTAATCATAAAGATTAGCTTCTAAATTGCTGTGGAATTCTAAAACCATGTCGTCACATGCAAAGTGAAGTAGAAAATGGAAACACTCAAGAAACAAAAGGAATTAGAAAAATTTCCTTCTGTTCTCAGGAAGTTTCTACTGAAAGTGAAAGAAAAACTTAAGCCCAGGGTTAATTTCTTGAGTGTTCTCCAATGTCAAAATATTCTCAACTCACATCTCGTAAAGGTCAAATGTTATCACAAATTATTCTTCACAGCTTTTAAAAATTATGAACATTAAAAGAGAGGAATTTGAGTTGGCTCCTCAAATAAAATAGAAAAAGTTAAATTTTTATTTATTGGGAATATGTACACATTTCTTTGCTGACATGAGCTTGAAAGTGAGAGTTCTTTTTCAAAAACTGATCTTTCCCTAACAGGTATTATAATTATATTATGGATCTTTAACAAATTTCTAGTCTTTAATTTCCAGTATTCTTAAATATAACATTTTAAATCAAAGCAATAAAACAAACTAAACAACAAAATATCCCCCCCACCACCCCACTGAAAGGAGTTGTTTTCTGAGGAGTTAGCTTTGATTAGAACGGGTAGTAATTTAAAAATAATGCATCTCTCAAAATAAAAGACAACTTTAAGTATTAAAACACCCTTGTGATCTTTATAGGAAAAAAATGACATGCTGGCCCCACAAGTGTCCTGTTTACAATTTCAATGTCTAAGCCCTTCATGGAGTTACATGAGTGAGACAAATTGGCCCAGTGATGAAACATGAAGTTATAAAATCTTTATGACCCTTTCATTGGTGAGGATTAAATTAACATATGCATAAAACACTTAAATGATGTTGTCCACAGTAAATGTGTAATGTGTTAACTATTGTTGCTATTATTTAGAAGACAAGAATCTGTGCTGGAAATTAGGAGACCTGTGCTGGATTCCAGTTTCATAGCTCACCTCTTACGCAAACCACTCAATTTCCTTGAGCCTTGGCTTCTCCAACTGTGAAAGTACGGAGCGGGGTAATACTATCAGGAAGGTTCCTTTAGTTCTATCTTTGTGGTAATACATGTAAGCTAAGTTTCATCCAATGTTGGTTGAGCAGAAATTGTGATGTATTTAGTGTGATTTAAGAACCTCCATCTTCTATTTATTTTTTGTAGGTTCCCTCTCCCAAAACTGACTATACCAAAGTGTCCCTGGTACTTTTGTGTTATTAGGAGAAGTTTTGTGAAAGTATTATCTAAACATGTTTTGAAAGCATTGTGGGTATATCACAGATTCATTTTGATTGCAAGAGTTGCCCCAGCTATCATAATAAAGCAGGAAAGTGCCAGTGTTAACTGAGACCTTATATATAACAGTCAGCTTTCTATATATTATGTTGTGGTAATAAATGACACTCATATAACAGCCTACAACCGTAACAATTTAGTTATTATTCATGTTAACATGCCAGCTGCTCTCTCTATGGACGGCTGAAATTAGTAAAAGTTGGTTGCATCTCTGCTTCACATGTCTTCTCATTCTGGTACCCAGGATGAAGGAACTGCCCTTATATGAATCATTAAACTCTTTAGGTAATGGTAGGAGCAAGATTGATGGCAAACAAGTCCAAGGGCTTTGAAAGCTTCTGATCCAGATGGTTTACCTGTGCCCACTGACATGCCAATAACCAAATCAATTCACAAGGCTAAGTCCAAAGGCATTGGATAGTGATATATTAAAACAAGAAGTATGAATGAATGGCGGGGAGCAATAACACAGTCTATTGCAGTTTTTAAAAGACCCCCTTCATTTCTTATAGCCAAATTCTTCTAAATTTATTCAGTGCAAATATTCCTTCTCCACAAAGGCTTCCTTAACTTGTTTCTTAATTAAAATCAAGGATTCATTGATCAATTTATGTGTATTCCTTTAGTATCTTACGCATATCTCTCTGGTGATTCATAGCACAATGTGTTGTAATTAGATGAATTGTTATGCTGGTAACTGTTTAACAAACATAGCTCAAGGAGAAAAAGTCCTGATTGTTAATATTTGCCCATTCCAATGGTGTAAATACTCTACTATGGCTGATTTCCAGTGATGAACACAATAATCATGAAGCATAGACTTGGTAAGAGATGTGCAGTAGCATATTACCTAAGATTTTCATAATATTAAAAAAACATGTAAAGAAAATGGAGTGCATAGATAATAGTAAATACCATAAAAATAATAGGAAAGTGGTGAGTTTTTAGTATTTATTACCTGCCTTTTAATATAATTTATTTAATTGTTAATTTATAAAATTTAAATTTTGGTTCAGTGTTTAACAACCAGCTTAAAAAATCCCTGGAGTTTCAGTGGTTGGTGTTCATGAGCTGATACAAGATGGCTCCAGCACGCCACCAAAATTCTCATGTCAGCGCGCACCTTTCTGCTAAAGTTTGGGTGCCCTTCAAAGGCAGGTGTTGGTATTATCTTTTTAATTCACAATGCCCAGCATAGTGCCTGGCATTTTGGTAACCTTAATTAATGTGAATTGAATAAATGAGAGAAAAAATGGAATAAATAGGCACTGTAAAAAATAGTATGAATGATGAAAACAAACTCCATTAGATTGGTGTCTCTTTTAATTGAGGGAATTATGTGAACTTCAAATCTACATATACCTCACTCCAAAAATGAGATTTTTTAAAAAATAGAAAAATATATCACTTTGCCAGATAGGTGCCTTGGAGATATCCTGAAAAGGATGTCTTTGATACTTAAAGATTTATTATCCCTTTTTGATTAAAAAAATACTGAGTTGTGTTGGGTAACTCCATTAGTGATAATTATAGAAACCGTTTCCTGAATACTATGTACCACACAATACATTGTCTTCTTGTATCATTTTATCCTCATAGAAACTTTATAAAGTGAATTAAATTATCATCTCCACTTATAGATAAATAAGATTTAGAGATCTTTGTGGGATGATTCTCAACCAATTAAACCTTACTGGTCAAGATTTAGAGAACTTTGTAGTTCGCCAAGCTTCCTAAAACAGAATGAATATGAGCCAGAATTTTATTCTGAACCATCTGACTCTAGAGTCTTTTCATTCCTAAGAAGAATTTAGGGGAAGTTTTGCCTTTTCATTTACAGTGAATGGCATTTGTCACTTTAGTGACTACTGAGTTACAAGCATGTATATTTTATTTTAAAAGCATGTCTAGACTTATGCTTTAACATCTTCTGATACACTTACTCTAGGCAGAACTTCATTGTAATGCTTCCAGACTTAGCAGTTAACACCAGGTTATTGAATATTACTCTGGTTGTCCAATTCATCAGTGCTTTCCATTTGTTGATGCCTTCATAATAGAAGTTCTTTTAATTAAAAAAGTAATCTCAATCTTTGAACATGCTGATAAGAAGGAAAATCTTTGTTGTTTGCAGTAAGAAGTCTTCTTAAAGCTTTTGTTCATCTGCAGTCAGTCTGGTTTTTGTCGGCTTGGTTAATAAAGCCTGCTCACATGTTGAATTAGCTAATGTTTCTTGCAAAATAGTAAATAAGCCAATTAATAATATTCACAATGCTTAATGAAAATAATTTTTAGTAATATGACAAAAGAGTGACTCAGCTACCTGCTCCTTCAGAAGAAAGCAGTTGCATTATATAACTGAGTACGGCGGGGGGTGGGGGAGAAGGAGCCACGAATCAGAGGGGTGAAGTACAGACGCTCCTCAACAATGCGCTGAGAAAATAGGCCTAACACAAAGTTTTAAAGAAATAGCTTCTCAATCTGTCAAAATAATAATTTTTCCTAAATATTATAAACATGACTGCCTGCTGAGTTAAGAATATAAGACTAAAATTAGATAAAATGATGAATATGGTTGGATCTTCCCAAGAAAAGCAATTTTCATACTAACAACCAGAAATCTATTGTAGCTTCATTTCTACACTGTCACATAACTGATTTGTCTCTGACACAATATAAAATATTTCTGTACCTTGAAATGCCTAGTGTACTGCCTGGCTTGAAATAACTGTTCTATAAATATTTCTTGAATTGAATGACTGAGTTGGAACTGAGGCTAATTTATATTTTTATAAGTATCTTATATTTATATTAAAGATCTTATGTTAAAATAAAGAACAAACTACCACAGCTTTAAAAATCAATATGGCACAGTTTATTATTATATTTATTATTATTTTATTATGTACAGCATGGTCATAATATGTGTTTTAGAATTTAACCATGTTTTTGATGTTGGATAAGACATTAGGCACAGTTTACCATTTCTCTGTCTCTGAACATAGTTATAAATCCTGAAATAAATGCATTAAGCAGCCACCTGAGGAATACAAAGAGTAAATAGCAGACCAATTGGTGAAAACCAGAATTTTGAAGTATAACTGAACTGACAGTAGGTATACCTTTTTGGTTTTTTAATTCTTCCAGTAACCCTGAGCCTGGACCCAACTCATCCTAAAACTTGGAAGTGGGCATCAATACAGGTGCAGAGAGCTCTAAAAGAAACTCTCTAGTTCAGGCTTGAGAGGTAGAGGAGTGTCCAATCAGCAATAGCATAACTGTGCAGGCAAGGTGCACAAGTCTGCAATACTGAAGGATGATACTCGTCCTTTTCTGTCATGGCATATGTGGTCCCATGTGGATTGAACAAGCTCTTGTTCCTTTTTTTGCTCTCTCTGTCTTTCTGCTTCTTGGGCACAGTGACAAGGGCACAGTGATGTAATGTGCAGAACAGAGAAGGATAACTAAATCCCCAGCTTTCCTGCCAGAAGATACTGTGGATATCAAGGGAGAGGAAGAATTGGGAGAGACCCATTAAATTGTTTATAAACTCTTAAGCTCACTCCTGAGCTTTATATACATGAATCTGACCAAAAAGGTTATAATAAGATCTCAGGGAACTGAAATAAGATATAGACTACCACCAATCTCAGACTGGCCACTGAGTGTAGCAAACACAGGACAGACATAAATAGCATTTCAAAGGCTTTGGAAATGGAAGTGACCGTAAAGCCACAACCCTCAAAAGGTTAGTCAGAACTTGTGGCCTGAATCCAACTGAGTTGATTGCCTGCTAAACAAAATATCAACATTCTCCTAAGGATTTAACCAACACCCAGACTATCATCACATAATATATAAATATTCAGGACACAGCCTAAAATGTCTCAGCTTAGGAAGAATGGGGAAAATTCAAATGTCATGGGTGAAGAAAATCAGCAGGCACCCACAAATAGATGACATAGAAGCAGAGTTATCTGACAATGACTTTAAAGCAGCTATTATGAAAATGATACAAGAAGGAAGGGTAGACACTCTTGACATGAATTTAAAGATAGAAATTATTGGCTAAGCAATAGAAAATCAAAACAAAAACAAATAATAATTTTAGAGATAAAAATTAAAATATTGAAAATAACAAATCTTACTGGATGGGTTCAATAGTAGAATAAGGATGACAAAAGCAAGAATCAATGAACTCGATAATATGATTAGAAATTATTAATTTCATGTATAAAGACAAAATATATTTTAAAAACTGATCATAACCCCAGGGACCTGTGGAACATTACCAAAATTTTTACTATTCTTGCCATTGGAGTCCTTTTACGAAGAAGAAAAAGAGTGTGGTGAGGAAAAATACATGTAAAAATAAACACTAAAGTTGTTCAGGCTTGGCGAAAGATATAAAATCTATGGTTTAACAAACTTAATAAAGTTCAAACAGAATAAATGTAAAGAGATTCAGGTCTAGACACACCATAATCAAATCCTAAAAACTAAAGACAAAGAAAAATTTCTTAAACTAGAGAAGAGTGGTGTACTAGTTATAACAGAATAGTGATATAAGTGATTATGCATATCTCATCTAAAACCACATGGCCAGAACAAGGTGCAACATTTTCAAAGTGCTAAAAGAAAAGAACTGTCAAACTAACATTCTTATAGAGTTGGAGTGTCACCCTATAGAGTGAGAGGTTGTAGGTTTGATTCCCAGTCAAAGCCCATACCTAGGTTGTAGGTTCAATCCCCAGTTGTGAAGCCTATGTGAGGCAACCAATCGATATTTCCCTCTCAATTTTATGTTTCTCTTTGTCTGTCTCAATTTCTCTCTCTCTCTCTCCCCCTTCCTCTCTAAAACCCATGAAAAAATGTCCCCAGGTGAAGATAAAAATAAAATGAATGAAGGTGAAATAAACTCATTCTTGGGCAAAGGAAACTAAGAGAATTAATTGCCTAAAGACCTTCTCAAGAGGGAAATCTTCATAAAGAAGAAAATTTTTATCAGAGGTAGACTTAAACATTTGGAAAAAGGAAAAACAAAACAGAAATACTAAGTATCTGGGTAAATATAATATGCTATATTTCTTTTCTGTTCTTTAAATATTTTTCACACATGAAAGAAAAATTATAACATTTTGTGAAGGACTTTACACTGTATGTAGATATAATATACAAGCCAACATAACATATAGATAGGAATATAAAGGAATATTTAAGTTAATAAGTTCTCTACATTCCAGTTAGAGTGATAAAAGTGTAGTCATAAATAGATTGTTAAAAGTTAAGTATGTGTAAAATAACGCTTAAAGAAATCACTGAAAAAGTAAAAGATACATAGTTCCAAAAGAAAAAAAAGCCAATATATATATTAAAATAGAATATGAGAAAAAAGATCAAGTAGTCCAAAGAAACAGGGAAGATGAAAAAAGAGATAAAAACAGAACTACACAGAAAAAAATGGTTAACTTAAATCCACACACATAAACACAATCAATATAAGTGGTTTATATACATGAATTAAAAACAGGTCATCAAAATGAATAAAAAAGGACTAAACAGTAATGATTAATTTTATGTGTCAATTTCATTGGGCTATGAAGTACTTAGATATTTGCTCAAACACTATGCTAGATGTGTATATGAGGGTGCTTTTGGATGGGATTAACATTTGAATCTATATACTGAATAATGCAGATTGCTCTTTCTAATGTGGGTGGGCATCTCCTATTCAGGTGAAGGCATGAATATAACAAAAAGTCTGACCTTCTCTTGAGAAGAAGAACCTTCTTTTGCCTGACTGCATATGAGCTGGGACATTGTTTTTGTTTTTGTTTTTGTTTTTCAATTTGTCTACTGGCCTTTGGACTAGAACTACACCATTGGTAATCTTTGTTCTCAGGCCTTCATTATCACACAGAAGCTACATCATCAGTATATCAATCAGCTTGGGCTGCCATAGCAAAATATCATAAATTGGGTGGCTTAAACAATGATAATTTGTTTCTCACACATGTAGAGGCTAGGAAGTTCAAGATCAAGGTGCTGACCAATTTGATTCTCTGGTAATGGCTTCCTTCCTGGCTTTCAGATGGTTGCCTTTTCATTGTGTCCTCTCATGGTGGAGAGAAGAGTGAGCTCTTGTGTCTCTTCTTATAAGAACACTAATTTCATAATGATGGCTCCACCCTTGTGACCTCAGCTAAACCTGATTACCTACCAAACAACCATCTTTAAATATCATCACATTGGTGACGAACATGCAACTTTGGAGGGGATGAGGGTGGGAAGCAAGACTCAGTCCACAGTAATTGCTTCTCCTGGTCCTCAGGGCTTTAGACTTGAACCAGAAATACTCTATAATCATTCTTGGGTCTTCAGCTTGCTAACTGCAAGTCTTGGGGTATGTCAAACTTCATAGTCACATGTATCAATTCCTTATAATAAATCTCTTTTTATAGACATAGAGTAGATCCCATAGATTTATTTTCTCTGGATAACATTGACTAATACACAAACTATAAATATGTATTGTTTTACAAAATATTTACTTCAAATATAATAATATATTATGTTGAAAGTAAAAGAATGGTAAAGACCATGTAAATACAAAAATAAAGTTATGATGCCTTTATTAATATCAGATATGTTAAAATTCAGACCAACTAATATTACCAGGGAGCATTGCATAAATAAAAATGGGTCAGTTCACCAAAAACATGTGATAATTCTAAAGGTGAAGCAAAAATGATAAAACTAAAAGGTAAAATAGATAAATTCACAATTATAATTGAATTCTTCAACCTTCCTCTCTCCATAATTGATAGAATTATTAGACAGACTATTAACTAGGATTTTGAAGAACTAAACAGCACCATCAATCAGTTGGGTCTAATATACACGTATAGAATTCTCTATTCAGCATGAGAAAGTATACTTCCTTCTTATTGGGTGTACATGGACCATGTACTTGATAAACCATCTTATGACATAAAGTAAACTTTAATACATTTAAAAGGAGATATATCATATAAAATGTATTCTTTGACCATAATGAAAATAAATTACAAATAAATGGAAAAAAGAGAAAAGGAAAACATTCCAACACATGGAAGTTAAATAACACTTCTAAATAATCTATGCATCATAGAGGTCTTAAGTAAAATAAGTAAATATTTTGACCCAAAATATTTATAAAAATATTTATAAAAATAAAAATATTTATTTATAAAAATATTTATAAAAATAAAAATATTACATATCAAAAATATTTATAAAAATAAAAATATTACATATCAAAATTCTTACTATTTAGTTAAAGCAGTGCTTAGAGACATATTTATAACATTAATTGATAAAGTAGAATAACGGAATAGAAGAAATGTCTCAAATAAACAATCTAAGTTCCCATCTAAAGAAATTAGGAAAAAAGAGAAAAGTTAATCCAAAGCAAAAAGAAGGAAGAATTAATAATAAAGTAATAAATATAAAAGCAGAAATCAATGAAATCAATTGAAAACATAAAACAATAGCGAGCATTAATAACATTCCATACTTATTCTTTAGATCAATAAAATTGACAAACCTTGAACAAGACTGATAAAGAAAAATCAATACAATTTCTAGAGACTTCCAGTTAAGATTGTGGCATAGATAAACAAGGCTTGCCCTCTTGCACACCACATCAAAATTACATCTAAACTATGCAACAAGCATCATTCAGAACCAACAGAAATTAAGCTGAATGCAAGTCTTATAACTGCAGAATTAAAGAAAAAAATCACACTGAGACTGGCAGGAGAGGTGGAAATGCGGAACGGGTTGATCCCAAACCCCTGTATGGCAGATAAAACTTGTGAGGGATATCTCAGGAGCAAGGGGTCACAGTCCCACACAAGGCTCCATAATCCAGGGTTCCAGTGCCAGGAAGATAAATCTTGATAACTTCTGACTGTAAAAACCAGCAAAGATTGAGGCTATGCTAGACAAAGACTTCTGGAGTCCTAGCAAGTTCCTCTTAAAGGGCCTATCCACAGACTTACTCAGACTCATTTGCTCTGAGCTGCAGCACAGGCACAGAAGATTAAAAGGCGTCAGAGACATACAGGGAGGGACTGAATTGTTTGGCATTAAGGAAAGATCTATGGGTAGTTTTCTCCCGGATAGAAGTGCTGGGAGAGACCCTTGTTCCTTTTCTGAGACTTTTTCCCACAAAGTCACCATATGGGTACCATTTTTGAGACTCTGTCAACCTGGGCTCACAGTTTGTTCAACCCTGGTGATTACCTGAGGACCAGCCCCACCCAACTCTTAGGACCACGCAGGCTGTTTCCAGTAGCTTTTCTATATTAATGGCAATCTTGGTCCATGCTTCAGATTTTCCCAAATTCTCTCAAATGAGCATCTTCTGGTTACAGTGAGCTCTTTAATGAGCCTTGTACCACTTACTAAGTTGCCCCAGGTCTGGTTTTAGCAGCAGCTGGCCTTGGTTCACAGCTGGACCTCTCTTGGGCACCTCCAAGCCCAGCACAAGTATCAGCCATCTTCAGATTGTTTTGTAGCTAATGCTGTGCAACACCGGACAGACCACAGTTGGTCACTGACCTTGGACATGCTAACAACAATCAAGGCTCAACTACAAAAGGAAGGTGTACACAGTCCACACAGTGGGTGCACCTTGAGTACCCAGCTTGTATAATACAGGAAGCTGTGCCACTGGACCATACAGGACATCTAGTATATTAAGCCACTCTATCAAGCCTGGGAGACAGAGGAGCTCTACATAATACATAAAACAAACACAGGAAGGTTGCCAAAATGAGGAGACAAAGAGACATGGCAAAAGTGAAAGAAAAGAACTCCAAAAAAATTAAACAAAATGGAAAAAAAGCAATCTATCAGATGCGGATTCCAAAACACTGGTTATAAGGATGCTCAAGGAAATTAGTGAGGACCTCAACAGCATAAAAAAAGATCCAGTCAGAAATGAAGGATACAACTAATTGAAATAAAGAACAAATAAAGAATTAATAGTAGAATGGATGAAACCAAGAATCAAATCAATGATTTAGAATATAAGGAAGAAAACAAATAACCAAACAGCAAGAAGAAAGAGTAATTTTAAAAAATTAAGATAGTGTAAAGAGCCACTGGGATAACTTGAAGCTTACTAGCACGCACACCATAAGGGTAGTGGAAGGAGAAGAGAAAGAGCAAGTAATTGGAAACCTATTTGAAAAAAATGATGAAAGAAAACTTCCTAACTTGGTGAAGGAAATAAATATACGTGTTCAAGAAGCACAGGTAGTCACAGACAAGATGGACCCAAAGAGGTTCACTCTAAGACACATTATAATTAAAATACAAATGGTTAAATATGATGAGAGAATCTTAAAAGCAGCAAGAAAGAAGCAGTTAGTTACCAACAAGGGGGACCCCATAAAACTGTCAGCTGATTTCTCAAAAGAAACTTTGAAGGCTAGAAGGAATTGGCAAGAAATATTCAAAGTGATGAAAAGCAAGGACCTACAACTCTGCCCAGCAAAGCTATCACTGAAAAGCAAAGGACAGATAAAGAACTTCCCAGACAAGAAAAAGTATTATCACCAAACCAGTATTATAGAAATGTTAAAGGGTCTTCTTTAAGAAGAAGAAGAAGAAGATCAAAAATATGAACAATAAAATGGCAATAAATGCATATCTATCAACAATTAAATCTAAAAACCAAAATAACCAAGCAGTACAGAAACAGAATTACAAAATACAGTGAACATTTTAATGGTGGCCAGATGGGAGTGGGGTCAAGGGATGAGTGAAAAGGGTTAAAGGAGTAAGAAGTACAAATTGATACTTGCAGAGTAGTCTTATCTACATGATATGATTATTAGAAATGAAGTTGGGTTATCACAACAGATACTGTATTACTCTTATTATTCATCATAATAATTATATTATTCTATTAAAAATAAGAAAATACTACAAACAGCTCCATGTACAAAAATTAGCTAATCTCAGTTAATGGAACAATTACTTGAAGAACATTTCTCTGATATTTGAAAAGGATGCTCAAAAACTCACCAGAGATAAAACAGATAACAGAAATAATTATATAACTATTTATAAATTTAATTCCTGATTCAATTTCTCTGAAGAAAGAATCTCCAGGCTCAGATGGTTTTACTGACAAATTCTAACAAACGTGTAAAGAAGAAATAACACCAACTTTACAAAGATCTTTTAAAAATCAAGAAAGTACTTTCTAATTTATTTTATGAAGGAGGCATTACCCTGATAGCAAAACCAGATACAGAAAATACAAAGGAAAAATACAAATAGTTATCATGAACAAAGAGGCAAATGTTCTCAACAAATATTGGCAAAAATACATTGTGATTAAAGGGACATTTATTATAAGAATGCATGGTTGATCCATTCAACATAAAAAAAATCAGTGTAATCCACCATTTAACAGTCTTAAGAAGAAAAATCCCATAAAATTTAACATTAGTGTATTCATAATAAAAAAAATACTCTTAGCAAATTAGGAATAGAAAGGAACTTCATAGTAATAACAGACATTGACAAAAAGCGGGTAGCTAACATTGAACTTAATAGTGAAAGATTGATTGCTTTCCCTTGGGAACATAGTAAGACTATACATGCTTACTACTTGTATTCAATGTTATTAGAAATTCTATCCAAAAACAGAAACAGAAACAGAAAATATATATATACAGAATGAAGAGGAAGAGTTAAAACTACACACAGATGACATGACGGTTGACAGATGATTCCAAGAAATCTTCAAAGATCCTTTAGAAATAATAAGTGAGTTTCAAAGTTATAGGATATGAGGTCAACATGCAAACATCAATTGTATTTCTATATATTACTCCATAATTGGAAACCTAAATTTTTTAAAGAACTTTTTATAATAATTCCTTCCCAAAAGTATATATATTTTGATATAAATCTAACCAAACTTGCACAGAATTTGTATGCTGCAAACTATAAATTGTTGATAAAAGTGATCAAAGAAGACCTAAAAAAGTGGAGAGACACCATGCTCCTGGATTAGAAGTCCCAAAAGAGTGAAAATGTCAGTTTTTCACCTAAATAATTCACATATTTAATATTATTACCATCAAAACCTTGGCAAGTTTTACAGATATAGACAAAGTATATGGAAAGGTCTGGGAACCAGAGGAATACGAACAATAAAAAGAAGAAAAGAATAACATTGATAGGTCACTACATGATTTTAAGATGTTAAAAAGCTACAGTAATGAAGACAGTGTGTTAATTGTGAAGAGATGGACACATTAGGCAAAAGAACAGAACAGTCCAGAAATAGAAATATGTCTAATTTTTATAAGTTTTTAACAACTTTAAGAGATATAATTCAAGTAACATAACATTCACCCATTTAAAGGGTACAGTTTAGCGGCTTTTAGTATATTTTTACAAAGTTGTATAACAATCACTAACATCTAATTCTAGAAGCCTCCCACCATTTTGGAAGGAATCTCTGCACCCTTTTGCCGTCACACCCCATGGTTTTCTCCCTTCAGACCAGGTGGCCACTGCTCTGTTTTCTGTCTCTATAGATGTGAATATATTGGATATTTCATATGATTGGCATCATACATCACGTGGCCTTGGGTTTAGACGAAGTAAGTGTGGCTATAAAAGGGCACATGAGAGATCCTTGCGATCCAATGTTTTGTGTTTTGATCATGTCCATGTCAATATCCTGGCTGTGATTTTGAACTATAGTTTTGCAAGATACTATCCTTAGTGGCAACTGAGGGTATATTATTATTATAGTATCTCCATATTATTTTTACAACTGTACATGATTAAAGTATCTCAAAGTAAAATGTTTGTTTAAAAAAAGGAACAAATGCGTAACTTAAAAAGGCTGAATTGGATTTCTCAGCCTTGGAGTGGACCTTTTCACCTGAATCACTCCTTGTTGTCGAGGCTGTCCTGTACCTTATGGAATGTTTAGCAGTGTCCTTGGCTTCTGCCCACTGGATCCCAGTAGTACTCCCCTCAACTGTGCAACCAAAAATGTGTCCAGACATTACCAAATGTTCCCCTGAGGTGTAAAAAGTGACCCCAGTTGAAACCCATTGTGTTACTGTTACTATTGATCTATTACCTTAGTATTAATATGATGAGATACTTTCCCTAATGCATTTTCCTCATAACACGATTTCAAGAAACATTAAATTCAAACGTAGCAAATAATGATGGGCACATTTGTCATTTTGAGTATACCTTTGCATTAATTCTCCTTGCCTTAGCATATTGGTTAATCTGTTTCTATGCTCACTCAGACATTTCTATAATGAAGTCTGAAATGTTCACAGTACCTGTTTTTAGATTCCCAATGTTTTCAGCCAAATGGGGAAATATTTTAATTCTCTGAATAACGATGATGTAGTATTAAATCTATTCATAGGGAAGGCTATGGCAAAAAAATTATGCCCAATATGTTGCTCATTATATGCCATCAAAACAGTTTCATAAGCCAGTGGAAGGACTCTTCACTAATTATATGTAAGTAATATAAAATATCAACAAAGAAATAATTCTATTAGAAAGATATCCTGTCTAAAGTAAATAGCAAAGGTCATTGATTAAGTGATAAATAATGAATTGGTGAAAAGGAAGGGAGGCTTCTTGGTTCCCATATTCCTTTATTTACAATATATCTCTCATTATAATTCTCATGTTATTTAAAAGTATATTTAAAGTAGAGGTTGGCATACTACATCCACTGTTCAAATCTGATCTATGAAATTGTTATTATAAATTACCTCTTACTGGGGCAGAGTCATGCCCATTCATTTACACTTTGTCTATTTATGCTTTTGTGCTACAGTGGCAGAGTTGGGTAAATGCAACAGAAATTGGCCAAGAAAACCTAAAATATTTATGATCTGGCTCTTTTAATTAAAAATGTTGGTGATGCTGATTTAAAGTATAAATTATTCTAATTACAACATTAATTTCCATAAAGGACTATAAATTCCTTTGGGAAGGAAAGAACCATATCATTAATGTATCTATTCTTCATAGTGGACCCATATACAGAAGTGCAATTGATGTGTACTAAATGAAAAAATAAAAGCAAAAGGAAGAAAGGGGAGAGGAAGCAAAAGAAAAATTGGTAAGTGTAAAGATTTCAGGAAAAAAGGAAAGACTCATAGAAGAATAATTGAATTAATATTGGCTAAAAAAGGAGCACCATCTAGAATGTAGCAGGAGGTGAAGGAAATTAAACACAGGGATGAGATCTGTCATGATTAGCCTTAAACATCTGCTAGAACTCTTACTTGCCCTAAGCAGCAGTCTAGTTTCCCTGACCGGTTTGGCTCAGAAGCCAGAGGGGAAGGTGACTATCACTCAGAAGGAAAGTGATATACGTGTGCTTTAAGCTAAGAGCAAAAGAACCCTGTTTTCTTGTCTCCTCTCACCCACCTGCCAAATATAAAGGCATACTACTTGGTTTTTGATGTTTTGTTTACAGTGTGGCTCAAGAAAACTGTATCAATCTGAAGGCAGGACACAAAATCAAATAATAGATTCCTTGCATCTTTAATGTTCATGGTTCTATTGCCTCCGTGGCTCTGAATTTGCTTCAGAATGCTGGCAGGCTTTTTTATTCTACTTTTGAATGCTTGTGTTATATCTCATTTAATTTTCTTTCTCTTTGTTTCCTAAATGAAGCCTGTTAAATTGATTCCACCCCATGGGTTACTTGGTTCCATTTGGAGTCCCATGTTCCTCACCCTGGTGACAAAGATGGGCAGGATAGACATTGCCATCTATCCTGACTAACCTGATTTTAGCTGTCTTCCTGGAGCTGCTTTCAATTATATATATATTCCTGACCATTTTAAGGGACCTGTACACACACACACACACACACACACACACACACACACCCCAGCCATTGTTAATATACCGATTATAGTTTGCACAATATCAATGGAGAGTGGACTGGAATGCATGTGAGTGAACAACGACAACTTCACGGCACTAGTCAGTGGGGGCAGTAGACTCCATTGAGTGAACATGTGTACTGTGTGGCAGTAGCATTCGAAATGACTGAGGGAGTAGAGCAATGAATCTGTATCAAATTTTGCATTAAGCTAAAACATTCCTCTGTAAAAACTATCTGGATGCTTCAGAAGGCTGCAGCTATGGGCAACTAGTGATTGGCAGTTTCATCATGACAATGCACCTGCTTATGAATCACATCTTGTGCAATTTTTTGGCAAAACATCAAATCAGTCAGGTGACTCAGTCCCCCTACAGCCCAGATTCGGCATTCTGCAACTTCTGGTTTTTCCCAAAACTAAAATGACATTTGAAAGGGAAGGGACTTCAGAATGTTGAAGAGATTCAAGAAAATACGAGAGACAGCTGATGTTGATTGGGAGAACTGTGTAAGGTCCCAAGGTGCCTAATTTGAAGGGGACTGAGGTGTCATTGTCTTATGTACGATGTGTCTTGTATCTTGTATCTTCTTCAGCAAATGTATCTATTTTTCATAATATGTGGCAGGATACTTTATGGACATAATATACATATAATATTTAATCAACCTGAGTTTTGTGCCTTATATTCCTTGTGACCCTAGCTCTTTATCATTTAGTCAGACACTGATTTTTGCATGGTAAGGTTGCTATCTGAAAGAAATCATCTTTATTTGGGCTTCTGGTTTCAGAAAACTGAAGTTTTAATTTATAGAATCATGGAACTATTGGATTTCAAAAGTCCAACCCTTATAGGTATGCAACACCAGGTTTATGCTTTGTATAAGTATGCAAAGTTAAAGGTAGGTAAGTATGCTACATATGCAAGGAAAATATGCAAGAGAATAATAGGTGTGTAGAAAAATATCCCCCGCTGACCTCTGCTTGTCAATGGAAACTTGAAGACTAGACCAGTGACAACTGGGGCTAGGCGGTAAACACTGTTAAAGAGAAAGCTGACCAGAGTTGAACAACGAGCTGCTGGAGGGGGGCCTTGAAATGGTCAGGAATCTTTCACAGTGTTCCAGGACTAAGGCAGGTGAGGTGACAAGAAGGGCACCTGTGGGATAGTCGCATATTCCTCGGGCTAACTGACGGTCAGGGAACAGTAATGGAGCAGGTATAGGGCAAAAGAGAAAATTAGAGAATTATGGGTTAAAAGTTATTACCACTAAATATCACAGATACATTATGCTGCCAAATAGTACAGAATTGCTGCAGAATTGTTCAAAAATTTTCTACTAGTACAAAATATAAATAATAATGCATTTATCATTTACTTGCAAGAAACAATATATTACATAGTCAATACAAACCTGTATAAAATATTTTACTATACATTAGATGTAGTTTGTATAGATAATGGATTCAAGATAACATATGAAAGATAAAACTATAAAGTTTCTAAAGAATTATGGAGGAATACCTTTGTTTAATAGTAACATGATAGGGCTTTTTAAATAAAACTTTAAAACCACATATCTTAATGCAAAAATAAGCTATATTGATTATGTATATCAAAATAAAGTTTTATTCATCAGAAAAACATCTTGAATAAAATCAAGACACATTACAGAAGGGCTCAAAATAATTACAGTTTTAAAAACAGTCCCACAAGTACTATTGAGAAGATCATAAAGAGACTCTAAAATTCACCAAGAGAAAGGCAGGGGAAAACTGGACACAGGGTATAAATAAACAATTTATAGAAAAAAGAAACTTAAAAGAATAAATGTATATGAAAGATTCTCATCTCATTAGTCCTCAAAAAATAAAATTTAAAATGCATCTTTGACTGGCAAAAATTAAAAAGCTGGATCATGCCAGGCACTGATGGGTATATGGGATTCCAGGACCCTCAGTCTGCAGGCTGGCACAGCTAGTCAGTGCAATCTGGCAGCATTTAGTCAAATTAAATACACAAATGTGATATGAACCAGTAACTATTCCCACAGGGGCATTTATGAATATGTTTATTGCAGTATCGTTTCTATTGCAGAGTTAGCGACATCCAGGTGTCCATCACAGGGGAGTGGATATAGGCAAGATGTGATAGATGCATACTTTGGAGTACTATGCAGGTGTTATAAATAGCTGATAGGATTGAACAATTAGCAAAGTAGGTGGATTGTAAAGATAGTGCTGAATTTAAAAAAATACAGTAAAAGGTGAAATAAAATAACTCAATTTATATAAATAAAAAATACAGGCATAAAACTAATAGACATTTTGAAAGATTACATACAAGCAAACAAATCTACATAAGGTGATAGGGAGAAAATGAAAATAAACTAATCAATGAAGCGATTAACTGAATGAATGAATAACATAACAGGTATGAAAATACAATCATACCACTAAGATTTAAGGTCTGACAAATGGCTTTTCTAGTTCATTTTAATCCATATGCTCCACTGCAATGTAGTTCCTAAACGATAAAAGTTGAAAAGTATATGGAACCAAGATACCTTAAAAATAAACTTATATACTAGCATATTTTAATATGAAGAAATTTAAAAAAATTATTAAAAATAACTCACCTAAGGCTAAGGCGTGAGTAAATGGCATGGGCAGATATATTGACTCTCAGAGCTTATTCCATTAAATTACACTTATTATCAGATCTATTCATTAAAAACAAATTGTAAACTTTGAACTCTGAGAGTTTTCTTTACTTAGGAATAGTTAGTGTTCAAATGATGATATACTACAGAAAATGTAAATCTTTTCGATGATAAATGTTTGGAAGATTTAGGCCAAACTTCTTTAACACTATTCAGTAATTACCACCCTATAATTCTGGTAATTTTGTTATGATTTAGTTCCTTTTCAAAAAAAGTCTTTGTTTTATCATTTTTCTTAGATTCATGTGTTTTACTGGAAGATGCACCATCAGAAAATAATAAATAATGACCTGGAGAGCTGCATGTGTTAGTATCTCACCAAGGTTTCTTCTGGAAAATGAACTGATGCCAGAATTCTCATTTTCCCCACCCCCACAAAGGAGAAGTTCCCATCAGGAGTTTGACATTGTAACCTGCAGTGAACTCTACCCTGGACATCTCTAAGTTGCCACTCGAGTGTGGTATTTTCAGATATTTACTGAGTTAGCTTTTCTTTTTGCCCATTTGTGTGTGTGCATGCTTGATGGGTTTCCCTCAGCACTCTTCAGGAGTGAAATTTTGTGCAAAAAAATTCTTGAAAATGTGTTTGAGTATGTAGCTCACTCATTCATTCACTCATTTAACAAGTATACAATGATAATCTACTTTGCAAGACAGTGAATAATTAGACAAATATTACTCCTCAGGTAATAATTCATTCCATGGAACTGAGATGGTCACAAAGAAGGGTCTTAGAAGCTTTAAATCAGCTTTCTTGTGCTGAAGAATTGCTATATGATGAGGGGCCCCAGGAAAACAAACTCTGGAGAGCTGGAACATTTTAAAAGGGATCATATGATCAGGTCAGTTCTACTAGAGTAATCTCTTAGATTTAAGGTCAATTGATTAGTAACCTGAATTACATCTGCAAAATTCCTTTTGTTACCTAAAATTTTTTTCTTTGCTTTTGTTTTTAATTTAAGAGACGTAAGGGTACAGTGATGGAAATCTTGAAACCCTTACGGAATGTAGTTATTGGGTCCTACCTTATCCTTGGGTAACTATACGTCCTCTGTATAATCTAGTGAGTAACCCCTGCACCATTTTCCACATTCTGCTCTCTTCTAAACTAACTCTTATCTTGAATCCTGATTCTGCTTGCACTTGTATGTGCAGTTAAGAGCACTCAGTGGATCCATGTGGATCATCATTTTATGTACTGTACTCACATTCATAGAACAACTGGAGATTTGAAATACCTAGGATAATGTTGAAAATACTCTTCTTAAACTCATTCAGCCTTGACTTTTTTGTAGTTTCTATGGACACTTAACATTAATCATTTACTCCATGCAGGCACACCAGGAAATAGCAAGTCTGAGCCAGAAGAAAGCTATATGAACTTTTAGGCAATGCCTTTCAAAAAGTTGCCAATCAAGGACAAAGTTTTTTTTTTTTTTTTTTTCCAGAGGTGCTGGGAAAATTTTTGAGTTCCACTATTTGAGAGATTTTCAATAGCACATGCCAAGAAAGTCTAAATAGTCTGTGTGTTGAGCACACATTCTCACTCTCAGGAGAGTCCTCTGGTTAACAGCAGGGAGCCTACCTGCCAAGTAATGACCAGGCTGTATTCACTACTTGTACAGAATAGCCTGGACAGTTCTCATTCCTGCCAGGTAGAGATTTTTTTAGAGTGGCCTGCCCATAATGCTCTGGCTCCAGAAAAGTGCCCCAAATGCATTTCGTTTCTCAGGTCCGGTCATCCCAGAAGGAAAACCTGAGCCAAGGATTCCAGTGAAAGTGATTTATTAAGGCAGTGCTCCCAGGAGAAACCTAATGGAGTTCAGAATGGGGAAGGAGAACTAAGAAAAGAAGCACTATCCAGTGAAATTCCAGGCTCAGCCAAATTCCAGAAAAAGCTGTATAGTGTAAATCGTAAGTCAGTTTGTCATGTATCAAGGCAACTGGGCTTGTATCTCTTTACCAGACAGTCCATGAGTTACTCCAGGGAGACAAACTGCTAGGCATTTTCAGCCAGCTCCCCACAAGGGCAAAATGGCTCCAGTAACCCCAGGGTGATCCTTTGAGAAATGTTAGCAGCAAAATGTGCAGAAGGAGGAATACACATCATGGGGAAAGGAGATCAAGGAATCTGGTCAGGGTATCACCTGGGGTTCACTATCTATCTTACTTCTGTAAGCCTCTGCGCAAATGCTCAGCTACCTCCTGCTAACCTGTCTCCCACCCCTTCAACTCTCCTCTTAGCTGTTCCTCCAAGAATCACCTGATTGCTCATGTAGACTTTTAGTCAGGGAAGTGGCAAAGATTTCATGGATGAAGACACGAACTAGCGCTGCAAGTTACCACAACTAATATATATAGAAACAGGTGAAAAGGAACTTTTGCTCTAATGACATGCTCCTCACACAAACATTATATGATCAGTAATGAGTTTTTGTGAGTGTTATCTCCAGATGGTCTCAACGTGCTATGGAAGACAGATAAAAGGGCAGGAGCTTCAGAGCCATGAGACCTGATAAAGCAGGCATCCGTGACCCCTGCCCCTGGTGTTTCTTCCTGGTTAGTATGTTACATAGCAAAGGTTACAAATGAGGTGACCTTAAAATGAGGAGATTATCTAGATGGTGCAAACATAACCAGGTGTTTCCTCCCACATCCTCTAGGTAATACCCTCTAGGTATGACTAAGATGTTAGACTCAGCCTGGTGACATCCTAAGCAAAACATTCTACTTAAGTCCACCTGAATGTCTGACCTCCATACGTGGGAGATAATAAACAGGCGTTGTTTTAAGGTGCTAAATTTATGGTAATTTGTAGCTCAGTAGTAGAATTCTGATATACTATGTTCAAATTCTAATACCGTTACTGCCAAAGTGCTATAACTGTGTATTAGTTTCTCAAGGCTGCTGGAAGGGATTACCACACACTGGATGACTTTAGTGCCAGAGAAATGTAATTTCTCACTGGTTTAGAGACCTGAAGTCTGAAATCAGTATTGCTGGAACAAAATCAACATTTCAGTAAACTGTGCTCCTTATGGACGCTCTAGGGGAATTTGTTTTCTACCTGTTACATTTTTTTGGTGACTGTTGACATTCCTTGGCTAGTGGCTGCATTGTTCCAACATCTGTCTTCATGCTCACACTGCCCATTGCTTCCCCTGCCTTCTCCTCCTCCCTGCGTGTAAAATCTCCTTCTACCTCTCTTGTATGACGATGCATGTCATTGTATTTAGGGCCCATCTGGATAATACAGAGTAACTTCCCCATTTCAGGATCCTTCATTTAATCACCTAGTATCTGCGAAGATCCTTTTCTGTTATATTCTGTTGCCATGTAAGGTGAAATTCACAGGTTCTGAACATTAGGTCATAATATCTTGTGAGGGGCCATTTTTACCTTAGTACACACTGTGAGCAGCCATTCAATGTCTCCCTGGATTTCAGTCTCTTCATTAAAAACGTAATTATTTCAAGGGGTTAGTGTAGCAAGAAGTAAAATAATGTATATAAAACATCTACCATATCGCTTAGGACACAGCTGATATCCAATTAATAATTATTATTGCTACAAGAAAAGCGATGATCAGCGGGGTCAATGCCATAGAAACTACACAAATATTTGAAAATGCAAAGTGAAAAAAATTTAGGGTCTCCTATCATAAAGGTATGAACTCAACTTTTAAAAATTCATTTGATGCTAGAAACTGTCCATTTATCAGCTGTGTCTGTTCCAGGGAATTGTCAAAAAACTGCCATCTTACTAGCACTATAATTCAGGTTCTGCTTTAACTCTGCAAATGTTCACTCATTCTGCTATGTGCAAGAACTCCGCTGTTCCCCAGGACATGCATATCTAAGCAGGACACCATCTGTGATTTAGTCATCCTCATGATCCAGCAGGAGAACGAGTTTCCCATAAATACTTGCTTCGCAGAGCATGTGCCTTATCCCAGGTAAACTGAGTACTAATTCAGTTACTCCCATTTTATGAGGTTTGCATCCCAACTTGAAAACCAGCACCATCAACAACAACAACAACAACAAAAAAAACAAGTACAAACATTAGAACTGTTAGATTCATAATGAATGACATGACAGCACCACATAGTACTCAGAAGTTACTTTTGCGTGTGAATTTTCTGTAACTTTACAAGTACACATTGTTCTAAGGAAAATTCACATAAAAAGGATCTGAAAATAATTACAATCACTGGTTTCATTTATCGGCTGTCTAAGCCAAGCCTACATGACCCTGCATCTCGAAGTAGGGCTGTGAAGCCCACAGAAGAGCAACTGGCTCCTAGACCTGCAGGAGTCCTTGGAAATGTTCTGTGAAAATTTAGGCATCCTCAATAACATGAACAGCTCTGAAATAATTTTTGTTTTTTGCTTTAAATATTGTTGTCATAGAACTATACTTGTGGCATTGCTGTCTATGTTGGCAGCAGTATTTTAAGTCAACAGAATTTTCTATAAAACAAAACAAGAAGACAAATGACTCACTAATCTGTTTAAGGCAGACAAAACATCAGATAAAGTGACAGAAATGGTTTTAAGGTTTTATGTTTTCCCTTCTCTCTCTCCTCTCTATCTCTCTTTCTCTTTTTCTCTCATCGTTTGTTTCTCTCTCTCTCTCTTTACTTGTTTCTTTCATCCTTTGCCTTTTTTTGTCATTGTTGTTCACTTAGATTTACTTCTGCAATTAAATGTGCCCTAATAGTTTTGTGATACATTAAGTTTCACTGTCTCTGTTAACCCTCAAATATTTAAAGATATTCCAATGTGGTCTTGTCTCTCCTACCATCGTCTGGTGCTATATGACATATCTAATAGAATATAGCTTATAGGGGCTTGGAAAAAATGCAGTAAAATTAAAATCAATGCAGAGATTCTGTTGTAGAAATCTTGATCTTTTTAAAGATCTTTAATTTTTTTTATTTTCACCTGAGGACATTTTTGTCATTGCTTTTAGAGAGAGAGGAAGGAAGAGAAAGAAACATTAGTGTGAGAGAGTAACATCAATTGGTTGCTTCCTATTCATGCTCAGATAAGGTATCAAATCCACAACCTGGGTATGTGCCCTGACTGGGAATTGAACTTTCAGCCTTTTGTTATGGGACAATATTCCAGCCAACTGAACCACACTGGACAGGGCAAAATCATGATCTTTTACAAGGAGGAAAAACTGCCAGCAAAAGCAACTGGTAAAAGAGCACACAAGCTGGTAAGGTGTTGGATATTAATATCTGAACTATGCTTCTTTGAATCTGATGGGATGAAATTACTTTAACTTAGCTCCCATGCTAGGTAAACACCTCATGAAACAGACCTAAATAATAGTATGTTCAATGGTCAGAAAGATTTTTTGTATATTTGTGGAATGATTCAACTTCCAATTATATATAATAATTTTTGAAGGTATTTTTATTGTTATTCTATTACAATTGTCTCATTTTTTCCCCCTTTGCTCTCCTCCGCCCATCATACCCCGACTCCCACAGTCAATTCCCACTCTGTTGTCCATGTCTATGGGTCATTCATACATGCTTTCTAACTAGTCCCTTCCCCTTCTTTCTACCATCGTCCCCCGTCTCCCTCCTCTCTGGTCCCTGTCAGTCTGTTCCATGTTTCCATGCCTGTGAATCTATTTTGTTTGTTAATTTATTTTGTTCATTAGATTCCTCTTATAAGTGAGATCATATGGTATTTGTCTCCTACTGACTGGATTATTTTACTTAGCATCACATTCTCCAGTAATTTTGAAACCATATTGTTAAGCAAATCATTAGATTGATAGAGTAGACTTTCAATTCCATATGTATTCTTCTGCTTGATTTGTGACTTTTTCACCAGAAGCAATTGAGATGATATAGAAACTCTAGAAAGAGTTTCTAGAAAGAACAGCTTCTAATTCAACATGAACAAAATAAATTGTCCCTTTTACAAAATGACAGATGAAACCTGAAATTTTTTTCTAATGTTTGTTTTTTGTTATTCTTCCTTGTCTAGACATAAATTCAGAATACCAGATGAGCATTGAAGATCTGACAAAGAAGTAGCAATTTGATGACCTGAGAGCATGTCTCTAAGGAGTCATTTTAAGAATGCCTTTTTGCTCACTACTACAAACAGCTTATGGTTTAATGATGATAAGAGGAAGGCTCGTTCTGAGCTATGTACAAACATACAGCCTTGGAAGAACTGATTCCCATTAAAGAGCCACCTCACAGATTTCAGGCTCTCCTCCTCTGCACTACCATTGGTACCTAGCCTCACCTGCAAGTGTGTCAGGTAAGGACAGGATTGAAAGAATATGATTAGAGATGTCAAAATTCATTTTGCAAAATCTTTTTCTTTTGGTAACAGTTGCTTTTATTTCCCAGAGGAATACAAAATCTTGCAACTTATTCACTTCCTTTTTCATTTATTTGAATAAAGACAGTTGCTGGATATAATAGTTAAACAGTGCATTTGCTAGTCAATATCACAATAAAATATAATTCTATTTTAAACAAGCCATAATTTTTCCACCCTCCCAGAAGTCAGCAATGATAACATCATGCATATTATACATCTGAAAAATGTGAATGCTCAGTTCTCATTAACTCCAAAAAGAAATTAAAATTTTCTTCTATAGGCTGGAGCCTATGAGCTTCACTGGCCTGTAGATAACAAGGGCCAGCTTCTAAAACTTTCAGGATGGAAGGAAATTACCCATGTGTATTTCAGAAAATGTTATCACTTTAATTCTAAGCTGGGGAGTAAACAGACATCTGGGTTTTGACAAATTCACCTCTTCTGTGTGTTATAAGAAGAAGGGAAAAAGGCATGGGACAGACTGCCATCTCTCCGTGCAGCTCTTCCAACAGACAGCAGATTCGGTGCCACAGGTACATGGCACATTCTTTCTCTTTGTCCTCTCTAAAACAATGGTGTCTAAAAGCTCGCTCAGTAGTCATAAAATTTTCCCAGTCAGTTTACAAAGAAAAAAGGAAAATATTATAACCACAGCATTGAATGTGGATTCTTGCTGAAGCAACAAATTTTAGAAGGTGACAGGTTACATAATGAGTTTGCAGTGTGATCGCACCTGGCCCTGGAAGGTTGCCATGCCATGAAAAGAGAGTTCCAGCTCACTTGCACCGTTGAACAGGCTAGTACTGCCTTTGCACATTTGATAAGCTGTTCTTGTTACTAGGGACACTGATTCAGCTGTTCCAGCTGTATGTTGCTATTGTTTGTTCTCTCTTATTTGCTCACCAGATATAATGATTTCCTCGGATATGCAAGAGTACTTGGGCTTTGCTTCTATTTAGAAACTTTTTCTTTCGTATGTGAGTTATTGTTGAGTACTCGATTACAGCTGAATCTGAAATGGTTGGGATCCAATTCTAACTGATTTCCATCTAAATCAATAGAGTTTCTAATCAAGCGAAAAGTACTGAAGCTCAATACCGAATGGCTAGTTAAGCCTCTAACATTTTTACTTGTGCCTAAGTCAATAAGTAGTATTTTACTGCACTTTTGACTGGATCTTTTTGTGTCTAGAATTGAGGCATTTATAACAGTCTGTTGACATGAGAATGGTGTATATTATTTTGTAAACATATACATCCCAGGCCAGAGAGAGGCATTTGAAATCCAAAAATGATTAATAGGAGTACTTGGGAATATTTTGAAATCTAAGGAACTTGTTTTAGGTGAGGTGAACAAAACCAGGAGGTACTTGAAATTAGGTGTTAGACTACCAGTTTATGGTGGGCAAAGGGAGTTTTGTGTTGTCATTTTTTAAAACATATAATGTCATGATTACAGAGCATCACCGCAGAGAGGGTTAGGCTTCAGAAGATAACCAGACAAACCAGTTCTCAAGAGTGGCTGATTGGCTGCTTTGCTAAAGATAAATCTTTCCTCTTCCAAATATTCTGAAAAAAAAAAAAGTAGACTAATAGCAAGAAGTGTAGTGATTTGCACATTATCCAAGCCATTGAGTTATTCCTGCCTGTCCTCATTCTGGTTCTTGATTTGCAGGCCAGCTATGCTCTGCAGCTGGAGCAAATTATATCAGCAGAAGTGCTGATGTGACCACAAGTTGACAAAAGGACATGATTTCTAGTAGCAAAAAAGCAACTAGATTTTATGAAATTGTATCTAATAATGTTGTTTAACTCATGGATCCTGCATCTGACGCCTGCTTTTTATCCAGTCCTTTCAGCAGCCCTTTGTTAACAGTCACTCAGAAGAGGAAATAAAATGTAGCCATTGAAATAAAAATTGCTCTACTCTTTTTAATAGCTCAGCTGCAGGCTCTATTGTTTTATTTAATGGATTGTATAACTGAAGTCTCTCCTCCTGATGATTCCCATTTGGCTTCTGAGTCCCCAGACTGTCAGAATCTTGGGGGTTCCAGAAAGGAGGGAAGTCTGGGACCATTCTTTAGAATGTAATTCCTGCTACGGACTTTAAAGTATGATGTGCAAGAAGCAGAGATTTGTCCTTAAAAGAAAGCAAAATTAATCTGTCCCTAGTTCAGGACACAGTAGAAGTTCACTTGGCTTGAACGTACGGAGGCAAGGAAGTTGGAGGCAGTAGCAAGGGTTAGAAAAAGGAACTGATAGGACTAGAGTGCATCATTGTCTGCTTGTAAAAGTTATTGTGTTGTCCACTAGTTGACAGATAATATAATCTCTGGCCTGGGACCCCTGCAGTGGGTCTGTCTCTCTACCCTCCTGCCTAACTGGCCAAACAGCAAAATGTATCTGCTAGTCATTTAACTTATTGCTTTCTTTTAAAATGCCACATGCGTATGATATTTTGAATGATTTATTATATATCTTTGATTCTTTACAGCAATTAAAATGTGTCTGGCTCCTGTTGCAAAGAATACAGGATAAATAAATAAAATACACATTTTATTTCTATTTTTCTACAATCAAAGTTAAAAAACATGCTTCCCACATGAGAAAGGTAGCATAAAAGACCAAGATAGAGAATTGACCTCTAACATATAAATATTTTAAATGAGAATGAATTGCAGATTATTTACTAGACTAAAATTAACCATGCTTTTTAAATTCAATATTGTCCTGCCTTGTTATGCTTTGTCAAAGCAGGTTCGTTGTTTTAGGAAGAGGAGAAAGAATTGTTAAATCTTAGCACTGTGAAGCGTTAAGAAGCCTTTCAGCTGGGGAAGATACACAGTGTACACAGCAGTTAAAACAAATCATACAATATAACCTGTTACAGATATAATTGAGACACATGTAATCATTAACCTTGGAACAGACTGGGAATCCGTTAATGAATCAAATCAATACCCTCTCCACTGATCCATAATAATTTGAAAGAAATGAAAAATTTAACAGTTATTTTATGTGAGGTTATCGTGGGCTGCAATTAGTGAGCCTCCAGGAGATTGTTTCCTAGTTACCAGAAGGTAAGAATAATTTCTGTAGATCTTCTGGAGAGATTGTCATAAAGATAGGTGCCAGGCATGGAAATGGGTCAGCAACAGATATTTGGTATGGCCATAACCTCTGACATCTTTTTGTCATATCTTTCCATACATGCTTCTTAGGACATTTCATACTCCCCATATTGCTTTGAAAAGTCATTGTAATTTAATTTTATCAGTTAAAATGTGATTATCCCTTTTTATATCTTACTACAGGTTGATATCTCACCTGAGATGGAAAAGAGGTCAAGGCAAAATTCTGCATTTGGGAACAGAATTTGGGAACTTCATGAACTTTCTGCTGCAGGCAAGATACTCAAGTCAGGGCAGGTGCCTAGGTTGTGGGTTCAGTCCCCAGTTCGGGGCACATATGAGAGGCAACTAATTGATGTTTCTATCTCACACCGATGTTTCTCTCCCTCTCTTTCTCCCTCCCTTCCTCTCTCTCTAATAAATGTTTGTACAACTCCCTCATCTTAACTTTCTCAGCATGGCCATTATTCCCCATGTAATTTTATATAGAAGGATAATGGAAGGGATTGAAAGTCTTGCTCTATCAAACCCCCATGTATTTTCACATCTCCAAATAATATGTATGACCCTACAAAGTAGTGTAGAGAGAATAAAATCATCTCAGGGTCCATGGGTGTGTGTGTGTGTGTGTATGTGTGTGTGTGTGTGTGTGTATCTTTTATGTAAACCTTAGTTAGAAAAAGCAATCTCTGCATGTGAAGTTTCATAGGCAAATCTCAATTGGGGAGATATAAAGAGAGATATTGCCATTCTCTGGGGAATCAGTAAATAAAGCAGAGAACAGAATTTTTAAAAAAATGCATGTAAAGTATATGCATATGGAAATGTTAAGAGCCTTATTTTATAATGCCAAGGAGGGCACAAGATAAAAACTGTTGTCATTTGTTTCCAGGGAAAGCAGTCGGTGAGACCCAGGCACAGTAGGATAGTTAGTTAGCTACCACATGTAAAGCTGAGAGCAGATGGCGCAGATGATATAGAGCGCAAGAATGTGCGTGTTTATGCGGGTGCGTTTCTGTGCGTGTGCGTGTGGAAACCAGCAAGGAGTTTGACACTGATGTACTCCATCAAGTCCAGTTATAAAGAACAAGTAGATAGAACAACATTCTGTGCATCTGGCAGCCTAACTAGCTCTGTCAATCTGTGGATACTGCTGACATTGTACTATAAGCTTCGATTCCATCTGTGTTGTTTATTTTGAGCTGGATTTACTGCACACTATGTGAATTGATGATGGCTAGAAGGTCCAAAAGATTCTGAGTCTGTTTAAAGTTCCAAGGTGTCAAATTACACAGGATGGTGTCACGAACATTATGAAAGGCTAAGTGGAGAGGCAAACCGTTTTCAGTATTTGTTAGACGTCCAAGAAAAATTGCCGAAAATATAGATGAAGAAGGTTTATGAAAACATCTAAAGAGTACATATGAACTCCTGCAATCAAATGTTTCTTTTTCAAGTTGTATTGTGTCATTTTAAAAAATTCAAAATATGTACAAACAAATAGACAAGTCAAATCAGCTCTCCACTCTGAGGTTGTGACATGCACATTACTCAAAACTTCCTGATCAGTACCATATTCAATCACCAGAATAAAGGAATGGACTTGAGGGAGGAGGGCTGTGCCAGCCTCTTTCTGAACGACTAGAACTGAGGAACAAGTGTGTTTCTATATATTCACTATTAGGTTATTCTGTGACATTCTTTTCTTGCTTCAGTTTCTGTGACAAGAAAAGAGTTTCTATAAGAGTTTCAGTTTCTATAACAAGACATTTATAAATCTTTCTACTATACAGTTATGAGATGGGCATTGCTATCCTTATCAAGAGATCACTAAATAGTTGAAAATACAATTTTTAATGAAAATTATATACATTTCATGAGAAAAACAACACTAGTTGATATAGGTCATCTGTATCAAGGTTTTTTGTTTATCTTAATTTTCAACATAATGTTTCGCTGAATGCTATGTCTGCATAATGCCAGAACATTCCTAGGAACACAGAGAAAAGAGAGTTAATGATTCAGGTGTTTTATAAGCATCTACATATCTGATGGCATTCAATCCAGACAGTGTTTGTTCCTGTCTGCTTGTGCGGTGAGTAGCCCAGATTAGAATTTGCCTGCACCACAAATGATACAGACCAGACTTTATGTGGTTTGACTTATACTCATTGAATGAAAACAGTGTTCTGCTTATGGTATACAAATTTTAATTCATTCTTCCAACCCCCTTTTAGTTAGTAGTTGATTATGGTTGGATTGTGTCATTGAATACAGATATGTAACTCTGTCTTCTTTAAAGCAAAAATTTTTTTAATCATCCTGTCTCATTTGTCTCAGAGCTAGGACATCAAACAAAATCTATGAAAGTAGTTCATTTTCTTGGTAATGCTTAATAATGATTGTTCATTAGTATGTATTCATATTCAAAATGTATGCAAGATAATATAAAATACACAGCCAATATACTTGAAATTTGAGGATAGAAATTACATAGTTAAGACATTCTTATAAAATGTCAAATAAAAATACATATGTGAAGTATCAATTACAAAGTACAAGGTGGTACAAAGTAGACTAAAAGTGAGTTGGAAACACTACAGTCCTCTACCTGTCAGACGCTAGGCAGGAGGCTTCCTCTGCACTAAACAGTACACCTAACTCCCCAACAACTCTGTGGACATCCTCTCTCTTTCCAGAGAAGACTAAGTCACGGAAATTGTACCTTGTCTAAGTCACATAGCCAACAAGTGACTGAACAAGACTTTATTTCACTTCCATAAACACATATTGAACACTGTTTTATACCAGGCACAGTATTTGGCTCTAAAATAAATTATATTAAAAACCTGTTTAAAGAAGTGGATAGGCTTGGAAGGAATAACACATAGATGTTGAACGTGAACGTAATGCAGAAAGTGCTGACATAGATACATGCATAGGGAATGATGAAAACGGAGGAGAGGGCACCTAGCTTAGAAAGCTGACGGGGCTCGACAGAGAAGGAAAAGTGGCAGGCTTCCCAGACAGACACACTCATCAGAAAAAGCATACCCATCCGAATAGCAGGGATAGTGGGAAAAGGCATACCCATCCGAATAGCAGGGATAGTGGGAAAAAGCATGCCCATCCGAATAGCAGGGATAGTGGGAAAAAGCATGCCCATCCGAATAGCAGGGATAGTGGGAAAAAGCATGCCCATCTGAATAGCAGGGATAGTGGGAAAAAGCATGCCCATCCGAATAGCAGGGATAGTGGGAAAAAGCATGCCCATCTGAATAGCAGGGATAGTGGGAAATGCAGCTTTTGCAGCACATCCTGGTCATCACAGGGGCCAGTGAGGTAAACACATCAGCATTACACATTCCTAGTGAGAAGTAATCCCAGTGGACTGAGGCACTGAGAAAAGGCTTAAATGAAGTTGGTCAACTCATGAAGTTGGGTAGATCTGGAACAGACAGGTAAAGGAATAATTGGATGCTACACATAAAGACAGAAAAGATCAACACATACTTAGAGATCAAGATATGTATAACCTGTATGGTAGACTGAGGGATGTATAGGCCAGTATGGTAGATCTGCTCACCATTTTGGCCTCCATTTCTGCATGCAAACTTAAAACTTATGGCTAGAACTAGTAGTTCTCTAAAATTCTAAATCTCTCTGACAGTAATTTCTTAGCTTTCCAGGTTTCATTCAGTCCTCTTCATTCTCCAAACTAATTAAGGCCTTTCATTCCTCAACCTCAGAATTGTGTGTCTCTTGTCAGCCCAATCTATCTAATTCCTGATGTAGACTCCCTGGTCCACCACTTCAATCTCTCTTTTTTTTGCCTCAAACTCCTTGCCAAATTTTCCTTCTGTATCACAGCTTTCTGGGGGGGGGACCCCTCAATATTAGATCAATATTTTCTACTTCTCCAGCTCTCTTTCTCATTATTAAAAGAGGTGGTTATCATCTCTTCACAAAGAAAAGAGAAGCCATAATCCAATCAGTTCAAACAAGTGGACATTAGCACCCACTGCTTCTTACTCCCCCATCACAAATGTAAAGGTGCCATCCCTTATGCATGAGGCCAACCCTTTCACCTGTGCTCTGCGTTCTCCCCAACCTCCTAATCTTGGAACTCCAGTGAGCCAGTGTTCCTTGAAACTCTCGTCCGTTTGCCTTTTTTCAGATTCCTGTTTTTAACTGGCTTTTCTCAAATAATATTATTTCACTATTCTTAAATCTCTCCAGTTTTAAAGTCAACCCAACACACTCATCCTCAAGTCACTTTTTAGCTACTATCCTATCTCTCCTTTTCATATGCAAACTTTAAAACAAAGTAGCCTAGAGTCATTATTTTACCCTTCCCTCACTTTCTATACATTCCTCAATGCATTGCAATCTGGAGCCCACCACAAGAAGTTCCTGAAACTGTTCCCATTAAGGTCATCAGTGAATGCCTTGTTTCTAAATTCACTCACTTTATTTTGCTTATAAGATACAATAGTGCTGACTAATTCTTCCCCTTTAAATACAATTTCCTTGGTTTAATGATACAATACTCTGTCTTTTTCTTTGTAGACACTGCCATTCCCCTAAATATAAGTGTCTTCAGGGCTATGTATTAGGATCTTGGATCTTATTATTTTATACATTCTACCTGAAGAATATAATTTGTAGCTTTAATGATCATCTATATGCTTGTAGCTTCATTTGCCATCTCCATATGGAAAAATCCAATTCATGGAATAAATCAACACTGTGTTTTGGAAGAGCTTCAGTCAGTCTTATATATTTAATTTACTACCCAACATCTCTGCTTGGATGTCCCATAGCTATCAAAAAGATAAGTGTCCAAAACTGAATGTTTCATGTCCTTCTCCCAGCCAAATTTCCTAAATATTTCTTAAATTCATGCTCTTTTGTCTTTCTTATCTAAAAACATTCAGAGTAAATGTAAATTGAGGGGGCCCAATCATTTCAAATATTTATTATTGAGTAAGAAAGCTATAATTTCAGATGGTTGTAGGAAATAGTTAAATGGAGCCAACAGTATACTTATTTTAATTAAATTGAAACAGTTTAATGAAGTACAGCTAAAATATTAAATTTTAAAAGCCTAACTGTTTAGAAACAAATATATTTAGCAAGTTTAGGACAGATAACATATCATAATTAATTTATAGGCCTAGCTCTAAGCACTGTGAACTACAACAGAATTGCTTGTCAATTAGTACTTGTTTAATGACTTAATAGGTTTGTTCTTCAATCCTACAGAAAAGCAAGAAGCAGTACAAAGTTCTTACTGAGTCATTCATACATGGTTATGACTCTTCTGTAACTTATTCAAATATACTCAGTGGCTGATAAAATAAGGATGTCAAACTGCTTCTCCTCATGTCTGATGGAATTACAGATTTCTTTAGAACATGATAATAATGAAGGAGAGATTGGGCATTGAAGTGACTAGTCATGTTTGCTTTGTATAAAAACAAAGTTGTATTCTGCAGCCTTAGTTACACAAAACTGACCACTATTCACAGGAAAAAAATGACTGGCTCAACCCAGCCTATTGACATAAATAGAAAATTAGTGTTTTATACATCCTGCTAATGGAAAAAGTTGACTCTTCTTTAGCCAAAACAAACTTTATCATTTTTCCCCTCAATAAAATTAGTTCTTTCCTGGTGATGGGCATGGACTAATATGCTGATAGAAATTGATATGATTACTTCAACTTTTAACACTGCTCTGGGCTTAAAAGCAAACAAATGAAATTTTACTGTGGTCCCATCCTCCGTTATTTGAAATATGCAAATGTAAAGAAACATATAGAAAACATAAGTGCATGATTTAATGAATTATAATAAAGCAAACATCTATGTAACCACCACTAGTTAAAAAACTAGAATTTTGCCAACAGCTAATGCCTTCTCTCCCACTCTATCCAGATGTTTATAGTAATGCTTTCCTTGCTTTTCTTTATAGTTTTACCATTTGAAAATATACCACTAAGTAATATAATTCATTTTTTTGTTGTGAACTTTATATAAATAGAATTATGTAGCATGTATTTCTTTGGTGTGACTTCTATCACTCAATGTTAGGCTTTTAAAATTTCTCCTTGTTACTAGGTATTTACTTTTCCATTCTATTGTTGTTGAACATTTTAATTGCTTGCAGCTTTTGACTATTATGAGTAAGGATGCTTTGGCATTTGCACATATGTATCCTAGTGTATTTAAGTATGCCTTTTTGTAGGGTATATAATTAGAAGTGAATCTCTGGGTCTGGATTATATATATCCTTAACTTACTAGAATGAAAAACAATGAAAATGAAAAACATTACAAATTTGGTTATATGTGTTTAACTAGATTTATTTAAGAAGAGACTTTTTTAAAATCTAAAGGTAAATTCCATCTAGTATTGCATTTTTGTGTGGAAAATAATATATAATCTGTCAAAAATTTCAAAATAAAATGCCAATGATGTATTAATGTCTAAAACAGAGAACAACTATTTATACTTCTTTTCTAATGAAAATACATATTTTTTCTCATAAAAGTAGCAAGAATGCATTAATCTCATTTAGCTGAATCTTTATTTAAGCAATAAATAGTGTGGACAAAAATAGATAGATCCTGTGGAGATTCAAAAGTAAAATATAATACTTAGATTTTCATTTTATGGAATTTGTATTTCTCTCATAATATTACAAAGGTTGAAACTCTTGCCCAACATGCAATTGAACAACCATAGCATGGGCTTAATCAAGAACTTGCTCTTAATACATAACTTCCACTCTTATGTTTATAAAATATTGAGCATGGGAAGCAGTTTTACACTAAAAATCAAATCAGAACTCTTTTTGACTGGTTCTCCTGAACTGGAAAAAAAATTGAGTCTGATTTACTGTGAAACAAAGTCCCTTTTAAAAAGTTACATCAGTAATTTTTGGGACCAGTATATGAGAGATTTTTTACAAAGCATATGTCATGGTATTAAAGATGCCACTGAGAACAAGGTAGATTTGGTCTCTGCTGTCACGCAGCTTAGTCTAAAGGGAAATGCAGAAGAATAAGAAAGTAAGAGATTACAACAGAGTAAAAAGATACATTAAAAGGACATGATCAAGTAAGACCTGAAATATTTAAAAAAAAAGCATGATGGAGAGGGAAGAACAATATGTATTCTAGGAAGAAGAACAAAATCCCATAAACTAGAAAGGAAATGTAGAAGGACCAGAAATTAATTTAAGGATCGTTGAAGTCAGCCAAACATGAGATGGAATCTCAATTCCTCTGATTAATAACTGTGACTTCAGTCAAGTCACTATAAAATGGTGATAGTAATACTTAAATTTAAGATTCTGCAAGGATCAGCTAAGATAATATATCTAAAGCACACATTAAAATTCCTCTAAAAAGTTAGGTAGCAACTTTCATAACAAAATCAAACTTTTGGAATTGGATGGGTGTTCATGTAAGACAGGAATATATGGAGACATAAACAGTTTAAGTCATCAGGAGCACTGGGTCATATTAAATAATCCAGTCCTTATGCTCAGAACAATGGGGAGTGGCAGCAACACATCCGTGTTTCTGAAAAGATGCTCAGGCGGTATGTAGTAGAAATGGTTAGAAGGGGAAAAGAGGCAGGAAAACAAGTGAGGACCTGAAAGAGGTTAGTGACAATGGAGAAAATCAGAATTGATTTATTAAAAAAAATATTTGAGTGCAGGATGTCCATTTCTGTCAGTATGGCTGACAAAATAACTAAAATTTTTCCTCAATGTACCTAAATAATTGTGTGTCTGCATGTATTTATGTATACTTTATTTTTGTTAAAGAAGTTAATTTTCAAGTACAAATTCTCTTAGGGACAGAAATAAAGTATGGGTGTGAATTCAAGGACGTTAGTAAGAATGAAGGGTAATCGCAGCCCAGGGTAGACACCACCAATCTTGGGTAGCTTGAAGCTTAGGTTCTCATGACTGGCACACGTGGGCGACAAGAGACAAATCCTAGCTCTACACGTACTCCTCCTCACCAACCTTTGCATGGATCCTGAACTCATAGGAGGTAGTTTGAGAAAAGAATAATTTAGAAAACAATTCTATGTGATATCAACATTAGACAAGTAAAAAGGCAAAAGTCCTATGACAGAAATGAAGACAGTAGTAATATAATAATAAATATATGAATTTATCAGAAAGATGCAATAATTTTAAACTTGTAAACACCTAATAAGATAGCTTCAAAATAAATGAATTGAAAATATGGCATCAAAATGAGACATTTCAACACTCTTCTCAACAATTACTACATCAAGAAATAATTGGTAAGAACGCATAAGATTTTAAAAATATGATCAAACTAGGTTTTGTTTAACACATAAAATATGTATGCAAAGAACTGTGTGCCCAACTGTTGTGACAGTATACTTATTTTTTATAAGCAGACATTGCACGTGTTGTTTTATAAAGTCTTGAAAAATTTCAAAGAATCAATACACAGACCGAAATTACTTAATACTAAAATATTTAACATTTAAATTGCTAAAATTTTAAATGGAGATGAAATTGAATTGTCAGTATTTGTTAATTTGTAAATGGTGAGGAAGAGGAAAGAGCAAAGTCCTGCACTGATGAATTGAGCTAATCAGCCAATAGTGTTGCTATTTAATGGAGGAAGAAGAGGATCAGGTAAGGGTGGACTTGAGGCAGAATAGTGACTAATTAAATTTTGAACTGTTCAGCTTCAGATACTTGCAGTACCTCTTAGTAAAATGTTGGAGAGTCAATTACGATGCAAGAATGAATATGGAAAGAGAACTCCGGCTCTAGATTAATAGTTCTGGGAATCATTGGCGTATAGATTGTCTCCGAGGCCATTGAAATGGATGAAATTATTTGGGGTTGGGGAGAAGATTGAACAGTAGAGACAAAAAAGGAACCAAAATACACCTTCACATTTGTCACAGGTTGGAATACCAGTGAGCACTTATCTCAGGAAGTAAAGGATTAATAAATGTAAGCCCTTGAACTAAAATTTATTCACAGGGAATTATGCAAGTCTTTGTTTAAGTACCAGAACACATGGGCAAGTGACAAAAAGATGTTCCATCATACAGGAGTTTTTTTTTTTACAATTCCTCATTTCACAATAGCTACAAGAAAACCCCAAATGAAGCTATCCCTCCTTCATATGGCCTGCTGGTAAATGATAATCTCTCAATAAATTTTTCAAGACCAGAGCCTAGAGAATTTCTAAGTGTTCCACTCTCACTCTCCTGCTTGCCTTGAAGAAGCACATAGCCATGTGGAAGGCCCTATGGAACTGCCAATGGAAGGGCCCAGGTGACAAACAAGGAAGTGAAGGCAGGCTGTATGACCTGCAGTATGACCTTACAGCTACAAGGAAATGAATTCTGCTCCAACCTCAATGAGCTTGGAAGTAACTCCTCCATAGTTGACCTTCCAGATAAGAATCTAGCCCTGTTAACATCTTAGTTGAAGCCATGAAACCATGAACAGAAGAGTAAGCTAAGCAGATTCCAAACTCTTGTCCTTCAAAAATTGTGAGACAAATATGTGCTGTTTAAGGTGCAAAGCTTGTGGTAGTTTGTTATGTATCAATAGAAAACTAGTACAATTGTGAGTGTGTGTGTGTGTGTGTGTGTTGTAGATACTCATCAAGGTTTAGGTGGCTAGTGGGGAGGAAAGAGAAAAATATGGCAGGTGTATTTATCTAGGGAGATTTTTAGTGGTCAGGAGGAACCATCTCTCTCCCAAAAGAATATATATATATATATATATATATAATCTTGAAAACCTCTATTCAAGGAAGGTGAATGAGTCAGAAACGTCAGTTTCTGAATGTGCAAAGGAAGTGTATTAGAACTTTTCTTGCAAATTGTACTGATTATTCTCTGAGCTTTCCATTTGATTATTCATGTTTTTTACCCTAAGTTACAAATCTCTCTTCTAAGACATGTATTCATAGTTTTTAAGTGCCAACAACCAATGCTTGTGCACTCCTGGTTGAAACCCAACTTGCAGTGAGTGAAATTTCTCCTCAGTTTAGTATGCTATAAAGTCTAAATGTGGTCAAATTTGATAAGCAGAATTAGCTAACTTTGTTCTGGGCCTGTGATATTATTTACAGATCACTTTTATAGATTGGTTCAAATTTACAACCCAATAGTAAAACCCAGAAGGCTTGGGGAAAGACATAAGCAAATAAAAGTATTTGATAATATTGGGAATTTTGAATATTAAATAATATTTAATATTATAATAAGGAACTACTCATATCAAGCACAAAAGAATATAAAACTGGACCTCACAAAATCTTAGTAAAAAAATTCTCTGAATGAGAAATACTGGGTCTCTTAAATGTTCTCCTTTTCATGTGTCTTTCATTGATACTACAAAGAGCTCACTGAAGGTCAGCCAGGCTTTTTGAAGTCCCTATAGTAACTGTGATCTTAGCCACATCTTTGATTTAGAACATCAAAATATCATAACTGATATCAAACTCATAGGCACCAGATCAGGGCTTTAGTGCTATATTTGATGTGACATTAAAAGTACTTACTTGTTTGTTCTTATGTGTTCTTAGTGTTCCTGACTCTGTTTTACGTCTTCCCTCATAAGAAACAAAATTTGCAAATCTTAAAATATTGACAATGTAGAACTTATCTAGGGGCTGAAGTATACTAGAACAACTGGATAAAGAGCTTATTACTCAAAAGGAAAGCCTCCAGGGCTGATCTTTACAGGGCGGGAGAAGGTCATTGGCTGAACCATTAGATAAGAATCACATAAAAATTAAGAGTGCATGATGTAATTCTGGAAAGAAATTTTAATCAGAAGCTTAAGTTAGGTAAATATTACAAAAAATAAGAATGGCAATATTCATTGGCAAAACAGAATAGAGAACACCAAAGGAATAGATGTAGAAGGGTTATATTAGCAAATGAGGTTGGAAACTGTCTTAAGAGTGTAACAGGTGGGGGAAACATCAGACCTTGAAGGGAGCAGAATCTCTTTGAACTACTTATAGTTGGTGACCTCAAAGCTGGTAAAGTTAGGAGGCAGCCTCAGCTTTAACACAGCTGCTCTCTGGCATTATTAATGGCATGAGAATGGATCTGGGAATTGGTAAAATAGCAACAGCTAAATCAACAGTTAGAAAAATAGAAGGAAATCTCCAAGTCATGAAGCCTATCCATCAATTACACAAGAAAATTCCTGCTTGCTGTCAGTGAAGACAAGACAAGTAACCTCAGCCCATATCAATCTCAACAACTCTGTCTTTAAATCAAGTTTATTTTCATTTAAACCCTGCCTAGCCTCAGTCTCTAGCCTATGGTTTGAATCAGTAGATTCAACTCAGTTTTTCCTAGACTTCCTTTTCTCACTACACAAGGGGACCACTCTGGGAAGATGAAAAAAAAAAAAAAAATTAGCGTGGAGCTCTCGGTGGTCCAAGCACCGACAACAATCTCACTCCTCAGTCTGTCATTTATAATTATAACATATAAGTATCATCTCCTAAGAGGGAAAAATGAGAAGACAGTGCCATATCTCTAATGGTGAAACTCAGCTCACAAGTAGCTTCTCTGTCCTTCAAAAAATGTAAGAATGGGATACTTCTGGGATCAGGAAAATTATTTTGGAGCCCAGCATGTCTTAAGCGTTAGTGTACATAAAAATCTCCTGGAGAGCTTGTTAACACAAAGACCTGGCCCCTGTGCTCTGATGGTCTCAGTCATCTTCAGTGATGGCGTTTGTTTCCCTACCTACCCCACACCAGTCAAACCCTTAACCTTGGCTAAAAAAATGAGGTCTTTGGGAAATTCTTCAGTTCTCACTTTTTCCAAACACAACTCAGTTGATGGTAAAAAGGCAATATTGTTATGGATCAGTGCATTGCCTTTATTAATATTTCTATCTAAACTAAAAATGTTTATTTGGTTACTTTAGTATCTTTCTAAAAGCAGTCAAATAGTATAAAACTTTCATGATTTCACTTAGCATCATGTCTCTAAATGCTTTCCTAGCAAAGTAATCTAAGTTGTGTTCCTTCTCAATTTTCCCACATTTCTGAGGGAACAAAAAAGGGTCCTACTGCTTATTGGGCATTTATCATATTCCAGGCATAGCACTAGTCCTTTACTGGAATAACGTTACTTATGTGTCAAGATAGCTCCCATAAAATAGCGTTAGTCTCATCCTCCTCTTATAAAAGATGCATCTAAGATACAGAGATTTAAGTTTTAAAGTTGCATAGCTCAAAAGTAAATAAACTGAGATTTGAATCTCATTTCTCGCTATTTTGCTATGTAACTTGTCCCATTTTCTTAATTGTTTTACATTGCAAATTACTCTAGAGTCATATTTGAAATAGATAGATAATAGATAGAGAGATGATAGATAGGTTTTCTACCTTTTAAGATAAATATATGATGGAAGTAAGTATTAAGTAAATAATAAATGCTGAATACAATGTATTATAGTGGTTAGCAACACAGGCTCTTGACTCAGCTGCCTGACTTTCATCCTGGCTTCAATATTTACTATTATGTATTAGTTATCACTATTTTTTAACTGCCATATAATATCCTCCTAGTTTTAGGTGTACATCATAGTGATTCAATATTTATTTACATTACTCAATGATACCCAAAATAAATCTACTTACTATCTGTCACTTACAAAGTTATTACAATATTATTGAATATACTCCTTATGCTATACATCACACCCACATAACTTACTTATTTTATAACCAGAAAAAAGTTAGTACTGTCCTCTTAATCCTCTTCAATAATTTCACCTTTCCCCAATTTATATTAAATAAAGACTTTATCTGTTCCTAAACACAGAACCTAGTCAGTACTGCCTTTCTTGTTCTTTTTATTTTATTGTTCATTGCCAATCCAGACAAATTAAAGTACAGATACAAATTTCTCTGTTCCACAAGGGTGGGTCAATGATTCATTCATTTGATGTTTAATAAGGGTTATCACCACATTCTGTAATCTGTTTAAAATATCCTCTAGGAATAGAGAATGAGAGAAGTTTCTAAGATACCATTTCATATGTTAAAGCCAAATATATTCCATTTATGGAAATGCTTTCAAAATGCTTCATAAAAATCTGGCATCTTTAGATATGATGCAATTATGAAAAAGACCTATATGCTTCCCATTTTCTTGAAAAGATCAGTAATTTTCAGCCCCATTACAAATTAACAAGGCCTCCCAAGAAGATTAAGGCTAACTTTTTTTTATATCTCAACTGTCTCTGGTTTCTTGATCTATTCATGTATTCAACAAAACCTTGTTGTACTCTTATTGTATGTTCAGCATAAAGAATACATTGGTGACAAAACTGATCAGATGTTATCTCCACTTTCATAAAATATGAAAGGCATGTGATCATTTCCATCTTCTAAATTCCTGTATTAATTATAGTGATAAAAACTAAAGCAATCCTATGAAAGTTTGTAATTTAAATAAAAATGTTAATAAGGCCAGTGCACTGATCCATAATAATATTGCCTCTTTACCATCATAAATTTATATGTTAATTGTAATTCAATCACAAAACTAAGATGTTCATGGCAGTTTTCTTTTCTCTGGAGTGGAATTTCAAGTTCCAATCAGTACTAATAATATTAAATTCAAAAAACATTAACAGGATGAATGAGCTGTTAGACATTTTGTATAGTAAAGTATCTATCTTCAACTTACTAATTAGAATAAATCTTTAGAAACTGAGGTAAATATTATTATCTGTTAAATATTATTATCTTGATTATTTTACATATATTTAAATTTATAGATTGTTTACAAAGCTCATTTTTTGTGATCTCATTTTATTTTTTAATTTTTATTTTAATTATTGTTCTTGTACAGTTCTCTGTCTTTTACTCCCATCCCAGCCCACCACCTCAGCCCTTCCCACCTCCCTCCCATTTCCACACCTACTAGTTTTTGTCCATGTGTCCTTTATACTTGTTGCTCTAAAGCCTTCCCCTTTTCCCCTGAAATTCCCTCCCTGGTCACTGTCAGCCTGTTCTCAATTTCAGTGTCTTTGATTATATTTTGCTTGTTTGTTTATTTTGTTGATTAGGTTCATGTTAAAGGTGAGATCATATGGCATTTGTCTTTCACTTCCTGGCTTATTTCACTTAGCATGATGCTCTCCAGTTCCATCCATGCTACTGCAAAGGGTAGGAGCTCCTTCTTTCTTTCTGCTGCATAGAATTCCATTGTGTAAATGTACCATAGTTTTTTGATCCATTCATTTACTGGTGGGCACCTAGTAATAGCCAAGTGCTTCCAACGCTTGGCTATTGTAAATTGTGCTGCTATGAACATTGGGGTGCATAGGTTCTTTTGGATTGGTGTTTCAGTGTTCTTAGGATATAACCCAAGCAGTGGAATTGCTGGGTCAAAAGGTAGATCCATTTTTAGTTTTCTTAGAAGATTCCATACTGTTTTCCATAGTGGTTGTACCAGTCTGCAATCCCACCAAAAGTGCACTAGGGTCCCCTTTTCTCCACAACCTCTCCAACACTTGTTGTTTGTTGCTTTTTTTATAATGGACATTCTGACTGGTGTGAAGTGGCATCTCATTATGGTTTTAATTTTCATCTCTCTGATAGATAGCAGTACTGAGCATCTTTTCATGTGTCCCTGGATCCTCTGTGTGTCCTCCTTGGAGAAGTGTCTGTTCAATTCCTTTGCCCATTTTTTAATTGGGTTGCTTGTCTTCTTAGAGTGGAGTCGGGTAAGTTCTTTATATATTTTGGAGATTAAACCCTTGTCTGAGACATCATTGGCAAATATGTTTTCCCATACAGTCGGTTCTCTTTTTATTTTAATACTGTTTTCTTTAGCCGTACAGAAGCTTTTTATTTTGATGAGATCCCATTTGTTTATTCTTTCCTTTATGTCCCTTGCTTTAGGGGACATGTCAGTAAAAATATTGCTGCGTGAAATATCTGAGATTTTCCTGCCTATGTTCTCCTCTAGGACTTTAATGGTGTCATGGCTTATATTTATATCTTTTATCCACCTTGAATTTATTTTTGTGTATGGTGTAAGTTGGTGCTTGAGTTTCATTTTTTTGCACGTAGCTGTCCAGTTCTCTCAACACCACTTGTTGAAGAGGCTATTTTTACTACATTTTATGTTGCTGCTCCCTTTGTTGAATATTAATTGACTGTAGAGACTTGGGTTTATTTCTGGACTCTCTGTTCTATTCCACTGGTCCATGTGCCTATTTTTATGCCAGTACCAGGCTGTTTTGATTACAATGGGCTTGTAATACAGTTTGGTATCAGGTATTGTGATCCCTCCTACTTTGCTCTTCTTTTTCAAAATTGCTGCAGCTGTTTGAGGTCATTTATGGTTCCATATAAATTTTTGAAGTGTTTGTTCTATGTCTGTGAAATATGTCATTGGTACTTTAATAGGTATTTCATTGAATTTGTAAATTGCTTTGGGAAGTATGGACGTTTTGATGATATTAATTGTTCCAATCCATGAACACAGTATGTGTTTCCATTTGTTTGTGTCTTCCTTGATTTCTTTCTTCAGTGTTGTGCAGTTTTTTCTGTACAGGTCTTTTACTTCCTTGGTTAGGTTTACTCCTAGGTATTTTATTTTTCTTTTTACTATATTGAATGGGATTTTTTTTCTTGATTTCTGCTTCTGCTGTTTCACTGTTGGTATACAAAAAATGCCTTTGATTTCTGGATATTGACTTTGTATCTGGCTGTTTGACCAAATCATTTATTAGGTCAAGCAGCTTTTTGGCCGAGTCTATAGGATTTTCTACACACACTATCATGTCATCTGCAAACAATGACAATTTTGTTTCTTTTCCAATTTTATTTCCTTTTCTTGCCTAATCACTGTGGCCAAGTCTTCCAATACTATATTGAATAGAAATGGTGAATGTGGACAGCCTTGTCTTGTTCCTGATCTTAGTGGAAAAGAGTTTAGTTTTTGCCCATTGAGTATGATATTGGCTGTAGGTCTCTTGTATATGGCCTTTATTATTATCTTCTGCTTCATCAATTCTGTTTTTCATTCCTTCTACTGTGTTCTTCAGTTCAGAAATTGTATTCTTCATTTCCTCTTGGCCCTTGTTGATAGTTTCTATTTCCTTTTTCATGTTGATATAGTTTGCAGTGAGTTCATTGTAGCTTCCCTGTAGTTTCTGGTAGCTCATTGAGAGCTCATGGAGCTTCCTGATAACCATTGCTTTGAACTCAATATCTGATAGTTGAGTTGCTTGCTTTTCATTTAGCATTCTTTCTGGGGCTTCCTCCTTACCTTTCATTTGGGGATTGTTTCTTTGTCTTCTTTGTTTGAGAGACTCTTCTTTTTAGCCTCAGCTTCTTAAGTTGATCTGTTCTGGCTCCCTGGGTTTATGGTGTGAATTTCTGTGGTAGAATACCTGTGAGATTCAGTGGTGCAGTCTCCTTCAGGTTTCCTGGTGTTCACAGCTTCCACAGTCTCAGCTGTTGGGATGCCCCCTCTGTAGGACCAACTCTGTTTTTTTCACAGTTCCAGGTTTTTTTTTTTTTTTTTTTTGTCTCACTCATGGGTATTTAAAAAGAGAAAAGAGGAAATAAAATGAAAAAAGAAGAAAAAAAAGGAAGAAAGAAGAGATAAAATTGGAAAGAAAGGAAGATGGAATAAAACAAGAAAGAAGTAAAGAGAAGCAAAAGGAATTGAGGTATTAAAAAAGATAAAAATAATAAAAAATATGTAATTAAAATAAAACAAAACAAAACATCCCACAAAACAAAAAAAAAAAAACAATCCAAAAAAAGAAAAAGAAAAACAACAAACAAACAAAAAAAACCTTCTTGCTGTTTTCAAACCTGCCAAACTGGTTTTTCTGGTCTTGCTGGCTGCAACAGGCTGAGGGGTGACTGGTATTGCTTTTCTCTCTGTTCTGCACTCAGTCAGCTTTGGGCTACTCTCCTCAGTGCCAGCCATGCACTCTCCCCAGGGCTAGTGGTGCACTCTCAATGCAGGGCCTTGGGTGTGGTTTCTGAGCCTCCTGCAGAGCGCGGGCTTTCCCAAGTTTATGGGTTTTAGCTGGGATCTCTTAGGAATCAAGCATTCCCTGCATTTATTTCTGTGAGCTCCGGGTCTCCTACAGGGCACATGCACCTACCAGGGTTTACAGGTGTGGGCTCCATGAGTTTCCTGAGTTGCGGGCACTCACCCTAGGATCACGGGTGTGAGCTTCAGGTCTTCTGCAAAGCCCCCACCTTCAGTCGCAGGGTCGCCTCCGGTCGCTCGCAGAGCTACCTCCAGTCACTTGGCTGCCTCTGGGTGCTCGGCTGCCACGTCTGGTTTTTCAGTGTCTGCTATAGATTTCGATCTCCTATTTTCATATAGGCTGTGGTACTGTTGACTGTCTGCTCTGTTCCTCTGTAGATTGTCTAGGTTTTTCTCCTGTGTGTAGGGGAAAGTGGAATCTGCCTCCTCCTACCGTGCCACCATCTTCTCACAAAACTCATTTTTAATTGTCTACTTCAAAGTAAACTACCTTCCTACCTAAATTCTTCTGGTTGATCTGTTTCTTTACTTCAAATAGTACCTTCTTAACACATCTCTTTCATCCTGCAAAAAAAAAAAAAATATTCTTATTACCATTAATCAGTGTGTCAACTCCTTTTGATAAAGACTTTATAAAAATACATTTAACAAAGGATCCAAGAATACATAATGGGAAAAGGATGGTCTGTTCAATAAACTGTGTTGGGAAAACTGGACAGCCACATGCAAAAAAAATAATAATAATAATAAAAAAAATGAAGCTGGGCCACTATTTTACACCATATACAAAAATGAACTCGAAATGTATTAAAGACTTGAACATAAGATCTGAAGCCATAAAACACCCAGAAAAAAAACATAGGAGTCAGGTTCTTTGCAATGACTTATTGGATTAGACACCAAAAGCAACAAAAGCAAAAATAAACAAGTGGAACTACATCAAACTAAAAAGCTTGTGTGTGTGCAGTGAAAATAAATGTCAACAAAAGAAAAAGGCAGTATACCGAATGAAAGAAAATATTTACAAATCATATATATGATAAAGGGCTAATATTCAAAATACATAAAGAACTCATACAACTCAATAACAAAAAACAAACAAATAAACAAAAAATCCAAACAATACAACTAAAAATGGGCAGAGGATCTGAATATGTATTTTTCTAAAGGAAATATACAGATGACCAACAGGTACATGAAAAGGTATTCAACATCGCTAATCATCAGGAAAATGTGTATCACATAATAAGATGTCACCTCACTTCTGTTAGAATAGCTATTATCAAAAAGACAAGAAATAACAAGTGTTGGCATGGGTATAGAGAAAAGGGAACCCTCGAGAACTGTTGGCTGTGTCAATTGACATTGGAAAACAATATGGAGATTCCTCAAAAAATTAAAAATAGAACTACTATGAGATATACCAATTCCACTCTGGGTATTTATTCAAAGCAAATAAAATCACTAACTTGAAAAGTTATTTGCATGCATGTTCATTACAGCCTTATTTACAATAGCCAAGATGTGGTCATGGAATATTATTTAGCCATTTGAAAAATAAGGAAATCATGCCAGGTGTGATGACATGGATAGACCTCAAGAGTATTAGCTAAGCAAAATAAGTCAGACAGAGAAAAAAAGGAAAAAAGAATACAAAGAAACAGATTGGGGGTTCCCAAAAGCAGGTAGTGAGGGGATGAGCACAATATGTAAAGTCTGGTCAAAAGGTACAAGCTTCCAGTTACAAGATCATTGTCCTGGGAACATAATATGCAGCATGCTGACTGTAGTTACCAATACTGTATTGTATATATGAACATTGCTAAGAGAGTAATCTTAAAATTCCCATCAGAAGAAAAAAGTTTGCAACTCTGTGGTGATGGATATTAAGTATAATTATCGTAGTAAGTATTTTATAATTTATACATGTATCAAATCATGACGTACACCTATAACTAATATAATTTTATATGTCAACTGTATCTCAATAAAAGGGTCTGTAAAGGTGTTTGTAGTGGCTCTCTAAAAATGAATAAACAATATAAAGCCTGGGCAAGTGGACTTAGAGCAGAACATTCTTGAAGTGTACTAAGTATTATAAATGCATGGAATATGAAATTTGATAAGTGAAATATGACCATTAAGATACTTATTAGGGTTTTAAGCTTTAAATAAGAACTAAAAATATACATATAACAATACAGTACTTCCAGTTCTTGTAAACAAAATGAGAATTACCCATTTTCTTAACCAGACTAAGCACTGGGAGAAAAAAAAAACCAAAAAACTAATTGCTTATGACGGCACACTGACTTTCATCGTCTGGTAAATACAAGGGGCTTTGTATAGACTGAGAATGATGGAAGTCTTCATGTTACTTACTACTTGTAAAGCAGGGACAAATTTCACTCAGCCCTTGATTTCATAGGAAAGCCAATATCTGCTTCACTCCCGCAGAAAGGGAAAGTGTGAGAAGGATATTTTCAATTTTCCTTCTTCCTCTTTCTCCCCTCTCCATTGAGAATGACTGACTATCTCAAGGATAAGTTTCAGAGAAAAGCTGAATATACTGGACTCGGCTTGCTTTTTAGGGCCAAACCATCTGCCTCATGCAGGTTTCTGCTCTCCACACTATAGTGAACCTCTTGAGAGCAGCCTGTACCCTTGTGAGGGTGTCTGTTTTTACCCATTCAAATCTGATTAATTAATTTAGCTAAATCATTTGGTCACAGATCAAAAGTCATTCTCTCTGATAAATTATCAGTAATAAACTTAGAAAAAAGGGACACAGTATCATTTATTGAATTTCTAAAACTCTTACGTTACTTAAATATTCAAGTTGTTGGCATGAGAAAGTTTATTTCTACACAGAAGAATTCTACGTAGGTTTTAGGCAACTTCAAGCATAAAACTCAATAAATGATCTGGGCATAGGAAAAAAATGATAGAACTAATCTTCGATAAAAATGTTAGTTTAGTGTAAATGTCAAAAATATACAGAACCAGGTACAGACGCAGATAAACAAATATAGATAACAAGAAATGATAGTTTTTTCAATATAATTTTCAATGCTAAGTTACCCAGTTTATTAAGAATTGAAATATTAAGCTTATGCAAAATTAATCAAATTTTTGAAACTTGTGTTATGGGAGTAATACAACCAAGTTTTAAGTTGATTATTTAACCATAATTCATTTATCTGTTTTTGTCTATACTTCTTTAATTGTTTCACTATAATCATCATATTCTTGAAAATTATTTTTCCTCCCCTTAGTTAGAAAATTGTGTTTGTGTGTGAGGCATGTGTGTCTAGTTCATATGCACGTGTATGTAGAGACACACACTAGAATTAACTGAAAGATTTAAGATTTATTTGCTCTTGAGAAAGTCTATGTCTGGAGAGGCATGTTGTTGAGTAGTGACTCTTACCGTGACTTTGATTTTCCATCCCACCAGAAGCAGAACTATAAACAAAGTAATCTTACCCACATAACAAACATTTCCTTCCTCATCCTTCAAAAACTAGTGTTCGTCTCAGCTCTTAGAACCAGTTATTAGTATTTCCTGGTGTGTATTTACTCACAAAAATTTTATATAAACACATATTCATCTATAACAGTGCTTTGTGTTGCACACTCTCACGTGTGCACATGGACACACACATAGGAACAGGGTAGCTTGCCCCTCCTCTGGTAAGTAGGCATTTAAATGTGCAAACATCTGTGAGAAAACAAAACTAGCAAACGCCAATTGTTTGTATACAATAGTTTCTTTTTTCAAATGAGGTTTTATGTAAAGATAGTTCACTACTCCTTGTTCAACTACGGCTTAAATTGCAAACATATTAAAATTAAAATATGTTGTCTGGGCCTCTTCTCTGTCTTCTCTCTGAATGATACACACACACACACACACACACACACACACACTATAGTATATGGATACACACATTATATACATGTTTATCTTTAGAACTGCTTATGTTGCTGCCTGCTTGATGTCTACAACCTGTCTAATGTTGTACATCCAAAATCAACATGCCCAAAAGTGAATTTGGCGTCTTTATCCTCTCACACATGCTCACCTTCATATGTTCCTTATCTCAGAAAGGGTACCTCCACCCAAACCAGGAATCCTGCTTTCAGCCTAGTTACCTTTCTCTCTCTGCTTCATCTCTTTCATCATCTTCTGTTAGTCAACAAATTTTAATTCCTTTAAATATATTTTGTCTCTTTATAGAAAATCAATTTTCACTAGATTCGGAAAATCATTTCTTGATTTATATCCAATCTGATCTTCTCGTAACTTCTACTAATTCATCCTCTATCTTGGTGTTAAAATTATGTTTCTAACACACCGATATGATTCTGTTGACCCTGAAAGACTTTCAGGGATTATTGCATTACTAATGTCACTGTGACACTGAAAGATTAGATCATTCAGTAATTTAAGGGCACAAAGACTCTTACTTTTCTATCTAGTACTCCAGATAATACCATAATGTGAAGTTCTAAAGACAAAAGAGAACCAAAGTGATCAGTATAAAGGCATTCCTACAATGCATGTTTTGGCTTAAGGATGAAAAGGAGATGCTGCTTTTTCTATTTAGTGGAAGTAAATTGTTGAAGGCCTCCTGACTCAGCAGTTGTGCAATATTGTCCTATTTCAGGTCCTGATTTCTACAACTTGATATAATGCCATGTAGTTTGCAAATCTTCAGTTCACCAATAAACTGCCCATCTATATAGCTTCACATGGTTTAGTCATTTCAATATAATCCCCAGACCATGGAGGCCTAGAATCACTTGCACCCAATATCCTCTGTTTTCATAGCAGAGCTCAGCATGCAGAAGGCACATGTGCTGAGAAACAGTCCCCCAACAGGCGCTCTTCCAACATGAAGCTGTTATCAGCAGCAGAAATAAGCAGAGGAAGCAAGTTTACAAGATCACACCAACATCCCAGTCCCCAGTCAGGCCTTTGTGGTTTCAAAGAGCTACAAATTCTGCCAACAGCAAAAGACTACATATCCTGTTCCCTGTTTTACTATGGCCTTCTAGTTCATTCCCCAACTCCAATATCTGTCCATGCCTTACTCCAGTGATCATCAAAGGTGAGAGTCACATTTTCTCTGCTTTACCTTTTGATATGTGGATTCCTGTCAAAGTCACGCTTTAGATGCACTTCAACTTGACTGTCCCTTTACTCTCATCTTTTCCCCTGATCATATAAATTCATTTTTCTGCATAGTCAATCACTTTTCCATTATTATGCCTTTACAGGAATTTGGCTTTATGTTTACTTTTATCATTTTCTTCATGAACTTTTATAAAGAACAACTCATAGGGAAGCCAGTGCATGTCTTTTCTCTTATTGGCAATTCTGCACTACTGCTCCAAATAATTTCAAAGAACCTCTTGTATTTATCATTAACATTACAATTTCACTTGCCACCCTGTGCACCCCAAACCCCATAGCCAATTGTGTGTAATGTTATGAATAACTTGTCAGATTCCCATAGATACTTGAAAATTTACTTATTTTAATATGTAAATGTTTAATGTCTATATGTGTCTCATTTTTCTAAAGTAAATTTAATTTAAAGTATAAACAAGATCGCTTTTATAAAAATTAACTTGTGTAGCAGGTAACTCACATCTCTTTTTTCATCCAGCCTAATGTTTTGTTTACTTCTATCATATCATTGCTGATATTTATCTCACATAGCTTACTCTGTCCCCAACATTTATTTTCTTTAAATAAGACCCGAATTTAGACAATGGTCATTTGAGAATAGGATCAGTCATATGCCAGGAATGAGACAGAGGCCTAAGCATTGAATCTTGGTGATAAAGTGGAGATCAAAGATGGGGGTATAATGTGAGGGTTAGCTTCAGGCTTACAGATTTTTTGAGGGGTTATATATGGAGTTAACATCAGGGAGGAGCTGAAGCTTGGTGTTGAAATAAACATCTGAAAAAATGTTGAACTCGTTATTTGCTAATGAAAAAATTATAAAGTTTATTGTTTGTTTGATTTTTCTGTTAATGACATGCTCAGCATCTTAAAATGGTGTCCTCAACAACTTCTACTGGAAATACTTGTCCATTATCTTTTAGCTGTGCAGAATTTCTATTTCCATTGTCTTGAACAGAATTCCACCAACCACTTTCTCCAACTTGACTTTCAAGCTTATAAGCATTGCTGGAGAAAACTGTGAATCTAAAATTAACTAACCATGTCTACTATAGACCTCTATATCTTCACCCCACTTTAGTGGGGCCTATAGCTCACAAAACCTCTAATCTGGCTTCATGTGAATTCAGTTTGTCATACTGCTGTTTTCTGCAATGCTTTCCAACATCTTCAAGCCCCGAAGCCATGCTCTACCTTCTCTTTGTTCTACAAACAATCACTTTTTTGTTGAGATCAGAGTTAGCTTCTTTGAGCTCCTTCAACTTTCCTTCTCTCCATGTCAGAATTTTATTTTAAATCACCCAGATCTCCTTTCCTCTTGTTGCAAAGGACACTTCAACCCTTTCTAAAATTACACCTTTACGTGTACACCTACCACCATCTCTCCCCACCAATTTCAGAACCTTGTTCAATTGACCTTCACATTCAGTGGCAACATTTTTATTGACTTCCAATTACCCACACAAAGGAAATAAGTAATTTTATGGAAAAGCCTAAATATGTGTGTTTATAAATGAATACTTGCTTATCTTCCCTGTCTCTTGGCTTTCATTTCTTTGGGGGTCACAGATACTTTATGAACAACACAACAGTGTGTCCTATTCCCAGCTAGCTGATGCCCTTGCATTGGAATTTCCAGCTCCAGTAATGCAACTGAAGAGCATGGGCATCAGTCAGCACTCTGGTGATGGTTTATTGGTTCCACCCTTTATTCCTTAGTCTCCTATCCGGGCTAGATACTGGGGTCAAACACTGAACTGTAGGAAATGAAGGCTGACTTGGTAGAGAATTTACCTCCATTCCACAAATTTGAGGGTAAGGTTATGGATTTCTCTGAGACCCATGCAGCAGCCAGGATAAGTAAGCCATGTTCAGTTTCTAGGCTGAAGTTTTATCATAAGCTTTTTGCAATTTTCAAGGAAGTGGGAGCTGGTGATTTTTAAAACCACTCTATGATTTAAACAAATATAGTTTTATTAACTACATTAATTGACATTTTCTCTAATGTATGCTGAGAATATCATAATTCTTAATAGTTTTGCTTAATTAGGAACATACTAATAGATTGTAAGAAAAAACGACCTAAAAAATCAAGAAAACCAAGAATCTGAGGAATGTTTTATATCTCCGTGTGTGCAGTATTTATTTGACAGTTAAAATCTTTTCAATAAAAGGCATTGTGTTTTACATGTATTTAATTTAAACACTCATCAAATGCTGAAATTATCTATGATACTGATTTATATTCTAACACAAATTTTTTTTTCTTCTGCAAAGAGCAAAGGGTTTCAGAATCAAGTTTGTCTTCAAGCAGCAGCAAAGGCTTGCTGACAAGATATTTTGGAACAACTTGCTATTAGGGAGGAAGTCTGTGTGGGAGGATGAGAAATAGCTCATGCCCATATGACACATACAAGTTGTGAATGTGTTGGAAGTCCATGATGTAGAACATAAAAGGATGTAACAATTTATCTCAGTGACACAAAGGACTTTATTCTAATTCTTTGTTTTTACAGCTCTATTCTGAACTAGATTTTCTTTTTCTCTTTCTTTTGTTCTCATTTACCTCCTCAGGTCATATGCTGATAGTTATAAACATTATAATTTGTAACATCATGAGAAATTGCAGAAACTGTCAAAATATCTTGAACAAAGTGCATGGACTTTCATGCTGAAGCTTTTTGTCCTTGTTACACTAGGTAATGGCAAAATCATTGCTGCATGAGAAAAGTTAGTGAATTTTGTCCTCTTTTTCATCTAATAAGAATTTATGTTCTTAGTGTTACTTTATCTAAAGTTGTCACAATGGCTTTATATGCAAGTTTCTCTGCATCCCACAGAAATTGGTAGTTAAAAAAAAACACTGTCAAGTTATTATTCTAGAACACAATAAAATCAAGTGATTTTACTCAACAATATAGTACACAGAAATTAGAAATCCATCCAGTAATTTGTTCAACAAAAGTTATTGAGCTTCTATAATTTTCAAAACTCTTTGACAAGTGCTTGAAGAATTCACAGATAGATATCATGATGTTCCTGCTCCTGAGGACTTTAGAATTTACTTGGGGCCAAAAGCTTTCATAATCCCATTTTTGCCTCACCTATATCTCTTACACATACACTTCTCTATATCCTCTAGCATATATGCCCTCTCCTTTAAACCCTCAAAATACTCTGAATTTCTTTATGGAACACAGTGTTATTAGTCTTACATAATAATAATGTTTACTTATGTAAGTCATCTGAGTAGCTTGTGAGAGTTTGGGTTCTTGAGAGCAGGAACAATACCTTTGTATCTTCTGAAATGTATTTCTTAACCTTTGCAATGTAATGTAATATGAAATCTCTTATACCAGCATCACAACGCAGTTTACAGGAAAAATGCCTGCTGAATAGTATAGATAATTAAGAGTTCAGGAAAAAAGAGGAGGGGAAGACAACTTCCTGCTTGAGACCATGCAGAAATGTTTATGGAAGGATGATATTTGAATTACAGATGAACTGTCACTCTTTGATTAATAACATTAAAATATTTATTCCTCTAAATTTTAAAATTTGTTACTAAATCAACCAATGGGAAAAAGAAACATGTACAATCTACATTTTAGTTATTTACACAGATTTAAAAAAATAGTACATATTTTAATGATAGATTACATATTATTTCAGTTATATGTTTATTCCATCCCCAAACTTGGTGGAATAAAATAACAACCATTTTATTTTGTTTATGGTTTAGATGAAATCAGGCAGGGAGCAGCAAAGATGGCTTATCTCTTCTGCAATATGTCTGGGCCTCAACAGAGGTGCAGGGGTGGCTCAGACATCTGGAAATGGCTAGGATGGTTTGCTTTGGGCCTCTCTTCTATCTGTCAATAGGAGTCCTTGGTTCTTCTTCACAATGTTCTTGCAGGCACTGGTCAGGGCTGGGATGACTGGCATGGCTGCGGGATATCCAGTCAATTTTGTATCTACTCAGCCTCTCCATGTAGCTAGCTTGGATACCTTTACAGCAAGATGGTCTTAGGATAAGTGTAGAATCAGGAAAACTTCAATGGGCATGCCCCTTCAAAATAGAAGGATGAGAGTAAGTAGCAGTCACCAGTCCATAAGAGTTCTGAAATCCAGACAGAACAGCAATGCCAGTTCCTTAGTTGTGCTCCCTGGGAGTTGCTTCCTGTGGTTTTAAACTCCACTGCCCAGCGTATTGGTTCCACACTGTGACTCATCCTAACTTTTCCACAGCATATGACCCATATTTGGAGCTGTTAAACTTTCTCAGCCTGCTTTCTGCCCATAGGAAGTTTAAGACCCTAAGATATTTTTATTTTGAATTGACCCTGTTCCATTTAATATAATTCGTCAAGCTTCCACAGGTATAATTCTTGTAAAAACACTGTGTCTTTCTCAGGAATATTACTGTTGTTTACTCCATTTGACAAAAGCACATCCACAGATCACTCTATATTGTGCTGAGATTCAGGGTGATATGGAACAGCACCCTTAAAAATTCATAAAGCGCTCTGGCTGGTGTAGCTCATTGGATTGAGCATGGGCTGTGAACCAAAGGGTCACCAGTTTGATTCCCAGTCAGGGCACATGCCTGGGTTGCAGGCTAGGTCCCCAGTGGGAGCTACGCGAGAGGCAACCATATATTGATGTTTCTGTCTCTCTTTCTTTCTCCCTTCCCCTCTGTCTAAAAATAAGTGAATAAAATCTTTAAAAAAATTCATAAAGCTGCCTAGTAGTGTGTTGAAGAGGCAAGATTGCAAGTGGTTTTTTCGTATGCTTGTTTCGTTTTGTTTTTCTTTTGGTCTAGTGGAGAGAGTCTGTGAGCACTCTTGACTTCAACTTTAAACTGAGATAATATTTTACTAGGAGGACCCTGGATTCACCATTATGCTGAAGCCATTTCTTACTTTGTGAACATTCTTTTAAATGGTTAACTGTCCTTGACCCTCTACAGTCCCTTTAAACCCTGCTAAAAAAAACTAAACATTTTCCTTCTTATGTTCATCTCTTTTTTTCTCATATTTTTCCACATGTAAGTAGAAGCCAGTTAGCACTTTCAACCTTCTCCTTAACCAGATCGGTGAGCTCTATTTTCCACATTACCACAGGCAAGGCAAATATTTCTGCCAATACATAACTTGAACCCCTTTCTTCCAATTTCAAAAATAATTTCTAGATTATCCTTCAAATCTTCACTAACAAATTGAAGAAAATGTGGAAATTGTAGAAACATATAAAGAAGTGGAATAAAAATTACCCTTATGCTCAGTACTAAAAGGTAAATGCTGTTACCATTTAACAGATTCTTATTTTATCTCTGATACATTTTATTTTATTGTAGGGACTTAGCACCAGCAATTTGTTTATGAAGTACAACACAGCAATTAAGGGCCCAGGTTTAGGTTGCTCAGCTAGGTTTGAATACCAGATTTATCACTAATAACTGTATGACCAATAATCACTGTCTCTTCCATTTAGAATCTACCGGTGGTAGGTAGAATATGGCCTTCCAACGATATCCACATCCTAATCCTTAGAACCTGTGAACATGTTAGATTTCATGGTAAAGGGGCATTAAGATTAATGATGGAATTAAGTTTGCAAATCAGCTTACTGTGAGATGAGAAATTTATTTTGAATTATCCAGGTGACCTCAATATAAATAAGGTTTCTTTAAATAGAAGAGAAAGAACCAGAAATATGACAGTGTGAGAAATACTCAACCTGTACTTCCTGGCTTTTAAGGTGGAGAAATGTTGCCACAAGCTGAGGAATGAGGCTAGAATGAATCTAGAAAAAGGAAAAATAAGTTTTTCCCTAAAGCTTCCAGAAGGACATAGTCCTGCCAGCATCCTGAGTTTAGTCCAATAAGACCCATTTTGGATTTTTAACCTCCAGAACTACAAGAGAAAAGACTTGTGTTGTTTTAAGCCACTGAGGTTATAGCCATTTGTTACAGCAAGAATAGGAACTTAAAACACTACCTCATGGAAATATTGTGAGGGTTAAATGAGATGATACATGTAACCATGATGAATATGGGTCCTAGTATTGTACATGGTAACTTTTTAAAATGTGGTTATTTGTAATCAAAAATTATAATTTTAATTGATATATATACATAAATATATACATATGTGTATATATAAATATATAAAATACTTCCCCTATTGTTGAATAATTAATTTGCATTCAATTTCTTGATATTAAAAATGCTTCAATTAGAAAAATGTATGGAGACCTTGTCTGTCACAATGTTTATTACAGATTTACTGGCTAATAAGATGTCAGACACAGAGTGAAAGCTCTATAAATATTCATTAAATAGATAAATAAATGATCAACATATTTGTGCCTACATATATTTTTACATTTGTCTTTTGTCTTTGCCTAGATTCCCATAAATGGAACTGGATCAAAAAATGAGCTGAGCATTTTCATGCTCTTTATACCTACTGCCAAATAGATTTGCAGAAAGGTTACACCAATTTACACCCCCACAGCATTGTATGAATGTGACTTTGTCATCCTACGCATGCTAACACTGAGTATCCTGCATTTTAAAATCTCTGATAACTTTTTGTCTCTTTTTATCATTGTTAAATTGCATTTTTATTATTCGTAATGCTGAAAAATTCATTAGTGCTTATTTTGTATATTATTACTCATTTTTATCATTTATTTTGTAAATGTTCTGATAATTATCTTCAAATTACAAATTATTTAAAAAATAAGAAAGTTATAGAAAATAATAAGGCCCCCTGAGCCCACTGGCAAAATTTGACAAATGTTAGCAATTTTACAATATTACTTTCATTTATTGATTTATTTGTTCTTGAAAAAGAATGATATGGCTATGTTTGAAATGTCTTCTATTTTTCCTTTTGCCTCCTTCTCTCCCTAAGTAGTAGCTCTGTTCTGCAAATTCTTGTTTATGTTTTTGTACTTTTATGTGTTCCCACAAAACACATAAGCACACACAATTACTATGTGTGATTGCTTTTACAAATTATCTATTTGCTTTTCCAGAGCATTAGTGTTTTTCATATTAATTAATGAGTTCTTCATGTCATAGAATTTTAACTTTTTACTTGTCATATTTGTTGTACACATTTTCCCAGATAGTCATTTTAATTATGTTTGCTTTTAAATTCATTTTCAACTGATTATATTTATGAAAATCACCTACTTTAATTGATTTTTGTATTGTACAGAATTAGTACTAAAGTTATATTGGATGGACTTGGAGAGCATTATACTAAGTGAAATAAACCAGTTAAAGAAAGACAAATACCATATGATCTCACTTATAGGTGGAATGTAATGAACAAAATAAACCAACAAAAAAATAGACACATAGACATTGATACATGGAACAGACTGGCAGCTGTCAGTGAGGAGGGCAGAGGGGGGACTAGATGAAAGAAGGTGAAGGAATTAGCCAAAAAACTATACTTAACCCATAGACACAGACCACAGTGTGGTGATAGACAGAGGGAAGTGGAGTGCAGTAGGTGGTAGTGGGCAAAAGTGGGGAAACAGGAACAGAAAGAGACTGCTGAGGGAAATGGGTGCATGATGCAGTGTGCAGAGGATGTTTTATCAATTTGTATGATACAAACCTGCATGGTTTTGCAAATTCGATTTGCAATAAATTCAATTAAATTAAAAATGAAAAATGTTACAGGATATATATACATATACATATATGTGTATATGTATAAAGTATTTCCAGAAAAAGTCCAGCCATTGTTAATATGACAAAAATGGTTTGTGTGACACTGATGTAACCTGGCAGCCAATGAGAGTGGACTGGAATGTGCATGTGTGTGAACAATGACAACTTCACTGTACCAGTCAGTGGGGCAGTAGATGCCTTTGAGTGAGCATGTGTACTGCGTGGCCATCACATTCAAAATGACTGAGCAAGTAGAGCAATGAATCTGCTACAGATGTTGTCTTAAGCTTAAACAGACAGACCTCTGCAGAAATGACTTAGTTGATTTAGAAGGCCATAGCTATGGGCAACAGGTAATTGGCAGCTTCATCACAACAACATACCTGCTCATGCATTACATTTCATGCAGAGTTTTTTTGGCAAACCATCAAATCACCCAGATGACTCAGTGCCCCTATGGCCCAGGTTTGGCACCCTATAATTTCTGGCTTTTCCCAAAATTAAAATCACCTTTGAAAGGGAAGAGATTTCAGACTGTTGATGAGATTTAGGAAAAACAGGGCAGCTGATGCAATTGGGAGAACTCGGTGAGGTTCCAAGGTCCCTACTTTGAAGGGGACTGAGGGGTCATTGTCTTATGTACAATGTTTTTTGTATCTTGTATCTTCTTCAATAAATGTCTCTATTTTTCGTAGTGCATGGCTGGATACCTTCTGAATAGACCTTGTATATATTTGGTTTAATGCACAAGCATCACAGTAGTAATTATCAGCCCTTTCTTATTCATAATTTCTTATCTTTTCTTAGATAAAATGCCATAAATATAGACTGGTAGCAGCTATTAAAATCTATGTTACCATTTTATTTTAAAGTGAATTTTTCAAATATTATCTCTCAAAATCTTATATTTCAATTATTTTTTGTAATATTAGCTTAAACAGGAGGCTGACAAGATAGTAGTTTCATTAATTAAATTTATTAAATGAAAAAAAATCCAAATGATCTAATATCTGGATTTTGATCTAATATCTAATATCTTGAAGTTTTCACCAAACTTCAAGTAATACTTGAATAGATTTCTCTCAGCTGTTAAAAGTAAAGGATTTAAAGATGTGGTTTTTGGTGGTGGGCTTCCTGATCTTAATGGAAAGGTTTTAGAATTCATTCAACATTGTTTAAGGGTATGGAATTTTGTGAAAATCAAAATAAATTTATCTAATAGATGTAAGGTATAAAAGAATGGCTTTCTTGTAGATATAGGCAAGAAATTTTAAAAGTGAAATGTATTCAGGACTTATGGCTTAAATATTTTTTAAAACTATGGGCATTTACACAATGGAATACTTTTTATCAGTAAAAAAAAAAAGATTTAACCCTTCACAACAGTATGGATGGACCTGGAGAACATTATGCTAGATGAAATAAACCAACCACAGAAAGACAAATACCATATGATTTCACTTAAATGTGGAATCTAACGAACAACTGAACTAACAAGCAAAATAGAGACAGACTCTTAGAGAGCAGGATGACAGGTATTAGATGGGGGAGGTCAAGGAGTAGAGGGATTGAGCAAAAAGGTAAAAGGACTCATGGACATAAACAATGTGGTGATTGCCAGGGATGGGGTGTATAAGGACGGTTAATGGTAATGGAAAAAATACAATAATTTTTTAAACTTTATTTTTAAAAATTCAGACAAAATTATTACATAATTTGTCACTAGTTCCACCAAACCCATTATATCTAATCAATGGATAAAATTTTAGGACCTATAACAAGATGGGTCAGGTCAGATAGCTGGGGTGTGGGAGAGACCCCAATCTGGGGAACCCTGATCCCACACAGAGGCTGCATTCCCCCAGAAAAGGGAAGGGGACATAGAGAAACTCCAAGGAACGGTCAGAGAGCGTGGCCCTGGTAGCTGAGCCGCTGGAGACCTAGGCAGGAAGAGCTTGTACCGAGGCTGTGCAGGGTCGAAAACATTGAAGCACGTATGTATGGTGGAGGTCAGCAAACTGCAGCAGGTATGCGTGACACCCTGCCCTGGATCAAGACCCTGTGCTCCTGTGCTGACTGGAGACCTTGTCGCCTTGAGGAACAAGGTACCCGAAAAGAGGCAAAGACCTACATGGCCGACATCGGCCCACATTGATTGAAAGTCTGGACACCTCCACTGTGCAGGGAGTCTTGGGTGCTGGGTTTAAAAATAGAACGCACACAGAATCTTGCTCTCTTAATCTTTTGGCTTTCCTCTGACCCCAGCTGGAGCAGGTCATGGGAGTGCTTGCAAGACTGGCAGATACCAGGCCTGCTCGGGGCTTAGGTCTTACACTGGCAGGAGCCAGCTGGCAGAGGTGGAGTCCCACGCTGAATGTGTGTCTCCCCAGGCCCCAGCAATTGGGACCTTGCGACCTTGTGTAGCACGGAGTATGAGTACTGAACTACTTCCATTCTCTTGCCCTGCCAGCAGCACACAAAGGCATGGACTGGGAACAAGCACTGGCCCCAGGGGTGCAGGCAGCCTCAGGGGCTGGGGCCCCTCAGATGGAGCTTCTCCTGCACAACTGTCTGGAATGACCCGGGAGCACACCCCAGCACTAGGGGAGAGGGAGAGCTACTGCAAGGCAATGGCAATTCTGGATTCCGAAACCTGCAGGGGCACACCACAGAGGGAGCGAGCCTGAGGATAGAGACCAGTTCATGTAGAGATCTCCAGTTCTGAAAAGGACAAATAAGGAATGATGGGGAAATTCTGGGCATGGGTTTGAATTGGGATTTCAGTCTTTCTGGGAACAGGGAATTTCTGTGCTTTGAAGAAGAAGTTGACTTGGAGCAGGGATTCTCCAAGCCCTCTCAAACTGGGTGCCTTGATAATAAAAACCTTTTCCTTCCCCCCACATCTTTGTGTTGCTACACACAGCAGCAAGTGGCAGGACCCCAGGCTGCCCAGTTGCAGAACTACCTTCCTTTAAGTTTTACTTGTATGAAACTTGCACAAAACACTGGCAAAAATGAACCAATACTTTTTTGTGGACATTTGTGGAGAAAAAAATGATTTTCCCATACCAGCAGGACATATGTAAAAATATGATCATTTTTAGAATAAAGGAATGCTATAATTTTAAAATCTCTTAGTGCAAAATGTATTTAACATGAAGTATCTACGTTTATGTATTTACAGAAATCAGCAGACAGAGGAATTACAAAGTATATATTTTCATATTTGAAAATAGCAATTACCTGATATAAAAGTATTCAAAAATTTTGAACATATGCACACAAAACAATAAAAAGCTGCTGAATCTAATGTTATCTCTGATGGGAGAGAAATAAGAGGAAAATAAAAATGAAGGAACTAACAGCTAGAAAGTAGGTTTAGCTGGTATTACCCCTGCTTAGTATTTCATTTAAATAAATGTGAACTTTTAATACATTTCAATAAAGCAAATAACCAGCCATTATTAAGTCAATACTTGTCAAGTAAATGATTAATATATGAAATTAAGATGTGATTTTAATGAACTGTGTTAACCTGTCCATTCTGAATTTAAATCAGCGCACTTTGCTTTCTCTCTGCCAGCTCTGCTGGAAACTGGCAAAGAGCACAAATGGAGATGAACCTTAGAGTCAACTGCTTTTCACAAAATCATTCATCAATTTAAAATATTGGGCACACCCTGACCAGTGGGGATCAGTTGGTTGAGCACTGTCCTACAGAGCAAAATGTTGCCTGCTGGATTCCCAGTCAGGGCACACACCTATGTTGTGGTTCAGTGCTCCTTGGTCGGGGCACATAGGAGAAGCAACCAATCAGTGTTTCTCTTACTTTCTCTCTCCCTTCCCCTCTCTCTAAAAATAATAAATTAAAAAATCTTTAAAAAATAAGACACCAGGCAAATAAAACTGACAAGTGGCTTTCTCCTTTGAGAATACCTGACAGCTATGGAAATGATAATAATTTGTCATACCTCCTTTATTTTTGAAAATAAGAAAGGCCACAAATTTCAGAAAAAAATAATGCACTATTTCGGGAAATAATTTTAGGAATGAAAACATTAGAAGGTAAGCTATTTATAAATTATAACTATAATCCTATGTAAGTATGTATTGGCAATGGGATAGCCACATTTGAATCTGAAAACTTCCTACTGTTATTCAAAAGCTTTCCACTGTTTCATTATTATTTACTTATTTATTTTTCCATCAGGACTAAAGTATATGGCAGGCTATCTTTAGTAACCTGACCTAATGGTCTCTTTCAACCAATCCTTCCCCAAAGCCCACCCTAATGGAAGGAACATTTCCCAAGTGCCCTGGGAAGAAATCTCCTTGGGAAATTCTTCAGAAAGCTATTTAGAGTACACATGATGACAGAAATAGTTTCAGAGGAGATGCCTTGGTTTTTCTTGATAGAGGGACTGTCTGGGCCTCCTTTGCCAGATTCTTCTGTGGATAGATCTTTGCTCTTTCTGGTCTTTAGTCTGGTGGAAATTTTTTCCACCAGAAAGTATAAAATACTTTATATACATTCATAGAAATATAAAATCAGAAAGAGATTTTACATTAAATACTTATTTGCAGTAGATGTGCAGAAAAAGCAGTAAGAGAAAAAATAGAAGAGTATGGATGGGAATGTGATTAGAAATGTAAGAAATCTATAGTTCTGAGTGCCGCTAACTGGACACTGAGATGGGTACCAGAGAAGGTCTTTATGATAACTTTTGCTAGCAGCGCTTGACTTGTACGAAGATGAAGATGTTTCAATCAATACATGTTTGGAGTGAGATCTTGTCTGTCTTCCAGAGACTGTAAAGTAAGAGAGTCTGAATTGTTAATAATACTTTTAACCTACATCCTATTTATTTTTAAATAGTTTTTGTCTTTAACTCATTAGCAAATAAACTTCCCTAAGAATACTGTATTTCTAAAGATGTTGACTTAACTTCTGAGGATGAGCTTTTTTTCTTTCTGTCTCTTTTCCAGGTCCACAGATAGGGTCCCCACTGTGCTCAGTCATTTGTATTGTGATAGCCATGATCTTTTACAAATAAGCTTATGTTTAAGAAAGAAGCTTTTAAATTGAATCTCCTCTAACGCTTCCCACAGACATCCAATTGTCCAAGTCTTGCAATTAATTATGAAAATAACATGTAGAAAGTGAATAAAGTGCATATATTAAAGAGAAAACTTTTACCACCTATCCTATACTGGTCTTGATTTCATCAATGATGATAGGAAATGGCTTGTTGATTGAGACTGGTAATATCCAATCCAGGTATTTCCATTGGAAACATAAAGATCCTCCAAGTCAAATATTATACATAGAAAGCAAAGAGAGGCTCAAACGACAAGCTCAGCTCTTGACTGATTACCACAACAAGGCAGTGTGTGGCTTTGCTGCTAGAGAGCTGAATTGGCACACTGTACCTTCTTGTTGGAATTAAAAGATGGCTGGGGGGAATACAAGAATATTCTTATAGAAAGAAAGTTAGGAGGTAATCTCGTTATAAGTTTTTCAAACTTTGCTACTGAATGTTTGTTCCAAACTTTATTTAAATAGCATGTTACAGCGATACCTCATTTACATGGTATGTCAAAGTGTTATAATTTCCACATTTTTAGACTCCCAGGTCCAAGACAGCACTGCATAATCAAGGGGAAAGAACAAGATTTCTAGGAATGAGTTTTAGTGTAAATAATAATCAGTTATTCTACCAACATTCCCAGGACACTGAGGAATCTGTGATATATTGTTTATTATATGCTTATTTTGTTTACCTTCTATGGCTATAGTCACTTTCAGTAAACATGGAAAGGGAATTCATTATACTATGAAGTATTTTTTTAATTCTGTTACTTTTTTTTTGCATTTGTGTTCTATCACAAAATTCATCTAAGCATAGAAATAGTTGTTTCTCATTGGGGAGTTTATCTGCCAAATTGTTATTGCTATAGGAAATGTATGTCACATTGGATTATCACTTGGCACTATCAAGCCAGAGCAGTGTGAGCTGTATAGTTGGTGTAAAAAAATCTAATTAGTATCAACTGAAGAACAAAGATCCCTTAAGATATTTCTTTCTTACTTACCTTAATATAAAAGGTGATTTGTAATAAAATTGTTAATCAATAATCATTTTTGTCAAAATCAAGGTTGACACTTTCAGAACATATTATTCTTAGTAATAGGCAACTTTCCTTAAAACATACTTAAAAATTTAGGGGGGGGATGAAATGAATAGAAAATATTATTCCTGGTGAAAAGCAGCTGTGAGGACATTAGTGAATGAAAATTCAAGACTATTGGGCATTTGTAATTGTGTTCAATACAATTATTCAGACAAATTGATTGATGTTTTATTTATTCATTCAGTAATAATTTACTGAGTAACTACTATGTGCCAGCTACTGTGTTAATGAAGGAAATGAGAACTCTACAAAAACTCTGCAAAAACTGCATAAGACTCTATCATTGCCTTTACCCACAGTATGATCCAATCCCCGGGTAGATATTAAAAAAAAAAAACCAACCAGTTGTAATCCTTAATAAAATTTAGTAGGGGTATTTGTACACATATACACATTCATACATACCTACGTATATATTTGTACACACATATATTTGTACATGCATACGAACAGGATAAAAACATAAAAAGAGTATGCTGTTTTTTGGAATCTGAAACACCTGAATGTTACTTGAACCATGCTGAACTTCAGTTTCCTCATCTGTAAATGGAATTGACAATATTCCCTTCAGAGGATTTCTGAAAGTTTTAAAAACTATAAGAGATAAATAGCTCAGCATCTGCCATTCAAAAAGCAATAAGAGAGATACATTTATTATTTTTTTTTATATTTGGGAGTAGTCAGTGTATAAGCAAACATTGCAATATGAGAATATAAAGTAGTAGAAGAAAGGAAAATGAGAATGGTATATAGTATAAGTAGAAAAGGAGAAAGTCATTCAAGAACAGGCATGAGCTTCTACCATCATCAAATAGTGTATAAAAACTTACTATTCTATAGGAAATAAAAGAAAATTATAAGAGCAAAAATATTTTTTAAATAGTGTTTACATTGAAATAAAGACATCAGCTCAGATCTACTTAAATACACTAGAGAAGTTGAAATATAATCAGTGAGGATGACATATTATTTACTCAGAAAGTCTACTGAAAATAAGGAAACAATAGAACCTTAAGGTATCCATAATTTCAAATTTAAAAAATATATATGATTAAAAATATTAAAAATACATTAGTTTTAAGTAGATCCCAGAAGCAACTTAACCAATTTCTTTCTCTTGTTCTTCTCATTTATCTTTTTAAACTAGAATCTCACACTTCTCATTTATTTTCCTTCTTTTGAGCTGGCTATTTATAACATAAATTTTATCCTATCCCTTCTTGGGGTGACTTCTTTCAGATAATTAGAAAGGTGAGAACTTGCATTTAATTGCGAGTATGTGGCATAGATTTTTACCTATACTTATCCTAAAGATATGAGTTTAGGCAGGGTCACTATGGGAAATTTCTATGAAAAGCATTTCACATAGTGAAATTCGATGGATTGTAAATGCTTTGGGCATATTTGTGGGTGGTGTTTTGGGAACAGCAGACTTTTGTAAATACACATGTACACATATATACACATTTGCACCACTGCAATAGAAAACATTAGGTTGGAGCTATCTTATACCTATGTAATAATTAAAAATGAAATTGATAGATAGAACAATAGATGATAGATGAGAAATAGAGATAGAAATGAAAATTCATTTTGTATAAGCTGTTCATTCATGAGCCCTGACTTTTAAAGTCTCCTGAGTGTTTGGATAACTAAATATCACTTCTTTTCTCTTATACTTCGTTTGCCTTCTACTTATTGAGTAAAAGTGAGCTAATGACTTTCTTCAATTTTATTATAGACAGTTTTATGAGTGTAGACTTATAGAGGCTTTCATCCTGGAATTATGTGCTCCATAGTGCTCCACGTTGAATTCTTGCCCTTTCTAACGGTACCAACCCAATTGCCAGCCCTGCCAGTTTCTCCTGATGCTTCAGGCATTCTAGATCCTTGAATATTCTCACACCGCTTTGGTTGTTCTTCTTGAAGGATGTGACTTATCATGTCTATTTTTTAGGGGAGGGAGGATTTTTGCTGCTCTTCCTTGAAAAATCTGAGGGAAAAGTGTAAGCCCTTGATAAACCTTTGCTGAGCAGTATTGAATTAAATTTGTAGACACATTGTAAATGGATTGATTTTACAGCATCTTCCTAAAAATCCAACTATATATGATATTAATAGTAATTTATTATCTTCATAATTCTAGTTATATTTATACAGATATAAATAAATTCATTCCTTCATGTACTAGAATTACTAAATTATAATTAGGTTTTCTGAGTGTAGATATGTCATTCATCAACGACATATACAGATGATGTTTTGTTGGGGTATACACTTGAAATCTGTATGGTCTTGTAAACCAACATCACCTCAATAAACTTAATTTTTAAAAAACATTATCGTAAAACTTTTAAACTAACAAGCATCTAGCAATATTCAGTTGCACAGTATTTCAGGTGGTTTAATGATAGGAAGGCACATATCTTTCAAGTATTTTTTATCAGCCTATTTATCTTTAATTTTTTGAGATAAGAACTATAAATAATGTATAAATCAATGTAAAGGCAATGTAAATGTTGCCACCACCATTGTTACCCAACAAAGTGTGTAATACTTCAAAACATAATAGCAGCATAGTGAAGAGTTAAAACAATTTCATTGATTTTTATTTCTGACTCTTAATGCATCACTGGTCATCTTCCTCTCAAAAGTCAATTTCCTTTGCTGCTCTGGCTCATCCAGGAGAAATGTTTTCTATCATAGTTCTGTTACCATCACTAATAATTAGAATATATGTAAGTATTCTGGTGATTAGCTAAAATGGTATTACCAGAGTCCATGTCAATGGAGCGACCATTTGTGGGAAACTGCCTTATTCTTTTGCTCTCCACAAATCATTCCTGGTACCCTCCTTTAATTTAGAATCCATGCTTCACTCAGACAGAAATCTCTCCTGAAATTCTGATCCATTACATAATTTTCAGAAGCTGGAAGAAAAGCATTTGCATCATTTCTGTTCCCAGATCTGTTCAATATATACTTCCAGTCTGTCATGCCTGAAATTAATTTTTTACAATCTGGATCTTTACTATATGCTAAAAATTCAGTGCAAAAAAGGATCTCCTTCTGCAGAGAATATGTAAGCCAGAACATCATGTTCCATCTTTATAATAAAACACATAGTTCCTATCAAAAGGCAAATTTTTGTTTCAAAATGTTTGAAGAGAATAATTCTTTTAAAGATTTTAAATAGTTACTTTTATAAAAGTGAAAAGATTCTTATCTCAGTTATAATTTAGCTTAGATCATAAAATTTGTATGTAAACTGAACAACTTTTATTTATTTTAAGCTGTTTTCTCCTCTGTATTTCATGCTTCTGGGAGTGGAAAACAAAAGCAAATAATCCTAGAAATAGTTTAAAAATGCATACCAATTGTTAATTTCAGTTTCTCAGGAAGGTTCAAGCAAACAATAATACACCATTTTAACTCTTTAGTCAAAAAGCTTATCACACTCAAATCTCAAAATTTTGTGTTCCACAAAGAAAATCAGTTCTCTGAGTTTTTCAAACAAATAGAGTAGCCTTAAAAATAAATATTAAATGCCATAAAAAGAAAAGGTGATAATATTAAAGTTAAAACAAATGAAAAACCTTTGTATGATCTTGGGACAATTACATAACTCTGAGACTGTGCTCATTTTTCTATTAAATGGGGACAGGCAAAAATGAAGATTTAATACAATAATGGACTTGGATTAGATTCTTTTCCTCTTATTCCTTCTCTTTCTGCTCCTCTTCTTTCTCTGATCTCCATTTCTCATTTTCCTCTTTCTTCTTTAATTTCAAAAGTTAGAAATTTTTGAGACTTCAAAAGCATGTAGCATCTGACTTGGGTCCAGGATTCAAACTGAGACCTATATCACACCAACAGCCATTCTTCTTAACTTATTAATTTCCACTAGAGGTTCTATTGAGTTTTTCATAGTCAATTTACCATAGACTGATCATAAGAACAATAAAAGTTTCTACATTTTTTAAACAAAGTTTATATTTCTAACAATGTTTGCCCCATGCTTTTCGGTGCTATATTATTTGGTGCATGAATGTTTGTTAATGTTTGGCTTTTATACTTTAGGCTTTTAGTGTTTTTTTGTATCAACTTCTAATTTGCTTGACAATACTAACATTCATAGTATGGCTTTATACAAAATTTATTAATAAATATTTGTCATTATTTTATTTTTTAACTTTCTGGAGTGTTTCATCGTTGTTGTTCTGGGCCCATACTTTACATATAACTATCATTTATCTGAGTTTAATTTCATATTATTTATTTTATTATTGATTATTTCCACTCATCTTTATATATAAAGTTTTCTCTTTGTCACCTATTACATATTTTTATTAGTCTCAACTGATATTTCTTTTCCTACCATAGCTTTGAGATTTGCATTATGTTTCATTGCACAAATATCTTTATTCCATGTTTACTGGTCTAAACTTTTATGGACTATAGAGAATACTGTGCTTTTGTACAACTTCTCTCCCTGCTCTCTTTTAATGTTTTGATGATTTAATCTGTATATTTAACATTAATATTTTCCTTTTTGTACTTTGATTACTGTAGTGTCCCAACTAATTGTTGACAGTAAGCCTTCTTAGATTGCTTAACCGGCTAAAGTCCCCTTCTCTAATACAGCTTGTCATCACTAACTGACCATGAAAGAACATCACTTAAGTCATTTGGCTGCATGTGGCATAAGTTAAAAGGAGTTTTTGTCACATTGCTATATTCTTAAGGTGAGAACATCAGGGCTCTTAAGGTAGGTTTTCCATGACATTAAGAAGTTGGTCTCCCTCAGGCACTCCACTGAGTTTATCATCATCTTTTGCCATTGTGTTTGTCATACCATGCCTGTAAGATTGCTAGGAACCACAGCATTGTACTTGATTTCTGAGGAAGAACAATATTAGAAGATTGCAAAGGCTTACCTGGAAAATTTCTCTTATATTTCATTGCACCTACACCTCATCAGATGGTATTTTTATCCACGAGAGGCTAAGGAATGCTGTATTTTATCTTGGGATGTTGTTGCCTCATACAAATCAGGATTATATTACAATATAAAGATACAAAGAATAAATATCACATAGGCAAATAACAATGTTTGTCAGGGGGACTAACACCCATGTTTAGTATCACATACTTCTGCTTTCCCTCCAGTGACTGCTGATTGGTTGTATGGTGGACCCCTAACTTCGGGTCAGACAGATTTTCTTATGTGTTAATTTGGGAATAATGATTCAAAGAGAATAGTTCCTCTGTGCTGGATGCTAAAATGAAGAACTAAGGCTGAGACACTCATTGTCTACCAATGCATATTGCAATAGGGGCAGTCTGGAGAGAGAGAAGAGATAAAAAAATAATAATGCTCTGCAGAAAGTTTCAGAGCTGGAATACCATGTGTAGCCTCAGTAAGACAAAGAGCGATTCCTCCCTCTTTTCTTTCAATACAATAGATTACCTTTTTCCCCATCTAGTTTGATGGCATTTCTGTTTCCCAGTTCAGAGATGTACCAGAATATAACATCCTCCCTTCTTGGTGTTTTGTGTGTGTGTGTGTGTGTGTGTGTGTGTGTGTGTTGTTGTTGTTTGTTTTTTGTTTTAGTACTTCTGTTTAGCTGGAATGTAAACTCTGGGAACAAATACTCATATGTCTGCTCAATATTGTATTTTCTCTGCCTGCATGACATGTTATCAATAAATATTTACTTAATAAATTATGCTTTATTATAGTTAAGCATCTCTTAACTTTATTATTTTTTAACTTTGACTTTTTTGAATTGATGTCATTAGTTATTTTCTAAAGCAATATTACCTTTTAAGACTCTAAAAGTACTTCTTTTGAATAATTTCTGGACATGCTTTTAATGGTCCTGTAGGAACAGTTTATTTTGGTGTGGCCAATTTTCTGAAAGTGTATTTAAGTGTGAAAATCTTTCTTTTGCCTTTACATAACTTATTATTTGCAGAGACACTTGCACATCCCCTGCCATATTTGTAAACCAACTGAGAAATAATACAGGGATAAAGATAAAGATGGTAACCAAAACATCATCTTGATATAAGGTCTTAATAGAAAAAATGAATTCTATCTGTATTCTAGTGTGTTTCCTAATGCTGAACCTCAAAAGTAGGCATACTCACCCACCCACCTAGCAATTCTGCAATAAGAAGCATGAACTTAATTACATTGCCCTTAAATGTTAAAGTTCAAAGAAATTAATGTAAAGAAACTCAGTTGGAAGGACTCTCCCAACATATGCATTTAGCATATGGCAAGGCCTGTATTCCACCTATGCACTATTCCTCCTGTCTCAAAGTGTTCCATTTGAGCTATCGTTAAATTCCTCCATATGTTTATAAATTTGACTTAGTGTCATCCCATGGTGAAATCTTTTACAAAGTTCTTTCTTTCTAGCACTATATATTCAGAGATCTGAATTCCCATTTTTCCTTTGGTTTCACATTTCAGCATTGCAGGATTAAATTGAGTGACTTTCCAGTTACAAAGAACACACTCTCTTCATGGGCATGCATTTCCAGGTCTCTGGCATCGTGACTATTTCCACTTCCTCCTATGAAATTGCCTAGGCATGAGAAATACACTTATGTAGGAAGTTTTCTTCTTCATATGCAATTAACCAATGTAAAATCACGTAGTGGAAGGTAATTCTTGAAACTTATGCAAAATCTACATTAATTTTACATTATTTTCCCCATAGTTTCTTTCCTAGTACTGAATGTAAAGTGGATTTGAGTTAGTTGATCTAATCATATCTGCCTAGGGATGGAGTTCACATTTAAATTAGACTCTCATTAGTAGATGAGACTCATTTTTTGGGGGGTCAATTTAAAACCAGTAATGATGATTCTTACCTCATTGGCATAAAGATGCATCCAGCTGGCCCTCCGTGACTTTCCCCTTGACCCAATTATACCTCTTCCTCAGCTGCTCTGGCTTTTGCGTGATCTGGGAAATGGAAAGAGACCAGGAGTGTTAGGCAACAAAGAACACAAACCTGCAAAAGAGAAAGAAGTTTCCTCTCCCCTCCCCAATTCCCCACTCCTTACTCCAACCATACATGAATGACAATTTAGTTTTGCATGACAGTTAAGCACTATTATTTTGCTTTAAGAATTCTGAAGCTAGACTTTGATTATATTCTTGTATTACTTTTATACCAACTTTGAATTCAGTTTAGATTTATATATGGTCGTTAAGCCTCTCAAGTCTTTTTCAATCTACTACTTTTTTTTTTTCTTTCCAGTTTATCTGTTGAAGACACTGAACTACTTTTCTTGTATAATTTCACACAATAATATTTTTCTTACTACATCCTTATGTTAAATATTCCTCTATACCCTACATATTGGAAATTGGATCATGAGGAGCAATCAGATTCAAATTTGAGTTTTTCACAATTATTATAGCAGGTGTTATATACATAATTTCTGGATATCTCAATTGGTGACACTGACACTGGTAATAATTGCCCAGATACAATTTCATTAAACATTTTTAAAATGGTGATATTCTTCCACTGTCTTCTATATCTGCCATTTTACCTTTTTTATTGCAGAAAATTAATGATCTCCCCAACATTTCATATGTTTCTCAATTATTTCTTGTTTTATAAAGCAATTATCTGATCCACTGATTGTCACTACTTAATTATTTTCAATGATGACTTGAACTGCTCTTTAACAAGATTTAAAGAGCTTCCTTTTATTCCTTGCAAAAGAGTAGCAGTTGTTTTTAGCATTTACTTTTGTGCTGTTGTTCTACATCAGGGATGGCGCAGATTTTTTTTTTCCCTCAACTTCTTTTTTACGCAGTTATTTGAAATTTTATTAAGTGAAGTTGTTATCATTGTACCTCACATTTATTCATAATTACTTGGCCAATCCTTAGAGAACAAGTCTAAGTGTAGAAAGATGTATATTGTGACGAGTGCTCGGTTTATGGCTCTGTTGGTATAAGGGGAATTATTACTGATGCTATTGCCAGGGGGAAAAATCCAAGATTCAGCTGTTAACTCTCAGAATGACTTGGTGTAGGGACAAAGGGAAGATTCTATTTTATTTCTTTGATGCTGAAACTCTCGCTCTTATGTGCGGATTTTGCACCCATACTAGAATAATTGGATTTGGGACTGGAGAACACACTCTTTTGGAGAGATGCTTCCATTCCCCTTCCCATATTCTGCACATTAGACGTTGGCTCTACTTAATAGCAGAGGACATCTTCTGTATTTGAAAATGAGGAGTATGTCAACTGAAGATGAGCATTGTACTCCTGCCTCTTTCTTAGACCTTCAGAATTGGATTTGGAATTTAGACCTTTTCCCCTACTTTATTGAGATATAATTGATACATAGAAAACTGCACATACTTAATGCATGTAATTTGATGAGTTTGTACATATGCATCTACCCATGACCCTATCACCACAATCAAGGCAAGACAAATATCCATCACCTATAAAAGTTCTCTTATGTCCATTTATTTTGTGTAGTTTTATTTTTATGGTAAGAACATTTAACATGAGATATATTTTCTTACCAAATTTCAAGCATACAATGCTATATTGTTAACCAAAAGCACTCAGACCAATTTTTACCTCTACTCTCTTCTTTTAGCCCTAACATTATTGTTCATATTAGGGGGTGGGGTGTTGAGGCCAGTCTCAATGTTACATTTTCTATATTGCAGGCAGCAGGTGAATCTTACTGGGCCTAATGCAGTGAATCCGAGCTGTAGCCAGAGTATTCTGGTTCATTCCTCCCTGGTTTGCAACCCTGATTTCTAGAAGCAATACTCCTCCAGAAAACTGCCTGAGGATCTGATTAAGAGAAAACCCCATTCCTGGGTCCTAGTCCATTAGGCGAGAGAATGTAGAAAGTCTTTTAAGACTTGGGAATTTGAGTTGTCATTCTTGTAAACAATAGTTGAGAATTATTTTTTCTTTTTAGGGTGGTTTTATAGATATATTAAGGAGAAATAAGAAAATGGAAATTTAATTATATTTGTATCTTCTAGGAAGAATATCTGGTAATGCAACATTACCTTTTATATTCCGCACCCTAGTTTGATAAAAGTGGCTCCTTCCTAGACAATAGCAAGCAGATGACTTTGTCCCACACCAAACATCTGCTGTTGTGAGAAACCTACAAGAACAGCAGGGGTTTCATGAAGTCAAGGCAGCTTTTTCTGTGGTAAATGTTATCTCTTTTTTCAGGGCATCTATCAGAATTATCAACAGAGAGTTAATTGGAAATAGTGCCTATAATACAATTCTGAATATCATCCTTATTTTGTGTAAAAGATAGTTCTCTTATTTCCTACTTAGTTAAACTTGAGATTTTCATTTTGATTTTTAAAAATTGGAAAGGAACTTTCAACTAATAAAGTGACCAAAGGGTCACCTTCAAAACAAGGTTATTTGACAGCAGGGCTAGTATATTTACAACTTAACTGTATAAGAAGTTCTCTTTTTTTCTCCCTCCCACCTTCCTTTCTTTCATCTCTTTCCCTCCTTCCTTCCTTCTCTCCTTCCTTCCTTCTCTTCTTCTTTTCTTTTTGTAAGAAATGAGTTTTAACTCTACATTTTGTGTTCATTCCTCACTTAAGGGGAAAATGGCTTAGAATAAAGAAATGTGTGAAAACTATTCAGAGTTGCTCTGTATAATTAATGAGTCATCATCTCCTTTAAGGAGAGAATCAGGATGTTAAGCTTTGCTGACTGTGATTATTAGTCTGAAAATCTCTACATTCTGACTCACTATTTTATTATTCTTAAGATCTTAATCTTTACCAGTGTTCATATCACAAACGTTGAATCACAGGATTTGACCTTAACCTAACTTCAACAACTATTTCTTCCATACTTGAGGGCCTCTACAGACAAATAGATCATTCTTATTTAAATGCCACCAACCTCTGCTGGCTGCATCCTTGGACTGACTTACTAATAATGTTTAACTACTTAGTCATAAAATGTTGGTAAGAACAATTTTATTTAGTTAAAGTGTCACACCGAAATTTATAGGGATGGACTTATTTTTCACAATGCCAATAATGAAGCAAAGTAGGTAAATTCCTTTATGACTCTAGGAAACATAAGATGTGATTTCCAGTTTTTAAAACAATAGTATCTCACCGAGGATTGGTCATATCATATGTGTTGTTCAGCAGTTCTAGTCACTTTTCAGCCACCTTTCATTTCCATTTTTATATTTTCTATACTTAAATGATAAGAATCATGTCTCTTTTTTTCTTGCACTGTGTTTACTTCACACACTATCCAATGGTTGATAGCATAATCTACAGAGTATCTCTTGCATTGTTTTGTCATTTTTATGTTGTCAAATGTGCAATATATTTAATTAAAGAAACAGTATCTCTACTACACTTAATTTAAATTTCTCTAATTTGTTTATCGTTCAATCTTCACTACTGTTGCTTACTCCATGCATTCAGAACCTTCTGCTTGCAAAAGCTTTCTCTTTTTCTGTTACAATTTTCTTTCTATACCATGCTTTGCCCTAGAGATTTTGCTACTAGAGATATCCATCTAAAAACCAAAAGTGGTTATATCATTTCCTTTCTAAGAAACCCTTACTAATGGCATTTTGCATATCTGAGCTTTTTAGTTTGATGTACAATGCCTTTGGAATGTGCCTGAAACTTCGATTTGGTTGATGGTCTTATTTGCATTCTGAGTGACACCCTCCACCAGCCCACAATTTATTAAGAGAAAAGCTCAGGTGTAGGTAAAATTCTGGGTTTACATGTGGAAGGAATAGAGGTTTAATACATTTAATATCAGTTGTGATATTACTCTTCCAGAATAGTGTATAAATAAAGACAGAGTCAAATAGAAATTCCCAAAACTAATCCCAGAAGCCTCATATGCCACCATGTTTGAAGAAGGACAATCCGATTGCAGTATGGCGTCTTACAGGTAAACCCATGGGTGCAAATTAGGAGATATTACCATCTTAAGCCTGCAAGCAACCACCTTCATTATTTTATAGTTACTCAGAGACATAGTAAGTTGATGGAGAGTCTTGGATAATTAAACGACTAACAGTGAGTGTAAAATTATCTTTTACATTTGCATTAGTTAACTTTCATTGCTTTAACAAACAATTCCAAAGCGAACATTAATTTCTTGCTTACAGGTTTGCAGATCGGCTCTGCTTTACTCCATGTCTTTTCATTCTAGAATGTATGCTGGAGCAGCTTCTGTCTGGGATACGTTACTTTCCTGGCATAGGACAGAAGCAAGCCCCACCAAATGCTGTAAGCACATTTAAAGTGTCCGCCCAGAGAGTATGTGTCACATTCATTGGCAGAAGTAACATGGCTTAGACTGACAATAGGGTAGGGCATGATAAAAGTGGCAGTGAATTATACTCCTACAAGTGAGAGAGTTGATAATTGGGAACACTAATATAATATAGCATAGATCTCAAATTCTTTATACCTTATTATTCTCCCCTACCCCTTATTGGGAAATCAGCATTTTCGGAAGATACTACATATGCTCAACCTTTTCTTGAAACAATTTGAATAGCAGATATCTTATTGGCTGAGGTTATATATGACAGCAAGTAATCAGCTATAAGAGAAGTAATTACAAATTTTAAGCAGTATGTAGTTATTTTGATAATTAATTGCATGTATATCTTTACCTAGATTACTGGAGCACAAGCCAAACTTTTCAGATATTTCTACAACATATATAAGGCATTTTCTTATGTTGCATTCTGGCAACTATTCTGGTGCATGTTTCTTAATTTTCTGATATTAAAATGTCTTCAAATATGATTTTTCATCCCTCTTACTCAGTATGCAAAGATGTCAGTAGGTAGACTGAGTATATATAAAACACACTACCACTATATTAGATTTTTATAATATTTTAGGAAAATTCCCTGTGTATTCAGGTTAAATAAATGTTATATTTTATACGTATTTTCTGCAATGATCTGTAAAACATTCTTTATAGATATCAATTTGTCATTAATAATATTATGAATACAGATTTGAGACAATGCTGTTGTACCATACGCAAAATCTCAAAATAAGTACGTTACTTTGAGATGAAGGGTGGATCACCAGTTTAGACTGCAAGTTTAGAGTGCAAGACACTATAGATTCTAAAGAACTTAATAAGAATTTCCTAGGTATCTATTTAATGTTTTCCTTTCACTTTCATGTTAAGCCATTCACATATATAAGAAATTAAACAGAAATGTGAGCTGCTATTACAGATATGCACAAGACAAAGCATCTCAGAGTGGGTTAGAATAAGGCTCTATATTGAGCCCACTTAAACACAAAAATTAGGGATTAATTGCTGAAAACAGGGCTTGCATTGAATCATGAAAACTTAAAACTTTCCTTTAATTTATAATTTGGTTCCCATAAAAATTTTTCTCTTCTTTTAGTTCCTTCACATTGCTATGCTAATCCTCTTAGAAGTCATGAAGTAGTGATGACATGTACATGAGATATGATTAAAACTGCTATCATAATATTTAGTTCCTGTATCTGGAAGGTAAAATTTGGAGAATTATTTACTTTTCTGTTTATCAAAAAGAATCTAAGCAAAAACAAAACAAAGCAAAAAAAAAAAAGCAAAAAAGCACAAAAAAATGTAATTTCAGGATAGAGGGGTTTTTGGTCAATTTATGTGATTATCTAGTTTGTGGTTTATTCCTCTGGTGCTTAATTTGCAAATTTCCTACAGACTGAATGAAATCTATCTATTGTGTTGTTAATTGGACAGCAATACAAAAAGAAGTAAATATTTCATCTATCTGCTTTGCTACAGAATAATTGTGCTAATAAGATTTCATAATAAATCATTGATTGGAATTCTTAGATGAAATAACAGTCCTGTAGAAAAAGAAAGTTTCACTCTGCCTGGTTTCTCTTTGTTAATTCTATGGATGTCACATGACAGTTTTGCTACATGTATTTTGCTGTTTGTTTTCAGAATATGTAACAATTTTAAAATCTTTAAGTTTCCAAATTTTGCACTAGTTGTTAATATTTGTGGAATTTTAAAATATCCATGTTTATTGATTTTATAGAGAGAGTAAAGGAGAGAGAGAGAGAGAAACATCTATGTGAGAGAGAAACACCAACTAGTTGCCTCCCATATGCGCCCCGACCAAGGATCAAACCCTCAGCCTTTTGGTGTATGGTACAGGTGGCAAACATAAGGCCGGTGGGCCGAATCCAGCCCTCCACCTTGTTTTATCCATCCCGGGACCTTGTTTCTACCCAGCAGCAATGCTGAGCTCCTTGCCCCTAGTTAAGGAGTAGTTACATTTATACAGCCTTAAAATTAGATTTGGCCCTTTGAAGGCAACCGTGAGGATGATGTGGCCCCCATTGAAAATGAATTTGACACCCCTGTTGTATGGGATGACACTCCAACCAACTGAGCCACATCAGCCGGGCTATTTATAGTATTTTTACTAGGAGCGAGAAGGTTGGATTTGCAATTGAGTATTGAAAAACCAAATCAGTAAATGTTGATTAATTTAATAATCAAAGTTTGCCAGTTGAATGCAGAACTTCTTGATTACATATCAGATATAGAAAAAAGATGCTAGAAGACACATCACTTACAGTATCTTCTTACTGACCCTCCTCTCATTCCCTTCACTATTGGAAATTTATTTACTTTGCTGGTTAAGAGGTCTCTGGGTAAAAGGTAAATATAACAATAGAAAGACCAGCAGGAAAGTTGTCTTTAGCTACCAAGAGACAGAGAGAGAAAGAAGGTAATACCTGGAGGAATAAAAAAAGATATATAGGGTATGAAGAAGTTGGAGAAGCTTGTCAGAAGAAAAAAAATAATGAGTATAAATAAATCCAGCATTTGATGGGGCATATCAAAGGGATACAAAAACCAACTTGAAATATTTCCCAATGGTCAAATCCAGAACAATTTGAACAACAAAATAAATGGCAGGATTATATTGGGCTCTTAAAGCTGCCATAACAAATTACCATAAACTAACTGTCTGGCTTCAGATAATAGAAAACTATTCTCTAGCAGTTCTAGAATTTAGAAATCTAAAATCAAGGTATCAGCAGTGCAATGCTCTCTCTGAAATTTCTGGGGAGTGTTTGCCCCTTCATGGCTTCCGGTGCTTGTTAACAATACTTGGTGTGTTCACTTGTAAGACAGATCATTCCAATCTGTGCCTCTGCCATGGTGTTCACCTCTGTGAGTGTGCCATTCTCTGTTTCCAAAATTTTCTCTTTTTGTAAGGATACCAGGGATATTGGATTTAGGATCCACCTTAATCCAGTAAGAACTCATTTTAACTTGATTCAATCTTCAAAGGCTCTACTTCCAAATGAAGTCACAATCATGGATTCTGGTAGACATGAATCTTTGGGGGCTCTATTCAATTCACTACAATGATATTAGATTGCAATGCCAAATGTGAAAGAGATGTATATAAATACATACATACTGGTAAAAACAAATAATAATGTAAAATAAGTATATAGGGGGAAAGAGAGAAATATTACTTATATATAATTCCAAAACATACATATAAATACTCCCCCTCTAGGGGAGGTGGACCTTATTTCCCTGACCTCCTCCTCTGCCACTGCACACACATACACATGCCTTGAGTATGTACTGGATTTAGTGACTCATATCCAAAGAACAGAGTGTGGAAATGGAAAAACCAATAAATTCATAGTGGACAAAATAGGCAAATATGGCCTTAACCAAAAGATCAAGTTTAACATCACGAGGATATATCATATGAGAACAGTATACCCTGATATGATGTAATGAGGAAGGAAATTCAACTATGTGTTTTTCTTCTTTAAAACCCATAACTTTAATTTATTTAAACTAAAAAGAAAAAAAAAACAAGAACAAAAACATTAAGAATTTACCCACTTCTCCAACTCTCCACCTCCTGCCTTTGACAACCTGCCATCTATGTATGACCTTGACCTTCCTTCCTTCCATCTTTCCTTCCTTCCTTCCTTCCTTCCTTCCTTCCTTCCTTCCTTCCTTCCTTTCCTTCTTTCTTTCCTTTCCTTCCTTCTTTCTTGATTCCACATGTAAAAGAAATTATACTGTATTAGCCTTTCTGTGTCTGACTTACCTCACTTAGCATAAAGCCCTCGAGTAATACTCATGTTGCTCCAAATGGCAAAATTTCCCTTTTTTTTAAATAACTGAATGATATTTCATTATGTAGCACAATTTCTTTATCTACACATCCATCAAAGGACACTTAGGTTGTTACCATGTCTTGGCTTTGTAAATACTGCTGCAGTGAACGTGAGGGCACATATGAATTTTCAAGTTTGTGTCAAGTCATTTTCTTTGGGTAAATACCCAGAAGTGGAATTGCTGGATCATACAACAGTTCTATTTTATTTCATTTTTTCAGTAAGCCCCATACAGTTTTCCATAGTGGCTGCACCAATCTACATTCTCACCAACAGTGCGCAATAGTCTCCTTTTCTCTACAGCCTTGCCTGCACTTGCTATACCTTGTATTTTTGATAACAGTCATTCTAATGGTAGTAAGGTGGTATCTTATTGTGGTTTTGATTTACATTTATCTGATGATGAATGATGTAGAGCATTTTTGCATGTACCTACCGATTGTTTGTATGCCTTCTTTGAAAAAGATATCTATTCAGATTTTTCTGTTCGTTTTTATTTTTATTTTTATTTTTTTTTTAATTTTATTTATTTATTTTTAGAGAGGGGAAGGGAGGGAGAAAGAGAGGGAGAGAAACATCAATGTGTGGTTGCCTCTCACGTGGCCCCCACTAGGGGCCTGGCCTGCAACCCAGGCATGTGCCCTGACTGGGAATCGAACCTGCGACCCTTTGGTTCGCAGCCCGCGCTCAATCCACTGAGCTACGCCAGCCAGGGTGTCTGTTCGTTTTTAAATTGAATTGTTTATTTTTTTTCTATTGAGTTTTATGAATTCTTTATATATTTTGGATATTAGCTCCTTGTCAGATTTATGATTTGCAAGTATTGTCTTTGATTTGTAAATTGCCTTTGTATTATATTTCTTTCCTTTGCTGGGTAGAAGCTTTAGTTTAATGTAGTCTCACTTATTTATTTTTGTTATTACTTTTAATCTAGGTGTGATATTAAAAAAATCATTGTCAAGGCCTGTGTCAAGGAGTTTACTGCCTGTGTTAACTTCTAGGAGTTTTATGGTTTTAAACCTTATGTTCAAGTCTGTAATCCATTTTGTGTTAATTTTTGTATATGGTGTAAGGTAATGGTCCAGTTTCATTCTTTTGCATGTGTTTGTCAAATTTTCCCAACACTATTTATTGAAGATACTGTCTTTTCACATTATATATTATGTGTATTAGCTTCTTTGTCATAATTTACTTGACCATATACAAGGTCTGTCCAGAAGGTATCTAGACATATAATGTGAAAAATAGAGACATTTATTGAAGAAGATACAAGATACAAGAAACATTGTACATAGGACAACACCTCAGTCACCTTCAAAGTAGGGACCTTGGAAACTCACACAATTCTCCCAATTCCCCTCAGCTTCCCCATCATATTTTCCTGTATCTTCTTGACAGTCAGAAATCTCTTCTCTTTTAAAGATGATTTTAGTTTTGGGAAAAGCCAGTCACAGGGTTCCAGATCTGGGCTATAGGGGGCTGAGTCACCTGGGTGATTTAATATTTCACCAGAAAACTCTGCAAAAGATGTGATGCATGAGCAGGTATGTTGTTGTGATGCAGCTGCCAATCACCATTTGTCCATAGCTGTGGCCTTCTGAATCACCTGAATAATGTCATTGGAGGAATGTTCAAGCTTAACACAAAATTTGATGCAGATTCATTGCTCTACTTGCTCAGTCATTTTAAATGTGATGGTCACAGAATACGTATGTTTACTCAATAGCATCTACTGCCCCCACTGACTAGTACAGTGAAGTTGTCATTGTTCGCACATGCACATTCCAGTTCCTTCTCCATGGCTGCCAGGTTACATTGATATCATGAAAACCATCCTCACTATATTAACAATGGCTGGACTTTTTCTTCACAGACCTCATATATGCAGCACTTTTTGTACTTTTTTGATACAAAAATATTTCTAGTCAAGATAAATGGTATTGTCCATTTATAATAATATGCATAATTTGCAGTATATTTTGGCCAGGTGAAACAATAATAGAAATAATAATTACTTTCAGAAAATTTTATTCTTAAATTATTTAAATTAAATTATCCTTTTGTCATCCACCATTCAGTGCTTTAGTCTACAAAACTAAAGATTCATAAATGAAACATCTAACCACATCTATAATTTCTTCTGATAATAAATAGTGATGGAATAAAAATTAATCATGGGAGGAGGAGTAGTAGAATAAATTAGTTTATGATACATACAGATCTCTGTGAAGCATGACAACCACTGATAGATCCTGGACAGAGGGGATATAATCTTGGAGAAAGTAGGGAAGCAGATAGAGATGAAAATACGACCATCAAAGAAATAAAAGGGTACTGAAGGCAAGGAAAACCCCCCCAGAAAGATGTAGTGAGCAAATTGAACTAAGGATCATTACAAAGGAATCACTGTCTGGAGCAATCAGTTTTAAAAAGTACCAGTACAATTTCATATAACCTTTAGTTAAAAGTAATTTTCTACCACAGAACCATTTTTGCTAGTCCCATGGGTTATCTCTTCAGACAGATTTAAAGGGATTTCTTTATGAAATGTATGTACAACCTGTAGACTAATTTCTAAGGTTACATTTCAGTGAGGATTAAATATTCAGTGTCAATCAATAATATTTGTAGCCATTTTGAAAAGGAAGACTCCACATATTTTATCACTTTTTGTTTTTTCTTCCTACCATCACGGATCCCTTAAAATAACCAAGTTCCTATGGGTATGGTATGAGGTTTTCAATTTTTCACAGAATCATTTATCAGTAATCTTCTAGTTGTTAGGAGAGTTCAAAAAAGAATATAATTTAGTTAATTCCATTAATTTTTATAAATCCAATGGACTTTAAGAAAATGTAATAATTGAAAATTATACTGTGATGGAAAAAGCCACCAAGAAGACTAGTTGAGGATTGGCATAATAAATAAGGTTTTGTTTAAATACTGAAAATGGCCTAAATATCCATTACATTTTAAGATCAAAGTGGTATATTCACTAATCATCAGTTACACTGATTTTCATATCATTTATTATTGATATTTTTTTCATTAACTAATTCAAACCCCCTAAGATAATATCTGTCTGAATTGGAAAATAGAATCTTTTATTAAGACAATTTTATTATGATATGATCAAATAATCAGGTTTTATAAATTGATACTAAAGGATGCTCTTAAATAAGATTAAATAAAATATTTGTAAATTAACTAAAATACTTTTGAAATTCTTAAAGTTTTTTTAAACTGTTTAAAGCTATGTTTTCTTCAATGTAATTATTTAATTATTAATTCACTCAAAGCATTTTTTCAAAAAAAATTAAAGGTAAACTTAATCTTCTAGTTCAAAATGGTCTACTAAACTCAAATCTGTCTATATTGTTTTCAATGGCTCCTTGAATGAACAAAAATGATAAATTTTTGAATAGCACCATAACACTCTGGAAAACAAGAAAAGTGTATCATTAGTGAATCAAATTTTATAAAGATTCTCAGAAGATAGTACACAAAAGAAATGCGATTGGTAGGAAAATTAACAATCAAATTTAACAAATATTGCCAGATACCTCCCAGGTTAATCAACAAATGTAGAAGACAGGGATCGACAGACTAGGGGGCCATCCTGGGTCATTATTTAGAAATCTACTTTCCAAACAACTGAGAAAGTTGATATTTACTCCCTATAAACAGAGCTATGGTTTGACAGGAAAGACTCTTGCTCTGTGGCCAAAGCCTAAGAGCTATTCTCAAAATCAAGTGAATACGTGGGTGATGTTCTAGGAAAGTTATCTTGTGAATATTCTAGGGCAGGGGTATCAAACTCATTTTCACAGGGGGGGGGCACATCAGCCTTCAAAGGGCTGAATGTAATTTTAGGACTGTGTAAATGTAACTACTCCTTAATACTTAAGCGAGAGCTCGGTGCTGCTGCCAGGTGAAACAAGGTACCGGGACAGATAAAACAATGTGGAGGGCTGGATTAGGCCCGCAAGCCTTGTGTTTGCCACCTGTGTTCTAGGGTTTAAGAGGGAAATCACGCAGACCTCAAGATAACTCTAGTCTGCCACATAGATATTTTTAAAAAATAGGTTTAAGATGACACTCAGAAGAGCAATTTCTTTAGATAGTGGAATATACTAGAGCTATAGATGGTTTCTGTTCTGTAACCTGCATTTTTTCCCAGGGGTGCTTCTAAGAGACTAACTGTCAAAACGTTCCCCTGACTTCTCCTGCTTACAAAGAATCTTTAGTCAGCCTTCTCACTCAGATGAGAGCATGTAACAGTCCTGAACAAGAGCAAAGAGAGTGTGTGCCTGCTACCTTTACTTTTCAATAGTCCATCTTGTATACCTGTGACTACCTCCAAGATTCTTGAGAAAGTTGAAGACAACCAACCACATGAAAGCCAACGCCAAATTATGGACAAATAAAACAAACCAATTTATTTGTCCTTAGAGCTAAGATAAGTGGTATAGAAGAATTTTCAGCAGGGCAAAGACTTGATATTATTTGAATTTTGGGATGATTGTATTCATTGTACTACAGAAAATTAATTTCAGGTACATGAGTATAAAAACTATTTTGGAAACTTTTTGTGATTCAGGGGAGAAATAATGGTGCTCAACAAGGGTAGGCTAAAGGAAACTCATGAAATAAGAGATGTTTAAGACACAGACTTAATGTTGATTAGAAGTTGGGGTGAGGGAGAGTCAACAGCCAAGGTGACACCCAGATTTCTGACTTACCCTTTCACCATAATTATTTTCATTTTGGAAGTCAGTGATTTCTTCTCTGACTTCTTGGGCCAAGTTATTTAACAAGAGACGTGATGGCACCTCATCCAATTTGCTTTCTGCTTAAGCCGTGAACGATGTGCTGATTCAAAGGTGGCTTTATGTCTGTTAAATTCCTGACTATTGGCTTTGGTACCCAAGTTACATTAATGTCTAATAGTCAGTGTGTTTTATTAAATATCTGGATACTTTATAGAATTTTACTAGAGCTTTACATGGATGTAGGGTATAAGCAATTTTATGTATAATATTAATATAAATCCTGGAAAAAAATGACTTTGTGATAGAATGATATTGAGACATTTTAAGAGTGTTAATTATACACACATATGTTTACATAAACATATATGCACATGTATATACCAATTTATACAGTATATAATAAATATGTATTATTGAAATATATTTAACATCTGTTCCTAATTGGTAAAAGAATATGATGTTTTCCATTTTTAGAAAAAAAATGAGATCCATTGTGAAATATTTTGAAGTAGTATTTGTATTGTAATAATTCAAATTTTTATCAAATACAGCTATCAATCACACATATGACATGTTATACACCCAAGTCTGCAATTGCCATCTATGAAAATGTAGAGGGACTCGTTCGTACTATGCCACCTTTGGGGATGAAGTAGAAATTTCTGGATGAATGGACTGCATTATGGCTTGTATTTCCTAATTCTTCATGGACCGTGGATGTAAATGGACCTCAACAACAATGATATATATAAAGCTTCACTCTTTGTTGTCTTCATTTCAGTCTATTTATACAGAAAAAAAAATCCTCTGTACAATTTCCTCAATTACATCTTGAAGTTAAAAAAGGCTGTTTCCTGGCTTCCAAAATAAAACTAAGCATTCTAATAAATGCTTTCTATAATATGAAATTAAAGTGTTATTTTTAATTTTAGTTCAGTTTTTGTTTAATTTTCATTTAGTTTTATTTTAGTTTATTACACATGTTCAAGTACCTTTAAACACTTACCTAGAATAAGACTTGCACCTTAAATATAAAAGCAAAAAAAAAAAATACAGATCTAAAAGGGAGTAAAAAATTACTTTATCTTGGATGTTAAATAATCCTGAGAAGTATTTTGAGTTTCCCAGAATGCTGAAAAGCAAAGAGTAAGCAATTGTATAAAACTATCTCAACAATTATTTATAAAATCAAAACTGATTATCAATTTCAGTTTCAAGAAAGTAGTGACATTTGACTTCACTAAATCTTTATGATCTTGATTCTTACAAGAGATTAGTTCTCATGTAGAACTAGAGAAAATATTTTAAGGCTGCATTTTTTTCCATCTTATAGTATTTGACAATTAATTGGTTAAAGTGGCATGATCCTAACTTTGTCTAAGTGTGTTAGCATCTAACAGTTTGTTGTGTCTCCACCAGCACTCTTTTAAGGCACAGCTAGAATCTTCATCCTAGTTGAATGATGAGAGAACTGAGACAGATAAAGAGGAAGTGTTTTCCCAAGAACATAGTGAGAAATAGGACCACGGCTACAAAGCTAGGCACTTGATTTTTAAACTTCATCTATTTCACTTAGAAATGACAAAATGAATATTTGAGTTACAAATAAAAGGTGGTATGGCTGAGGTTCAGTGTGATTTTGAGTGAGTTCAATATTTTCTCAAGAGCCTTCCACAGAACCTGATAGCTCATGGTTCCAGCTAAGGCACTATCCACAGAAAGTCCCTGGTTGAATGCAAATACTCAGGGTTTCTGATTTACCCCATATCTATATACACAATCTTCTTTCCTGTCACATTTTCCCCACACACCAGAGCCTTGCAGCTTCTGAAATGGGAACTATATTGAAGATGAACTGGACTTCGGAGAGATTCTGTGGTGCAAAAGTTGAAAATGAAAAGGTGCCCAAATCATGAGCATTATAGACAAAGAGACCCAAAAGCTCAACTCTAGACTGGTATGATGTTCCCATGTGTTAACTGAAAATTATATCCTTACATAGTGTCTGAATATTTTTTACTGTGGCTTATTATGTTGCATTAATGCTCTGCAATTTTGTGATTTACTTCATTAGCAACTATTGTAACCACTCTCAACCTTTAGATGTTTAAGGGATTAATAGTCATTCTCACTTTCACAAATTAGTTGGAATTAGTACTCTGATAGTTCTTATTAACAAAGCTGAAGTCTGTTGTTCTAGGGGACTGACATTTCTGACCAGGAAGAGACAGGCAGGAGGGAGAAGGGTACTGAATGTAAAATGCAATATATAACATCCATTTATAACATTATTTTTATAGAAAATTATCTGAACAAAACCACTTGATAGTATGGATATTTGCTTATGTATTATATAGGATGTTTACCAGCACTCAGAACTATAGTCTAGAAAACTTATAACAATAAATGAGAATAAGTAAAATCCATACATTGGGTACTTTCTAAAAAGCCTGCCTTCCCAGAGGCATAAAACTGTGGGCTCCTGGAGTCTTTGGAATGGGAGTAAAATCTTAAAAAATACTAGAATAATACAAAGCAATATAGAACTTAATAGAGAAAAAATAAACTCTTTCCCCATTTACATAAGGTCAGCTTTGACAAAGAATAATTGTCATGACAAAACAGACATACGATATCTTAAACACTATATCCAGACTCCATTTTCAATTTTGATTTCACAAAGAAATTCAGGATGCATTGCCAAGTGAAGGTTTAATCTTTTATTTCAAGTCAATATGTGAACACAATGAGAAACCTCACAAGCATCCTTACACTATAGGAATGGAATACAACTTTATGTTTCAATTTGAGATTCTGTGTGTGTGTGTGTGTGTGTGTGTGTGTGAAGACTAGAACAAACCTCAATTTGCCAAACACCACATTAAAAGAAGTCATTAAAAGGATTTGCCTGCACCTTTAAAATGAAATCCTACTTTCCACATTCAGTCAAGTCTCAGTTTCCCACAGTCAGCTTAAATCCTGGTCTGATTTTCCCCTGTCAGCCAGCACGCACCTAAGTTATCTTACCTTGGTTGTTATGCATTGAATCCTAATTTATGACCCAAATATATTTTTAACAAGAAGCTTGATTTTCTTGAAGAAAGTACTTATTTTAGAAGCAAATATTTCTCTACCTACTGTTGTAGCCCTGTAGGTATATAGGTATAGATAGGTATGATAAGTAAAGATAGGTGACGACTGTACATAGTTCACTGTAGTAAAGCAAACTTGGTGGAAAATTTCAACTTCGGTTAAAATATAGCTAATGGTTATATATAGCTAATGGTTATACTTGGCCATGGTTAAAATATAGCTAATTATTCTGTGAAGAATAAACTAAAAGATAAGACAATTATTGTAAGAATCTTATGTTTAATTCCAAGTAAAATTTCAACTGGATATACATTATTTGGGTACTTTCAAAGGTGACTGCCTAACACAATTTGTTGGCAGATATGTGGTGTCAACAAAATCTAGAAATCCACAGGACAAGATTTCTCATAATAGTCAATGCTCTATAAGTTCATTTTCATATGAGAATTTCTCTAAGCTCCTCAACTGCTTGGGTTGTGGGCCTAGGTGTCCAGAATTACAACTGATACTAGAAACACAGTGTCAAAGATTCTTTCTACACTCTGCCTTACTGTTCTATTTAAAAATTGTATTACATTTTTGCTAATAAAAACCTTTCTAAGGATTCTGTATCACTCTTTTGCAGGGTGCATTCACATCCTTCCATGAAATTTGCTATTATCAGAGCAATGTTCTCTTACTATTTATTTATTACAACAGCCCTCATGACTGCTTACCAAGGCAATCACTAGAAATGTTTAACTCATTACCACTACATAAAATAGCATGGGGTATTTTCAGAAAGAAAGAGATCAGAGCATGAAATTCTAAAGCTTTTCATGTGCCTGTTTTTAAGGAAAAGAATTGCTATTCAACAAGCACTAGTAACTTTATCAAAGAGAATATATTAGACTCTATGTGAAAATATTGCTCAGATACAATCTTGTTGGAAACACCTATTTGCTACCCTTTTTTCATTTAAGGTCTGAACACCCTTGGACATTCTCAGGCCAGCTGATGAAAGAAAACGGACTCAGATGGAGTCAGAAACTGAAAATGCCTATTGACTTATTCAACTGGAAGTTGATCTGGGTTGCTATTTAAATCTATTGCTTTAAGTGTCAGCAGACATGCTGCCTTCCTTATGGTGGTTCAGAGGGCAAACAGTTGGGTCAAAATATTCCTATCTCTTCTGTACCTAATGTGGGCTTTACAATGTTTACAAACAGCTGTCACAATAACATAAAGATCCAAAGAAAAATGTGACACATTTAAGAATCCGATAGTTAAAACCGAGCATTTGTTCGAATAGCACCTTGTGGTTTGAGGTAATAAGACCCATGATGATAATGGTATTTGTCACATTCAGAGCAGCTGTATTCATGAGGATGGAAGTGGCTGCCCTCTTACACACCCAGTTACTACTTTGAATCCAGGTCTATATTTTGGCTGCCTTGGCAACAGCACAGGAATAACAACTGGAGCCATAATGGCGATGTCAATCCAAGGACATTTTTGGAGAAAGCAGGAGCCCTGATGTTCACTATAGACGGACAGAAAGAGAGCATATAAAATGAACTGAGAAGATGGTGTGCATAGCATTGCTCTATGAGCATACCGAGACTCGTGTACTGAATCTCCGGGATATTTATTGTAATAGTTTGTTTTTACAAGTCCAACAGTTTTCTACTGGCTGTTGTTTTGCGGGGGGAATAAAATTTCAGAAAAATGGATCTCTGTGAGTAGGGGACTATATTTTTCTTTCTGAAACAAAACGATGAAGGAAAACTGTTCATGTTAATCAATGTGAGTTTCCTCATAGTCATTACAATGAAAGGGATTATAAACAACAATGAAAATAGACAAAATTGATCACTTAGCCTTCCCACTGGTTGGTTTGTCTCTTGTGATTGGCCACTAGTATCTTTTCTTTTGGTCACCTGCTTAAACTGCATTTCTGTGTCCTTGTGACAAGCAACATATTTCATGTCCTCATGACTTGCTTTGGTTAATAAAATATGAGGAGACGTGACAGGTGTCACTTCAAGTTGAAACCTCTTGAAGAAAAATTTGATTTGCTGTTGTTCCTTTCTACTCCCAAGACAGCTAGCTCTTTCCAAACGACAGAAGCATCAGCAGCCTGGATCGAGACAGTGGGAAACAGTTGTCTTGTCACGAACGTGCCATAGGAAAAGAAAAAAACTTTTGTGTACTAGTCTACTGCAGTTTGGAGCTATTACCTCAGTATACCTAGCCTACCCTGATTACACTCACAGGGTGATTGGTATTGTGGACATTTAAAGAATACCATTATTTATTGAAATATATTTGGCATGTAGTGTTGTATGAATTTAAGGTACAATTGAAAATACATAACATACGAACACACACACAAAGAGAAAGGAAAAAGAATATCATTCTTTATCTTTTTGCAGAATCAGAGACTAAAATGAAGATAATGCTTCAACTCTCTTCACCAAAATAAGATCAACTGTTTTTGTCTTGTCTAGAGTGCAGGATTATGAATTTACGATCAAACTGTATTCTTCAGACAGAAACTTAAATGCACACTTAGACCAATCCAGATGAACTGTTTTACTGCCTCAACTAAGCAGAAGCAATTTCTTTAACTAGTTGTCTTGTAAATCAAACCACAGTTTTATGAAATAATATTCATTTTCAGCCAGACTTCTTTCATTTTTCCTTTTTTATTGGTCTTTTCCTTTCATATCCTTCATAGACTAGCTTTTATTCCTAGAGCCACTTTCTCTCTCCCTTACTTTGGTAGTATTCTCCTGTCTGACAACAAGAGAAAGTGATTATTACTACTTTATATAGCATATTCTGGCAGAATGTTAGTGCTTCTATTTCTGCAGTAATTTAAATTATTTCTGCTGTAAGTGGAAAGCAATGTTTGATCTTGGCCTTATGGAGCCTTTGCTAGGTGATATCAGTTCCATTAGGCATTTCTAAGTTCCAAAAAATATTTGGACCCTTTGCAATACAGGTGAAATAGAACACATTTAAATTTAAAGCAGGGCTACTATGTTTCTCTATTTATTTCTGAGATCAGCCCAGAAAGATGACTTGAGTGGTGTTTTGTGAGCATAGGTAAATGCTTAAAAAAAGAGGAGTGCATATGTGCATATGTGCACATACTTGTTCATGTGTTTAAGGTAAAAAAAGCAAAATTCAGTGCAATCGGTTTAAAATAGGCCCTTATCAATTTGAATTATAATAAATAACACCATTATGATTATTTATACTTTTTCCAAAATCACTACAATAAAACTCCACACTTATAAATTTACTTGGAAGAAGGCCATGACGACTTTTAGAAAAATCTAAATACAGACAAAGTATACTCTATGTGTTATTGACTAGAAGCATTTTTTTTCTCAAGCCACAGAAAGAAAATTTTAAAATTTTATGAAGTATTATGACATGGTGTAATTTTTAAAAAAAGGTTATTTTTCTCTTTTGAAGAATGTAAATTTTTCTTTATAGTAGAGGTTTTGCATAAGATTTACTAGTTGTCAGTTCCATCTGCATTTTATGTACCAAGTTTTAAAGGTAACAAACATGAATTATTGCATAGGTTAAAAATATTTAGCTAGAAATTAGCTAGTATCTCCCCCAATTAAATAGATGTATTAATTTCAAAATTGCTTTTAGATCATTTATTAATCTATTAAAGTAGATGATATAAATATCTCAATTTAAAATAAATTCATTTTCATTGTCAAATAATACGAATCCCAGTAATCATTCTGTAAAATGATAAAAATCCACCTTTTACCTAAGTCCCTATATTTATAAAATTTATTTGACTGTGACAATATCACAACTCGAAGTAATATTTGCACTGATCACATTTCATACTCACACTGTCCTCTCTATAAATCTGTGGATTGGGATTGTATACACATGAATGAGGGGAATTTGTTAATAAAATGATAGCATTAATACCTCTTTTAGTAGAACTCATGGTAGTTATAGCTCTCAATAGGGGATTTTTGGAAAGAAAACTCCCCTGTCAGAGCTACCCACACATATCTTTTAAATATGAAAATTCACTTTGCATTGATCATAGGTTTTATTAAGAAAACTATTGACATCAGTACTAAAAATATCCCAAAGAATTTCTGATTATTCCAGAAAATTCTTGAGCAATCATTTTTCTGGTGATTAAATCAATCATACGCCATTAGATAGTCCAGGTCAAGGTAGGCCGAGGAGAGGGATTATACGAGCACCCATTATGGGCCCAAACTGCTTTTGGACACTTTACATACATTATTATATTTAGTATTCATAATTAGTTATGATAAGCAATTATTACCTCCTGATTACAGAGGAGGAACCTAAGGCTCAAAAAGGTAGATAATCTGACAAGGGCCATATACTTAGTAAGAAATGGAGTAAAAATTTATAATTTAGGTCTTTTGATTTGAATGTCTGTATTATTCCATTATGCTACATTCTTCCCAGAGAATGCAATTGCTGCTTCACTATATTAGGGATTATTTTCAAATGGATTATCTACAAGTACTTGGTCAATTATCTTCCTCTTATGATATTAAAATTTACAAAAGATATATGGTTCAAATTCATCCATTGATATTCATCAGGAACTTGACAAAGTAAACTAAAAAAATTACAGAAGAAAACTTCATTAATGGGGACCCAAAATATACAAGAAATGACTTACACTGGTAGCTTGTAGTTTAAGTCATATTTAGAAAGGGTTGGCCTGACTCTCAGCCTCAGAGCCAGAAGTTTCTACTCCCCGGTCTTTCTTCCCAGACTCTTTTTTTCTTAATGATTTAAGAAATCATTAGAGATGAAGCAGTCCCTTGATCTCTACCCATTTATCCAGGATTTGGGAAACTGAGTTAGAACTATAATTTGCTTTCACCATCAGCAAAAATGAAACTGTAAATATATAGACATTTTATCTCATATCTATACAGGGTCCTGCTGCTTTGATCCTGTGTCTTTCCCAAATCAGATTTCGGACATGTCTCTCATCCCAGCTTTATGTTTCTCAGAAGGTGCTGTGTTTTTTCTTTTCAAACATATAAAATCTTTTGGTATTTTTCCACTCATGTTTATTATTCTGACTTTGATTTGGCATTCACATTTTCTAAATTCTAACGTAAGACCTTTCTACCATACTTTGTTCCTCATTTAAGATTTGCTGCAAAATTCTAATTAACAGATTGAACAACAAAAGAACCCACTGAACACCCACTAGGTTTTTTTTGAAGGGGGAAAACATTCTATAAAAAACACTGAACACTGTAAGACACACACTGATGAACACCTACTGCTTAATGAAATACATCACAACCTAAATTCAGTTCCTTCTTCCCCATCTCATCGCCTCTTCCCCTCACTCACACAACAAACACACACACGCCCTCAAAAGACCAGTTTTAATAGTATATAAACTATTCTATACATTTTTAAAAGAGGGTTTGTAAAACTGGAACTCTTTGTGTATCAACTAGATGAGATGATCATTTCTCGGGTGTCTAACTTCCATTTTGTTGTCTCATCCAGACGGTGGCTCCGTTTGTGCCATCATAATTTAAGGACCATTTAAAATATTACTTGTTTCTATCTAGAAATGTGCTAAAATTTTTAATTGTAGACTTTTTAAAGAAACAGATTGTTTTCTTAGAAAATTAAGTGGTAATAACTGGAGTTAAGCCAAAATCATGTTAAAGAAAGATTTATGATTGTCTATCGATAACAGCAATGTTGAACAAAGTGTTTTTTTTAACCATAAAATATGTAACAGGTAGTGTTCGTTCATTTTGTAACTTAACGTCTGGAAGCCATCATTTTGGACTGTACTCACTATCGAGGTACGGATATATAGCATAGGCGTAAGAATGAAGAAACACTTGTTTATACATAATACTTAAGTTTCAGTGGGAAAAAAAATGCTCAATGATTTTTACATAAGCAAGGTTTTGCCCATAAAGAGGATAGAAATATCTTATCTTCTATTCAGTTAACAGGTTTTAGCAGTTTTCTGAATACTTATGAGTAGCTCAGAAATTCATATAAGTTCATGTAATTCACACAGCATCTGTTGTGAAAAAATAAAGTGATAATTTATATCCAATTAAAATATTTTTCATTAGATAAAATGCCTTAATAAACTAACAAACTTATATAAGAATGTAGTATCCATTTAGGATAAAAACAAGGTAATTTTCTATATGCAAAAAAGCAGATTGGTCAACTGGAAAGGAGTGAGAGTCAGTCTTTTATATAAAGTTTTAAAACATTGACCACTTTTAAAATTGTGTCCTTAATGCCTTATCATTTATGTAAGTTATTTGAAAGCAAATCTTCTTATTGGGTGTGACCTTATTAAACTGCTAAAAGTATATATCTACCAACCCTCATGTAACTACTATAGAAATGGAAATTTCAAACACTTCTTATATACAATTGCCTTTCTGGCTTTTAAGTGTTTTCCAATTATACTACAAGAAAATATATGCAACTCTGGCTTAAAAGGAAGTTAAAGGTTGTTTTTTTTTTTTTTTAATAATTTCTTCTGATATAAGGATTTTTTACTTTTAAAAATAAACATATCTAATTTGGCAGGCAATTATGCAAATGTATTCTGTTAGGGCAGATTCCAATGGTAAAACATAAACTAAACTTAAGAAAAAAAAGGGAGAGTCAAGTAAAGAGAAAGTTGGTCTCATTTTTTTTCACTTTAAATATTTTTAGGCCTTTTTACCACTGTCGTTGGGTCACTTCTCCTAGCTGTACTAAGGGGCCTTTGTCTTTCTGGAGGAGGCAGCCATGTGTCCATGAATGCTTATTTAGTACGGTGAGGACAGATGGCCTGGAATTGCTGAAGAAGACCTTAAGATATATTTTTAAAAGGAAAGGGAAAGAAACAATAAGAAAGGAAATAAATTAGAGAAGAGGCAAATGTGTAGCCAGGAAAAGTATGCACATGAACACACACTCAGCACAAGCACCCACACGTGCCTACAGATAAAGACAAACTATAAAGTGGTAAGTAGGACCTGAAAATTTTGCAGATTTCCTTTTTCTGTAGAAACTTTAATTTTCATTTCTTGATCTGTTGCCTTTTTAGCAGAAACCTGACAATCACAGTCACTTCTGATGTGATCTTTGTCTGTCCCTTTTGATATATAACATGCCCTTGCTTCTCAGAGCATCCAAACGTGAAATATAAATTTTGATTCATAAAAGCTCAAGGGATTTACTTAACTCATACTGAATTTAATTGAAACCCCTGACACCTTAAGAGTCAATCAATGCTTTAACACAATTTGTTTTAGAGTCTATCATAATTAATTTATCTTGTTTAGCATTTATTTCATTTTCCCTGTTATTTTAAGAAAACCTACACACTATTGCCCAATCAAAATCTCATGAAGGAGTGTTTCATGTGTATGGGAAATGAGAGAGAAAGTGAGGGTTGAGAATGGATAGGTGTAGGGGCAGCAGGGGATACAATTGTATTTTCAAATAGAAAGATTTTGTGAGATGCTGTGAGATGATAAAAAGTGGCATTAGTGGATTTTTATCATGCATTTTCTTTCTTTCCAAGTTATCAAATTAACATTTTTCCATTTTCTTTAGATTTATTCTATTTCAAGCATGCTCTGACTATGCCAGGTAACAGAGGACTGTTGCCTCAATTGCCAGGTTTTCCATTTCTCATACAACCTTATTGGATTCCAAATTTCTTCTTATTGCCTTCTGAGTTGTCATGGTTATCAACTGACACCTTCTCTAAATTTTCTCTCATTTTAACTCTTTTCTGTGCTTTGTATAAATAGGCTGCTTGAAAATCAAGTTTGGGTGCTATAAGAAGCAAGAGACACAAGAAAGAAATATTTTGTTAACCACAAATTGAAAGTGGAATGATTTTATCCAGAAACATTAACTGTCACTAAATACTTGCTTTATATAATGGTTCTCTGAACAAGCTCTAGGTAACTCTCAGCCTGCTAAGTGTGTGACTCTCGCATTGTGGTTAGAGCTCTTCTGCAACTCCCCCTCCACCCCCTGCTGCTGCTCCACCCTGCAACACACTCACTCACCTCCCACCACCACCAATGGACCAGGCAGCAAAGATGCTGGATCATTCTAAAATAAATATAAGGGATATTTTTTTGGACACAAGTGCCTTTAAAAATAGAAAGGCAAGAGGATTCATAAACAGAGACTTTGAAAATGTACAATACTTTTGTCTTACGAAAACATCTGTTGCTCAGATGAATATTTAGAACACTGAGTGCTTCAGATTACTCCACAGAAGGTGTGTTGGGTGGTGTCTCTCTGTGGACTTGGCCCCAGGGGAGGTCAGCCTGACACCCCGGCCTGTTAGCTCAGCAATTTCCCAGTGGTCAGCCCGTCTTGCCATAATCATATGCTGGCGCCCCAAGCCTGTTTCTTAACTGTACTCTGTACCTTCTAATGAAAGCATCCCAAAATATCCCCAACCGCGCAAATTCTGGGGCAGCCATGACCTCAGACTGGACTGCTGAACACACTGCGTTTGCTCAGACAGAATGGCTGATAAATATCTCCCTGCCACGATGACTGAAATGCACACTCTCTCTGCTAGTTTTTGTTACTTCAGGGCTTGTGATTGCCTGTGTAAATTCTAGAATCTGTAACATGCAGCTGGTTAGGAAGCTCTGACCCCAACGCATAACACTGCAATTTCATGTGACTTGGAGCCTTCACCATAATGACCATAATGAAAAGAAAAATTGGGGGGAAAGTGATTATAAAATAACTTTTTGTGCTTAAAGCAATAAATAACAATAATAGCAACAAAAAAGTGATGTGTGAAAATCAAAAGAGATAGTTCTTTTGAAAATTATTTTGAAACGTAGTTTACCTCCTATACAAATAGAAAATGATAGTATTATTACTATTTTTCCTAAGAGATCATCCCAATATTAATTAACGTGTGGCGGAGCTGCACTAAAGTGACTGTGGATACAGGTGTGCTACTGGATTTTACTAGAACCTTTCAGATACACTTTCAGAAGCTCTGAGAATAATACAGCAAAATGGGGAAGTATGCCACTTTTTATGAAAAATTCAAATGGAATATCAGGCAAATAAAAAAAGAAGTTGTATTTAAAGTCAACAGGTCTTCCTCTGAGCACTTTATCTTGCCAGGCCTCTGTGTGATCAAATAAAGTGACCCAGTGTCTTGTCCATTGTGTCTTGAACAGAAATATATATATATATATATATATATATATTTTTTTTTTAACAACTTGTTAATGAAATAAGTGAAAAATAAAACAGATAAAACCCAGAGTGATCCCAATGTTATCTTTCTATATTGTATAGATGCATCTTGAAAGCTTTGAAGCTCCTTCAAACTACAGGGTGGGACAAAACTAGGTTTACAGTTGCTCATATGAAAAATAATACAAAAATTAATAAATAATAATACAAGAATAAACTGTTTCATGTACTCACAATGTAAACCTACTTTTGCCCCACCCTATAATGTTCATAGATATATTGTACAACTTGATTCTTAAAAGTTTGTATGTTGATAATAACAACTAGAATGCATGTTTGAACTAGCCTCTTAGTATTAAAGCTTTTATTTTCAGCAGGAAAAATTCACTTAAAAAAGGATAAAATAAAATATACTCACATGGTTTTGTTAAAAATACAAAGCATTATGATTTATACAAGAGTGACTTTCTTTGTACAAGTATGCTTTGTAAATGTGATTGAAGTAGAAGGAAAAATATCTTTTATTATCTCAACTCTGGAAAGATTTATTATTTAAGCTACACGTACTCCTAAATATAGCAGAATTAAAACACATCAGAATGCTATAGAGCAAGTAACTAACAAGACACTAATAGGGATTCCTCACATGCATTTAAGTACAGGCTGACAAAATAATTCCTCTATTACTTTTTAAAAAATAAGTATTAAAGGCCCAAATTCTGATCTAGTGCTTGTAGAACTAATCCATTTCCTTATAAGATTCACAGCTATACAATCTGCACACATCACTCTGCTGAGTAAGATTTCCTAAATATATGCAAACACTTATATATAGTGTATAAGTATATATAGATTATATTAAATATGTGTATATATCATTGTATGTCTTCATATATATATATATATATATATATATATGTATGTATGTATAATAACCACAGTCCACTGCCTACAACTTGAAAAGAAAACATAAATTCACTTTAACCTTGGAATCCTCTGGGGCTTTGGCTGCTGCCTTATTTTTATTTCTCCACTATGGAAGGGAGGGAGTGTAGAGCAAAACTGCTCGAGTCACAGTGTTAAAAACAAGTGAAAGTCAATTTACCTTGCTAATTTTTCATATGCTTCTTTCTTTAACTGCAGAGCTCTCTTTTTTCTTCTTTTTCTTTTTGGAATCACTTAATTTTTTTCTCTTTTTTTGCAGTCTATTTTTTCCCCTAGAAAGTAACCCCTTGTGTCCTACCTTAGGCTCCTCACAGAATGATCTCTTTTTCTAATTATATTTCTTCACCTTGGGAGGGATTCACACTGCTTCAGGATAAGAAACCCAGAAGAGCCTAAGGTCAAGTGTGCCCTAGAATCTGACTCTAGAAATTACAATCATGGAATAAGAGCAGGATAGGGAAAGAAAAGGCAGAACAGGGAATTTGTAACGCTATTGAGGCTCATTCTGAGGAATAATTAACGGAACAGTATCCTATGTTACATCACTTTCTTAAAATCTCAGAGGACAGACTAAAGAATTTAGGAAGCTGATCTGAATCCACTTTCTAAAGCCCTTGGGGTTAACAAATTGGTTGTATTATGGTCAAACCTCAGAGTTTTATTTCCTAAGTATTTCTGCTCTGAGGTTCAAAAACCAGTGCTATTCACAAATCAGTAGATCACAGGAGTGCCAATGCTGTATTACACATTAAAGATACTCAAATTTAAAATATCTAAAGAAGAGGAAATAGACTTAATTTAAAAGCTGGCTTTTATTCCTGTTAAAAATGGGAGTCAGTGAAGAAGCTAATCGAGGTCAGCAAAAACATTTCTAAGATAATTCTTGAAGTAAAAAGGACTTCTGTTTCGGGAGAAGTATGGGGACATTTGTGAAATACAAACTCTTCAGGTAGAGGGATTATAGGTAGAAGAGAGAGAAATATTAGCAGAGCTTCTAAAACAAATCTTCAGCTGGGCTTTTGTTTAACACATATGCAAATCTGTGCACTGCTTCATTTGAATATTTATTTACTGCATTTGTGAAGGAAATTGGGGGATTATAGCCTCTTCCCAGCTGTGTTTTAGTTAATGACTGGTCAGCCTATTAGCCTGCTCCACTAAACGGATTCTCTGCACAAGCAACACCATTTTTTACCCCTGCTAGAAATTCTTCACATAAACAATAGTGGGCAAAAACAGCAAACCCGATTCAGAGAGAGCTGTGTACCAAAAATAAAAATATTCCCCTAGAATCATTAGAAATAAGCAAGAAAGTTACTTAATGATGGTGACTTCTATATTTTTATAATAAAGCAAACATTTGCTATCAAATATTGTGGGGGAAAGAGAGTCAGCTAATCAAAATTTCCCTTTACTGAGAACTAATTTGGGATGCTGTTTTCAGTGGCCTTCAGATTGCTTCCCCAGTACTTGATCCCGGTTGTCCTCTATGAGTATAAACATACATCAATAAAAATGTGAATTACTTGGGCAATTATTAATATTTGACAGATTCACTGGAATGTAAATTTCACTATTTGCTTCTATCTTCTCACTGTCAATTTTTTTTTCAAAACCCGCAGCAGAAAAGCATAAACAAAATCTCTTTAGCAACCCAACCGAGTGTACTGTCATCAGCCAAACCAACTTACATAGAGGCATCAGTGCTAGTTATGATATTAAGAAAGTATCATGAAAATCTTGTTTCTTTTTTTAGCATTTAAAAAATGTTTTAATATCTTTACAATTCTTTTTTCCCTCTCTCTTTTTTTATTGTTGTTCAAGTACAGTTGTCTCCATTTTCCCCGCCACCATTCCTCCCAACCCCAGCCGTCCCCACTTCCCACCCTTGATCTTACCCCCCTTTGGCTTTGTCCATGTGTCCTTTATACCTGTTCTAAGGATTAATGGTGAGCAAATCCTTAGGGCAAAATGCTCTGATATAATAACACATGTTTAAAATCTATTATTTATAGATTGTTAGTAAAACAAAGTAGCATCTATTTTCTGGTAAGTTTATATGTGTCAATCAATAGGAGAAGATTTATCTTACTCACAAAAATGTCTATCTTCTTTATTTCCTTTCACATTTTGTTTAATATAGATCCCCTCTTCCGGGTAAGGATATGCACTAATTTCAATACAATCAGAATCAACCCATGGAAATAAATTAACCAAATTCCCACTACCAAAATTCTGTATTTTTCTCTTTGGATCTAAGAAAAGCCTAGACTTTGATTTGTTTTGTTAGTGAGGTGATCTTTATAAAATAAACATAAACTACTTATTTATCAAAAGTATTAATACATAAGATGATTTCCATGAACTACTGCTGTGAGTTTGTTTATGTTTAAAGTATCAGTGGAGATAAATAGATAACAGAATCTGAGAGATGGTTGAATATGAGGAACAGTTGCTGGAGAAAAATTGAGAATCATACATTAAACTAACAGCTCCAATATTTATAGGACAAAACAAATAGTAAAGGAAGAAATGCTGTCAGACCTCAAGATAAACAGAGAAGTAATAATTATGTCAATGAAAGGCTGTTACAAGAATCCTAAGAAACCTAATTTAGCTACTTCATTGCTAAGTTCAGCCCTTGATACTTAAAAACATTCAAAACAGCAAAAAGAAGCTTCTGGTATACCTTTTATTCCATACTTCTACATCAGAAGTGAATCGTGTGGACATCTCAATGGCATCATTTTCTCCCTTTCCTACATGAATTTCTAAACCATCTCATAAGCTCATCAGGCATATTTCTTGTTCATTCCTTCTGTGGGGCAGAGGCAGACAGATTGCTGGATCAGATAGTGCAATACGCTGTATACTGCATTTCAAATGTGCCTTTTTTTAAAGCAGCAGATTTATTGATTTTCTTAAGTAGAAAATATGCACCCGGACATTAGACAAACACAGACTAAACACAGACTGAGGAAAAGCTGATAATTTGATTAAACTGACTGAGCTTTTGTTGTCTGTGTTTGGGGAATTTCCAACAACGCACAAGTGCCAAGCGCCCCTCTTCTTCTGAATTTAACAAATGTAATCCCAAAGCACAATGAATTTTGCAATTATACTGTATTTAGAAAATTCTTTTTCTTTAGAAAAAAATTTGATAGACCCATATATTTCTCAGAGAGGAAGGTGGAGGTGAAAATCTTTACTCAGAAAGGGTATTTATTGACTAGGCAAAAAACATTTGGTCTAAGAGACCATTATATATTATCTATCATTCTATCATCAAGATTAGTGAGATATAATTGATTAGATGCAATTTGCTCCATTTAGGGGCCAAATATTTAAGATTTACGATGCTTCATATTACAGGTACCATTGCATATGTCTTGGGGAACAGTTCGATTGTCTCAAGGTTTCAAAAAGAGCAGGTAATTTAATTCACCCTTCCCGAGGTCTGCAATGAAATCGTGCTAGCAGGTGTGTGTGGGTGTAGAACAGCAGGGATGAGGGAATAACAGCTGAAAGTATGTGAGGATTACTAAATTTTATGAATTAGTTGAAGAGACCTTGTAAATTTTTATTGTGAACACCTCTGAGCTCTCCTTGTATCTTCTTTTTTCTTATTTGTACCATGATATTGAGAAAAAAATGTAATGTCCTAAATTTCTGAGGATCAAGCTATAAAATATATATTCCTAGCTACTTAACCATAAAGACTTTCATTTTTATTATTTTCTACACCTATACTTATTAGGTTTTTAATCATTCTTTTCTCATATTGCTCTGCACCTTCCATTAACTATTCTTTCACAATAATATTTTGTCCCTTTTCTACTGGCTTAGTCCTCAGGCTTTTATGTCTTATCATAATGATACTTCTAATTTTTGCCTACTCCAGTTTATATTGGATATTTTTACAGAACTCTTTAATTTTTCCAGAAAATCTGGGATATTTTTCAGGACTCTACACTTTTCCTACCACAATTGGCTAGTGAGATATTTGATTATATCTTCTCACAGATTTCTTGTGCTTATATTGGGTTGACCAAAAAGTTCATTCATTTTTTCCCTAAAATAGAAGACTCACTTTTCATTTTCACCAATAACTTTATTGATCTGGATATTTTGAGCATGTCAGCTATCTCCTTTTATTGCCTTCCTGTGGGTAGAGACCAGGGATGCTGATAAACATGTTCCAATGCATAAGATAACCCCACAGCAAAGAATTATTTGGCCAAAATGTTAAAAGTACCAAGAAACTTTGCAAACCATTTTTGACACATTTGAGCAGTCTCAACACCGTCTCCATATACTGCACAAATCTTTTATTTTGCATTTCAGTCATATGTTTACCATTGTTGAAATAATAAAGCACAATATGCAGAAAATTGCACATGTTTTCTTCCATCTTTAATATTAAAATGGCTGTACAAAAATTCATCACTTTTGGTAAGATTCTTTTTTTAAATTCTCACTGATATGGTAGCTCTCACAGCAATATAACAAAATTGTTTTGAAGGAAGTTAAAGACAATTAAGCACTATTAGAGCCATTGTACGGAAAAAAACAAAGGGACTTTCTGGCCAACTCAATATTTGAAACTCTGGATTCTTATCCTTAGCCTATTATATATTTATATATATATGTATATATAATATATATGTATATATAATATATATGTATATATAATATATAGTTTCTTATTAAGAAACTATAGTTTCTTAATATATATCATATATTATATATAATAGGCTATGATAATATATAATATATTATATGATACTATATGATATATAATGTATTGCATATTATATGATATACAATATATATCATATATTGCATGTAAATTATTTCATATATACAATGAGAGAGCTATATCTAGAATAGATAGATACAGATATATGGATATATATCTCTATATATTTATTATATATTATATATAAGTATTGAGAAGAATATATATTTCTGTTTATATAAATATATATATATATTTCCCCTAAGCAATGATGTGGACACTAAATAGATAATCATTATGATGACTAGATACAATCATGTCCCAGGAAGTCACCAGTTCCTTGACAACTTTGATCATTGCTGGGACGGCTAAAATATTAGCAAGATCATCTCAATTTTGTCATTAGTTACTTATTAAAATTAATTTCAATTATGGATTCTAATATTATTTTTAAAATCTCACCTAAGTCAATGTATTTATGCACAAATTAAGGTAACACTGAAGTTTAAAATCACTTTGCCTTTTTTTATTATTAAAGTATGAATTTATTTAATAATTCATCTTAGCTGACCCAAGGATGTTTTAACAATCTGCATGGGAGACAATTAAAGATGGCTAATTTAAATTTATTCTTTTTCTGATCTTCCTTTCTTCCTTTTCAAGTGTATGACAAAGAAAATTTCCACTAACTTTTCTTCACCTTGCATGAATTTATTAGGGAAAATAACATATAAGGAAAAACAAGTTGCCAAATTTTATATGATATTTTACAGTTGTGTGAAGTTTACCCCAATAATGTCCAAAAGCAGTTCAAGTATATTTCATCTCATTTCATCATTTATAACTTTACTGTTTATAAATTATATATATCCTTTTAGGGTCCTAAGAAGTAAATCAAATGTAACCAAATTATGGTCCATTTTAATTTGACATAATTTTTTTTGCTCTTTAAATCTGCTGTTTTGAAAATGATCTAGGAATGTAAAAATAGTTTTCATTAACTGCATTAAATACAACATTCAAGTGCCTAATACTAAGTTTATAGTTTTCTTTAGAGAAAACTGAAACTGAATGACTAGAAGTCAGCAAACCTTGTGAGTCTACCTTGGGCAAGTGATTAACCTTTCTTAGTTTCTGTTTTCTCATCTGCAAAATCACAAAGTTAGATCCCAACTCAAGGATTTTAAGACATATAAGGTCTATAGATTTCTTTTTCTCTTCATGAATTTTTTTGGTAATGATGAAAATATTTTTAAAAGATTTTATATATTTATTTTCAGAGAGAAGGGAAGGGATGAAGAAAGAGAGGGAGAGGAACCTTGATGTAAGAGAGAAACATTGATCAGTCGCCTATCTTATGTGCCCCAACCAGGGGAACGAACCCTCAACCTAGGTGTGTGCCCTGCCCAGGAATTGAACTGGGGACCTTTGCCTTTGCAGGGAAATGCCCAACCAACTGAGCCACACTGGTCAGGGGTAATGAGAATCTATGCACTCAATAATTAGGGCTTCACTACATTCTCAGACATGTGGGTATTAAATCAAACTCTTATGAGATCTACACTCCATGAAACCTAATTCAAATTAAGAAAACTGTGCTGTGGGTGGTGTAGGTGTGTGCCCAGCAGCGCACAGGAAGCTCTACCGGAAGGTATCAACTGAAAGGAAGCACACATGGAAATATCCTGTCACCCGTACTGAAACCTCCTGCAGCCAACCGAGGCCCTTCATGGGATCTCCCAAGCATGGCCACCCACAGCTGCCATCACACCATCCGGCTTCTCTTTTCAAAAATTACTAAATATAGACCTTTATTATGTGAGTTTTGCTGATGATGTATCTCCAAAATACCTTCAAATAAATGGCTTTTCTTAACAAAGTTTTAATGCATTTTTAAACCAGAACTTTATACATAGTTTTTTCTCACAGAACTTGAAACTTCCTGGACTTTAATGAAGTTAAGGAAGAGAAAGACACTGCAGTTTTTATTAAGGAAATTAGTTTTGATAGTAACAATGTTATTTCCCATCTCTCAGTGGAAAAACAGAATTTTGCCTTACGTATGGTTTATTAAATTATTTTTAAAAGTAGTGGAAAGATTTTAATTATTATTTTGAAGTAATCTTGTTTCTTGACAAAATAATTATTCAATACTAGCTCTTAATTTTAAAAGCTATTTTTCTATTTAAACTTTCATTCCTCTTAATTCAGATATGTACAACTATGCAAACAAAATCATAGTTACACATTTTACATGCAAACAGGGAGGTTTTTAGAAAACAGAAGGATGCAGCTGCCCATAGCATGTCATTCAACCAACAAAATGTACTCAGAAGACCAAAGGCTGCTTCCTCTAACCATTATCAGTGTCATACTTATTTTAAATAGTCAGTCACCTAAGAAACAACACCTTATAACTGAAGTCCAAAGTTTGTCTTAAGAGCAATTTAATTATTTTATTTTATATTTAGTCAAAATAGATTATCAAGATTAACCTACACTATTTGAATAGATATTAACAGAGCCAGGTAATTTCTTTTCGTGGTGGAGAAGGAGGAAGATGTAAATAAGATCTGGTTACAAAGATGTTCCTAATGTGTTGGAAAACAAAAGGACAGGGTACAAATAACTAGCACAAGGTTGAATACAGTAAAGAACTGAAGTTTGAAAGTATGTGTGTGTGTAAAGCTGTGAGATTTCTGGGTGGTAGAAGTAGGGAAGGTTTCAACTGAGGTTGATATCTTGATTACCCTGTGGGGGGGAAACATTTCAACAAGTGGGAAAAGTGGGGAAGCCTCTTGACCACATGAAGGCAGATGAATCAACAAAGTGTGACTAACTGAATTCATTTAAGAATGGTAAGTCTGATTTAACTGTAACAGTGCAGGGTGATTGAAGGAGACTTTTAGGTACTGCATCATAAAAATCATGCTCAACCTTATTTGTTGAGTGAAGAGAGAAGGCTTTGAAAGTCAAGTTATAGCCTTACGGTTTGCTTCCTAGGCAGTGAAGACCCACAGAAGAGAACCAAGATAGAGACAAGGAGTGGCTCTTAATGATAAACTCAAAGCTAGGGATGAGCGGGCAAAATGGAATAATTAGAAAGAAATACATCATTCAGGGACAGAAAAAGATAGTGTGGGCAAAGTTAAATAAAAGTTTAAACAAAATAATGAAAATAGAAATGAAATGCATTTGTTGGGTGCAAGAGAAATTCTAGGAGAAATCAGAGGTTGCGATGACCATTAAACACTCGTGTCTGTGAGTGGAAGAATGTAGGAAAACTGAGGTGATTTGAGTATGAACTACTAACAGAGAGATAAACTGCTGATACAAAACAAGGAGATAGGTAGGAAAGAATAAGAAATATGATGAAATTCAGCTATACACATACTATTTTAGGGGACATCCAAATAGCACCTGGGAAAGGGGGTCAGCTGCAGCAATGTGATTATGATACAGAGAAATAGAGAGATCCTGAGCTTTTATGTACTGAAAGAACCAGTTAAAACTGTTAAATAAAATGAAATGGCCAGATCATGAATCATCTAAGAAGTCTATCAAAGAGAATTGTCTTTATCACTTAATTGTTCTGTTACCAATCAGAAACTACATGACTCCATCCTCCCTGCCCTGTCCCTCACAAGTCTTCCTTTCCCAGGCCTGACCCTCTCCCAGACTTGGGCTCCTGGTATGGTCCTGAATCTTAAGGTCTGCCCCATCAGGGAGTTGCAATGTCACAGTAAATGAGAGGAGTGGGATGCCGTGTTCATAAAGGTAAAACTGTTGGAAGTGGATGGTATCATTAAACAGGGAATAGGGAAGAAAGGCGAGAAGACTTAGGGAAATGCCCAGATTTAGGTTTGCAGAAGCAGGAGAGAGTACAGCGGTGACGGTGAAAGGCATTGAAGGATAACTTGGGGAGAAAGTGTCAGGAAATCTGAGTTTCCTGGAAAGTAGAAAAGAGAAATGGTCAAGGAATCTAAAATGCTTCCATGAGATTAATGCAGAGTTCTGAGAAGGGGAAGGGAAAAAAAAAAGAAAAGCAAAGTTGTAATAAAAGGCTTAAGGCAAAGGCAAGATTTTCAGTTACTAAAAGAAAACTCAGTCTATACTGAATAAGGCTGAGCAGGATAAGATGAGCACTGGGTTGGGAGTGAGAAGAATGGTAGATAGGATAAAGCTGGCTAAAGAGAGATTTTTTTTTTTAAAGAGAGAAAAAGTCAGAATTTGTGTCAAACAGTAATTGTATATAACATTCCATTGAAGTAGTCTGGGAACTTCTTCGGGAAAAAGGAAAATTTTGGTAAAATAAGGTATACAGCTGATCAAACTCAAAGTTGTAGTTGTAATATTAAAATGTCTTAGAATATGGAATCTTGGTGATCAAAATTTACCGGCTCTATTGAAAACCTTGCCATCAAATAGATGAAATCATGTATTAGATTTTGAAACAACAGTCTGCTAAGCGCTGAATTGTGCGTCCCCTGCCCCCAGTCACATTAATATTTTGAAGCCCTAATTCCCAATGTGATAGTATTTGGAGATGGAGGATTTGGGGGGTAATTAGGTTTTGATAAGTTCGTGGGATTAAGGCCCTCATAAGAAGAAGCACCAGAGAGTTTAGAGTCTCTCTCTTTCCTGTGTGAGGATACAGTGGGAAGGTGACCAGTTGCACATCAGGAAGCTCTCTCACCAGAATCCACCCAAGCCGGCATCCTGATCTCAGATTTTTAGCCTCCAGAAATGCAGGAAAATAAATTTATTTTTTTAAGCCACCCGGTCTATGGTATTTTTTTTTATGGCCATCAAACTGATTAAGACACGGTCATTGATTTTTCCCCTTAATTTGGGGTTTTATAGTATAATGTTTAATATTGTTTAATTTAAGATTATGGAACTTTAAAAACAAAACAGAATCTTACCCTATATGGTTTAAATATGACTAGAGTAATAAAAAGTCAGGAAAAAATGAGAAAACAGAAGAAAAGAAACAAAGGAACAAAAAATAAACTCATTTGGAAAATTTTTAAGTATCTTGCAAATATCCTCAAGTAGAAAAGAGTAAGAATAATATCAGTTGAAATTGACTGCTCTTTTACTATGTTTCTAGTACCTTTCCAAGCCACATAATTTAATCCTTGCAATAACTCAATAGGGTCAATAAAATACTATTGCTACCCTCTTTTCATAAGGGAGAAAAAGGCCCAAGGAGGTAACATAAAACTCGCTCAATGTTACCACACAAGCCAATGAAAGAGGAGCTAGGCTCATGCTTTTATGCATTTATGTGTTTTTTAAGATTTACCCCAATAAAATTTATTCCCCCTAATTTTCTTACTTCTACATAAAACTACACCCATATAAACTATTCCATGTTAGCATTTATATACTAACACTCAGTCTCAAAATGGAGGTAGTAAGACAGGGGTCAGGGTTAATTAAATATATGAAATGTCTAGGATAAGGTTGAGATTTAGACTTTCAAAGTTATGTCTATTGCAGCATTGTTCACAACAGCTAACATATGGAAACAACCTAACTGTTCTTCAATTAACAAATGGATAAAGAAAATGTGTTATGAATATTATTCAGTCTTTTAAAAAATACTGTCATTTGCAGCAACATGAACAGAGCTGTAGAATATCATGCTAAATACAATATGCAACACATAGAAAGACAAATACTGCATGATCTCACTTATATGGGAATCTAAAATAGTTGAACTATAGAAAGTATAGAAACATAGAAATAGAAAGCAGGATGGTGATTGCCAAGGGCTATGGGAAGGTGGAATACGAGTGATGTCGATGAAAGAGTACAAAGTTTCAGTTATGCAGCATGAAAAAGTTCTGGAGATCTACAACACAGAACAGTGTCTATTGCTAACAATACTGTATTGTATACCTTAACTTTGCTAGGAGAGATCTTAAATGAAACTTCATCACACACACACACACACACACACACACACACACACACACACACGTGGCGATTGATATTTTAATTAGCTTGATTACGATGACCATTTCATAATGTATACGTAATATCAAAATATCAAGTTGTACATCTCAAATATATACAATTTTTACATCAATGATATATCAATAAAGCTGTTAAAATTGTTTCTGAAATGTTCACCATTTAAACTGTAGTCATTTTCTGTCCTACGCAAACCCACAGCAAAGATTTAATATCTTGATCAATCCAAGTGAAAATGAGGAACTTCGAACCCTCAGAGTGCCTCTCTTCTTTTTCAATTGTGTATTTTTTAAAAAGCTGTCTATCCAAAATTAGTGGTGACTTTCAAACTTGGATTTAAAAAAAAAGAAAAGGGAAATATAACAATCTTATAAATATAAGCCTGACAGTTTGAGTGCCCTGTTGTTTCAAAGCGCAAGTAAAAACTCCTCCTCTATCCAGCCCAGGCAAGTTTACACTTAGCTGATTTTATTAATGAGAGCTCATTCAGCCCCTCCAGTCTCTCGGAGTGATTGAGTTAGGTGGCCTGTGTCTTATTTAGATCAGTATATCTCATGGCTATGGGACAGTGACACACTTCCTTGGAGCTCAGGGTAGTGAAGGCAAATAAAATTTTACTAGGTGGTCTTTGGGGGGTTTTGTGGTTTTATACTTTTTCCAGGAATTGAAGATTCACAGAGAGTGACTTGATTCTGCTGGAGATGTTGCCCAATGTCTGTTAACAACAGAGCATGTCCAGGGCAGAGCCGGCCAACTCTGTCAGAGGCCAGCCAGCATTCATGTGGTTTATCAAGATCATCCCCATGAATGTCACTGAGGAAGCAGTATTTGACTTCTTAAAATATCTCCTACAAAACTAAAAGGAAATTGCAACAAGCATGGCATCTGGGAGTGAGGTACACAGCTGCTAAAGACAGGAAATTTAAATTAGCTGCCTCTTTCCCCCTGATTAATTTTTTAAATATTTTTTTTTAGGTTCCACAATAATATAAGATAAACTCAGAGTGTCAGAGAGACTTCTAAATTTCCCTATTTCCAAGAAGCCTAACTAGGTGTGCCTCAAATTTTCCATTGGTGGCTGGTCCAATGACACAAGCAAAGGGAACAGGTTGGTTGGAAGGAAAAAGAAGAACAACTTTCAGTTGCTTACAGTTTGCATTTGGCCAAGCAGTAAACACATCTTCTAGACTTGCCAGCCTCCTCAAACTGGCCATTTTTGTCTCCCTTTCTCCACTAGCTGCTCAAAACCATACCCCAAAGTGCCCTGACACAAAACCACTGGAGGGTGTGGTCTCTGCTTGCACTGGGCAATGAACAGGGAAGCTATTTATTTCTAGGGCATCTCTGCTCAGTGACTCATGTTTCGACTGGAAAATTGGCCACAGCTTTCTAGCAGCTCTTTCCTGCCAGCTCTCCTGGCATTCTACCCAGTGCTCCCACTGTCCCTCCCCCTTTCTCCTAACCCAGTCTGCTTTTATAAAAGCAGACTAAAGCCCCCACTTAATAATAGTCATTGTTCCACGTTAACCTTGAAGATCTGGGAGGAAGGACAGTGAAGGGCGTAGCTGTGTGCTATAATGAGCATTTGGCGCTATAGCAGGTGGAAAAGGCTTTGGGGATCTAGGCAGATTAGGAGGAGAGGGGGCTCTAGCAGATGTTGAAGCAAGATGATGTATTGCTGCTCACTCTGGGATTCAGACAATACCAGTGCAAAAGTAGAACAGGGAAAAGGGGGAAAATTGATCCCTTTTGATACAAACTGGGCTATAAACCAGATGCACTTGAAAGTGAGCATTTAAGAAAGACAAATTTGTTTCCTGGTCCTACAGTTTTACCTGTTTGGGGTATTTTTGTTTTTCTTCTCATTGCAGATCAATTGTCAAATTGTTGTTTTAATTTGAATATTAACTACATACAGGCTTAACTTACTCCCATCACTTAAAGGTTCTTATTAATCTAACTTATTTGTAGTAAAAGAAAAGTAGAAATAGATGCATCCGGAATTTCATTTTTGTGTGCTTTTGGAACCAAGAAGCCATGGAAAGCAAAAGCAAATGGCACTTAATTAATTATTGGTTTTACCATTTGAAGAAATACATATTTAAAGCTATTCTTTTGCTTTGCACCAGGCAATAACATAATAAAGAAAATGTTGATATAAACAATAATTCCATTCACTTTACAAAGAAGGGTAAGAATGAAATTCAACTTTAATAGATTTATGCTGACTATTCCCATTTCTGATTGTTAATATTTGTTTTAATGTGTTTTGTGAAATTCAGAAATAGAGATAAATTACCTACTCTACTATATGGTTTGCATAATTATTCACAAATATTCGCATAGACACATTACATGCACATATATACATATACACATGCATGCATATAAGCATGTAGTATATTCTGAATTTGAAAGGATGTACGGAATCCAAGGGCTAATCAAATGCAACAAAAAATCACAATCTTCAAAAGTTGATATCACTAATAATGAAAGCATTTATGGCCAAACATATTTTAGAGTATATTATATAGGAGGGTTGGATTGTCAAAATTTATTTCTAGAAGTTTTAGCCTCTTTGCTTTTCCCCAGCATTCAATGCATGCACTCTACTAAATCAATTAGAATCAGAATGGGAATATAAAATCTATCTGTTTCACTGTAGCCAAGGATAACAATTAGAAGCCAAAGTTTGCAATCTCTGACCTCTGTCTATTTGTGCTACATTGTTCCTGACTAAACCTGTTCAGGGGCCATCCACATGATAGAAAAAAATGATACAGCAAGTAAGGAAATAGAAGAAGACTTACTATGAGACACTTGACATGAGAACCCTGTATTGTCAAGGTTCTCCAGAAAAACAAAGTAAGTTATTAATTTATTTATTATTTATTGAAATCAGCTCACTAATTTTGGAGATCAAGGATTCCCATGATATGCCTGGAAATCAGGAGAGCCAGTGGTGTGATTCACCTCAATTCAAAAGGCCTGAGAACCAGGGGAGAGGATGATTTAAGTCCACGTCCAAAGTTCTGAGAATCAAGGCGCCAGTAGTGTGAATTCTTGTCTGAGTCTGAAAGCCTAAGAAATCCTGAGGGCAGGAGAAGAATTTCTTAGCTCAAGTAGAGAAAGCAAGTGAATTAGCCCTTCCTCCACCTTTTTGTTCTATTTATGTCTTCAGCAGGTTGGGTGATGTCCACCTGTACTGGCGAAGAGAATATATTCTCTCTGCCTATGGATTCAAATACTAGTCTCTTCCAGAGACCCCCTCACAGACACACCCAGAAGTAATGTTTTTTCAGCTATATGCATATTTCTTAGCCTAGTCAAGTGACACATAAAACTAACCATTACATTCTCCCTAGCAACAGTTAGTTAACTAAAAATATCTTTGAACTTAGAGTAAATTATTTGGGTCTTTCAAGAGCAGGAAAGTACAATACTACTATGTATATTTTTATAAATCTGATTTAAATCAAGTTCTACTAAGTTTGTATCTGTATTACCATATCTATAAAACATTAACAGTAACTAGCCAGTCCTGGCCAGTGTGGCTTGGTTGGAGCATTATCTCATAAACTGAAAGGTCACAAGTTTGGTTCCTGGTCAGGACACATACTTAGGTTGTGGGATTGTTCCCCATTGGGTTGTTTGCAAGAGGCAGCCAATCAATATTTCTCTCTCACGTTGATGTTTCTCTCCCCTCCCCTCTCTCTCCCTTCCCCTGTCTCTAAAATCAATAAGCATGCCCTCAGGTGAGAATAAAAAGAAAAAAAAAAAGGACTAAGCCAGTAAGGTAGTTATTAGGAAAGATAAATAAAGCATTTCATGCTAAAGTTGTTAAATCTCCTATTTGAGTAGTTCAGGTGGGAGATGGAAGAACTGTTCAGGTCTGTCAATATAAGATGCAACAGTTTGAGTGATTTTTATCATTGTCATATTTTTACCTTTATTCATTTAAATAACTGGAATTTTTGTATTCAAGAATCAGATGTGTGTGATGGTAAGTACTCATCAGGGAATATTTAGTACTATGAAATATTTCAAAACAGTTTTTTGATCTTTGGTGAGTAGCGACAGGTAGCTCACTACAACTTGTGTAATAGAAGATGAAATTTCTAGTGCTAAATGGGTGACAGCTGCTGTGTGACACCCCCTGCCATTCCCAACAACAGCCTTCTTGTTATGTTCAAAACATCTGTGGGTCACAACAGGACAGAGTGAAGAAGGTTTATCGATCCTTGATTACGTCTGGGGCCCTGGGAAACCCAGATGGTTACAGGTGACTAATTTTGCTGGAGTGTAGAAAAATCCAGAGGCTGCTTCCTGGGTGGGAAAATTCCATATTTGAGCTGTTATAACTATCAACAGAGTACCCTCTGTGGCATCTCCACATAGTTTGGACCTCTTAACAAGATGATGTATAGAATCCAAGTAAGAGCATCTGGAGAGGGAATAGCCAAAGGGTGAGTGGTCTAAAAGACCAAGGAAGAAGCTACAAGGCTCCTCTGACCTAAACTCAGAAATAACACAGTCCTTCCTGCCACATTCTATTTGTTTCAAGAGTCACAAAGGCCAGCCCATATTTAAGAGGAAGGGTAAAAGACTTTATAACTTGATGGGGAGTAGCAAGATCACATTGCAGAAGAGATAGGAGACTACAGTAGTGGTTATTTTTGGAAAATGCAATGTGCAACATATTTTTCTTACAATATATTACAACCAGTTCTTGTACTTTTTAAGCCCTGCTTTACTCTTTATATTTTTTGAAGTTAAAAATAGGTACCTGAAATACAATAAAATATTATTTAAAAATCTGTAAATATGTGTATATTTCTAAAGCACTGCTTGTTGGTAGTCATTATTAAAGATTTTTTAAATCTGATAAATCAATTGGCATCCTAATTTTGCCACTCCTTAGATGTAGTCATGGGGCAACTTTCTAAAATTTCTAGAACTTCAATTTTTTCTTGTACAAAATGAAGATAAAAATAATACATGCTTCAAAAAATTGCTAGGGTTGAGTTATATATCACAATTAAACCACACAGATTTCAGGCTATCAAGAAATGATTGCAGTCTGTATGGGTGTAGGCATCGTCTGGGACTATAGAAATAGGAATCAAGACATTTCTAAATAAATATCAACAAAGGTGCTGAACATTGACAAATGTCCAATAAAGCGATAAAATGTTTTATGTTAATTCTTAAAAATGTTAAAATTTTGATGTCATTTTTCCTGAGGTTTACTAAAGCCTCCAACACTAAGTACAATAAATCTCCAAATCATGTAGCTCCTTATGGATAGACAACATCATTGTCACCTCCAGAGCTATTACATCAGCATTCACCTACTCAATTACTATTAAGCACCTTTTAAGCAAGACTCTGGTGATACACTGTTTATAAAGACAGTTCTTCTTTTCCCTCCTCTTCTCCATCTTCCACTCCTCCTCCCTCTATCCCTCTTCCAACTCTTCCTCCTTCTACTTTTAATAGAGCTTGCAAGTTCTGGTAAGATAATGTTTATGTTAATTCTTCTAAGGACAAATTAAGATGGAGTCAATGGACACAGGAAAAAAATTATTCTTTAATACACATTAAAATGAGCGAGTATTATAATGAATATTCTGTTGTAGTCAGTTAAGATATAAAGATAATGAAGACACAATCCCTACTCTAACAGAATTCTCCTTCTCTGAGGGAAAGTAACACATGTAAAGAAAACAACATCTAGTAGTAGTAACATACACCCATTTATTTGTGCGGTGAAGACTTGCTGAAGAAAGTGATGCAGAAATTTTGTCTCAGTGACAATTATGAATTAATTGATGAAATCAGGTGAGAGAGGAGTGGAAATAAAAGATTCACAAAACTTCCCTTGAAGGTTTACTCTGAAATTATACTACCTATGTACATAAACACGACAGAGTATATGATGGACATTTTGCTGGGTTCATTCAAGGAAGAGTTTGTAGTCCAGATACTGAGTATGCTATTTGTAGATAATGTTTAGCTGTTAGCCCCTTCACAAAATTGCCTCAGCTGGGCAGAGCTGCCTCATCCAAGGCCACACCATTGTCACGGAGGCCAGCATCCTAAGTCTGATGGGGCTGTAATTATAAATATTTGGCCACTTTGGATTCAACATGGGAGAACACTGAAAGGCCATTTTAGCACCAGAGCTCCTAGTCAAGTCAGCCAATGATGACATGGGTCTGTAATATTGTTTATCTTCTCTCTCTGCTTCTTCTTTTCTTTCCACAGCTGTTGATCCCAAGAGGCTTTCTCAATTAATATCCTGTACCCTTGTCTCAGATTTCACTTCCTAAGATACCCAACCTTTGACAGTATGACGAGCAGAAGAAATATAATTGTGAATTTCTTTGTCTACTGAATCCTTATAATACGAGAATTTCTCCCACTTTGTGTTTGAATAGATTGCTCAAATCTTAGTCACATCAGCCTGCATTGTACAAACAATTACTCAAATTTGATTGAAAAATATTACATAGAAAGCATAGCACAAAGCTGGGTTTTAGTCATGAATCTCATTCATTTATCATTTGATAACTGCTTGCCAAAGCTAAAAATTTTAATCAGAGCATTTTTTAAGTAGAAAAGATGATTTTAAAAGTAATAATTCTATTGTTTCTTTTTACTTTTATACAATTTAAAAATAGCCAACTGGATTTTTAAATTTTGAATTGATACAATTGCATTTGATCCTAGCCAAGTTGACTTACATCTTTTATGGATGAAATTAGATTGATTAATTAAGACTGCAAATTCCATAAAGTTATTTATTTTACTCTTCTGTTGAATAGCAAATATTAACTTTGGTTACACAATGATCATGGGAAATAATTATCTTGAGAGGTGTCACAATAGTTATTATGATAATGTATTATATTGCACTTATTTAACATTTTAAAAACATTTTTTAGTCTTAGAGCCTAATTCTTCCATTTATACTTATAAACAAGGCTTATTTCTTGATGCATGTGTATAATGGTTTTTCCCTTGTACTGTGATAAAAATATAGTGGAAAAAACACAGGTCTTTTGCTTTGCTATCTTTGATTTGGTTTTCATGTTGCCCCATTTTTTCCTCCTTTCTTTTCCCTGTTATATATTTTTTTAAATCACAGGGATAATATAAAAGATAACAGTAATAATGAGACGCATCATAATAATAAGCAATATTTGTTTAACTCATACTGTATGCTTGCCATAGTTCTAATTCTTTCACATGTATTAATTCATTTAATTTTCACAGCATACCTTTGGAGGTATTATCCCTATTTTAAAAATAGCCCATGACCCTTATCCAGGATGGGGAAGAACAACTAAAAGAACTTTGTACATTATGATCATTTTCATTTTGGGGGTCAAATATAATTTCTACTTGCTAATGAAATGCATAGCTTTTGTGTCTATTAGAAGAGGTAGGAAAAGAACTAGAGAGTTAAGATAAATGTTTCAAATTCTGTGACTATGATGTAAATAATTCAGGAACAAACATTTGAGTTAGAGAACCAGGTATATTGTTTAGATCCATTTACTATGAAAAAATAAAAAATAGCTGTAGCTCTGTGTGTTCATGTGTGTGTGGAAGCAGGGGGAGGGTTGCTAAAATGTGGAGAGGGAATTCACCAAATTGTCCAAGTATCTGTCCATGAGTGCTGGAAAATATTTTCCAATTTTTTTTAGAATGAGCATGTCTTACTTATGTATTTGAAATATTAATTTGAAAGGATTTTAAATGCTAAAATTCTACTGTCATAAATATTCATCTATCACCATGACAAACAACTGTGTATCATTCCCAGATTTCCACAGAGAAACTCACTCCTTTCATCACAAATGACTATAGAATTGTGTGCATCCTTACACACACAGTGATGAGGACTGCCTTAGTGAAGACTCCCAAATTACCTTTATCAAATTCTGAGTGTGTCAGGCCATTTATGCTTATATATATTTTCACAGTCATAAATATTTTAATCAGGAAATTAATGTTACTAATATTACTAATTTATATATTAGGGCTTCATTAAAATACCATCTTCTCATTTTTTGTGTTAGTATTTTCTTAAGCAAAACTCACTGTGTGCCAGGCACACAGGAAGTAACGTGCTGAACAAGAGGAATATTCTTCTATCCTTGTCAAGACACAGGCGGAGGTCAAAGACCCAACTTTGTTTCAGAATATTATGCAGATTTTTATTTCACTTGAATTTTTATTATTATTGTTTGTTTAAGAATAATAAAAGTATGTTATATTAAATTTTATGCCATAACTGATTTTCTGGAAAGATCTTAGTCAACACCTAATAAAACTGAAGTAACTAATTGGCTTACTCTTTCCTTAGCATGCTCTAGCTGACTTCACAAACAAAGCCAAGTGAAGAAGAAAGGTTTTTAGAAAGCACAGGTTGACATGGTGATTTTTCTCAATTGGTGGAAAATTTTAACTGCTATTATTTATATAATGATAAGCAGTAAAACCTCTTGCTCTGCCCAATGTACACATTTCTGAGTTCTGTGACTAAAACTCTATGGTAACTTGAAAGTTTGGGAGTTGTTTTGTTTTGTTGTTTTCCAGGAGAATATAATAGCTTTTAGTCTGTTATCACTTTTAAATGTTAAATTTTAATAAATTTCATCTATGTATACCAATGAACATGAAGATTCATTCTAAAATATTTATTGTCATTTTGAACTTATTTAAAAGTCACTGTGAACATGTGTACATTTTTTATACCTTAGTGGATATTATTGGTAAAATGACCTCTTGTGTCTCAATGCCTTAAGGATAGAGACTTATGCAGACTTGCCTCTAGCAAGTGCTAAGTGCCTAGGAACACATTATAAATATTTGATGATAGGAAGATGTTAGAAGAAAAGGAAAAATCAGATTCTTAAATAAACAAAATATACTTAGTTTGTTCTTATTTGTATTTGTTCTTATTATAATTTTAAGAATATTTTAGTTAGAAATTCACTTGTATTAATACAAATACTTATTTTCTACATGTAAGAGTGCCACATTTTTACTACAGTAAACATAAATTACAGAACATTGGTATAAAGAGAAAGAGACCAATTAAAATAATAAAATTTTCATTCTGCCATAGAGAAATAACTACCATTTTAGTTTATTTATCTTCTAAAAAATGTACAGTGTTACATAGTAAGGTTATATAATAGATTCACTTTTTTAATAGTTTTTTAGTGTATTTGAATCCCATTTTAATTTTTTAAATCTATTTATTTACTTTTAGAGAGGGAAAGAGAGGGAGAAAGAGAAGGAAAGAAACATCAATGTGTGGTTCTCTCTCACATGCCCCGTAATGGGGACCTGGCCCACAATCCAGGCATGTGCCTTCGACTGGGATTTGAACAAGCAACCCTCTGGTTTGCAGGCCAGCAGCACTCAATCCACTAAGCTAAACCAGTCAGGAGAATCTCATTTTTAAATAAAATATTATATCCATTAGAAAGGTGATAACATTATTTACATGTCTTTAAAATATTTGAAAAAATTGCAATAATCTATATCTCTACAATTATTTAGGTTATCCAAAACTTGGGACTATTATTAATAATAGCAATTGCAATAATTTCTTGAGAGTTTGCTCTGTGCCAGGAACTGTGTTCTCTTTATAACAAATCCATTATGAGATATAATATCTTCAATTCCAGGTGAATGAGTTCAGTTTTAAAAAATTAAATATTTGTCTCAAACCAACTGTTAGTTCATGGTGGGGCAGAATTTGACTCCCAAGCTTGAGTGTTAACCACTTTGTGTTTTGGATCCATATTATGTGTGTCATCTTGATAAACATCTTTGAGGTGCAGGCTTTGTGCACATTTTGAATTATATCCTTAAGTTTACACTTAGAAACAGAGTTACAGAACAGAAGGGGTAAACCCTTTCTGGAGCTCTTAACATATTTGTCCAAATTATATTCCAAATGTGTTAATCAAATTCACATTGCTATCAGAGTTCAGGGGATTTTTGTATTAGTTAGTTCTTACTTTATTTAATATTTGTTAATTATATAGGACTTGGCTTTCATGTTTTTGTTTTTAGAATATCAAATATCTTCTAATATATTAATAGCTGTCTGTATTGCCTCTTATGTGTTACTCTGTTATATTGCTGAATTTCCTTATTTCGCAGGTATTAGTGTCAATCCTACTGATCGTTAAACTCTTGATCTTTAAGGAGTTACCCATTGCTGCCATTTTATTAACAAACTTTTACACAATCATTCCTAAAAATGTCAGTCACAGTTCAAGGTACTTTATATTCACTCCTCACATTTACCATTAGAGATGGGTACTGTTATTATTCCCATTTTACAGATGAAGAAATCCAAGCACACAGAGAGAGTCAGTTTCCCTAGCTCATACAGCTAGGAAGTGAGGAAATTCAACTCTGGAAAGCTAGCTAAATCAATCATGTTTTTACTTTCTGTATATCTTGCAAATATTTCCCAAACTTCACTTTTTTTTTGCTTATTATTACATATGTTAAAACTTAGGTTTCATAGAATAAAATCCATTGATTCTATACCTTTTTTTTTTGCCTTTTCAGAACACTTTATTTTTATTTATTTATTTATTTATTTATTTATTTATTTATTTTTAGGGTTTTTTATCAGTATTTTTTTAGTTGTTGATATTGTACAGTTTTCTGTCTTTTACCCCACCCCCAGCCCACTGCCCCAGCCCTCCCCACCTTCCTCCCATTTCTACCCCCCATAGTTTTTGTCCATGTGTTCTTTATACTTGTTGCTCTAAACCCTTCCCCTTTTCCCCTGAAAATCTCCCCCCTCTCCCCTCTGGTTACTGTCAGACTATTCTCAAATTCAGTGTCTTTGGTTATATTATGCTTGTTTGTTTGTTTGTTTTGTTGATTAGATTCCTGTTAAAGGTGAGATCATATGGTATTTGTCTTTCACTGCCTGGCTTATTTTGCTTAGCATGATGCTCTCCAATGTTCATAGCAGCACAATTTACAATAGCCAAGTGCTGGAAGCAACCTAGGTGCCCATCAGTTAATGAATGGATCAAAAAACTGTGGTACATTTACACAATGGAATTCTATGCAGCAGAAAGAAAGAAGGAGCTCCTACCCTTTGCGACAGCATGGATGGAATTGGAGATTCTATACCTTTTTTAAAGATGTACTAATTCTTTACAAATATTTCCTAAGGAAATCAAATAATTGCCCAGATGTTTTAACAGGTATGTTTGCATCGATACTGTTTGGAATACCAAAACAACTGGAGGCAACTTAAGTGTCTGTCAATGTAAGAACATACAAACACGTAGAAAATTTTTATAAGACTTTATTTGAGCCAAACAGTTTGCATTTCTTTTATGCATTTTAGAGTAAGGAGGAAAAGTAAGAAAAATGACATTTAGGTAGGAGAACAGCAAGGCAAGGATCAGATTACAGGATAGTTAAACCCTTAAAGGTGGTCATGCTTGAAAAGAAGAGGCCTGAAAGGGAGTTTCTCCAGGTGTATTATTAACCTAGACACACAGAAACCATCAGTGAGTGTGGCTTAGGGCAAAGATCAGCCTTTTACTAAAGAAGTTATATGCCTGGGGTGTGACTACCCACCATGACCTGCCAGGTTAGGAATTTAAGATCAGATATCTCTGTGAGGTTATTTTTCATAGAAACCCTTTTTCATGCATGTGTCTGGCAACTGAAGATTGAATAAATTTATTATGATGCAGTCACACACAGGTCCTGTACAGTCATTAAAAATGATGGGGGATTTGTATACTTGTTAATATGAAGTGTGGTCACACACTGGTCAATAAAAAGATAAACTTTAGAAATATAAATTCATCCATATTTTTTAAAATGTGTTAACACATATTTACCTAAATTTATTAATAAATTAATAAAGGTTCCTCTACACTGCTTATCTGTCTTTTAAAACATTCTAAAATGAGATAGGTTACTGGTAGAAGGAAATAGCTTTTTCAAAAAATCAAAGTCCTAACTAATTCTAACTTCCATCAATGCACATGGTTCACTGACTAAAACTGTGGAAAAAAACTTATTAGAAAAAAAATCCCACATTTTTTAGCAAGAGTCCAAAATTATATTCACCCATTTTTTGGTCATCAGTCTTTCTGAAATACATATGATTAATACTAAAAAATACTTTCTGTACTTGTTTATAAATCTCTTTATGCACTGTGTCAAAACAGTTATTTGCTGCTTAATGAAAGTGATACTCTACGAAATTAGCTCTCATGCGATTTCATCATTGTGAGACTGTAGCAGACAGACAGTTATGATCAGGGTGGGAATGATAGGCGGCATCCAGAATGTCACAAGGGTGGTGGTAGAAATGCACGAGAAATAGAGGTGGAATGAACTGGGTGATCCGATCCAATTGCCTTTATTTGATGCTGCACTGAGAGGTGGGCTGAGTCAGGGTCAACTTCTGCACTGCCGGAAGGAGAGAGGTGGGGTTTTTAAAAGAAAAAGTGCTGGGTCTGTTTCAGGATAGGAGAGGGGCTGTTCTTTTTGGTGGGTGCCTCGGGGGTTTCAGAATTGTGCCAGGACAGTGGTTTAGGTAAAGGGTGGGCTGTTCCTGGTACAGGAGGGTCAGTCTGACCACCCACCATATGGCTGGCACCAGGTGTCTATTGTGCACTGTGGGAGAGAGTTTCAATTAAGCCTTGGGCTACCAAGCGAGTTGTGACAACCGAGTCACAGTCAGTCCAGAGGATTGGAAACTGGTCTGACTGGGTCATTAGCAGTCTGGATTGGGGAACTGGTCTGACCCTTTCAGGTGAAAAGCCTTATGAGCCTAGCAATGGACAGTTGTAGGGTGGGACCTCGCCTTTAGGGTGACATTTTTTCCCAAAGCTTATTGCTTGTCATGTGGTTTTGGAAACTTCCCTGACCTTTTCTCCTTTGGCATGTCTCTTCTCAAGTAGTATACCCCCTTAAAGTAGGAACAAGGGCTTCATATGACTCTCATATAAGCCCTTGTATGACCACTCCCTTCAGCATTAGGATCTCAAAACACTGAAGTTCTGACCTGGGTCAAATAATCTTAGGAGCAAAGCCTCAGGTCTGTTGACCACAGAGACAGAGTTTTGATTGAACTAGATATGACATCTCAGTTGTATTTCACCTCCAGGCCCAGAAAAGGAGCAGGGCCAGGTGGGGTGATGCCATGGCTGACATAGGACCAACTGTGATGATTAATGACCTCTGCCCTGATGTTGATCAATCAGTAGAGACCATGACCCTGAAAGGGCACACCTGGAAAGCTGTTGACTATTCCATTGAGATCCTCTCCTGGGACCTCTCCTGGGACCTCTCCTGGAGTCCCCCACTTGGGAGAGCAGATAAAAACCCTCAGGATAAAGGACCCAGCACACACTGTCTTTCCGGATCATGTCTGCACTTTTCTCCCTTCTTCTCTCAGGTGTGTTGCCTTTGCATTTCTTTTTCCTAAGCTCCAAAGGCCCTCCCTGTGCCTTCCTGACTTGTTCCCTTGGCCCATCCAGCCCAGCTAGCTCAGTTCTTCCACGGCTCACTCTATCTCTGTGACTTTCTAAATAAACTTTTGCTTGTATTTGAATCTTAGATCTTAATTCTTTCAAATTAAGAATTCAAATACTGAGGTTGCTGCACTGAGGTCCATTTACCAGTAACATTCTGGTGCCATTTTGCTGCCAACGGGACCATTATAGAGTGAACTTACATAAACCTAGGTGGTATAGCCTATTACATACCTGACTGCCTGGTATAAACTATTGCTCTGCAGGGGAGAAACATTAATTTTCCCTCTACCATTTTTGGTTCTTAGCTGAGACATCCCAGTAATAAAAGACAGAGTAACAGGAGCAAAACAAACCAAAGTTTAATAATATGTGTACCTCCTGTATACCTGGGAGAGGGTCAAGAAAATGAGTAACTTGCCAAAATGGCTGAAGCCACTGCCTCAAACACCACCTTTGACTGAAGACAAAAGAAGATGCTACTGGTTGGGAAAGATTCTGTTAGGAGAGGTTAGCAGGAACAGCACAGTAAACAAGGGCCAGGCTGTCATGCAAATTTAAGTTCCTGCCTTCTGCATTGATAAGAGTTTCTAGAGATAAGGTCAACTCTCCTCTTCCTGCTAATTCCAGTGAGACACTCTTACAAATGGAGATTTCCTTTACAAGTGTAAATGACTTTTACAAAGGCTAACTTCTACTGGGTTTTCAGAACTTCTCCCACATCTGCTGTTTCTTAAAATTAACCACCCTAAAATAATCCTTATGCCAAATAGACATATTTCAGGGTGACAAATTTTGTTCTACTTCTCAGAGGCTACAGACCTGAACAGTCTGCTATTAATACTGAATACTATAGGCAATCATACCACAATGGTATTTGTGTAATGTTGCACTATGACATTATGAAAGCTAAGATGTCACCAGAGATAGAAGTTTTTCAACTTCATTATAATTTAATGGGGCCACCACTGTACGTGCAGTCTGTGGTTGAATGTAATGTCTTCATGTGGTAAATGACTGTACAAATAATTCATTTGTAGGTGGGACTGGCCACGCCCTCTTAGACTTTTCTAAGAACACTCCCACTACACCATTATTAACTGGATAGTTATGGTTGGGTGCATAATAGGCACTTAGTAAATCTGTATTGACTATTGAAGGAAGAGCGTGCACTAGCACATTGACTAGAGTTTAAATTTAATCTCCATGGAGGGAAAATGCAGAAGCCAGCTCTTAAAGGAATTATGAAATATATACTTCTATGTCAAAGTATAAGCTTTGAAGGGAGAGAATTGATTGGTCACTACTATATCCTCAGTCTGTCACGTAGTAGATGTTAGGGTGGTGGGTGACACAGGCAATGAAAGAATTCACAAAGAGAAAGAAGTGTAGAGAATAAAGTTTTTATTCACCCTCCAAGAAAGGAGAGGTGCATGGTATGGAGAGATACACCAGCACTGAATGGTAGAGGTTTTGAGCTTTTATTGGACTATAATTGGGGGAAAAAGGTAGGGGTGTTGCTGTGGTGTGGCCCCTGGACTGTGGGGCATTGTAACATGAGGCTGCAGTTTGTTCCAATGCTATATCCTGCCTGTGGCTGTAGGGAGCTGTTAGTCACTTTCTGCTCTTGCTTTCCAGTAATTTCCAGTCCTGGGGTCATAAGCTCAGAAGAGTAAAATGGGAATCATATTTAAAAAGGTCATAGGCCTGCTTGGCAAGTGGTGCCACAATAGCAAATTTCGCTGACTATACCCTTTCATTAGATGCTCAATAAATATCATTTTAAAGTAAATTAATAGGTTTTATGTGTTATGTAAAATAACTCACTTTTATGAAATAACCCGTTTGTCCTAAAAATGGACAAATGAGGTCACTTTTACTGTCACCATATTACAGATTATAAAACTAACATTCAGAGAGTTTAGGTAACTTGTCTAAGACTTCACAGTTGGTAAATGCTGGATCTGGGACTTGAAACCACATGGTCTGACTTTAAAGTTCATGTAAACACACTGTACATCCTCTCAAAACACACCACTCTAGGGCCTCTACAAGGAAACAGATTTACCAAACATTTGACATTGCTCTATCGCTATGCAAATATCCTTTCAATTATTTTTAAGCAAATATTTATCGAATACATGCAGACACTGGTCTCACATGGTTAAAAAAAAAGTCAGGTGAGGTCCCCTGTCACCTAGTTTTCACATTCTACTGGGGAAGGAGGGAAACAACAAATGTGCCAACTAGGGAATAAACAAGATAATTTTAGAGACTGATACACGTTCTGAGGAAACTTTAAATAGTTCATTCAGGGATGGCTCTTCTGAAGAAGAGGAGCCCTGCTCTGGAAGATTTATGGTGGACTGTTCCAGGAACAGTATCAAATAGCAAGTGCAAAAGCCCTGAGTAAGAAATAAGTAAGGTCAGCACATTTGAGGATATTGAATTGGACAGTGTGCCTGGAGCTAGGGAACCGGAGGGAAAATGGCAGCTAGGTGGAAAGCCCTTCAAAAGCCTTTTTATTTTGGGGAATTCTTAAAGCCACCATAGAATAGGTGTTCAGTTCAGGCATATTAAGCTAAATAATTTATATGATATCGCATTGTGCAACAATTAAAAATAATTAACCCCTTTATGCAACTATAAGAGTTATTTCAACTTTCACCAATCCCCTTCCCCCGCTTTTTTTTAAGAGTATATAGGGATGGTAAACTGAGCCTTATGAACCCAGTAAAAGATGAATTTAAAATAGATCACTAGTGATGTGAGACTGGCTACAGAAAAGGTTGCTTAATACTGGCTTTGGCTTTCAAGAGGAATCATGGAATCTCCTCTCTGGAGATGGCTTAAAATAGGATTAGATATATTCACTCAGTGCAGTCTTGCCTGAAAGCCTCTGCTGACCTCTCAAGGTCTTGACAGTCCTGTGATTCTGTGATAAATTTAGACTCTTCTATTGGGTGAAAACAACTCAGGATTCACCATGCCAGCTGCAACCTGGAATAATTGGAAGGGACTGATTTTGGAGTAGTGTACCTCCTACAGCTGAGACAAGATGCAATTAACAGATCCCCAAACTTCTCTTATTTCATGTTGTACTGAGTATTCTGCTGGTTCTCCGCCAATAATGGCTGGTATCAGTGATACAAGCAAAGTCAAGTGGTCTGGTCCATGATTAAATAGTAGATGTCTTTATTAGCTGCTGACCTTGCTTTGAACAGCATGGCTTCCAGACTTGTGTACCTATTAGCTGAGTCTTTGATCCTTGAAAAAAGGAAACAGATGAATCCAATAATGCTTTTTTATTTGGCCTCTTTTCTGCATTCTCAAGATGAAATAACTCAAGTTCTGATGCCATGAGCCTTAACCTCATTAAGCAACTCAACTCAACTGTTCAGATACTTAATCATCAGCACTTATCCATTGTATTTTCTCATGTAACAATCTCTGCTTTGAATAAAAATTCAAGCAAATATTTTTTTTCCTGTAACGTTCTCATTTAGAGGCAATTGGGCAGAGAGATTAGAGCACAAATCTGGAGTGAAGAACTGGGCTTAGTGCCAGCCCCTTCTCCCCAGCAGGTTGTGAACTAGTTGTTACCACACTCCTCTGAGACTTGATTTCTTTTTGTGTGCACTAGGCATAGAATTAGTTCCTATCTTATAGACTTGATGTTAGAATTGAATGAGCTAATATAAAGTAACTGTGTCTCCTCATCTTCCTGTCTCTGGTGTTGGTTTAACATAAAACACTATCAGATATAATCATATATATATATGTTTACTTGCTTATTGTTCTTTTACTCCTCACCTTCACCCTCTGTCAAGGGCACACATACATATCCAGAGGTGAGCTCCACGAAGACAGGCACCTTCTTTGATACATCTACCATGCCTATAAAGAGGCTTTACATAAATGTCCCTGGACAAATATTCACGAAGTAAAGGAAAGCATGAAAGCATCTTGCATGGGGTGTCTAGTATGTTATCGACATTCAATAAAATGCTAGCTTTTGTTTTCTTGGAAACAATGAAGGATTTAGCTACATCTATCAGTTTAACATCTGAAGCAGCCTGGGGTCAAGGGTAGAGTGAGGGAAGCTGGCATGAGGGACTCAAGCTTGGTTCTGGCTTTGATACAGTAAGATAACTTGGGACAAACCATTTTATCTTTGCAGTTTCCTCACATGCAGATTATTTTCTTTTAAAATATATATTTATTGATTGATTTGAGAGAGAGAGAAAAAAACATAGATTTTTTTGTTGTTCCACTTATTTATGCATCCATTGGTCGATTCTCATATGTTCCCTGACTGGGGATTGAATTTATAACCTTGGTGAATCGGACAACGTTCTATCCAACTGAGCTACTCAGCCAGGGTAGAGATTATTTTCATATACAAGATTCTTTGAGATCTATATTCTTATTAAAATTGTTACTGATCATGGTATAAATAGAGATTATGTTTCTTAGTAAAAGCGATGTAACAGACCAATGAAAACCAGTAGTTATGCCGATACATGCTCTCAGAACCCGCTCTGATTTCCTGGCATCCCCAATTAACCTGACTGTAAAATGAAGATATCAGGAAATAAGCTAAAATACGAGTGTCGAAGTCTTCCTAGTGAAGATCTTCCCTGCTTCACCCAGCCTCACTCCACAAAACACGAAGGGAGAGGAGACCCCTCAGGCTTGGCTCAGCTGTCAGAACCTGAGCAGCGTGGTGTTTGCTTCTGGATCATATTTGTCTGCCCTGCATGTTTACTTTCCAGAACTTGTGTTTCTTTAATCTCTTTCATTGGGTTGCCTTTACTTTCTTTACTTATTCACCATATTCATTACATAATTCACAAACTGAATGCAGCAAGGTTGGGAAGGAGGGCAGTTTACAGCATGAGGCTCAAACTTCAGCAGGAGGAATAGCAAACCTGGAGGTCAGATTCTAACACAACTCCTTTCCATGTGAAAGTTTAAATGTCCATGCTGATTCAAGATGAACACGTATATGCTAGCCTGTGTTTCAATAAATAAATGCCTGACAAGCATAAGAAAGTGGGATAAACAATCATGGAAAAAGAAGGAAAGGGGCAGGAAGGCAGAATAAAAACAGGAACAAATGTGCACAAGGAGGAGAAAGAATAAATATAATTTTCAAAATCAAAACAGAAAGAAAGAGTATCAATAGGTGAACTAATAACTAGAAAAAGTGGTTTAGGGGCAAAGTTTTTAATTTTTTAAAGCATTTCAGAATTTAGAAATTAGATGGTGATTTGATTGGAGAGTTGTTTTGAAAAGGGGAAAAATGAATAGTAGAAATGTATAAAGATGCTGATTGAGAGGAACAACAAAGCCAGATGGCATAAATGGCATCTTTAGGGATTTTGTGGCATAAGAAGCTATGCTAAAAAGTGTCCCCTCTGTCCTGAAAATGCTGCAGTCACACTGAGTATGTTGGTGTCCTTAGCTAGCCATGTTAACCCACTTAATGTTCTTGACCCTAAAACCTCTACCTTTCAGTCGTCCAGGCTCTTTGTGTTTTTCAGCTGTCTTTGATACCTCATCAAGCTGATTTTGCTGCCTTTCTGGACACCTTAATCAGTCAAAGTTGTATTCTTGTGAAATAGTTATGGCATATCCACATGCAAGAATTTTAAGCAGCTATTAAAAAGAATAAGGACATCGCTATGTATTGAAATTAGATTAGGTTAAAACTTAATTGCAGAATAATTTGTATAGTATGAGCCAATTTTGATTACTAAACAAAACATTTATATTATTTATTTTTATAATTCTACAGAAATGTGGGAAAACAGGCATAAACTGTTTCATTTAGTTTTTTTAGAAGTAAGGAAGGAGATAATAGCAAAGAGAAATATGGGAGGTTATTTTTTCTTCATACTTCTACATTGTTATAACAATTTTGCATAATTTTGTTGTTAATAAAGTAACATAAAATTATCTAAAAAAATTCTTACAGTTATTGCATAGAATTATTTATTTGTATAGGCTAATATTTTAGGTGAATTATTTAGAAGCTCATTCTTATTTGGTCCCGAAAATATTCTTATATTTGATATTTACTCTACCTGGCTTAAACACTGACAGATATTGCCCTAGCAGTGCAGCTCAGTTGATTGGAGCATCATCCTATAACCAAAGGGTTGCAGGTTTGATTCCCTGCCAGGGCACATGCCTGGGTTGAGGATTCTGTTTCTGCCCTGGGAACATACAATCCTTAGTCTGTGCGTGTACAGGAGGCAACCAATGCTTCTCTCACATCTTAGTTTTTCTCTCTCCCTTCCTTTTTCCCTTTCTCTCTCTCTAAAAGCAATGAAAAAAAAAGTCTTTGGGTGAGGATTAAAAAAATACCAACAGATATTACTAATTGCTTATCTAATAACTATTCTTTCTTCTTTCTTAATATGAAACCTTATAACAGTAGTAGTGTCAACATAGCTTAAAAATAAAACAGAACAGAATGAAACTAAGCAAAATAAAAACAAACAAAATAGAAACGTTTATCTCCCCAAAGTAAAGGGTGGTCATAAGAATAAGATCCTGCATGAGAATGTGGGACCACCTGGTCAGCCAGCCGACTTGTGCGGCCTCACTGGGTCTGCACAGTTGCCACCCCGTGCCCAGGATCCACCAGCCACCGCCTGTGGGCCTGGGAACCGCCAGCCACTGCTGCCTGCATTCCCGGGTCACACCTCCACTTTTTCCTGCCACGACTCCACCCCTCTTACCGGTCTAAATGAATGGTTGTTGGACTTCCATACAGTTCAATGTTCTATTAGTTCCCGTTGTTTTCTTGTTTCTAAATATTTGTTGTCCTTAATTATGGTTGTGAGAGAAGGCAGATAATCCAGGCGAAGGGGAAGCGGTGGAGGGGACTGGAATCCAGGAGAGAACAGAGCAGGCGCCACTGTTCCCTCTCAGACCCCGCCCCCACATACAGCGTCACAACTCAGCGACTGGGCTGTCCTGCACTGGGAAACACCTAAGGCTCCGCCCCTCACTACATAACAGCCTCAACCAGACCAAAAACAAAACAAGAAGAAAAAAAAAAACACCAAAAATGGCTCAAACCGGAGAACAAATCAAATCCCTACAGCCAATTCCTCTAAGCCATGAAGAGATAGCCAACCTATCAGATGCACAGTTCAAAGCCCTCGTAATCAGGATGCTCACAGATGTGGTTGATTTTGCTCACAAATTAGATGAAAAAATGCAGGTTACAATACGTGAAATGAAGGAAGACACATGGGGAACCAACAGAGATGAGAGGAAAACTGGGACTCAAATCAATGGAATGGACCAGAAGGAAGAAACTAACAACCAAACAGAAAACCAGGAAGAAACAAGAATTCAAAAAAATGAGGAGAGGCTTAGGAACCTTCGGGACATCTTTAAACATCCCAACATCCTAATTATAGGGGTCCCAGAAGGGGAAGAAGAAGAGCAACAAGTGGAAAACTTATTTGAGCAAATAATAAAGGAGAACTTTCCCAATCTGGTGAAGAAAATAGACTACCAGGAAGTCCAGGAAGCTCAGAGAGTCCCAAAGAAGTTGGACCCAAGGAGGAACACGCCAAGGCACATTGTAACTACATTAGCCAAGATTAAAATGAAGCAGAGAATTCTGGAAGCAGCAAGGGATAAGGGGGCAGTTACCTACAAAGGAGTCCCCATCAGACTGTCAGCTGATTTCTCAAAAGAGACCTTCCAGGCAAGAAGGGGCTGGAAAGAAATATTTGAAGTCTTGAAAGGCAGGGACCTACATCCAAGATTGCTCCATCCAGCAAAGCTGTCATTTAGAATGGAAGGGAAGATAAAGTGCTTCTCAGATAAGGTCAAGTTCAAGGAGTTCATCATCACCAAGCCCTTATTCTATGAAATGTTAAAGGGACTTATCTAAGAAAAAGAAGATAAAAAAATATGACAGTGAAAAGACAGCAAACTCACAGGTATTAACAACCACACCTAAAACAAAAGGAAACAACTAGAACAGGAACAGAACCACAGAAATGGAGAACATATGGAGGGTTATCAGCAGAGGAGTGGGAGGAAGAGAGAGGGGGGAAAGGTACAGAGAATAAGTAGCATAGAGGGTGGGTAGAAAATAGACAGGGGGAGGGCAAGAATAGTATGGGAAATATAGAAGCTAAAGAACTGATGACACATGGACATGAACTAAAGGGGGGAATGTGGGAGGGAGAGGGTGTGCAGGGTGGGGGAAATGATGGGGGAGAAATGGGACAACTATAATAGCATAATCAATAAAATATATTAAAAAATAATAAGATCCTGTAAAAGTGACATAAGTAGAAGTTAGTGTGTGGGACTTTCAGAAGAACTCCTTTACAAGGAAGACAGACAGCTTGTGAATACCCTTCTACCTTTCCCACCTCACTTATTGTTGTTGCCTGGAATAATGACATGAGGACTGGAGCTGTAGCAGCCACTTTGAGTCATGAGTTGACATTGAGGATGGAAGCTACACACTGAGGATAATGGAGCAGAAAAAGAAAGAAAGGAAGGTTTTCTGATGACTCCATGGTGCCACTCATCATGCCTGGACTGCCTATTTCTAAATTTCTTTTATTAAAAAAATAAATTCTGATGTGTGTTTAATCAGTACTATTTTCAGGCTTTGTACTATATACAGATTAATTTGTCCTAATTTATACGAGCAGATACAGACAGACCAGAGGCATATGGAAAATAATTTTCTTAAGGGAAAATACAGAATTATGAAATCAGATTCTGTACCTTTGCTTTGTACAACAGGCATATCCTTTTTGCTTTCAAATCTAGAGCAGCTCAGTTATTTAATCATGATCATTCTGGTTGGGTCTATTTTGTTTCGATAGAACACGTCCACTTCTGTTGGATAACCCAGTGTTTGGAGCTGTCAAGAAAGCTTTTGGTCTGCCTTTCCCTGCTAACAATAGAAGGTTTTGAAGAATCGATTAAGCAAAAATAAAAGTGCACTGAGGCAAAAGTGTTACAATCACTTAAACCTGCTTTTAAAAGGTCAAAGTGCTAGCCTGTGAAATTTTAGACAACAAAACATAAACTGTAAATAAGAAATCTAAGATAAAACCTTATTCAATAACATAAGAATAGACCTGGAAGTAAAGTCATCAAATGGGTTCTAATTCCAGATCTGCCATCTAATTGTCATTTGTGCCTGAATGATATCATTTAGCTTTTACATGCTTCATTAGTAAAATGGAATAACTGACCCATAAGGAAAGGAGGTAATCCATGGTGGTGTGAAGCATGGTTGAGGGAACTATGCAAGGGTCCACTTTTAATGAAGAAGGTGGATTTCTGAAGGCATATATGCCCAGTCATTCAGATATTATACTTACACTTAAAGCATGATTTGATGTCTGGCAAATGGTGTTTCGATGATAGAAAAGAACAAGGGAGGTTATGACATACGAGGAATTGTGTGCGGGCAGCAATTTCTCAAAATTCCTCCAGGTTTTCAATAGCTGTGACAGTGAGAGTCAACTATAGTAATAGCTCATTTTACTACATAAAAAGCTGCTTATGCTACCCAATTTAAACAATTGTCTTAAATTCCTGTGCAACCCAGTTTCCTTTTTAAAAATTTGACTAAGCAGACAATGGTAACTATTATCCCCATTTTACAGATGAGATCATTCAAGCTCAGAGGCAAGATATAAGTTGACCAAGGTATTTACGGCATAGCTAGAAACAAAGCTCAAGTTTTCTTCCTCTAAACCTAGCAGTCTAACACACTACGTCCTTGTCTGCACAGGACAGGGGAACAGGTTGTAATGTGCACACTTGACAGGGCATATTTAAAGATGTGTAAGTTATGCTCTCATTCCCTCCAAGCTGTATACACTCTTGACAAACCAAGTATTCTTAAGTACACACACACACTCACACACACATACATATTCCATGTTTGTAACTGTAAATAGGAAAGTACTAGGTCCTGGGCTCCCTGGGAGGAGAACACATGTGAGCATGAGCATTTGTATGAAGACTAAAATTGTTTTCTTAATAATTTATTAGTGACCCAAGTTTTTGGCCATTCAGCATGAAATCCTCTAATGAGAACCTGAGATAACAATGGGTCAGAAACTGTGGAGCACAACAAAAACTTCTGTGCATTCACCCCTGATTGCTCAGGGCTTCGAACAATGTCAGTCAAGTCATGTGATGTAAAAAACTGGTAGAAGAAAGAGACGCTTGAAAGTAATTCTCCTACCTATATGTCAAGGATCCTTTTGAACATTGAATAATTTTTGAAACTTTGAGTTCTCCATTAATTCACTTAGTCTGGGATATATAAAACTTAAAATTTAAGAACTTTGCACAATGACATTCACAAGAATATAAGCATATGAAGGCAGAGAAAGAGGACGTTTCTTTATATTGTATTCTTAGGTATATCATATTGATGGGTGAGATTTAATGTCTGTGAAATTCATAAATCAGTGATGCAACTAGGCTCATTTCCATGTAAATAATGGCTACAGTAATTTGAAATCTCATGCCTTTGAAGAGTTAATGCAGCTCTTCCAAGAGGCTGACTTTACAAGTGGTACAACTTTGACAATGTCAAGTGCAGTGTCAGTGGGATCATTTATTTACATAGAATTAAGGAAATCTTAACAGAAATCAAAGTGTATGACTTTGGCCTTCCATTATCATTGGTTGGAGTTCAGACCTAAGGGGGATAAATGGTCTTTCTGTAGGTCTAGTCCAAATACACACAAGAATGAAAAACCTTACACTAATTTGGATCACAGCTGCCCTAAGTACATGTAAAACAAGAAATTATTTTTGTTATTGTTACCACAAAATGTGTTCCAATGCTCCTTAGCTATGGAATGTCCCTGAAGCAGATGGGAAGCCATTTAGTTGAGTGAGGGCATACTCTTTTCAAGATTTAGATCCGACGGGAGAGCTGCATCAGCGCAAAGGAGAGGAACGTGGTGGCCCTGGAGCAAAGTCCCTCTGCCAAGAGGACCAAGAGTGAATTTCTCTGGGCATCTGACAGGAAAAAGGAACCCTGCAAAGGATAAGTAGTAACTCAGATCTTTTGATCTTTTCAGCTTCTTCTAAGGAAAGAAAATTTTAAATGAATACAAAGATATTGTAAAACAATGAAAAATAACCCAGAATGCGATGCTTATTTTGTCTACACATGTCTTTCTCCCCACTGAGTACAGAGTCAGAGACCTTCACTGGTGAGAGACTCGGACTAAAATAGAGAATAAAATATTTATTAAACTACATGGGTTAGAAATAGAAACAACCCTACAACAACATAATCAAACCCTTAATTCATAGACTAGGAACTCAGGAGCCAGATAAGAAAAATAAATTGTCCAAGATTACTTCATTGGTTGCTGCCAGAGACAGAATTAAAATTCAGTTTTTAACTCCCAGCCAATTCAATATGGTAAAATTTTGGTGGTGTTTTGTAAATAACTATACCATATTTCCTAAGGAAGTTGGTAATCTATCCTATAAAACACAAAATTTGAATTATGAATTTTTTAATTTAACATCATTAATCATGGAAATTCACATTAAATGCACAAAAGAACATACAACACTGCACACCTACTAGAGTGAGTTAAATTAGAAATATAATACCTAGTGTTGAGAAGGATTTTCAGCAACTGGAATTTTTATATGATGGAATGTAAATTGTTTCAACCACTTTGTAAGGTCTTTTGTCAATACCTACTAAAACTATATAGTAGTCTATAATCCACAGATTGCATTGTAAGACACAAACCTAAGAGAAGTAAGAACTGAAACATAATTGTTCTTGCCAGTTTTATATAATATCCAAAATTTGAAAAAACCCAAATGTTCATTACCACTGCATTGAATAATAAATTATGTTATATTCATACAGAATACTATGCAGCCATGAGAAAAGTAAATTGCTACTTCATACAACAATTTGAAAGACTCTTACAGGTATAATAATGAGAGAATGAACCCAGGCACAACAGACAACTCCTATGTGATTCCATTTACGTGATATTCAAAAACAGGCAAAACTAAGCAATGATAACAGAAGTCAAAATAGTAGTTACATCTTGGTCGTAGGGAGAGGTGAAAGGTGGGTAGAAGCTGGTATTGACTGTGGAGAGACATAGGGAACCTTCCAGGGTAAGAGAAATGTTTTATATCTTGGTCTGGATATCTTAAATGGATCTCTCCATCTCTCTCTGTCTCCCCTCCCCCATCTATGGTATGTGTGTGTGTGGGGGGTGAATGTGTCCATTTGAACACTTGCCAGATATACACCATATATACACAATGTGTATCAATTGGTCTATATACTGAAGGCTTACACACATCTCCTCCTTGTTGTATATATTTACACCTCAATTAGAAGTCTGTTTCTAAGGATTTTTTCTGGAAAAAAAATGAAAAATATGAATTGTTTATATTCCCATGATCATAAGGGTATAGTACTATTTTCAATTAAAGTATAATGTTTGAACAATTAGGGCTATTTAATGATATTTTAAGTCAATGACTATTCATTTATGCTACAGAAGCAAAAAATACCCATATTTCTGAAACAGTTATAATCACCCACAAAGGACTACAAAGCTACCCCTTAAAATTTCCATACTCTTCCATCATTGCTTCATATATTCATAAAACATAAATCTTGAGATGTAATAATAGTTGAAATGAATAAATAGAGCTGATTTTAAAAAGATCAGATTGACTCAAAGAATTGAGAGAAAACACAGTTATGAGAAGGTGATGTACTGTTAGTCAGGATATACTTGTGAGTGGTAGCTTAGGCATGAAGAAAGTACACTGATATGGCTCAAAGAATGAAAGGAAAGAAAAACTGTAGGGCACAGAGCAAGTCTAAGGATTTTAGGGATGGAGATGAAGACTTTTTGTAACTGACACTGCCATCCTCTCCTGCTGCCTCTCATAATTTTTTAAGGCATCTATTGGTACACAGAGAAGAACATGTCCACAGGTCTAGGGCCACTTTTTAGAGTTCATGAGCCAAGTCTAAGGTTTTAATATTTTTAAAGCCAAACATCAGTTTCTCATCCCACTTTTGTCAAAAACTTGCTCTACCCATCAGAATAATGAATTTACACCAAAATAGGAAAATAATAACTGTAAACCAGGAAGCTTTGACTGTTGTCAAGGTCAAGAACTGTGCCAATATCTTACCGCAGCTCACATTCTGTCCTTTGTAGCTATAAAATCAGTTAGCCCTAGTTCTCAGTTTTCATTGGACTTGCTTATTTAATGCTTGCCTGAATTTCTGATCTTCTCTTAATGTTTGCTCTTCCACAGAATTTTGACAGTTCTTTGGTCAAATACCTCAGCAAATCATGTTGACTGACTGGCAAGGTATTTCCTTTTCATATCAAAATACCTCAAAAGACTTCCTTTTAAAGAGTTTTGATGTTCTATAACTTATCATAAAACTGGTATTAATAACCATAAATATACTTTCTTTAAAGAACATTCTGCTGGTAATATTGCTATTTCAGGCTCCTACAAAGGTTACTGAGTACCCTGTTCCATGGTCAGCATACATTTGGTGGTATTTCTTGCTACATAACCATCAGCTTTTTCTTCTTGTGGTCCATAATAATCTTTACACTTAGCGACCTCATCTTTGACTGCTGTCTAGAAGGTCACTGTAAATGCCTCTCTTGAAACTGGTCTAAATAACTCAGTTATTTTTCACCAAATTATCACAACAGTTCTACTATCCCTGCCTAAATAATTTTGAGATATTTTAACAAAGTATTCAGAAAATACTGACATCAGAATTCCTGCAGCATATAAGTAAACAATTTGAATATTAAGAACTTAGAAGGTGTCTAATTTGGTTATCTTCTCTTGAATATGGGCCATTTATGACACAGAGAAATTGAAACTTGTCTGAAGCTGCATAGTTTATTGGCAAATAACAATAACACAATAAAAACTGAGTAAGAACCAGCATCTCTTGGGTGCTCACTATGTGTCAAGCACTATGTTAAATGTTATATGTGAATTATTTCACTTAATCCTAATGAGGAAACTATGAGGTAGATTTTATTGTATCTCATACAATAAAATTTGCATCTCCTGTCTGAGAGCCAATCTAAGTGTTCTTTCCACTGACCTACAAGATCTCTTGTTAATGTGTTTTTTTAATTTTTTAAATTATATTTTTTGATTATGCTATTACAGTTGTCCCAATTTTCCCCTTTGCCCTCCTCTTCTTAATGTTGAGAAATGATAATATTGTTAATGCTGATATTAATCTTATCACAAAAATGAAATAATAAAATACTAAGCATTATATTAGTTTCTGCCATTTTATAGGTCAATTAAGTGGTAGCCATATTATAATTTAGGCACAGTTATTCTCTTAACTTTATTCTGCTATTATTTTGCTATTGTCCTCTGACAATTATGATTTGTTTTTCTATTTTATTCATTAGACTTTAACCCAACCCTGGTAGTAAAAGCCAGTGGCTTTCATCAAGAAATTCTGAGATAATCATTGGTTGCCTTTTATTTTATGAAATCTGGCTGGTATATGTTAATCCAGAGGTCTTTGCCAAATGTGTAAAATGACCTGTTTCATGAGGTTGTGATATAAATGAGGTCATTTCTATTTTTAGTATTCAAATTAATCTCTAGAGTCTTCACATGCCGATTAACAGGAACTCAAGTATCTCTCTTGGGACTTCTCCAACTCTTTGAATATTTCAGAAACTGTGGAGACTTTCTCATTCCAAGGGAGTCTATTCTTCACACTTTGACAGAAAGGGCTGGAAAATCTGATCAATTCAATGGCAAAAAGTTCCCCGGTTTCTGCGGCGGTCACTGTATTCTCGGCCATATTTGTCATTGCCAGACACACATGGACCAGACAATGGGATGCTCTTGTCATCTGCTTTTCTGACATCACTACTATCCTGGAGAAACTTTCTCAGCATGTGAAGTGCAATGATTTTGTGTTCTAAATAATTCCTTGTACCACTGCAAGTATAAGTTCCAGTTCTGAAATTATTTCTAACAAATTGGATCTCAGCCCCAAGAGTAAGATCTTACTGTGTCACTGTGCTAGGGACAAACTTGGGATCCTAAAATGTTATAGTGAGAAAATAGTGGACCCTGGAGTAAAATTGCCTTAGGTAATCCCTGACTCGTCCGCTTAATACTTGTGTGACCTTGGTCAAATCATTTATTCTTCCAGTTTTCCCATGGGTAAGGTATGTATCATAAAATTAGTTTGAGATGACCTATGTAAGACACATAGAAAAATCCCTGATATATATTATTATTATTTTATTACCATTAAATTATAAATATTGTCTGAAAGCACACAGCATTGAGAGAAGCTACTAGTTTGAGACAAACACCCCCCCTGCCGCACTGTCTTTGTCATCCAACCCACAAACTGAATTTAATGACCACCTGAGGCATCCCATGTGGTATAAACCCTCTGAAATGTCCCTGGGGATCTCTTCCACCTGTGGACCCCTAATGTCTAACCACTTCAATCCATCAAAGTGATGAGCTAACTAGGATTGAACCTCAAAAGGAAAATGGTAGAGGTCTGCATATCTTTGGTCCCAAAAGATTTATTGACCCCTACACAAATTTTTCATTGCCTCCTCAATGATAAACACTTTATATTAAATGGGTATTCAGAGAAGAAAATTTTATGTGTTGGTTCACAAACTTGAATGTTCACCAGGTGAAATCTGAAACTAGCAATCTTACACAAAGTGCAAGGAGACACCAAAGAAAGAGGCAGACCACTCCATGTTGGTAAGTAGAGAGCTTAATAAACAAGGTTTGAGGCTTGTCTCAGTGACTGCAAGATGAATAGATCTCCACACCTGCCTGCCACAATCTAATATCACAAGAGAGGGGCTGGAGGCTGGGTGAAAAAAGTAAAGGGATTAAACAAAGGAAAGAAAAACCCTACATAGACACAGACAACAGTATGTAGATTACCGGAGGGAAAGAGGTGTAGGTGTAGAGAGAAGAGGGTAAAGGGGGTTAAGTGGTAGGAAAGAAGACCTTACTTGGGATGGTGAACACACAATACACTATACAGATGATGAATTATAGAATTGTACACTTGAAACCTATATAATTTTATTAACCACTGTCACTCCAATAAATTCAATATATTTTTAAAAAATTCGTATAGAGATATTAACTGAGTTCAATCTAGTATACTGTCCAAATGGTCTCAGCAACACCTTACTCTTATAAGGCTTTGTCCTTAAAATGGCTGGGAAGAGTGAGCAGAATGTACATTCCCAGGACAGGGCAGAGGCTGGAGCCTCCAATCACCTGGGTACAGCTGGAGAGGCAATAGGCAGTCACACCCTCTTACTGACCTCCTCCAACATTAACCAAATAGGACATTGTGCTATATTCTGTTCCTGGGGCAATAATGCGTACTTCTAATTGTAGAGTTGACCCTACAGAGACATTCTAAATCTTAAAAAGGATCTCCTTGGTCCTTTTGGAGGACCAAGGCAACTTTCTCTTTACATGAAAACAAAGACATGGCTGGTGGCTTTTTAGAACACAGCCATTTGCTTTATATTATTTTTTAAAATAATTAAAGTTCTAACTAAACCATGTGCCACGGTCCCCAAGTATTTCATACCTAATTATATTGACTTGTTTTCTGATATGAGAACACATGAGTGTGCCCAAAGGAAATGAGACTGAGAACACAATAGTATTTTAATAACAACAGAAATAAAATCTATAATAATATTATACAAACATAACACATTTTGCTTCCTGAAATCATATATATTTTCACCATGCTATTGCTAATTCAGAGAAGGATTATTTAAAATTTTCCAGGCTGGTAAATTGTAGTAGATAGGTCCCAAAAAAGCTGTTTGCATGATTACATTACCAGTAACCTAATTGCATCCTACACAAACATAAAATTTCCTCAACATTGCATCTTTCATTATGTTTGCTTAGCCTAATAATGTACCTAACACTGGGTCTGTGCATCTGGTAGGTATTTAAAGATTTCATTTGTTTATTTTTAGAGAGAGAGAAAGGAAGGACAAAGAGAGGGGGAGAAACATCAATCAATTGACTCTCAGACATGCCCTAATTTAAGACCAGACCTACAACACAGGCATGTGCCCTGACTGGGAATCGAGCCAGGAGCCTTTTGCTTTGCTAGACAATGCTCAACCAGCTGAGCCACGCTGGTCAGGACCCAGGAGATACTTAATCTCCTCTATTTACTACATGATATTCTGTCTTTATACTATATCCATTCATTGTCAGTGAGTTCTCTATATTTGTGTTGTCTCTTAAATAAGATCGAGGTTACGAAAGTCTCAATATAAATACAAATATTAAGTTTTTTAGCATGCTTTACTGAGGACTAAAAAGAAATGCTTGTCGATATCAATTTTAAAAAATTCACAAATTATAGCATATAAAAGAATTTATAAAAACAATATTTCTGGGATTTTTTTTGAAGAGTGAGGAGGAAAGAATGTGTTATACTTTAGAAAAACAGGGGAGAGAGAAATACAGAAATTAATAAAGACCACTAGAATTTATATAGAGAGTACATGACTCGCGATCTTCTGCCCTGAGAATCTAGGGTTCTCTCATCTAGTTATTTGGAGAAGTGATTGCTGTTGGTTTATGAAGTATATTGTGGTCAGGACATTACTTTTAAAGGAAAAACCACATGCTACTTAAGTGTGAAAAGTAGATGTGCATTACTTACAGTCTTTGCTTATGACACAACAGAGCATCCATATTACTTTAACTATCTTTATAGCAACACTGCTATGGTGCCATCAAGAGAACCAAACTTTGGTACTCCAAGTTCATGGACACTCTATTATAATGCTATTATGGTAGGAAAATGATTTTAGTGCAAGTTAATGGAAGCCACATTACACTAGTAAGCGATTTTATTATAAGTCTGTGAGGACCACATTATGATGGTCAAACAATTTCCCTGTAAGTCTATGAAGACTGCATTAATAATGCCATTATAAGAGCAAAACAATTTCAAATAAACTCTATGGGGACTCATTTCCTTGTCATGATGGTGGCAAAATGATTTCAGTGTATGTTTATGGAGAACCCCTTACAATGCCATTATGACAGCATTACAATAGTAAAAAAAATTATGGGGAGCTCATTATAATGCCATTATAATTCCATTACATTGGTTAAAAGATTTCAGAGTAGTTCTATAGCAACACCACTACGATGGTAACAATTAGGTCATAGAAGATATCAAAAAGTATGATACTTGAAAGGAAAAACAAGGTCTAGGTTTGGAAAGATCAGTGTGAGGTCCAACAAAGAATCATGTCAATTGAGAAAGTTTTACCTTACTGAATTTATATAATTTCATGAAAATTTCTTTGTCAATAGATTATCCAATCTGCCATCATGGCTGGAGGTATTTGTGATTTAAATTACAAATTTAATCCTTCCTCTACAAGGTAAATTATTTTCAGTGCCCTGAATCTGTTGCCACCTAAAATATGGCCCCTAGAGAATCTATCCTACCTGTTGTCTAGCTGCCACAATTCATTACAGGAAGTTAAACTTCAAAGCCTAATATGGAATGGTAAATGTCTTGATCTCTTTGTTTTCAAAAGGTTTCTTGACCTTTACACAAATTTGCTCAGTATTTTGTAACTGTTACAGTCATTTAGTTTATAAACATAAAACTATTGCATCATGACCATAGATTGTATCCCTATCTTCATCCACCTGTCCAATAAATATGAGCTATTGATAAGAATGTAAAGTTGTGGAAGAAGGATTGTAGGTGGCTCAGTGCAGAGGCTGAATAATAGCCCCTTAAAGGTGTTCACAGCCTAATCCCTGGATGCTGTGGCTATGCTGCTTTACACGATAAAGTGCCTTTACAGGATAAAGTGCCTTTACACGATAAAGGCACTTTGCAGATGTTAAATTAAGGATATTGAGATTAGAAACATTATCCTGGATTTTCTGTGTAGGCCCAATATCACTAGGGTCCTTCTAGGATGGAGGGAGGAGGGTAGAAGACAGAGAAAGCAATGCAAAGGCAGAGGCACAGATTGGTGTGATGAGACCGTGAGCCAAAAAATGGTGGAAGTCTCTAGAAACTGGAAATGTCAATAAATGAATTTTCTCCGGGAGCCTCCAGAAGCAACCAGTCCTGCTAACACTCTGCCCCATAAGACTAATTTTGAACTTCTTACCTCCAGAATTATAAGAGTATAATAAATTTGTGTTGTTTTAAGCCACTAAGTCTATGGTAATTTGTTAAAGTAGCACTAAGAAACTAACAAACTCAGTAAAATGGATTTTTCAACTGCTATGAAATAAACAAGTTAGAAAATTGTTCTAATGACAAGACCAGAATTATCACATTATGTTCAATTTTACAACAGAGAGAATATAATCATTTATTTTTAGATAGTTTACTTATTAGTTTGCATGTCTTTATGTATTGTATAATACGTTTTAAAGATAACTATATTTTTCACCCTTATTGTACTGTTCCTCTTGGTGCAGGTCCTTCAAGTAATACCCTTCAAATAAGACATTTGAAAAAAAGAATAGCAAAAACTTTCAAAACATAAAGAATGATATTGCCATCAAAAAACATATGAAACTTAGATCAATATTTTAAAGGTATCTCTAGAAATATCTCATTTTTTTCCCTACAGATCTCTCTCTCTCTCTCTCTCTCTCTTTCTGTTTCCTGGCAAGGGACAGATTATATGCATGTGGACATACTTCAGAGGCCATGAAACAAGAAAAGAAAGAAAATGAAAAAGGAGATTAGTCACCCCAGCCTAGAGTGAGGAGAGAGTGAAGCTGACAGTGTATGCAAAAATAGCTGCTCAGCAAGGGTCCTTGTGCTTACTCACGTTTCTCAGCCTCCTTTGCTGGGGATGTAAACGTGATTCTGGAAGACAAGAATGCGACCAGAACTGATGTGCTGCTTCTTGTTCAGAACATTTATGGGCCAGTGTGCCTCCTGTTCTCTTCCCCTGTTACAGCGCATTTGGAAGCCAGATAGTGAAAAGGATGTGACAAAATGGAAGAAACTCCAATCCTGAATTACCAAATAGAAAAAAAGTCCTCTGCTAACTTTTATGTCCTCTGCTAACTTTTATGTGCTAAGCTACTGAGAATTTTGGAGTTTCTTATGAAAGCTAACATTAATTACCTTAACTAATAATATGCAGGGAGCAAAAGAAGAGTTAAAAATTCTTTCCCAGAGTTATTCTTACATTTGGAATAAACTTCACTTTTTCCAGAGGTATCTGCTCCCCAAACAAAAGTTATATAGCCCTTAATGCGCATGCCAACCTAAGAGAAAGGGCAATAAGAGATGTGACTCAGAGACATGATTCCTCAAAAAGGACATGTAGTGTAAAGAAGTGGAATTCTTGATCCTTATTAATATTAGTATGGCAAAATATTACAATAAAACATATTTTATAATTGTTGTTTATTTAATTTTCTTAAAGGAGGCTTGGAGAAGGATTCAACATTAATACAAAAGAAACTTTTAAGAGGTAGAAGAAAGTTTACAAGCAAGGTAAGCATGAGAGCCCTCAAATATCTCAAAGGTGTTTGCCTCAAAGGAGAAGGGAGAGGAATCTGGTTCCAAGTGACTGTGGGAGATGAATGACACCAAAGCAACAAGTGTTCCAAAGAAAGATTCAGGTTAAAAACTTTAGTGAACTTAGGTCCCAACAAAAGGATCACATTTCATTAATATTCAAGAAACAGCAATCCAAAAGAATCTATGCACCCCTATGTTCATAGCAGCACAATTTACAATAGCCAAGTGCTGGAAGCAACCTAGGTGCCCATCAGTTAATGACTGGATCAAAAAAACTGTGGTACATTTACACAATGGAATTCTATGCAGAAGAAAGAAAGAAGGCCCTGGCTGGTGTAGCTCAGTGGATTGAGCGCGGGCCTGTGAAGGATCGCGGTTCGATTCCCAGTCAGGGCACATGCCTGGGTTGCAGGCCAGTTCCCAGCATGGGACACATAAGAGGCAACCATACATTGATATTTCTCTCCTTCTCCCTCTCTCCTACCCTTCCCCTCTAAAAATAAATAAATAAATAAATATTAAAAAAAAAACATTTAAAAAAAAAAAGAAAGAAAGAAAGAAAGAAGGAGCTCCTACCCTTTGCGACAGCATGGAAGGAATTGGAGAGTATCATGCTAAGCGAAATAAGCCAGGCAGTGAAAGACAAATACCATATGATCTCACCTTTAACAGGAACCTAATCAACAAAACAAACAAACAAGCATAATATAAACAAAGACACTGAATTTGAGAACAGTCTGACAGTGTCCAGAGGGGGAGGGGAGGGAATTTCAGGGGAAAAGGGGAAGGGTTTAGAGCAACAAGTATAAAGGACTCATGGACAAAAACTATGGGGGGTGGAAATGGGAGGAAGGTGGGGAGGGCTGGGGTGGTGGGCTGGGGTGGGGTAAAAGACAGAAAACTGTACAATATCAACAATTAAAAAATACTGATTAAAAATAAAATAAAAAAAGGAAAAAAAGAATATACACACTAATAAAATGGTGATGTCAAATTAAAAAAAAAAAAAAAGAATATGCCAGCATGACAGATGTCACTAAGCTGTCCCCTGCTGCAGGTGCAGTTATTAGCTGACAGTATCTAGCTGTAGTACCTCTAAACTCACTGTGCCATTTGTGCTGAGCCCATGCTTCTCCGACTGATGACTGAGCATCTGTGGGTACTTAGCCTGGACATTCAGTGATCTAGTGAGCACCCTTTTCTAGGAGATTTCTCATGGGTCTGGCTGAGAATTTCTCAGAACTGCAGTGAATCTAAAGTGCTCCCTTTCCAATTCTTTCTTTCTACTCGCCTTTCACAAATGTCAGGCATGTCTTGCCCTCTTGTATTCCCTACCCCTTCAATATACCAGCTTGACATCCAGTGTTTCTTAAAAGACCTAAGCTCACACAAGTCACACTGGAAGTTTTTTAGGGTCTAGGACTGGCTCCCTGATCACCCAGAGAACAATGAAGAAATCCAGTAGCCTACTTGTAATAAGGAGCATGGTTAGTCCTCAGCACAAGGTGACTGCTTCTTTTCTCAATACCAATTTTTAATACAAAATGCACTTATTTATGTGTTTGTTTATCTATTTATTTTCTTATTGCCCTACTCAAGTGTTTTGTTTAGTTGTTGGGCCATCCAGACTTGCTCTGGGCCAATGAAGACTGACGTACAGGAAGGTTTTCACATCAAGACTTCCATGCTCAACCTACTTTTCTCATATTTGTTGTAGTCTGAAGAATCAGGGGAATCAGATTTTCTCCCACTCTTAACCCAAGGTTGTCCAGAAAATCACTGAAGCAATTATATGCACCTAATGTAGATCTTTCTTCAACCTTCAAATATTGATCTTGGAAGACAGTTAAAAGGATTGGTCTCATGATCCTCTCATACACAAGGGGAGCAGAACAGGTTGGCATAAGGATCAATAAAGATGTCCTCGGTGTCCTTACCTATAATGACTTTTGAACATAAAAACAGGCGAAGTATTGCTCTGCTTCTCATAGAAGCATCTCTCCCTGGACGCCCATGTTGTAGTTAACTGTAATATGTAGTTAATCAAAAAATTCACACAAAATTTTGTCAAACATGGCAGGGGTTAGGAGAGTGACAGAGGGTAATGAAAAGTCTAGAATATTTGACTTTGGACAGAATTTGTTATTGAATTTAGGATTTTCTATGAAAAGCTGCACATCCATGTGCTCGACAGATATTAAAGCTTTTTACATACTTGTCTGTAGAGCAAGCACTCAACAAATATTGACCGTCCTTAACAAAATTAATGAAAGCAACATTATATCCATTTCCAAGAGTATGCTAACAGTGTTTCTTAAAAATATAAGCCATAAAGTCCATAAAGAAACTTCTAGGAGTAAAACAAAATGTCAACATAAATGTAATTAATTAAAGATAGAAAACAAGTTACTAAAAAATAAATTGGAAGATAGAAGTAAGCCTGTCATGTAAGTTAATCTGCCTAAAACCCAAATTCAGAAATGTTCAATATCATCGATATGGGACTATTAAAACTAACACAGTGGTGGTTCAGGATCGTTTAGACTGCTAACCAGACTTGATCGTCCCACAAAAGTTATGGGTGATTCATGTTATATACCACAGACTCATTTGCAGAATATTGTAAGGCCAAAGCTGTTTTCTACAAGGTTGCATTAATGGTTCTCTTGATAATACATAAGCTAACATAAAAACTATGCAGAATAGAAAAGAAAAGCAGAACACCTTCCTGGAAATGTCAGATTATAGCTTGTCAACACAAATAGTTAAGACAAAATTTTCCTCAGATCTACTTCATATTTAAAAAAATAAGGTATTGTGTAGAATTTATGCTCCCCTTACCACTTCTCCAAATGAATATGAGGGGGTACACAAAAACCAGAATTTATTTATAAAAAATTGTGTATTTATTCTTATAGGTATACATTTCAGTCACCTTCAAATTACCCTCCATTTGATGCAATACACCTATTGAGTTGCTTTTTTCACTGCTCAAAACAGTTTTTGAACTTGTCTATCTTGATGTCTTTCAGTACTTCTGCCATTTTTTGTTTCACCTCTTCCACATTGGCAAAACGTCTCCCTTTGAAAACTTTTTTTCATCCAAGGAATCAAAATGAAAGTCACTCCAGGTGAGATCAGGTGAATAGGGAGGGTGGGGAATGGAGATCAGGCCTTTTTTGGTCAAAAACTGCTGAACACAGTAATGTGTGGGCAGGTGAGCTTCTAAATCACCCATCATGAAATGGGGAAACATGTTGAAAGAGTATTTAAAGAAATCACTGAAGCTGAATGTGGCCTCTCACAACAATGCCAACTGGTACACTGACACAGATGGGTTCCTAGAACACTCACTTAGTGGGGGAAGCCGGTACTGCAAGGAGCCAGCCAGCCCTTCTGAAGATAATTCCATTTTGGAGGGTTACCCCTCATATTTTGAATATTTATGGTTTGAAGTTCAAAAATTGTTTAAATCATTTTTTCTTTTAGTATTAGCAATTAAGTATAATTTCAGATACTTCATCCTTGTATTTCTAATTCATTTGCAATTAAAATGATTTAAAAATAACTTTTGAAGTTTTTAGAACTTTTTCATCATGAAAAAAGGGAGATCACACTTTTCTGAGAAGGCATGAACTTGAATACTGAAAAGTTCGTTAGGTTTAAAATTTCAACCACAAGAATATCCACTGGGCTCTGAACTCAGAGGAATAAGTTCTCAAATTTTTTGCATCTAAATTTCCCACTCTCATGACATGAATCTTAATTGATAAACTCAAGCTTCTATAAAAGTGAAAAGTGATTAGATTTTGTGAGGCCTCCAAACCTATGTTCTAGATATGTCTACCACTAATCTTCAGGGTGTGGGAGAGGGCAGGATTACACTTCTGAGGAACAGAGGTGAGCACAAAATGTAGCTTCTACACACCCACTGGGACCACCTGTACTTTCTCCTGAGTTCTAACAAATACTAAGATCTAAGTTCAGATTCATTTCCAAGCCATGTGACCTTCCAGTGGGACATCCAGGGAAGCTAACTCTCCCCTAAACAGTTGAGATTCCACAGAGAATTAAAAGCTAGATGTAGGCACACTTTGTACACTTCTGCTCAATTCAATTGAAGCCAATGTTGGATTGATCTTAGACTACATGAAAAAAGTAAAGGTCAAGTTGATCTCCAGAGAGTTTCTGACATTTTTTTTTTTTTATGAGAAAAACCATTAGTACATTTTTGGGAAATCATCAGATGGACTTCTGCCCTTGAGATGAAACTGGGTCCAGAGCTGAGCTCCACCAGGAGAGGTCTCCAGCATCTGCACCTTTGCCTTCTGCACGGCCTATGTTTCCCTGATTTTTCCAGGGCTGCAGAAGATACCGAAATGGCCCATTACCCTGGAAACTATGCACAGTGGCCTGCCACAGGACTTTCCTGGCCTGTGTGGGGAGGTGGACGAACTCTACTTGACTGTTGTCATTATTAAATACAGGAGGAGAAAATAGTAACAATTAAGTGCTTCACAAAATGCCCTGCTATTTATACCCACTTCTGCCCTCCCAGTAGCCTTTAGAGATGAGGCGTTAGGACAGAGTCTATCTTTATTTTATGCATAGCAACAACCATCACTGACAAACCAGGGAGGGCAAGGAATGCAGTGGAAAAGATACTGGATTGAAAGCCCTAAGATTTGGTTTTAGCCACAAAACCGTTTTGTGACCTTTAGTAAGTCACATAAATTAAGCAGTTCCCAGTATTCTCTTTTGGAAAAACAACAACAACAACAACAAAATAACCTTTGGGTTCCTTATGTCTGTATAAAAGTACAGCTCTGTTTTGTAAGTGGCAGGTATAAGGGTTGGTGGGAGTTACAGAATGTCCTTTATTAATACACAGATTATTTTCAGGGAAAGGTCAGGCTGGGTTTGTGTCATGCTGAAATTAAAATTTCATCCAATTTCTTGGTGTTTTAATTCCATCAGAGGGTGGAATTTGTGCTCCTGGGAATATGGATAGATGGGCTGAGTTAGGTCGTCCTGGAAAATATCCTGTCTGCATTTAATAGTGGACATACGTGATAGGAAAATAAAGTTCAGTAGGTTCATCTCATGTCATACTTTAAAAATCATTTGTGCATTTATGCTTAAAAGAGCTGACCTAAGAATGCTGTGACAGCTTTTAACTTAGAACTCTCTTATTTTTCTGAATTTCTGTCTCCCTTTTAATGATATTTTAATGCAGTTTTTGTGTTCAATTATAATAGTGTTGCTAAATACAGTAGGTCTGATTCCACAGAAGAAGAATAGTTTTTTCAAAATCAGCATTTTCCCGCTGATTTGCCAGCTGTTTCAATAAATACTCATCTCCCAACTTCAAAGGCGTATATTGCACTCTTACTAAATATAAATGCTATCCACAGCTACTGTATTCTGGCTTTTGAATTCTTCTTAAAATCAAACACAAAATCTGCACTACGAGAGAAAGTTCTCTCAACCCTGTGCAGGTGATTTTGCTGACTCAGGTGTCGCAGAGAGTAATCAACGTTTTCTCAGTCATTTCTTCCTAGTGTAAATGTCTGGGTATAAGCAAGTGAATTAGCACCTCCTTTTCTAGATTTGCCATCTCTATTATTTCTATCTCTAAACCACAGGGAACGATTAGTCAGGGCAACATAAGTAAATAAATAAATAACAATAATAACATGTCGATTTCATACCTGTTTTTCAAAAAGACTTTTGGCCTGCCTAGTGGGATAAGATCAAATATGCATTAGGCATCAAGTATAAAGTTTTACTTTTGGACACATTGAGCAATAAGATATCTGAATTCAGTGTAAGGGAAAGGCATTGTTAAAAAATAAAGTTATAATGTGTAGTATCTTCAATATAGTTTTTGTACTTTTATACACTAATATAGTAATAACCCTGGATAAGGATCAGCAAGAGCATCAGGCTACAGCTTCAGCTGTACACAGTTCTCATTAAATTGTGTGTGTGTGCACTTTTCTTATTTTTAATCGGCATTGCAAGAAATACAAGCAATTAAGCCTTTCAGTATCTCCTAACAATAGTAAAAAGGCAGCTATAGCAATCGCAGTAAGCATATTTGTTGGTGTTTGTATTTAGAAAAATACTAGTTGGTCTTTTATTTGACAGAAACTAAAGCTGGGGAATTGTTACAGAAACAAATGCAATTCAAAAGCAAAGTCACTTCACTTAAAAAATATGCAAGTCTATGCTTTCGAGTAAACATTTTTATTCAATAGCCTAGTCAGGTTAATTAAAAGAAAGTCGAAATTGCAGGGTTCTTAGGTAGCAGCCCCTGCTGGCCAACTCTTGGATTGATAACCAGCTTCTATGGTAGCTCCATCCACAAACAGCAGGTTGACTATTTTCCAATCAAACTGTTTTTCCCCCACACCTTCGGAAGATGAGAAAAATGTAAGGCCCTAAGGTACTGAGCCTGGCCTACTGCATCCTCAGATACGTGGGTGGCCAAGAGCAAATGGTCAGAAAACGCTCTTATTTGGTAACTTGTTTTTACAAAATGACATTAGTGGCCCACCCTGAATTCTTGATACACAGACTATCTACACATAGCGCCAATTTGAGGGGCAAGTAGGCTGAAAGCAAACAACCAGGTATTGACTAGATTTGGCCACTTCTAGTTGTTGGTTTTGTCAAAATAACTGGCCATTTAAATGAATTCAATCATTTTTAAAATCAGTTTGTGGATGCAGGCACAGCCACAGTCTAACATAGTTGACATTCTTTTCCGTGCAGCTGGAATTAGAAATTAGACACTTTTTTAGACTCTCATCCATTCATAGCCCATTTTCTTTGCATACTTTATGGTTTGAGTTTTCTAAAATAAATCTTATATGCAAAGTTTGATTTTAAATGTTTTAAGTCAATGTAATTGGAATTGTTTACAGTATTTTCTATGAATTTTATCAGATGATTACCATACTTACACTAAATCATACACATTGGAACATTCTGAAGTGTGATGTGAGATTTACTTATAAAAACATCTTGTTTAGTATATTTTTACACTTTATCTAGAGATTTTAGTACTATACAAATGAAATCTGTAGTTTGAAGAAGGGTTGTCTTTATGACTGTTACCAAAAATTACTAATTAGAAATTTTTAAATGGCCATACTTTTAATAATTTAGAGTGCAAGTTTATTTATGTATTACTCCCATCGGAATGTAAGCTCTCTGGAGGCAGGGACTTTGGTCATCTTTCTCAGAGTTGTGTACTCAATGCCTAGAGCAGTGCCATTGCAGCATGTCCCACCAAGTGTATATTGTATTTGGGCATTTTATAAAATTTTATTATGTGTACAATGCATTTCAAATGCCATGGCAGGTTATGGAGTATTCAAGCAAAATATCAGCTTTTATATTAAACAAAAAAGCTAACAGTCCAGTTACAGATAAAGAGATGATTACAGTATTTGCTAAATGCTCTGTTAGATATAAACATGGAAAGGTGTGGAAGCACAGGTTTTCTGCTAACCTAAAAATAGGGGAATTGGGAAATGTACTCATAATAAGTGATGTCTCAGTTAAGATTTTAAGGACGCACAGGAACTGACCAAATGAAAGAGCAACAGACCAATGGCTGGAGAAGTATGAATGAACTCAGTTAAAAAAATAAAATAAAAATTTAAAAGACAATGTCATTTAAAGAGAACAAAATCACTAAAAGTTTATTTTGGGGAATGTGGCATAAAAGAGGTGAGTTACAGAAAGAGTCTTAACTTTAGTTTGGAGAATGAGTTAGAAGTTAGGAGAGCCACAGCAATTATCCACTTGAGAAAAAATGCAGATCTAAAGTAAGGCAGTGGCTTTGGAACTAGAAAGACTTAAATACTTTAAGAGATATTTAAGAAGGATGGAAAGAATGAAGAGATACAAGTTTAGGGGTGGGGTGAAAGTGTTAATAGAGCTCTGAGTAACTCCCAATGTATGGCTTAGAAGACTGGATGGATGGAGGTGCCAGGAGCCAAGATAGAAAATATAGGACAAGAAGAGGTTTACAGGGGATGGCTGTTGGAGGGGAGTCAGAAAAGTAATTTGGAGTATGTTGGACGTGCCAGTAGAAAGCAAGATATATGCATGTGATGCTGGTCTGAGTAGGATGACAGAAGGGATTTGAGAGTCACCAACACAGAGATGAAAGTGAACTCATAAGGGAAGATGAGATTATAAAAGAGAGATGAAGATGAAATCCTGAAGAGCACTAGGGAATAAGAAAAACCAGCAAAAGAGAAGCAACCTAAATAAGAATTATCCAAAGTATAAGAAAAGAGCACATGTAAGAAAACAGTGAGAAAAATACATTTTAAGGGGATTAGAGTCACTGTCAAAAGCGACACTATATCAGGTAAAATGGGGACAGGAAGAAAATGTTGAAAATAAAAATCTATCAGACTTGGCAATTAGGTGGTTATTGGTCAACCACGCTGAAACTGAATAGTGCAGTCAGTGGCCTGGAAAATAGAAAGGTTAGGAAGTGAAGGACAGACAGACTCCTTTTTATAGACGTGGCTAGAGCCTGAAAGAAATTCAAAAGCTTACAAGGCATAAAAGATTTACAGAGCAGCATTTTAGTTTTATCCCCGATTATTTGTTTACTCATTTATTTGCTCCAATATTGGATCGACTTAAGAGAGAATAATTAAAGGAATGGGGTCTCTGAGTGGGTGTAAGTCAACAAGAACCAGGTCACAAGGGATGTTATTTGCAGCTGGATGGCAAAGAAGCAACATTTTCTGTGAGATGTTAGTAAAGGGATAAGGTGTATGTAGGTACAGATAAGCTGATAGTGTGGGAGCGGGGTGGGGTGCTGTTGGCTTCCAACTGACCTTTGAAGTCAGGCCGATGATGGGGTATAAGGCTTTAGGAAGCTAGTGATACTTTGATATAGCCCCTGTACAGAATGCAAGAAAGACATTCTGGGAGGCATTTTGCAATACAGCAGCATAGGTTTATCCTTATGCAACTCCAGGTGTCCCTGCATGCATTTACAAATTAATTAAATATAACCATAATAATATGTTGCATATTCTCAAATATATTCATTTCAGTTTATGCTGATATCCCTGAATTCAAGGCTGTATATCAAAGCACTTCCCAGACATCTGTATGTATCCTACCTACGTGTCCCTCAAAACCATCAAGCCAGGAACTAAACTTCTGTAAACATTGACCACCTTTCTCTTCATAGCAAACTCTTCTCCTCATATAGTACTTTTACAGGAACTGATAAAATATTCCATACAGACACTGAGTATTTATTCAAAACCTCTGGTTTCTTCACCATTAACTAATCTGTCACAAATTCTGATAGTTGTACTCTTTAACACCTATTTTTTCAGCTTTAATAATAAGACTACTTTCATTGAGACTTTCATTTTCCTTTACCTAGACCATTAAAATTTCAATAATTCAGCATGCTGGATATTGAATATCTATTATGTTATCAGGCAACTACTGTTGATGCTGGGGATACAGATGAAAATTCATGTCTTTCTTGAGTTTATCTTCCAGTGGAAGGAGGTAGAAAATAAAAATAAATATAACAAAAAGTACATAACATTAAGAGATGATAAAAATGCTACCTGATCATCATTTTGATCTCTTACCTGCTATGAGACTGGATTTGACCTTTTAAAATAAACCTCACTGTATTAGATACCTACTGTGTCCAAACTCAGATGTCTTAGCAAGGCACTTAAGATTACTCATGAACCAACTCTGCTTAGATATCAAACTTCATCCTTTCCCATCTTTTGGCATGTTAAGTCTCATTTTTAGTAAATCATTCACAGTTTCCAAGGTTCACCACAATGTTTCACCTCTTTCCTATGCTATTTAAACAATGAGATTTCAACCTTTTTCTCAGAAATTTTTTCTGGGTGGACACACTACAAAATTTAGAGACTCGGCTCATGACAACCACTCTGTGAAGGCTTTCAAATACCCATATCCAGGAAACATTTGAGACACCATGACCTGCCATGTATCTCAACACCATCCCAGGCCTGCTTCTACTATTCCAGTTATAATATTGCATTACACTTTTTGTGACAAACTGCCTTTCAATTTTAGTTCTCAATCTCCTTAAATGCAGTAACTATCTTTGTGTTGTCAGTGTGTAATCAAGTACTAGTCATAAAGTAGGTACAAGGTCAACAGTCCCTAAATAAATAAAGAGTGTATATTGAAGAGTTTAAAATAAGTGGTCACAACTAAGGCTCTGTGTTATAGTCAATGAAAAAATATTCTTCTAAAAATATTAAGATTGCCTTATAGAATATAAGTCATAGTGTACATTCTTGACCACTTTTTACATAATAGGCACTGTCTTGAGAAGTTTATGTATGTTATTCTATTCAATGCACACAAGAACCACAGGGAGTGGGTGTTACTATTAATCTTCTTTATGGATGAGGAAACTGAGACACTGATAGGTTAGGTAATTGCTTGCAGTCTCATGTCAGGACCCACGCTCTGCATCTTTACATTGTAACATCTTCTCCACATAATCACCCATTATATCTCTTCACAGGTGTTCCTCAAATTAAAAATAATTAAAATGAAATTTAAATTTTATTACTAAAATTAAATTTATAATTGATGATGTTTAAAATTAAAATGAAAGTTGAAGACAAAAAAAAATGGGTGAAGGTGACCAAAGGTACAAACTTTCACTTATAAAATAAATAAGTTATGTACAGCATGATGCCTGTTGTTGATAACACTGTATTGTATATTTGAAAATTGTCGAGAAGGAATAGATCTTAAAAGTTCTCAACACAAGGAAAATACTTATAACTATGTGTGATGATGGATATTAACTAGATTTATTGTGATGATCAATGCAAAATATATACAAATATTGAATAATCATGTTGCACCCCTGAAGCTAAAAAAATAATAATATAATGTTATAGGTCAATTATAGCCCAATAAAATAATAAGAGAAGTAAAAGAAATAAAGGTGATCTGAGAACTATTTAAATAACTGACTTCTCTCACTGATGGAGTTGCCATATTAGATCAGCATCTTCATCCTGCTCCCAAACCTCATCTGAACCTCATCTCAAATTTACTGTGAAGGTTAAAATTGTCATGCTTTATTCCTTTAATTAAAATCCTACCTTTATTTATCATTTACATATGGTTTATCTAGAGACATTTTTTTTCAAATAAGCTAGGTGAGAATTTTGACATAATTTTATGTAACCTTACATTTTTAAGTAAAGTATATGTTTCTTATTATACAGAAACATTGTCTTATAGACATAAAATTATTACTGAATAAGGGTATATGTGTGTGTTTAAATATGAAAGTACTTCAGTGCATGATTTCAAATATATAGACTACTCCTTTTTAAATAGAAATAAATGACTGATTGCACATAAATGCAAACCTGCTATATTATATTCATATCTTCTAATTGCAGAAGCTAGAAACAGGACTAATAACTTTTTTTTAAATCAGAACATATTTATGAAAGAATTCACTCTGCTCTTACCTCCACTAACCCCTGCATGAGCCTTAGCTAGGCATAGTCCTGGATATAAGAAGAGAAAAAAATTTCTTTGCATTCTAGTTTTTCTAGCCATGTAAAGCCTTGAGAGAGATTGCGAAAAAATGTGAAGATTGTCTTTGCCATCATTATATTGTTCCATTCTCTTCTTGGAGATAGCAAATAAGATTCTGCAATAGGATAATTTTAGACATCAGTAAATTGTTAGTGGACATGATATGGAAATCAGATGGGACTTTGGGAGGACATTGAAATCTAATCTGAAAACCAACACCTTTTATTAAAAAATAAAAGGGGCATGAGTAAAACAGAGAGGCAGGAAACCTATAGTGTTTGAAAATAGACACAGATGCAAGGAACCAGCTCTGCTATACTTGCTTTAAATATGGATCCTGGGAGAGTCCTGATGCCACCGAATAGGAGAATATGGATACATTCTGCTCCCTTTAAACGTAAATTCACTTTTAGCATCTTCAGTTGTTCCTATTTTTGAAGTTCTATGATTAACTGTTTTCAACACATCCATGTTTTGTCCCTTTGGCTAAAGCACAAACTGTTAAAACGCAAGGTTGTATCATACTCATCATTATATCCTGATTATATAGCATAATGTTTGTTTCATAATACATGCTCACTTAATGTGTATATATAAACAAATAAATACTTTTAGTAGTGCGTGTCACTGGTTTTGCTGTACTTAAATTTGTTTATCTCCTGATGAGCTTGGGAGTTCTGAATATTGACCTCAGTCAGGTGGGTTTTGTGGTTGTGCCTTTTAAAACGATGGCCTTGTCAAATGCTTACCCTTTCCCTGGGCTGTAGGGGAGCGCCTCTCAAGGGTTTATCACAGGTGATGGGTCTAGGATAGTCACCTGATTTAACTTGATTCAATCAGATTATCTCTTCCAGGATGTTTGGTAGGTAAAAACCCCAAGCCCAAGCAAGAGTTATTGAGTAAATTCTTAATTAGAATAGCATTCTAGAAAGAAAACCCTACAAACTTCTGCTCCTGTAGTTTACTTTTTCTCAAGTCAGGGTTACTTAGTTATTTTCTTAAATTTTATAAGCTAAGTTTTCTCTTAAAATAGCCAGAGAGTTTTTACGCTTTATGAAATGAAAGAACATAACTGATAAAATATGTGTAAGGAATGTGTCTTAACCTTTTTTCTCTCCCATTCCCTATAGTTGTGGTTTGTGTGTTATATTTTCTGTTGAGCTTTGTATGTTATATTCTGTATCTCTGAGAAGCTCCAATTTTCAGCTCTGTTTCAATGTTCAGGCCAAGTTGCTACTCCATGAATGGCACAGGAGTATTCTTTCTCGAAATTCCAAAATATTGGAAAGGGTGATAAGGCCAAAGATCTAAAAATAGATTAGAGTATTGGCATTTACCAAGAGAAAGTCTTTGACAAGACAGCAGTTTTATTGTTATTTCTATGGTTACCATTTTCATCTCAGAAATTAAAAAACAGACCGGTTCTTTTGCAAATTTTTTCACTTTCCCTCAGGGAGAACAATCTGTTTCCTTTTGATTTTCTGTTACCCTGTTTATCACCCATCTCTTACACCATGTTTTGAAGTTTATAAATTCCTCTTTCCCTTACACAAGCCCATCCAGACACAGGTGAAGTACCATAGACCTTTAACTTCAAGCAATGACACAAGTAGGAGAAAAAGATACAGGTTAAAGGCAAGAAATTCAGATACTCTGCTTGCATTAGGAAAAAAATATCATGTTAGATTATTTAAAGTAAAGTGAAGCTTTTGTTTAACAAAATGGCCAAGACATATTAAATACCACCATTTAACTGTTAGACTCAAGATAAGTAAATAGTGAATAATACAAAGATGCTAAACTAATTTTGCATTTTATAATGTGTATTGAAGAAATAATACATCCAGACATTAACAGAGACTCTCTATATACCCAGATAGGTTAACTAGGCTTTAAATTCCCTGTGAATTTCCTGCACATTTAATTTTAACAGTGATAATTTAAAAAAAACAACAAGTATTGATACACATTGGTAAAACAGAAATACATTTTTTCCCAACTTGCTTTCTATTTACCCTCCTCAGAGTACTGTGGTGTCCTAGACATTTAAAGAACAACAAGTAACACATGTTTTGAAATGAAAATCATATAACAACCTACTTTATAATTAGTGTCACAAAGATCTTACTACCTAATTTAAAATCTCATGTTTGATATGCTGTCTTCCATTTTCATTCAGAATAGTACAAATATTGCAGCTAAATCTTTTATATTTATTAAAATCAAATACTGGCTTAAAAATGGCATATACCACAGGTGGCAAACACAAGGAACGCAGGCCGAATCCAGCCCTCCACCTTGTTTTATGCTGCCCGGCACCTTGTTTCTAGCCAGCGGCAGCACCAAGCTCTCGCTTAACTGTTAAGGAGTTGTTACATTTATACAGTCCTAAAATTACTTTCAGCCCCTTGAAGGCAACCGGGGAGGCTGATGTGGTCCTAGTGAAAATGAGTTTAATACCCCTGGCACATACAGAGCCCCTTTTAAATTTATTTTTTATTGTAAAATATTTCAGAAACAAAAAGACATGTTTGATTGCAATCTCACTTTTTTAAACGGAAGACATGACCAAGCCCATGTTCTTAAAATCAGCTTCTTACAATATGATGATCTTATGTTATTGTGTTATTATTCTTATTGTATTATGCTGATTTAACAAATTACCAATCAAGGGTAAAAGTAAGGAAACAATGATTTCCAAAGTATGTACGGCTTTTTTAAATTTTATGAAGTACTTTACTAGAGTACATTTAAGCAGTTAAATTAAATTTAAAACAAAAACATAAACAAACAAACCAACAAAAAAGCAAGCCTGCCTGTTGTTTTGCTAATGCTATAGCCACTGCTAAAGGCGGCACTCATCTGTTCAATCCTGCCCAGGACATATTTGAAAATGCAACAGTAACTTTAAAGATCAAGGTCTCATGGACCCTGGACTCTATTTTCACAAACCTGAAACCTAGTAGCAAAGTGACCATAATGTAACACACAGCAGTATATGGAAAATACCACAATACTAGTACAAGCACCATGCTCTCAGAGTTCAGGAAAGAAAAACATGTTGTTGGTTTTTTTTAATATAATGTTTTAAGTCTATTTTTAGCAGCTATTAAATGCCTCAAATTTGCTTTGCTATTTAAACCCTTAATTTTTCATTACTTTTGGTTGCTTAAAAAAGCCAAAAAGAGTTCTTCAATTAGCTTATGATCAAATGTGAAATCTTGCTCTTTGGTAACTTCACCACCCCCTGTTGGGAACTGCTAAGATTGCTAACTAACATTCTTGCAATTATTATCCTAGTTTCAATATCTCATTAGCACTCACTTCACTAAATACAAAGAAGAGAGTTCAAAGTTAAATGTCATCCTGTGGCTTCAGGTTTTTAAGGACTAATAACCTGGAGGCACACTAAGAGGATATCAGCTTCAAGAAGAGTATTGGGTTGATTCAGGATATGCTCCCAGATACTGTGAGGCTGAGGCCAAGCTTACAATTTTTGCTCCCCCACCCTGCCCCGCCCTGCCCTTGCCCAGGGCAAGGCTTGGGAGACCTATTGATGTAATTCTTGCACAGCTTAAGCTGCTCTCTGGCTGTAACTTTACCTACCTTTGGAAGCTGCCTCTCTCAGGTCACATGGGAACTGCTGTATTTAGGTCACTCACAAGCAGGACTTACAAAATAGTACATAATATGATGATTCAGCTTCCCAATGTGCCTCATCTACGTGTGAGGTGCAGTTCAGGAATAAGAATTCTGATTTTATGTTATGTGCCTTTGGATTTACCAGTATGTCGTATAGCTGTTTTCTTTTAATTTTTTTCAGTTCCCTTTCTCAATCAAATAATTATAACATTATGTAAAAATCTCATAGAACAGCTAACTACTGTTCATGAGAGATTAAATGTAAATAAGATATGTAATATTTCACTAACAATCTGCAAATGTATGTGTGAGTATTTCATTCTCCCAGTGGTAATCAGAACAGTATTCCGAGCTAGCACTTGCAGTGCATTGAAGATGTCCGTAGAATGCCCCAATGAAAAGACTAGGCAAATAACATCATGCTCATTCACAAAAGGAGCTTTATAAATGTCCACTAAACATATAGAATGCTCCAGTCATATCAGCATTAAAATATTTTATTTACTTTTTAAAAATATTTTATTTATTTTTAGACAATGGGGAAGGGAGGGGAAAAAGAGGGAGAGAAACATCAGGGTGTGGTTGCCTCTCATGTGCCCCGACTTGGTACCTGGCCCACAACCCAGGCATGTGCCCTGACTGGGAATCGAACTGGACACCCTTCAGTTCGCAGGCCAGCACTCAATCTACTGAGCCACACCATCCAGGGCAGCATTAAAATATTTTAGATTAAAGCAACACTATTTTTGCATGACAAATAATTTTCAATATTCATCACTGGCAAGGGTACACTGAAACAAGTACTCTTATGAACTTGTTTCATAAGAGTAATGGGATTGTAAATTAGATTGATTTTTCCAAAACACCAGTTGCCATTTTGTGTCAAGAGCCTTTATAGTCACATATAAAAGGGAGCAACCTGCAAAAAGCGTCCCCTTCTCTTTTCTTCTCTTAGTACTTTGCTGTCAGTTGTTCTTACATGCATTTTGTAGGGTCTTGTGTTTCATTTAAACAAACTAAAGGAGAAATGAATGTCACTGATGGTGGAATCAGAGAAGTACAACCATTACACATGGATATAGTGTAGAACATGATTTTGGATTATTTTCCATTAGAGAGGAAGTTAAAGTCTGGGATAGTTGATTATGTTATATGAATGGTATGTTGGAGAGAATTCTAGGGAGCCAAGAATCAGGTTACACATATATTAGTTGTTAAATAAAATTGAAAGTGGTTTTCTTTTAATTAATTAATTATTATTATTATTTTCTTTGCTTTTTGTCTGATCAGCATTATTTATTTGAGATAAATCTTTCTCACTCTATGGTATAAAGTTCTGATAATTTGGAAGCTTCTGGAAGAAATATGATGCAAGTTAGGCCAAATATAGTCTCTCTTCTAGGAACATGAGCCTTAAATGGAGGCACACAGAGATAGAAAACATTGGCACTGAGTCCTTCCATGGCCAACCTGTAAGAAACACTCTATTTATTTCTGTGGTGAGATCCCAGGGGTTCCCTTGCTGTTAGGATCTGGAGAACGCAATTTACTTTTATGCTGTGAGCTATACACTCTTCTTCTAACAAATATCTTTCTTACTTAAAAAGAAGGAAGAAGAAAGAAATGAAGGAAGAAAGAAGGGAGGGAAGAACTTACTCATAACTTTGACCTAATAAGTCCACTCCTAAGATTTTCTTAAGAAAATTATGAGGCATCAACCTAAAAGTTTACATACAAAATAATCACTGCCAGCATTATATACAATAGTGAATTTTTTTAAAAAATGAAAAGGACATATAACACTGGAAATCATTATGTTAGCCATGGAAAAAATGAAGCAGCAAGTAGAATATAAACTATATACTACATAATTTCAGTGAGACAGAGAAATCCACACACAGACAATCGTACAATGTCCTGGAAGAAAATCTGCCCCATGTTGACAGTGGTTACTTTGGCATGGGAATTGTCTGACCTACAAATGCTAATGAAATGTCATTATTCATTGAATTACAACAAAAATCCCTATGGTTTTTTGTTTCCATATTCCATCTTTATGAAAAATAAAATGGCATTTATCCAGTAAAGAAAAACAAAAAACTGTGATTTAGTTTTCACAATTTTCACAATGAGACTGTGAACTTTTAACACTTGTATTTCCAATTCTTCCAATTAAAAAAAACAAAAATAATTTTCTCTTCTGTGTAGTTGGGCCAGGGATGAAGAGGTAAATGAGGGACCAGTGTCTATCAGAATTCCAGGCCTCTGTCTCGGTTTACCTTTCTAGCTGACGATATATGTGTCTCTCAAATCACTTACAACAAATTAATTCCTACCCTTCACACTCTGTATTCTAGTCTCTTAGCATCAGTGGTCACCAACTTCCACACTATTATTCTTTGAGCCTATATGTGTGTCCTTTGCCTCAAACATTCAATAAGGCTAACAGTAATATTTTTTTTTTGCTTTTTCTGATTACATAAGTTCAATGTTACTGTAGTAATATTTCTTCTATTTTTTTTCATTTGTGTGGAGTATTAAGGAGAACTTTTCTGAAAACTACTATTTATAGTAACCTTCCTTTAAAAAGTCTTTCCATTATAACGATCAACTGAAAAAATATAATCTTTGGGGAAAAATAAAGAAAGATGAAAGCTCTTTATATGTGGCTTACATGGCAAATTTTGCACACACACTATGGATTGTAAGTGGTCTTACGCTGTTTGAGTGTTTTATCTCCTCAACTGGACTGTCTATTCTTCGAGGACAAGGACTGATATTTCATTTCCTATGTTTCCTCTACAAAGCATCTTATATGATATCTTACACACAGTAGTAGCTCAAAACATTTTCTAATCTACTTTATCATTTTTATAGACCAGGATCCATATTTTTATAACAACTTTTTTAAAAAGCCGTTAACAGCAGTCCCTGTGGAAACTTCGGGCACTGAAGCAAACCGTGGGGTAATCTTCACCTGTTCCCAGTCTGGAAACGCCTACTGATTTCTTATGTGGGTTGTTTCAGTTTAGTTTGTGCAATAACGAGTTCATCTTGACCTCAAAGTTTTTCTGTTTTTGAATAAAATATTTTAGCATTTAAAACTAAAAATAAGATCAAAATTAAAGAAGAACATGACTTCTAAAACTCCATTTATTTGACCCCTTATTTGCAATACGAGTTGCCACTTGATAGGCACCAATTCACTGAAGTGAAAAAGAAAAATATATTCAAGAAATACAAATACCATATGATCTCACCTTTAACAGGAAGCTAATCAACAAAACAAACAAACAAGCATAATATAACCAAAGACACAGAAATTGAGAAAAGGCTGAAAGTCACCAGAGGGGAGAGGGGAGGAAATTTCAGGGGAAAAGGGGAAGGAACAAGTATAAAGGACACATGGACAAAAACTATGGGGGGGTGGAAATGGGAGGGAGAAGGGGAGGGCTAGGGTGGTGGGTTCGGGTGAGAATAAAAGACAGAAAACTGTACAAGATCAACAATTAAAATAAAAATTAAAAAAAAAAAAAAGAATCCCTGAATTTGTACAGTAAAACTTCTGTTATTCTATCATTCATTTAAAAAAGAGATGAATAATACAAACTCTCTCTCTCTCTCTTGCTCTCATTATACACATATATAAACAAACATACATATTACATATTTGCCTTAGAAAACAGAAAAACAAACTTTAAAAAGTTATTACTGTAAGGGGAGAGCAAAAGCAGAGTGAAAGGGATAGAAATGGAATATAGACATATCCAAAATAAACCTAGTTTTAAACATTGGGCTTTGAATTTATACACATCTTTGAGCATAATTTATTTAGAAAGTCAAATTGAAATAAATACATCAAATATATAAAAAATTAAAAGGAAAATGAAACAAATAAACGAAATTGAAAATTGTATTGATGACACAAATGGAGAGAGTACAAAAACATTGTTTTAAGTATCTTTAAACAGTGACAAACTTTCCCTGGTAGTATGTATCTTAAAGTCAGAAAGTACGGGGCTGATGTGGCTCAGTGGATTGAGCATCAGCCTGCAAACCAAAGGGTCACTGGTTCAATTCCCAGTTAGGGCACATGCCTGGGTTGTGGGCCAGGTCTCCAGTAGGAGGCATGTGAGAGGCAACCACACATTGGTGTTTCTCTCCCTTACTTCTCCCTCTCTTCCTGTCAAAAAATATATAAAATCTTAAAAAAAAAAAAAAGAAAAGAACTGGGAGAAAAAGGAAAAGCAAAATAAAATTTAAGCCACTTTCAGTAATCATATTGTTCTTTTTAAAAACCACTTTATTTAGGTATGGTTGACATATAAAAAGTTGTACATGTTTAATGTAGACAACTTGATAAATTTGGGGATAAGTATATACATGTGAAACCATCATTATTATCAAGGCCATGAACATATCCATCACATACTAAAGTGATTTTCTACTGTCCCCTTAATTATTACTATTTATTTTTCGATGGAAGATATATCCACCTAGCAAATTTTAAGTATACAATAGAGTACTGTTAGCTAGAGTCACTATGCTATGTAGTAGATTTCCAGAAGTTATTTGTCCAATATAACTGAAACTTTGTTTCAAAATTAGTTGGTTGAACAGTAGAACACATTTTCTCATAGAAATGACCTGACAATGGTACTATGCCAGAATGAGGTTTGGCCTTAGGAGGAGCCATGAGATTTGCTACCGGTTATAAAACTTGCAGAGGGCCAAATAATCAGCAAATCAAACTAACCACAAAGACTAGCATATTTTCTGGCTTCATAATGAGAGTAGGTTTAAAAATCAGTTGGAGTTATGAAAAAATGTAACTCCAGAAACATTTTGCCACTGTCAGGACCTCACAGATTTATAATTATACTAGTTACAAGTTGTAACTGGATCAAACATTATATTTACTGATAAATACAAGTGAAGGCCTTCCTCTATAAAGTAACAGAGTGCAAAATGTTTAATTTTCCCTCGGTCAATCAAAAATTTATTTGCAAATAATATTTCAGCAACCAGACTTTTTAACCAAGAACTGTATATTGACCAAGTGTTAGTAGTCATTAGGAGTATCTAAGCTAATATAGCTCTGAAAACAAATACCAGTAAACATAAAATAAACTTGAAATATGTAATTTAACTAATTTAAATATATCTCCATATGCAATGAATCTACTACTGTATATAATTCATATTCACTACAAAACATTTTTTTCTTATAAACATATGGCCTTCTTCATCTTTGATATATGCATAGTATTAACTTCCTCCTAAGCTTGTTAGAAAGATAAAAATATTAGCCAACAAGAGTGGTTAGACTAGTATCTGGCTGGGACTTAGTGAATACTCAGTAGGTACTAACTTCAACAACATCCAGACTGATTTCGAGTACAATATGAAGGGACATGTGAAAAAAAGATGCAGTCATTGACGAGGCAGACTGACCCACTTTTTGCAGAAAGTATATGATGAGGTGTTGACTTCATTTATTTCACCCCCTGGAGCATCTCCTCCTGTTTTAGCCCATCCAGTACTTCCAAACTTCTAGATAACTTGCATGTTTAGTCTCTGGAGGATAACCACTGATTGTTTAAAGTACCTAAAGAAAAAGCAAAGCATTTAGAAGTCTCTTTTAGTAGACCCAAATTGAAAATTTAACTACTCAAAGTGTTGCTAACTTGGATTATGATTTTCAAATACATAATAATTTAAAATGGTAATGTTTCATGTAAAAATATTTTGTTGATTATTCTTTTATTATATGCCAGTCCACTGGAAGAGGAGCGCTAAAAATACAATACATGAACCCACTTTCCTAAAATAATACATAATCTGGATGATGGTTCCTGATCCCTTAAGTTTCTGAATATCTCGTTTTACCCAGTAATGTGCTTGTATATTTTACATTGGCCCATATCACAGGGCGCAAGTGAAATTTGTCAAATGTGATGTATGACCTGGCTTAGCAAACATTTCAAAAGTATATTCTCTGATATAATCATTTACTAAGTATTGTGTTGTTTTATTAGATCAGTCCATCTAATTTGTTTTCTGATACTTGTATTTTCAAATCTTCAATTTCAGATGCATGAGAGACTCTCATTAAACAAAACCAAAACAAAAGAGAGAATTGTAGAATTTCTTGAAGCCTTTTTCAGGAATCCTCTAATTTGTTTGTATCTGTACTGTTGTTATAGCTCAATTAGAAGGCTTGCTTCTTAGAATTCCTATAGGGCCACTTTTTTCTAACAGAGAAACTACTTTTGAAGATAAATTCTTTTCAACTGAACATTAAATAACCTAGAAAGAAAAACTGAAAAATATGTAATACCATAATGCCTTTTCCCAACATGGGCAAAGCAAGAATTGAGACAGCAGCTGTGGGAAACATCTAGTGTCACAAGTTTGGGAAGGATTTGACAAAGGAAATTCCCTGGAAAAATACAATTTTAGTGGAAGACCGGGCAGCTCAGTTGATAGAGCATCAGGCTTTAATCTATATATTTTTTATTAACGATGCAACCCTTTAAATTCATTAAAATATAAAAAAGAAGGAAACAAAGAGAACTGACTAGTGTGGCTCAGTTGGTTGGAGCATCATCCCATAACCAAAAGATCATGGGTTCAAATCCTGGTCAGGTCACATACCTAGGTTGCAGGTTTAATCCTGTCGAGAGCACAACACGTTGATGTTTCTCTTTCACAACAATGTTTCTCTCTCTCTAAAAGCAATTTAAAAAATGCTGTTGAATGAACATAAAAAAGAGAAAAAAATTGAGAGCATAATTTCTAAAATAATTTTGTTTATTCTGAGGTCTGCTTAAAAACATTGTAGATTAATTATTTGTTTATAATCATAATGATCTCAAATATTTGTCTAATGCCCCATGGATGTTCATATAAATCTGCGCATGAACTATCAATACATGTCTAGCCTTAAAGACTACATTTTTATGTCAGAAACCACTCACACGTAGTAAACCACCTTGGGCTATTGTGCATAGAAAAGATCATATCTGATTTGTGTGAGAAAAATTATATTTCCAGTTCTTTAATGAAATAATCTTATAGAATCCATTTCAGAGCAGGGAAAGAAACCCCCCACCACCCTGGAATGCTTTCCAAAGCTCAGATATTATCCATTACTTTTGTTTTTTTCTCTATGTATATTCCTTTGCAATGAATCTCTCTATGGAACTACATTCTTCCCTCTCTTTAGTTATTCTTTGAATGTGGTCCTTCAACTATTGTAAATGAACCTGGGGACCCCAGTTTTTTCCTCCCTTTTTATTGAATTTATTGAGTTAACATTGGTTAACAAAATTAACAGGTTTCAGGTGTGCAATTGTAGAATACACCATCTGTACGCTGTACAGTGTGTTCACCACCTTAAGTCAAGAGTTTATTATATGTAATTAGTTGTGTTGAAAACTAACTGGAAGCTTTTGGTATCATAACCTCATCATTCCTATAGATTTCTCAAAGTATCCTTTCTAGGTAACTGAGATCATGTCACTTTTTTCTGAGAAATAAAGTTTACAGGACATATACACCAAGTTTTACAAAAATAAATGCTCTCAGGAAATACCATATTTTACTATGGAAATATTGGGATCCTGTATACAAACATACCAAGTGAAATACTTAAGTATTAGTGAATTTTTAATTTAAATGCCTGAAAGCAATTTATTCATTTACCTGTTTGGTAACCTGCCTATTCATTCAGAAAACATTAAATGAGAATTCTGCTGAAAGGACTAAGAACAATCTCCATCATGGAGGAGGTGGATGCTTTGTAATTCATTTTTTAAAATCTATGTTTTTTGTTCTAATGAATCGTCTCTGTGAGTGTGCATGGGTGTGACTGAGCATTTTTGAATGTAAGACTCTAAACTAGAGAGGTCAAGGACACAAGCTTCGGTGTTACAAGTCCAGCTCTGCCATGACTAGCTGTGTAACTTTGAGGGAGTTGGATAACCCCCAAAGCTCAATTACTGCATTTGTAAAGTGCAGACAATAGTGGTATTCTTAGCACCTACTACTAGAAATACAAGCCACTTTCCATGGCTTTCTCATTTATGGATCGTTAACGTATGATAATGCTAGTGTCAACATATGTAAAATATTTCAAAATTTATTAGTTAATGACTGGCTTTTTCTTAAGATACAGAAAGCAGAAAGGAATATTGTTCTCATCCTACCGATAAGAAAAAAACAAAATGGAAACTTTTCTTGCACACATCAGGTTGGTAAAATTGTATGGCAACCAAGTAGTCTGAAACCTACTAAAAGAAGACAGGAGCTTCCAAGGAGATATGGGTCTCAAACACTGACTCCCTGGGAGCAGAGCAGGGAGGACCAGGGAAGGAAATGACACGAGTAAGGAGTATTCAGCTAAAAATTGAACACGTTGCCAAAGTCTGGGCTGACATGAGACTAGAGAACCCCTGGGAACCGAAAACAAAAGAGGAGTCTATATTCTGTCACGGGCTGTTCTCCAAGAGTCTTCACCAGGTCCCATAGAGAGACTGGAAATGGAGAAGGAGACTGGAGAAACCCTCTTTTATAATATAGATAAGGAAGAGAAGGCTGTCACTGTACAAGACAGAAACCCTGTACAGATCCTTCTTCCCTGTGGATCAAGAGCCTAAAGTTGTGAGGGAGACAACCCCTGAACTCCAGGGTACAGGTTTTAGAACCAATGTGATGGGGAGGGGGTGGAAAAAGGAAGAGTTCCTCCATCTGAGGGAGAGTAAAGAAACTGTAGGGGAACCAGATCCTCAGAAGTCTCCTACCACAGAGGAATGGGCAGAATACCAGAGAAAATCTCTTGTCAGGAACAAAGGGACTGATACAGTGTAAAGACAATAGCGAATCCTCCTGTGTTTCACCAGTAAGCTAGCAGACACAGAATAACAACGGCAGTGCAGCTCTGTGGGCAGGGCAAGAGCATGAAGGGAAACCTTCTCTGAGGTGTAGGCACAGTGGGAAAGCCTAATACTGATGGAAAATCATTGAGAAAATCCTCTGGCAAACCAGTTCCACCCTAAGAACATGGTCATGCTAGAGAAATCTGAAGTCAGTGGAACACGGAAGGCAATCAAAGCAATGATGAAAGGTAAATCTCTCTAATGTTCTGACCAGATCGACTTGTTCTTGCACTAATAGCCAAGGAGGATGAAGCTCATGCCTATTTCTAGACATAAATGTTATTTACAAATCATACGAAGTATATTTCCTGACCATAACAAAATTTAACTAGAAATTAATAACAAAAGTAAATATGAAAATTACCCAAATACTTGAAAATTAAGCAACACAATTCTATGTAACTTTTGGACTAAGGAAGAAGTCTCGAGAGAGTTTTAAAATATTCTATATCAAATGGAAATAAAAACATGATATCTCAAAATTATTGGGATGTAGCTAACTCAGTACTTGGAGAAAAATCTACAATGTTAACTACTAACTTTTAAAAAGTCTGAAATTAAAGTTCCCATGGTAATATACTAGAAAAAGAAGAATGAATGAACCAACATGAAATAGCAGAAAGGGAAATTAAGAAAACAATCCCATTTGCAATTGTGACATAAAGAATAAAATACCAAAGAATAAACCTAACCAAGAATATAAAAGATCTGTACTCAAAAACTTATCAGACTCTGAGGAAAGATATTGATGAAGATACAAATAAGTGGAAGCACATACTGTGTCCATGAATAGGAAGAATAAGTATTATTAAAATGTCCACACTACCCAAAGCAATCTGTAGATTCAGTGCAATCCCTACCAAGATTCCAACGATATATTTCACAGAACCAGAACAAATGTTTCAAAAATTTTTATGGAACCACAAAAGGCCCTGTATAACAACAGCAATCCCGAGAAAGAACAAGGAGGAATCACACTACCTAATACCAAACTATACTATGAGGTCATAGTAATCAAAATAGCCTGGTACTGGCATAAAAACAGACACATAGATCAATGGAACAGAACAGACAACCCAGAGATAAATCCACATATTTATAGTCAGTCAATATTCAACAGAGGAAGCAAGCACATACAATGGGCTAGAGGTAGTTTATTTAATAAATGGTTTTGGGAAAATTGGACAGATAAGTGTGGACAAATGAAATTAGACAAGTTTCTTACACCACACACAAGAATAAATTCAAAATTTATCTAAGACTTAAGTGTTAGACACAAAACTATAAAAATTGTAGAAGAAAACATAAGGAGCATATCTCGGACATTGCTCATATCAATATTTTATAGGGCATATCTCTCAGGCAAAGGGAACATAAGAAAAAATAAACAAATGGGACTATATCAAACTGAAAAGGTTTGGCACAGCAAAAGAAATCATCAACAAAATAAAAAGACAACCCACATAATAGGAGAACATGTTCACTGATATATCTGATAAGGGGTTAATATCCAAAATTTATAAAGTACTTACAAAACTCAACACAAACAAAACCCAATTAAAAAATGGGCAAAGACTTGAATAGACACTTCTCTAAGGAGGACATACAGATGGCCAATAGACATATAAAAAGATGCTCAATGTCACTAATCGTCAGAGAAATGCAAATTAAAACCACAATGAGATATCATCTCACACCTGTCAGAATGGCTATCATCAATAAATCAACAAACAACAAGTGTTGGCAAGGATGTGGAGAAAGGGGAACCCTTTTGCACTGTTGGTGGGAATGCAGACTGGTGCAACCACTGTGGAAAGCAATATGGAGTTACCTTAAAAAATTGAAAATGGATCTGCCTTTTGACCCAGTGGTCCCACTTCTGGGAATATATCCAAAGGAACCCAAAATACTAATTCAAAAGTACATAAGCACCCTTATGTTCATTGCAGCACTATTTACAATAGCTAAGATATGGAAACAGCCCAATTGTCCATCAGTAGATGAGTGGATAAAACAACTATGGTACATTTATACAATGGAATACCACTTGGCCATAATAAAGAAAAAAATTACCCTTTGCAACAGGATGGATAGACCTGGAGAAAATTATGCTAAGCAAAATAAGTTAGTCAAAGAAAGACAAATGGCATATGATTTCACTCACATGTGGACTCTAATGAACAAAATGAACTAACAAGGAAAATGGGAACAGACTCATAGATGGAGAGCACGGTGACAGTTAGGGGAGGTGAGGGTTTGAGCAAAATGGTAGAAGGACTCATAGACATAGACAATAGTGTGGTGATTGTTGAGGGTAGGTGGTATAAGGAGACTAAATGGTAATGGGAAAACACACTAAAATTAAATAAAAGTAAAGAGAAAATAAAATTGATAAATATGGGGGAAAGGAACTGAATGCAAGTAGAAGGAAAAAATTAAAAAAAATGTCAACACAAAGACAAAGAAGGAAATAATAACGATAAAACCATAAACTATGATTTTGAAAATAAAAAGCAATAGAGAAAATTATTAAAACCAAAAGCTAGTTCTTTGGGGAAACAAAGAGAAAAAAAAAGATAAATCAGACTGAGCAAGAAAAAAGAGAAAAGATAAAATTGGCATTATCAGGTAAAAGAGAAATGAGGTCACTAAAGAACCCACAGATATAAAAATAATTAAGAAATCCTATAGTGAACTTTATGTTCATAAATTTAGGTAGCAGATGAAATGGATAAATATGTTTATAAGCAGATGAAATATATAAAAATGTTAATTCATCATGATAAATCAAAGCAATTCCATCATACCAACAGAGAAAACAGTCATACCCACATCTCCATTAATGCAGAAGAATCGGTTGACAAAATGCAATATCTCTAATAATAAAAACTCTCAGCAAACTAGAAATAAAAAAGGAACTTCCTTAATCTCTCACAGGGCACCTAGAAATAGAAAATGTTCTGCTAGCATCATGCTTAATATTAAAAGACAATTAAGTATGAAAAAGAAGTATAAAGTTGGACAGCTCGTATTATCAGACTTTGAGAGTTACTTTTAAACTAGAGTAATCAAGCTAGTGTTACATTGGAGAAAGAATAGAAACATGAATCAATTGTGAAGAACAGAAAGTACAGAAATAGACCCACACATATATGGTGAATTGATTTTTGACAAAGTTGTAAAGGCTATGGAGAATGAATGGTCTTTTCAACAAGTGATGCTGGAACTATTGGACATTCATAACCAAAATAGTTAACTTCAAGTTATACCTTGTACCATAAACAGAATTACCTAAAAGGTAATCATAGACCTAACCATAAAACCTAAAACTAGAAAACTTTTAAGTAAAGTTTAGGAGAAAATCCTTGTGAACTTGAGTTAGGCAAATACTTCTGAAATATAAAACTATAATCAAGAATCATGAAAGAAAGATTATTATAAAATGAACTTAACTAAAGTTAAAAACTTTGCTCCTCAAAAATAATATTAAGAAGATGTACAGACAAGGCACAGACGAAAGCATATGTTTTAAAACACTTTTCTGATAAAGAACTTGTGTTGAAATTTATAAAAAGCTCTCAAAATCAATTATAATAAAACAAAAAACAATAAAAATTGGCAAGATATTTCAACGGACATTTGATTGAAGAAGAAATAGAGTTAGCAAAGAAGTATTTTAAAAGATGCTTAACATCATTAGTCATAGGGAAATGTAAATTAAAATAAAATGACTATATACAGGAAGCATTCTTTTTTAATTGAATTTATTGGGGTAACATTGGTTAATAAATGATATAGGTTTCAGGAGTACAATTCAATAATACATCATCTATATATTTTATCGTGTGTTCACTACCCCAAGTCTCCTTCCATCGCCATTTATCCCCCACCTTCTCTTAACTCCCCCACCCCCTTTCCCTCTGTTAGTCACTGTACTGTTGTCCGTCTATGAAGTTTTTTAATTTTTTTCTATGATAACCCTCCCATTACTATCCCCCTCCTCTGCATGAATGTGGGTGGAACTTCCAACTATGATAGAACATTACTCCCATAATTACATTATATTATATGGCAAAGGGGAACGGATTTTATACATATATAAGATCTCACAGCAGTTGAGTTTGTGCTAATGAAAAGGGAGATAATCTTGATGGGCCCAATCTAAACAGATGAAGTCTTAAAAGAGCGTTTAGTAATTAGAAAAAGATGAAGTCGAACAGGCATGTTGCTGTTGGCTTCAAAGAAGAGTTAAAATTCCATATTGAAAGAGGACCAGTACAGGGGGACATCTAGAACTAAGGCCAACAGCCAGTGAGAAAATAGAGACCTCAGCCTGACTGCAAAAAACCTAAATTCCATCAGTGACAAGAATGGGCTTGGAAGAGGTCCTTGAGTCTCAGAGGAAGTTGCAGCCTGACTGACGCTTTGATTTTAGTCTGGTGAGACCTTGAGCAGTGGACCTGGCTAACCTGTGCCTAGTCTTCTGACCCACAGGAACATTGAGATAACAAACTCATATTGATGTGAGATGCTAAGTTTGTGTCTTGTGTCATGAAGCAATAGAAATCCATATGAAATACTACTAACACAGTTTTAAAATGGTCAGACAAAACACTGACCATAACAAGTGTTATTTACAATGATACAGAGCAACTGGAACTCATACATTACTAATGAAAGTAAAAAAAAAAAAAAGAAAGAAAAAGAAAACCAGGGTCCAACACAAATAATGCCCCCTTTTTATTACAAAATCTTTTATTAAATATAATAAGAATGTAATTCTGTAACATAACAATATCACACTCAAGGATACAATATGACATTTTAGGTGAAATGTTCAAATTAAAACTATAAATTATTACACCCACATTATTACCTTACCAACCACACCCAAGCATGTGTTACCCTCTACTTCACAGAACAGTTTGGCAGTTTCTTATGAAGCTGTACATAGATGCACCATATGACCCAGTAATCCATGCTTGGCTATTTATCCAAGAGATGTAAAAATGTATGTTCACACAAAACTCATAAGTGAAAGTTTACAGTGTCTTTATTCATAAATGCCAAAAATCAGAAAGGACTTGAATGTCCTCCTATCAGTGAAAGGGTAAACAAACTGTTACACTCATAAGAGGAACTCCTACTCACCAATAAAAAGAAATAAACACTGGATTTAAGCAATAGTACTGATAGATATCAAATGTTTATGCTAAATGACCCAAAAGTATACACACTATATAGTATATACATACTATACATACCCAAAAGTATATACATACTATATAGTGCTGTTCATTTTAATTTCAGAAAAGGCAAAATTAGAGAGAAATAAGACATGTCAGTGGTTGCTAGGGATTACAGCGATCAGAAATATTTACTACAAAAGGGCATGAGTTATTGGAAAGTGATTGAAAACTTGCCATATATGTATATCAAAAATGTTTTTTCTGAACCTATAGAGTGTGTATATACATATATATACAGATATGTATATATATATAAAATCATTCCCAAATTTTTGCTGTGAGGCATTTTATACAAGCAATAGTGAGGCTGTAATATTAACATACAGCATGTTATATTTCTGGATTTATTTGACCTAACTTGATGAAGTATTAGATTAATCCATTCAAATAGCAAATTAATCACTTGGTTAATAATTGATTATTAACTAATCTACTTTAAAGCCAGACTTATTATGCAGCATAAAATGAAGAAGCACTGACACCCCTCAGAACACAGAGGCTCCACCTGACAGCGCTTGGTGGTGGTCTCTTCTCCCTGCTTGGCCACCGCTTTCCTCCGCACTGTCATTTCTCATTAGAGTTAAGTAGAGCATTTTCTTTAATCTTTGTTCCACTGATTAGACTCTCTGCAAAACAAATTTTTATAATAATGTCTAAACCTTTTGAAATACTGAGTTCTTCAAATTTAATTTTCTTCATTTTCTTCTTTGTACTCTAAATACATATAATTCATAAATATATATATATAAATATAAATATATATACTTCAAATTGAGACAGATCTTGAAACATAACGTGTCTTTATATAGCTGTGATACACCCACTCAGAAGAAAACAATTCATGAACATGGAGTTTAAAATATATCATAAAATTCACGCTTCATGCTGTGCCACTTTAACACAAACATGTCACATTCTCTGCATTAATAACCATGGATGATGACTGATAGAAGTTCCTAAAATTGCAACTTAAAATCAGTTTATAGATGAGAAAATAATTTGAGTAATGGATATATGGAAAAACCATGTCTGCCTTTATTCACAGATAACCAGAATCTATAATTGATTTGTTACACGTTTGAGGCAATTATGTTATTTATTTTCTTTTGTCTTTCCAAAAGGACCAGGATGTCCTTTTAAATATTTTTTTTATTCCATAAGCTTATTAAAACAATAGTTAAGTGATGTTTGTAGGGTAAACAATTTTGTTTAATTCTAACTGCCTACAAAATTCTCTCTTCCATCACCAGTTACTTGTGGCTACTTAAGCCAAGTAAAACATTGATATTTAAAAAACAGTGTTAAAATTATATGATTCTGAAACAAAATTACTTTGTAGATTATGAAATCTGGTCATGCTACTCGCAAACCAATCCTAAAAAAAAAGAAATTAAATATGGAAAAATAGATTATAATTACCATTTTGTGTAGGTACTATATGATCTACCATATAACAACCAAAATATTAAGAGAAACAAATTATATTTGTTTTTATCTCAGTTTCTCTGAATGACTTTCCAGTTAAGTCACTAAATATTATTTTGAAGTGTTCATCAATTTTCAAGGTTTTCCCAAAGTGGAACTCATGGACAAAATGGTTTATCTCTGTGTACTTTATATCAGGAAAATACAATTCTTTCCAGAAGTAAAACGAATCCTTATGAAACTTCCAACATCTCTCAAAAACTTGAGCAAAGGCTACAAAACATACGAGATGCTAGGTGGTATTTGTGAGTATGGAAATAACACAACGTGGATGTTAACAGCACTGGACTAGAGGAACACAGTCCGTAAACTGAACCGATGCAGCAGGAACTTGGAGTCAGACGATGTGCAATAAATCCTCTAGGAATTCCCTAATTTTCTTGGAAGCACACTGGATTTTCCGCAGACACAAAGAGGCAGGCTAATTTTAACAGGAGCATGGTGATGTGTGCTGACATTGGAGTTATGGGTATAAGAAAAAGTAATTCTCTTGATGAGTGCCCGGGTTGCATAGAAACAGCTAAAATGTAAAACTCTTTAATGTTTGTATAACAGAGTTTCTTGTATATGTAATATTATTTGATAATATAGCACATTTGTAAATTCTTTAGTAATATCCCACAATTTCTAATAAAAAATTAGAGGGTTATCTATTTTTTCTAGAATCATATAACTTATGAGAAAAACACAGAAGAAACTAGGGGAGGATTTTGCAGACATTTTAGAAGAGCCTGTTTGGGAGAAAACCTAGGATCAGCAGGTGAATATTTTGAAGGTTGATCCCAAGATACCGTATGTGGCCATATTTCCTTTTTCATTACCATACTACTATTGGATTCACACCATAAGCGCATTCCTTCTGTTTCTCCACTTAGCCAATCTTATTGTGCTTCTCAACCTGGGCTTCAGGTATACTCAGGAACTTGCCCATCCAAAAATGCTCAGAAGTGTGTTATCGCCTTTTTTCACTCTGCTAGCCCACTGAAATGCCTCTTTCTTCCTAGTGACACTTTCTGTAAAGCCTTTTTTGATCCTTTATAATTAGAAAAATATATATTTTTTTCCTAACACTGGTATATTATTTTAAGTATTCAGTGACTATGTGTTGAATGAACATATGAATGAATGTGTAAGTGGTGAAACTAATAAATAACAGAATGAGTGGATATTCTTGATCTGTATAGCCTGATTTCCAATTAGAAAGCCACTCTGTTTTCTTTAGCTGCCATATTGTCAGTATTTGTGGCCGTATACTGCACACTAATTGTTACACAAGTAATTCCAGCCTTTAAAATCCATGAAATGGTCCATATTGGCACTGAACTGTCATCTTTGATCCTTCACCACTTGTTATTTCACAGTGGCCAAGAGTTCAAAGCCTAAACCAAATGGTGGTTGAACCTTTATACCCAGAGAGCTGGTCTGTGTCCTAAAGGCACAAATCTAGCTTCTTGGGCAGAGTGTATTACACGTTTAGCTTACAAGATCCCACAACACTGAGTGCAGTAAGTACTAATTATTTTATTTCCCCCCTTGCTTTTATTAGTATTTTAAAAAGTTTTATGGGTTGTTTATGACATATGCCTAAAAATATTGAGACTTATTTTAATAATCTGGTAACATATACAAATTATTTTGCTTCCAAATGCATTCTAACAGCCATGCCAACTTTTAAATGATTACTGTGAGTCAGCCTGTAGTTTAAATCTTTACTTATATCAACTCAATTACTTATCACCACAACTCTATTATGTAGATTCTATTAATATTCCCACATAACAGATATGGACTGAGAAGGACAGGGATTAAGAAACTTGACCTAGGTCCCAAAGCTAGTGCGTGGCAGAGTCTCCATTTGAACTTAGAAAACCAGACTCAAAGAACTAGGGAAGCTCTTAATCAAATCCTTATCTAAACAAACTAAAAAAGTAAACTTCACTAAAAAAAGTAAATCTAAATGAAAATTAGCTTTACTTTTCAGAGTAGTCCTATAGGGAGGTAATGCTTATTCGAATGATTCTGTGTTTTCCCATATCATTAAGTACACTTCATCCTTAGGAATTGCCTGCAGAAGTCGTTTATTGGTCTTAAAAGCATCATGATCTATAAACTCTACTATAATACACATTCTCATCATTCTCCATTCCCTGCTTCTGCTCTTCTCAGCTTGGCTCCGCTCCTTTTCCTCCTTTTCTTAACTCTGGTTTTTGGCCAACAGCCAACAGAAGTCCCGAGATTGTGACTGGGCTGTAACTTAGGGCCAGCAGTCTCCCTTCCTCCTATTCTCGCCAGAGGAAGTGATGAAGAGCCACTCTGAGAGCAGAACCTTGGGATACTTAAGCAGAGTCCTCCAGGAAGCAGGCTTAGAAGGCAAAGTTGTATATTGCTCCTTCTCTTTCTATATGTGATAAATTGATAAGCCCACAGCAATTGACTAACTCATTAAATCAAGTCACGTTACATTGAGAATCACTGTTCCGTAGAGTTTGGTAAAAGTTATAGTGGATGGGTAACTGTAGTATTACCTGCTCAGTATCTTTGTCACGCATTATAACACATTAATTTTATTTTAGGGACAATACTTCACACTCATTTTTCAATTCTTATATTGTGATGATCTGACCTCTGTAGTTCAGGGTTCCACATGTGACCAAGACTTGACCTGTGAGATTCAGATATGAAACTTTTCAGACAATTGTTGGGGAAGGAGCTTGCCAGAGTACAAAACCAGCATAGTGTTCAGAGATGGAAAGAGACAGATTACTTATGTTATCATCCTACAAATAATTGCCCTGGACTTTCCAGTTAAATGTACTGATATATCAATGAGGCAAAGTAAAATAATTTTCGCAAACCAAAATAGTTATGACTAGCAAACAATTGATGGCAGATCTATGCCAATCAGGTAATGTTTATTCAAACTGATTATCATTTGACTAGATGAACTTTAGCTAAAACTCTTTTCCTAAGTACCTGCCAAACACATATCAAGTGTTCTGTAGGTCATTGGTCTTTGATTTTCAGAAGAATGTTACACAGTGAGAAAGTTCTCATTTATTCATTACAAAAACTAATTAGATTACTTTTATGAGCTTGCTGATTTATTTGGCAAGAGGATACAATGTCGAACATAATCAATCCCATTTTCTGGCTTCATAGAGGCCACCGATTTGTAGCATGGTGACCATCAAGTACATAATCATACAAACAAGTATAAAATCATAAATGTTCAAGGACTGTCACATAATGATATGATGACCTATAAAAGTAATAGAGGAATTCAATGTTATCAGGGAGGTCAGGAAACCCTTTCCTGGGTAAATGACACCAGGTTCACCCCTTTTATGGGTCAGACATGAATTCTGTTATGGCCAGTGGGCAGCCACCCACCACTTCTCTTTTTATCATCTTCACGCTCATCTGACACAATCTCCACCTCCTTCTCCCCCTCTGGAAATGCACCCTGGTGCCCTCAAGGGAAGGACTTGGAGAAGCCTTCAGCACAGGCCCAGAGATTGGTCTCAGGCATATCTGGGCAAGAAATTCCAGGGTCCTGAGTACCTGAAGCAGGTCTCCAACAGAGCTTGTCCTCTGAATCAGCCCAATGGACTCTGTCTACCTTGGGAAGGATCAGTGGCAAGAGGGTAACAGTGAGGGCCTCCAAAGAATAGGAGCCAGAGCAGAAGCCATGTTGGATTAAGTCCAGGGGAAGCATGAGCTCTGAAAGCAAAGCCTGTGAGACAGAAGCAGAATGCAGATGAGGGGCTGGGTGGGGAGCAGGGAATGAGAAAACAGTATGGACTAGTGTTTTAGTGAAAAAGCCATTCTTCATTATTAGCGAGGTAGCCTGTACCTCAGGTTCAGGTTTTTGAATGTCTTAAACTATTTGTTTATGTTTTTAAATGTCACAAATATGAATATAACAATGTAAAAAAGTAATAGCAAATGCCACTCAATGTAGATGGACTAAAATTGCTGCACAGTGTAATTTTCACACCAAAATAACAAATTTTGTTATTTTGTCTCAAAATAACAAAAGCACACAAAAAACAAATATAATCACCCCATCCCCCCACAAAAGCCTTAGTTTGTTTTGAAAGAAATTATATATTCTGTATAACCCCCAGCTACCTAATCACTCTGGGGCTGATTTAGCTAAGTGAGAGTCACTGAATATGTCCACAGCCTATAGAGTGACAGAAGCAATTTACCTGCACTTTTCTTGTTTAATTAAATAGTAATCAGTGAATGGTGATTTGCACGCCCATATACATGGGTGTATGAGAAAGTATGACAGCATGATTTACTAAACTCGGAGTGTTAATCATATTTAAGGCACTGGCTAAATTTTGAGGTTTCAAGGCACATAGGCCTGCTGTTGAACTTGAAAGAATTTATAGCTCTATGGCATGTATAGAGTTATTAAAAATACACATTAGACCTATAGATATATAGGTGATTCAGTATGTAAAAAAGTACTTTTTTTCTAAGCATTGGGAGTGATATCACCACAGTATTGTCTATTTTGACTTTGAATGCTATAATACTGGCAAATTGACTATGAAATGGTTTCCTCCTCTTAACCAATTTTATCATTACCATTGTTATGAATAAAAAAGGTAGAGAGTGCATATCTGCAGAATACTTTAAAAATAACACTTTAAAACAAGCCTTTTTTTTCACTAGAAAATAGAGTTTTAACCAGATGAGATTTTATCTGATTTTCTTTGGAAAATGTGTATATTCATCAGCCAATATCATAACATGAAGTTTAGCAAACTTTGTCATTCAAATAATTTTTGTATTAAATTCCAGTTTCTTCTTCTTATGTAAATAGTCTCGAAATTGCTTTGGAGAAGCTCTCCAAATATGGTCTCAGCCTAGAGGTGATTTTTTTCATTAATGGAAATATGTTTTTTAGTTATATTAACTCTCCAATGTAAAAATTCATGAAACCCAGTGAAAAGAGTAGCTGAAAAATACTTTTACTTTGATAAATACAAAATGTTGGAACTTTCAAGTTTAAAATTTTCCCTGGGGCACTGTAAGAAAACTGACAGGAGATAAGTTTTAAAAGAATGTTATAACATTTAGAAGTTATAAATAAATTAAACAACATAGGTCATTGCATAAATGAGTATTAACTATTTCTACCAGGCTTGAAATTTTCATGACCTACATTTCTTCATATTATATTATGAAGTTTATATTCATTCCCAGAGCTTTTTTTTTTTTTTTTTTTTTTAAGCTACTAAAGCTGCATAGGAAAGAGGTGAAGCAAGAGAAGGTTAATGAGGGTGAGAGAGAGGCCTCTATGCCCGCCACCTTCATTCATGACCCATTTCAGGGAAGGGGCTCCTCCTTCCCAGACTGACAGTCAGGCACCTGGCATCACTCAAAAATGAAGCCACATTCGATTAAAGTAAAAATGAGACATTTCATATATGGCAAAGGAGGCCAAATCCTTTGAGGTATAAAATGCTATTTCTCCATCCTAAGTAATGGTAACAGGGACGATGCAGTTTCCAGCTACCATCTCACCACAAATGGCACTGTTTTCCATTTCTTTTATAAGCCTATTTAAAAGGTGCTTTTGCTCTGCAAAGCTGTCCATAGTACTTTCCTTCAGATTAGATTCCAATTTGATTTTTGTAAAAATTTTAAATTAAGGGCCAGGTAACAGCCAAATAACTCAAATTGCATGTGTCCTGAATTTAACTAAAACATTCCAGGGCAAGCGTGTCCTTAAGCCAGGAAAGCTATACAAATAATGATTATATTTATTTTAATCTCCATGTCCTCCCTTGAGGTGAAAAGGAGCTGGAACATTTTGGGCATATATTTGTTGAATAGATGATGGAATAATCATTGGCTCTTTTCAAAGACAGCAACTAATAAATCCTATGGCAAAGAACAAAGCAGAGCCAAAGTATGCAAAGTGTAAGTGTTCAAAGTTCCAGAATGTCAACGTACTGAAACTTAAATAAGTCATCTGCTAGCACTCACAGACTGTGTCTTCCCCTCTGCTCCTGACAACTCCCAACTTCATATCGTTGGCAAATTCAATTAGCTTGTTCTTTACTCCTGTCACGTAACTAACCCATCTGACCTCCTCTGTCTTTCTGCTCCATTTCACCCTTCTATCCCCACTGGTTATCCTAGACACAGGAATACATTTTATAAGTGCAATTCATCTCTCTTTCCTGTTTTCTCTGCTGTGCTCAAAGGAGAATTATGAGAACACATAGGTACATTTTGGTAAGTAAATAGAAAATCTCTGGACTAACTTCATTTTTCTCCATTTATTTCCTAATCTATGCAATACTTCAATAAATTCACATGTGATTAATAATTTTACACAATATTTCCATGAGTATTTATTATATATCATTATCTATAAATGGCCTACCATTTATAATTGCCATGTGGGAAATTTGATGGTACGTGCCTGTGACATCAAATTCATATTGTGTATCTCAGTGTGCACAGCAAAAATAAATTTGTCTTGGATACTAAGCTACCTGTGTGGTTATAGGCACAAATATTATCATTAAATAAAAAAGTATTTATATGTTGGCATTGACCTTTTAATTAAATGGATATGGCGAGAGTCAATCATCTATTGACAGGTATTTACATAGCAAGTAATTATAGGGTAAAGAGATTATTTTGGTTATAAAATCAGAGGGCAAGCCATACAAACTTTAGAAATAGAGTTGCCAAGTAATCTGTAAGAACATGTAATTGCTATGTTTTTAACTGGCATTTACCAAGGAAAACTAAATTCTTACTGTTAGTAACATTGTCAAGTGACTTATAATTGAGGGTATTAGTATGGTTTTTATTTTCTTAGTGATTAGGAGTTTAAAACGTCTAATAATATTTACATTCTTACTAATATGTGAAAGAATTTCATAACATATCAACATAAAGATTTTTTACAACTCCTCTGCTCTATTGTTAGGAAGCTAGGGCACTTCAAAGCTGCACAGGCAGGGTGGATCATCTCATTCTATCCTAATTTTATCCCCAAGGACAGTACTTCATACCTTTAAATGCCCTAGAAATATTTCTTGACAATTCCATGTCCAGCATTGACAAAACACAGTGATAAACCTATGAAGAATCATCACAACATAATTACTGACAACTTGAAGTTTTAATGCATATACAGGGTGGGGCAAAAGTAGGATTACAGTTGTTTGTATATACAGTAATACAATAATCAATAAATAATAATACAAGAATAAGTTCTGTTTTTGTGTACTCACAACTGTAAACCTACTTTTGCCCTATCCTGTATTTTTTAACAGATTGTACTTTTATTTAAAGGTAACTGAACTGCATGCAGAGACTGGATCAAATCTCAGAAGAGAACACCACTCTCCTCTGTCCACTCCCTCCTTGCCTCTAAACTCACCTAAATAATTAGAAATTATTATTATTTTTTTTATTTTTAGAGAGAGAGAGGGAGAGAAACACTGCTTTGTGTTCCAACCATTCATGCATTAATTGGTTGGTTCTTGTATTTGTCCTGACCAGGGACTGAATCTGTGACCTTGATGCATTGGGACAATGCTCCAACCAACTGAGCTACCTGGCCAGGGCACAAATTATTGTTCAATTTTCCTAGTCTCCAAGTTCAGAAATTCTTATGCTTACAGGTGCAAATTAGGACTTATTGTTATGGATATGATGACTTAAAAAATTTGAATATACATTTGTTGAAATTATTTCCTCAGTCATTTATGTGATAATGAATGGCTTTTTCCAATGACCTATTGTTAACTCAAAGTTTCAGTGGACTATGAATTCAGGCTACTGTAGGTCTGCAGTGCAGATGGCTTGCATCAAATGAAGACAAATATTCCAAATTAACTCCCTGTTCAGACATAGTTGTTTATATATCTTTTTTGTCCTAGATATTGTTAAAATTTGAGAGGGCGTGTCAACAGATCTGGGAATCAAGTGAGAAAGTCCTACCCAACTTTATGAGTCAAGTGAACCAGGAGACTGGAAAGATGAGAACAATACAAATGGAAATGAAAAGGAATCTTCAAACTCAAAACGTGCCTTTTAAGCTATCACTAAATGACTGTTAAAGTGGAGACATAAATACTTGTTGAAATAATGCTAACTTTTACCTGTCATTTGAGGTAGAATAGCCTTTAGTTAACATAAATGAAACAAATTCAAATAATATCTCAAGGCAGAAGCATAGTCAATGAGAATTTTAAGGAGAAAACTTACTATGATCAGATTTTTTAAGTCTACTGGCTCTTCCAAGAACTAAATAATAGCAATCAGAAGAGATGGAGCAAATAATTTTGACTACTTGTTACATGCTGGGCAAACAGAGTACTTCATATCTTTTAACTCATTAACCCCTTAATACAAGTGGGGAAACTAAAGCATCAAGATACAATTCTCAGTTCTGGGGGTCTTGTATCCTTATGCTAAACTTCATTGTGTTTCTGCTTCTAGCATTTCCAGCTTCACAGAGACCAATGACTTTGGCCCTTGCTCTATTCTTTTCTTTTTTCATTATGGTTACTCTGGGAAGTCAAATTGCAGAAAAAAAGTTTGGTATTAATCTGACTTCATACACTGAGGAAAGGCTGAGAGAAAGTATACATTTAACTATAAAAATATACACACACAATACATTGTTAAAAGTAACAGTGCCCTCCCTTTTTTCCATCTTCTTTGCTTAAACACTCCTCATAAAAATGGTATTTCTTGGCAAGACAAACCATTTTTCCTTTATGTCAGAGTCACTGTTAAGTTCACATTTGTGTTTGCAAGTTCTGTTTCCAACTTTCCACTCCAGTTCTATCCCCCACAGCAAGAAGAAAATCACAGAATTTGCATATTGTGCTTGTGAAGTAGAGTAACTGTCTCAGACAGAAGCACTGAGGGGTTAGAAATCATGAATATACACACACGTTGTCACAGAATCCTATTCCAACATATTTGTCCTCTGCGTTTATATATTTCTCTGCTTTCAATTAAGATGCCTTATTAAATAGCATTCAAACATGTGAAAGCAAAGACAGAACCTGACAGAATTTCAACAGGTTCTGTGCATTCATACTGTATGTCACCTCTTAATTAGCAACCAAAATGCAATGAACAGATTGTACAGTTTACCATCCTAGCCCAGCTCCTACACTTGCTATTTGTGCGTATACAGCATATTTAAAGAGACCCCCATCCAGTGGGATTTTCATACTTGCTCCAACCGTGGAACAGGACCACCGTTAACTAAATGCCACTTCATGGATGCTTTAGCCTGCAGCAGCAGCTGGCATTACCAAGCAGTTGAAAGGACATTTTAATCTCCTGTTTAATGCATTTTTTTTCCACCTGGGATAAGAAGCCAAAATTGCTGTTAGCAAAAAATGCCTTAGTCATTAACTGAAAGTGCCTTTTTAAAAAGTGTTCCATTACTCCCCTACTGGGAAATTTCAGACTTTATTAGCATTTTTTGAATTTGTATTAGTAGTACCTGAGTGGTAAAATGCTAACGGATGAACACTTAGCTATTTTCCACAGATTTTGCTTTTGGGCTCTCCTTGTACAGGAGCAAAAAAAGAGAAAAGGGTCAATACGTGGTGTCCTCATCTAGCTCTTCAGGATTGAAGTCCATATTCAGAGGAAGCGCTTTAATTTTCCATTATTCTACCCCTGCAGAAGCACAAAAGAATGAATTTATGGACTCTTTTTTACTTAAGAGCAACTAAGAGAATATTAAATGTTTTTTAAATGCAAGTTTTGTGTATTTAAATCACATGTATGCTGGGCTGGTATTACTTTGCTTTGGCAATAAGACTGCATTGAATTCAGCCTGTAAGAAAATACAAATCTTCCCATAGAAAGGGTCAGTCTGTTATTTCGGCACAAAAGACCTAACTTTGAAATATGAGAGCTATTCAACAATGACTTGAATCAATCATAATTCAGATTGAGATTCATTCACATTTTTTGTTTGTTTTATTTTGTGTCTGCCAGACAGCCACCTAAATTTTAGAAATCTTCTAAAATATCAAGTAAGCCTAATGCAGTTATGGTTTGGTTTGGTTCAGCTTCTGTAAGGGCTACACTCATTCCTTATGGGCTAAAACAAACAAATGTAATATAGCCACTTGGGTCCTAGACTGAATACGTACTGAAATCCACCAAAATACTTGACTGTCTAGTAAAAACTAAAGAGGAAAAATAGAAGGTCAAATATTTTTTTAAAAATAATGTAGCCAGTATTTAGTTATTGCATTATTAGTATGTTCAACCAATTGGACAATACAGTGTCACCTTATAGAACTGCCCCAGAGACTCTCTTTTTCCTGAAGTTTTACTTCTGCTGTTTCCTGGTTTGGTAACAGAGTAAGCAAACATCCTTAGATATGCAGCAACTATGGTTTCCTTAAGGTATAAGTGAAAATGCAGTTCTTTTCTAATAAGTAGTGAAGGCACCGGATAAAGAAAGACTATTGGATTTAACAGGGATTAACGGTAACGCACAAATCCTCAAGGGTGGGTTTTCTGGAGAAGTGTGACACAGTGGGAGAGTAGGCCTCTCTTAAAGAATACACGGGAAATGTAATGGGAAGAGAAATGATTAGGCATTTTCTAAAATTGCTTCTTATTTTTTAAATACTCAGAACTTATAATTAAAATAACATTGAAAGTCATGAAATAGTAACCTTCCAGTGGGCTGGCATAAATATTCCCTACCAATTAGCTGTGTCCTTATTACATCCCTGCCTTTAAGTAGCTCAGATGTAGTGAACAAAACTGCAAATGCCCAGTTTGGGTGGCTTATCGGGACATGTAGGTATGTATGTGGATGGAGAGATAGATGTTTGTTTGATTGACTGATTGATAGATGATAGCTATTCAGATTCCACTGAGGTGTTAATCTTCCTAAAGCAGTCTCCTGAATGAATCATCAGCAAATTTTACTACTTTGTTATGCAATATGACTTCATTGGGCATTATTCAAAATTTTAACAGAAATTAGGAGAGATGAAATTATGACTTCTTCTTTATAATCTAATTTAAAAGCCTCTATAGTTAGAAGACCAGAGAAATATGTGGCTTTTGGAGTGGAAGCCAATGCAATACTTTTGTACATACTCCAAAGGCACCCCCAAATTCTATACTTGATCACATGGGTGTTTTCCAAGATTTTGACTGATAAATTCCTTTCGCAGAAGCACACAATTTTGAGGCTCCCTCTTATTTTAAAAAATGTCTTTACAATTTTATGTACTATATACAGAATGTGACAAAACTATTATTTTAGGAAGATTTTTTAAAATTCATTTTAGCACGTTATAAAAGAATATGTTATAAAGTTGATTTTCACATTCCAGCAAATTTTATAAAATGTAAGGACAGAATTCAGCCTTTCCCACTTAACAAGTCATTCACAATATTTAATTTAACTTATTTAATTATATCATAAAAATCGTGATTTGAAACAAATTTTTTAAATGACATAACATTTGAATTGGGAGCCTGGATATCTATTAGCATATAGATTGAATTATGTTTTAACAATCAAAATTGACAAAAAATCTTAGCTAAATTAATATATTAAATTTTCATGTTTTTCAATGAAAAATTTTTAAAGTATTTTTGTCTTCTTTAACCTCCACATTATGATTTGAAAGAGTTTCAGCTGTTTGCAAGCACTTATCTGCAAATGACACATAAAGGATAGTCTGCATCTCGGTAGGTAAAAAATACAAAGTAGACATTTATCACTATGTTTTTTCACTTTTATCATTGGCTTTTGCTGGATTAGAGACATCTTGATTCTGGTCAAAATGAAAGCAACTTAGGATCCTGAGTATATAAAAGCAACTGAAGCATTGTCTTTAGACAATTGCGTAGGTTCATGTTCTGCTTACTCATATTTGTTTCACCATGCTTGTTATGTTTCTGTCTTTTATCAGCATTACATCACAGGTAAAAAAAAGAAGAAGAAGAAGAAATAGTATATGACTAAGAATAAAAATTTGGAATTGTAGAGTAGTCAACCATTATAGCTCCAAGGGATTTTGGTTGATTAACAGACTAAGAGACTGTGTCTGGACCCCACGCATTACTTAGTTGATGTGCTCTAGAGCCTGCTTAGACCACTTCATTTCAGAGGAAGAAAATATTTAAATTTGGTTGTCAGTTTAAAGCTTTAAACGGAAATATCATTATAACTATTAAAAATGTGTCCTCGTATTTGTATTATGCTATTATTCCTGAAAATTTCTGAGATCTTAAGTTCAAGGAACTTAAAATCCCCCAAGAGATGATAGTGGCTACCAATGATCTATCTCCCCCAGGGTCACATTCCAAGCAGAAGATAATTCTCTAACAAGAGCACTCTCTAATTCATCTATTCATTGCAGACCTCTTAAGTTCCATTATTTATTAAGCCAGAGAGCAAGCTAGGATTTGAGGAGAAAAAGAACACAGACTCCTAGTTTTGATGAAATTTACTAGCCAATTAGGGCATCAAAACATAAGAGTAATACTGTTTTGCTAAGTGCTATAATAGAAGTAGAAATTACTGTATAAACCTGATGAAAGCAAAAGGTATAAAGAAATGGTACATGATGCAAGGGACAGTTAAGGAAATCCTCACAAAAGAAGTTACACTTGAACTATACCTTCAAATATGAGAAGTTTATTGAGTAACATCAGATGGGGAAAGACATTTCAGTAAGGAGAATGTCACATGCATGGCAGAGTATGGCAAATTCAGAAGTTCTTTGAGTAAGCTTGCAATGCAAGTTCATGTGTAAGAGCAGGAGTAAACAAGTTGGAAGAGGTCATGAAAGATATGATCTACCAATCAAAGAACTTGGCTTTTATATGTAGGTAATGGAGATGTATTGAAAGAATTTCAGCCCTGGAATAAAAGGACTAGATGTGTCTTAGAAAGATGATTTCTGACAATCAGGACTCCTTTCACACTTTATATCTTCCTTTCTTCTGATACTTTCATCGCCATCGCCTGAGAAGAGTGAAGTTATACGGTATTGGTAACATTCAATCTAGGTGTGTGGTTATTTGGAGGAAAAGAATAAAAAGTTTGAAGGAATTTATATACACTCTATTTTTAACATATTTTCAGTGACTAATAAGAATATTATTGTAGATTTATTAGGTGTTTAGCCAATATTCTTTTATATAATTTTATATACTTTTCATCTAACCACAACTCACATTTACCCCCAATATTTCAAAGAAAATAGTTACATTCAACATGTATAATATTAGGAAATATTCACCATTTTGGAGCTTTCTAAAAACTTATTTATGTAAAATTATAACCTAAGAAACAAATTTCTTTTTTTATCATGAATTCACAATATTATAGATATAACTTAAAAATAAAAAAGACAACGCATATATTTATCATAGATGTATTGGATATGTATGTGTATCCCATTTTTAAAAACTTTTAATTCATTCATGTAAATAAACGTCGACTTCAGTTTCTGGCCCCAAGTGAGGACATAGTGGGCAATGGCACAACAATGGTCATGTTAGCCTGTGTTGAGAACACTTTGGTGTTGAGAAACCCTGTTTTATAGAAAATCTTAAACTATGAGTCAAGGTCATAGCCAAATATTCAAAACTCTGGGATTTTCTTCCCTGGTAATGGTCATTTATTGAGTTATAGCCACATGTCAGGAACAGTTGTGTGCATTTCATTCATTATTTCTAATCCTCACAACCCATGGAAAGGGGTTATATCCACAAAGATGAAAAAGCTAAGGGTCAGAAAAGTTACACAAATTTTCTAAGTGCTCCTTCTCTCCTGCTGTACCCTCTAGTGAGATTCTTCTGATCAATACAATACTATTTTCCCTTGTCTTCTTGATTGTAACCCCTAATTTTCTTGATTTGGTAGCAGCTTCACTTTGTTTGCCCAGGTTCCTGATTTTGACATAACAGTTTGACATTTTGCAGCATGCAGCCTGATTTTAATATTCTAGATAACAAAAATTTCAATATTAAAAATAAAATAGAGGAATAGAAATATTTTCTAATCAATATCATAATTACCTAAAGAGAAGGTGGAAGAGGGAAAAGAAAGACGAGAGACTGGGAGAGAAGAGAAGTGAGTAGGGCTTGCTATAACATTACAGTAAAGAGCATAGGCATATAAATTTGGAATAAGGCAAGCCTGGGTTTGAGCTCCGGTTCTTCCCTAATCTCTTAAAGTTACCTAACCTCTCAAAGACACAGTTTCCCTTAAAACACGATTAATAACATATATCCCTGTGGTTGTTGTTAAATGAGGTAATGTGTGAAGAGTAAGTAAGAGTAAAATAAACCACTCTTGATTTTATGCTTTAGGGTCTTCCTTTTAGATTAACAATTGTTCTGATCAATAGGAATTCCAATAAGTCTGGCTCACTGCTTTTCCCAGATCTTCACCCTTCCTTTCCATTTAACCTTGCAACCTTTTAACAAGCATAGATGTAAGAGAGCATTGAGAAAAAAATTCTCTATAATCCAAAGGTTATAGAGAATATAACCTCAACTAGAGCTGTCCAATGGACAAAGGTAATTTGATCTTTGAAACAGATTTTTACCAAACCCTACATGATAAGTAATGTCATTGTTGAAGATAAAATACTACTTGTCTGAAATGCCTGAAAAACACATTAGAAAAATATCAAAATGATCCCCATAGTAGCTCTGCAGAAATCAGGTCCTAGAATGTAACTCACAGAAAGCAAAATGTTTTAGTGGCTAAAGGGGAAAAATACAGAATTGTTGTGTAGCAGAATTTAAAATGACATAGATATGCTTATTGAATGTAGTATGAATGTCATGTCATACATACATACATACATACTAGGTGTCAGTTGCTGTGTTTATCCTTGTAAAACCTTATGGACTATAACAACCAAGAAATTCTTATTCCTCTGGTACAGCTAGGGAATCTTATGCTTCTCTAAGCAACTTGTATACAGACATACAACTAGTCACTTGAGGAGCTCTTGATCTAAGTCTGAACCTAAACACATGACATGTAAGACTTTCCCTGTGGCATGATGCTTCTTCAACAGATTTGGCTAAAGAACTGCCATACTTTTATAAGATAATCTTATTAGAAAGAAGTCTCAAATAAAATTTTCCTCAGAAGTATTTGATTAGATAATTTATCTATTCTCTTCATTTTTTTCTGGAAAAAAATTGTTTCTATCATATTAGCTTTTCAGCACTCTTTCATCTATAGACAATCAGACCTTATTTTCACTTGCAAATTCTCCAAATAAATTCTTACTCACCCTTCAAAATATACCCTTTTAAAATACTAGAGAAAAAGAATGTAAGATGTATTTTCTAACAAATAATGATGGATTTCTAAATAATAAATTCTATGAGGAAATACCTAATGTAAAGCATTTATGAAAACACTTGATATCAAAATTTTGGTAACAGAAGTAATATACCAACATTAGCATATTTCCTGTCCAATTGTATTCTCCAGATCTAATCTTTTAAGAAGATTGAACATGTTTTATTATTTAATAATTACTACAATTAGAGGTTATAAATTTAAATGTGAATAATTAGATGAATTTTTTAAATATTTTATCTATTTATTTTTAGAGAGAGGGGAAGGGAGGGAGAAAGAGAGGGAGAGAACATTAATGTGTGGTTGCCTGTTGCACACCCCAGCCATGTGCTCTGACTGAGAATCAAATCAGCAAACCTTTGGTTCACAGGCCAGTTCTCAATCCACTGAGCCACACCAGGCAGGGCTAGATTAAATTTTTAATTTAATTTTACTTATTTAAAATTTTACTTATTTAAAAAAAGAAAAAAGTTTTCTTTATTTAAAAATAAATAAAACTGTGTTTTGGGAGACAATAGCTATTGTTAAACAAATGTCCATATATTCAAAAAAGATTAAAAGAAAAATAAAATCCTCAATAAAATATAAATATAAATGGCAAAGAAAAACTATATTAACGGCTATATTTTAGTGCAATAAATAATGGCTACTCTAAATGTATGGACTTCACTAATTTTAAGGAGCAAAGGAATACTTTGTTTTTTTCACCCTGACTACAAGAAGTTGTTAAATTATATACGAGGCTGTTCCTTCTCATAGTCTATGTACTTTTACCATAGCAAAAGTGTTTTTATTCATCATTCTAAATACCACTTTCAAAGTAATAGTACACTTTGGTAGTCCTTCTCACTAGAGATTGCTTTGTTTTTGAAGAAATCCCCATTAATGTTCCAGTCAGAGAATTAAAAGGGATGGGAAATAGCCCAGCTAAATGAAGGGTTCAAAACAATGCCCCTGTACCACACTCACTCCCAAAACCCATTAACACCTCCCAAGATGACAGAGTATTTTTGCAGGTAGAATGGGGAAGGACAAGTTCTGGCTGTCCTGCCTCTTGACAGAGGAAATAAATCACCCTACACACTGGAGGATACCTTTCCAGACTGCATGCTGGGAACTTCATTACACAAGCTGTGCCACACATTACTATGCATATTGCTGCTGATTGGACATGGACGCATACCCACAGCCTATTTCTGTCATTGTCTTATGGAGGAGATAGGCATTTTTCCTCCACAGACAGATACAGGCTTGGGAAGGACTCTCAGGCAATAATGTTGTGTGCCCAAAAGATCTTCATCTTTAGCAAAATGTGCTATTAAGTAATAATTTGTCCAATGTTCCTTAACGCTATCTCTTGGTGCAGAAAATGTGATCATATTCTGCTTTCATGTTAACATACTCTCATTTGTTCGGAATGTGACTGCTATCAGACATGAGTCTTGTTGCCCCTAGTCTTGGCCTCATTAAGAGGGTAAAGTGTTCATCACAGAAGAATTTTCAGTACCTTGTTCTTTTTGATTGGCAATTTTTGGTTCATTCATGAAAGATAAACTTTATTTACTCAGATTTGCTCAGATGCAATGAATGTAGTTTCATCTAATGTGGGCCAGTTGTGATAATAAAAGATTGCAAAGGAAGACATCATTTTGGGCTGGAAACACAGTGTCATTTTCACAGCCAACAACATGAAATTAATGAACCAAGGTAGATTAAATTAATGAACATTACTATTAGCAAGTTTCCTGTAGTTTGAAACACTAATGTAATTTTAGTTGTAGATTCCTCATAATTTAGCCTGTTCTTGGAGAATTTTCTGTGGTAAAATGTGTCTGCCACTTTTGCTTTGCTTGAGTAAGTGCACAGAAAAATACATGCAACATTCTTGTTGCTATGTTAAGCATTCTAAAAGTAGAGGGATAGAGATACTTTCCTGACCTTATGCCAAATCAATTTTTTAAATAAAACTATAGTCTCAAAGTACCAAAACAGAAAGAAATAAACAACTAACTAAAAAGGGCTTGATACACCAATTTCTAGGTCTTAAGTGTTGCTTCTGGGTAAAAGTAATAAATAATTTAGATTTTACATTCCTTTGCTACCAGCTAATATGTCATTTAAGTCTGTGTTTATGATAGTTTAGAGAAATGGTTGCTGTTAAACAATTTCCACTTTGATTAACATCATTACATCTCTCATCAGAGAAATGCTTCCAAAAGTCTGTGAGAATCCAAAGATGAGCTTCTAAGTGGCAGATGTCTAGTAATGCATTCATACAATCAAGTTACTTCTATCAGACAATTTTTGAGTTATAAATATTTGTAATTTACTGAATATTGACATTTTCTGTTGATTGACATTTGGAGCCTGAGCTTACTAGTTTTGATCTGCTTTTTATACGTACCCACTCTTTTTAGTTCCTATAAATAAAAAAATAAACACAATTCAATCTGAGTTTCTTATTTAGTTCTTTTTGTCATATTATATGATCTCAAAATATTAGGCAAAAGTCTCCAACAAATTTTAGTAGGGAGACAAAGTAAAACAATGTTGTGTAAGTTGCAGGTGTACACCACGATGGTTTGATGCATGTATGTGTTGTGAAATAATTACCACAGTAAGAGTACTTACCGCATCAGTCACTTCAAATAATTACACTTTATTTTTGTGGCATGAGCATTTAAAATCTACTCTCTTAGCAACTTTCAAGTATATAATAGAGTAGTGTAATTGTAGTTACCATGACGAATAGTAAATCCTCAGAATTTACTCATAACTAGAAGCCTGTGCTTTTTGTCCATAGAATCTATAGATGGCTTTGGGTGGTGTAAACTTTTAACAACATTAATTCTTCCCAACCATGAACACGGATAACTTTCCATTTATTTGTGTCCTGTTCATTTTCTTTCATTTGTGTCATAGTTTTCAGTGTACAGATCTTTCACCAACTCAGTTAAATTCATTGCTAAGTATTTTATTGCTTTCATGCTATTGTAAATGGAATTGTTTTCTTTCAGATATTTTGTTGTTTGTGTAGAGATATGCAACAGACCTTTGTATGTTGATGCTGTATCCTGCAACTTTACTGAATTTATTTATTAGTTCTAACAATATTTTCGTTTAATCTTTAGGATTACTTTTTTATATATCATGTCACAGTCTCCTACCTGGATCCCAAAGCTCTCATTAAGTCACTTTTGTTCACACATGATGGTAAATTATTGTTGTCGAGAGGAGTTACATGCAAGGGAGGTCTTATTCAGCATTTTGCTAATGTCATTCTTTCATTATTTTTTCACTTTTTGCTTGATATGTAAATTGGTGCTTTTAATCAAGCATTATCAAGTCAACACTTATAACACACACATACAAATAGTTTATAATGTCTAGAATTAATACATAAATTTAGACTTACTTTGTGTTTCCTAAATGTATTATCCGAAATTGTATTTGAGCTGAAAATATAGTAGTCTGCTAGTTAAATATACAGCATGTGTTTTTAAAAGGCTGAGTCTTTCTATGGTAATATCAATGTGGGGAAAATATACATTTTTGGCATATTTAAATTATCTTCTATATTTACCTTCTCTCAATTTACTCAAATTATTTATTTAAAGTAGAATTTTTGAAGATTTGACATTAATGAAAACATAAAATAATGTTACTAAATACTTTTAATCCATAGACCACCAGCAATGTTAAAATATTTTCTGTAATTTTTCTTTTGGTTGAATTCTGTATGTTTTCTAAATGAAACAGGTAGTAGTAGAATGAAATTAACAAGGAAGCAAAGGTTATGGGGTGGTAAGAGGCTTAATGACAGACACTATGGCAGGTGCTGAAACTGCCAGGAAGAAAACATGCCAAAGGACCCAGTCATTCCGTTAATGTTGGTCCCTGGAGATCATGATCTATGGTGATAAAGGTTGACTCGTGGTATTTCCATAATGAACAATGGCTGATTCATTCAGGTGACAGCAAAGATGAAGACAAATGGTAACACAATTCCCTCATCTTATATAAGATGGTTTTTGAATAAATTATATTTAGGAAAATCACCAAAACTCAAGTTCACATGACCTTTTAGTAGGCTGCATTACTTATTCACTTAGATGTATCAATTTATATCTTGAAATAGTAGGTGCATTCATACCATTTCCTTTGTACTCAGGATTTTGATATCATTGTCAGTATGCATGTACATAAATATTCTCCCAATTTAGGTGCCATAGGTACTTTTAGGTGCTTGCACAGATTCCACAGAGGCTACACCTTCTTTTGGGGAGGACAAGAAAATATTCTTGTTAGCCTGCTATCCATCAGCCATTGCTTAAATTCTTCCACGCATGATTTTAGAGGTAGCCAGTATCATTCTGGCAGGGTACTCAGTTGCCACAAGTGGTTGTAGAGGAGCCATCATGGCGTTATGTTTTCCCAAGGATCTTAGAAATATTCCCTGCTCCTAGACACTTATTTGAGTGTCATCTGGTCCCATTATGACAGGATTGTTCCAAGTTATATAACTGTATTAGACTAGTCAGGCTCTCATAACCCAATATCATTGATTGAGTGGATTAAAAAATGGAAATTTAATTTCCCAAAATTCTGGCAGCTGGAAGTATGTGATCAAGGTGACAGCATGACTGGATTATAGTAAGGTTGCTCTCCCTAGCCTGCAGATGGCCATCTTCTTTTTGTATCCACATGTGGCAGAGGGGGAGCAAACTTTCAATGGCAGAGGAGGAGGTATGTCTCCTCTGATAAGAACATTTCCTCATGACTAACCCTCATGACCTCATCTGAAGCTAATTACTTCCCAAAACCCCAATCTCCATACTATCACATTAAGGGTTAGGACTTCAGCATTTGAATTTTAGGGAACACAATGCAATCTATAGCAATAACAGTCTTCCATTCAGTGTTAAGTAATCTCATTACAGTCAACTCCTTGCAAAATAAATAAATAAATAAGATCCATTCAGTCTTTCTTAGGTTTGTGCAAGCAGTGTAAAGAAGAATCTGAGCATTTTAACATGCTGTTGTTGACTATTTCTCAGCACACTGCAGTGACAGAGTTTTTATGTAAAAGAGGTGAAAGGGAAGCAATCTGGTTGTCAATGGTGGCTTGAAAACTGTTCTAGAAACTTCAGTGGATGAAAAAATAATGGTAGCGATATTGGATTATTCTGCTCTTAATGAGAGATAAGAATAATTAGCTGTCTTTTACAACAACTCTTTTCTGACACATATGAAATGAGAGAATCAACCAACATCTACACAGCATCCACCACAAGCAGAGCTCCAACAGCTAGACAACAATGTTTGGGCATTGCTGGACTGCCTTCACGTACTTTTCCCAAATCTCCATATTATCTCTACTGTTATTTAGTTAGGATGGTTTTTTAACTAGAGAAAATTAAACAATGAAAGTAAAACCATTAAAGTATTGGTTAGAGATGGCTGATTTCTGAAGGTTCTGAGTTTGAAGTAATAATTTTACAAAAAAGAGTTATTATAGTTATTAGAAAGGTTATAGAGCCAGCACCAAACAGGGGACTCTGTTTTGATGTAAACACGAGGATTTTTTTGAAGTAATATATTTCTTTCTATGTGAATCAAGGTTATGTGAGGACCTAACTGATTACCACATAAAACCATCTTTCATGTCACCGCTGGTACCCTTCTTTACATTCTAAGAATTACTAATCTAGGGGATCAGAATGTAGGACACAGGATCCATCCCTTTGAAGTTTACAGTACATACAGACATGACCAGCATAGCCACAACTAGAGTATGCAATATGTCATGAAAAAGATAAGCATCCTGAGGGAAATATACAGGGTTATAGAAGATCAATCAATGGAAGGAAAGCATTCAAGGATCACCTGTGACTTGGAACCCAAAAAATATTTAATGAAAGATGTGCTGTTTGATGTCGCATTTAAAGAATTAATAAATATTATTGAATGAATAAATGGCATCCAAGCATAAAACATGGTATAAACAAAGTTCAAAAGTGGGGAGATATCTAGTATATTCAGGAAATGGTATACACTCCAATTAGGATATCAGCAAATGGGAATAGAGTAGGAACAGATTAGGAAGTGCGAGGCAGAATGGAAAGAGTATTATACCAACACAAATAATTTGGCCCTTTTGGAAAGCAGTATAGGGTCCAAAGATTAATCTGACAATACTGTATAGGATAACTGTTGACCAGAGAGACTAAGGATGGAAAGACTATTGCTGTGACCCAGAAAAAAAGCCATAAGGGCCTGATCAGAGTGATGAAAATAAAACAACAATATTAACAAGAGTAACCATGCATTGCATCCTTCCACAGTAGACTTCTGTGCAAGTGTCTTACATGAAATGGCATTAACATTTATAACCACTCATTGAGATATGTAAACTTTTCATTCTCATTTTCAAATGAAAAACTGATCTAAGGTCACATGGCAAAACAGAGGTTTAGATATAGATTACTTAATTCTAGAGGTTAAGCTTTTAACTATAATAGTATAATATGTAGGGATGTACAGAAACAGCGCATTTAGAGTTATTATAACACCGAAGTGAGATGACTAGTGACTTATTGAATATGAGGGTTAAGGAAGAAATCAAGAGTAATTCTCAAAATTTGAGCATAGACAAATGAACTGATACTGAAAATTAGAAAAATTAACAAAAAATGCGGTATTAATGGGACACTCAGGAAGTGACATAAAAAATACAATGCAAATGTTAAACACTTGGAAAGAAATCAAGGTGTCAACTTCAGTGGATCTTATTTCTAAGAATCTGACCAAAAGCTATAAAGTATTCTCTATTCTGTACATCAAATAGCTAAAAAGGTAGAATAGAGTTTCACTAATTCTTTTCATCTGCAACTTTAAGTACATTTCTTTAAAAAGAGATGCTCTATTTTATCTTTTAGGAAGAGAAATTGCGTTTTTAATTTATTAGTAAGTTCACTGTTTTTTATAATGTTCTTTATACTTTACAATGGCAATTATACATTCTAGTCCCTGCTCACCTTAATTAATGTCTAGTTTCTTAACAAAGGAAGTGCCTTCAGTTTTACTCTAGGGTGAGGAACAAACTAGTTCCCAACTACTGATGATGGATCAGCCTGGAGACTAATCATTAAGTGTATCTTGGCAGTATGTAAGATTAATTTGAACATAGATTATTTAAATAAAAATTATGTTTGCTCTTCTGTCTCTCTTACAGTTTAAGCTCTAAAGTTCCCTCACATGCAATCAAGAAATCATGTAGTGGAGAGTAGGAACCAGAGAGACAGATGTGAGAAGAGGGTTCAGCTTCAGGCCACATGGGTGCTGATAAGAATCAGCATCTTCAATGTGCCAGGCAATGTTTTAAGTGCTTTTAATCTATCAATGATGTTGATACTTCTATATTTTTGAAGCAAATATTGCTATTGTTTGCATTACACACTTGTGGAAAATCTGAAGTGCTAAAGTATTGTTAAACTACTAAGTGGTAGAGCTGAGTTTCAAATCAGGCATGCTTTTCTACTGTCTCTTAGATTTTGTTGGGCTAAATAGCAGCACCTCACCTTAAACCATATGAGGCTTATTTACACACACACACACACACACACACACACACACACAAGAAAAAATGTTTTAGTTAAGTACCTATAAAATTCAAGCTTAAAAACTAAGAAACTGCTGCAGAAGTAAAATAATATTTTGTTGTGAATTATTCACTTGTTCAATTCAACAAAATGCTATTCATAAATTAACTAGCTTTCTACAGTCCTATTTTTTAAAGTTGTCTATTTTTCACTCAACTGGAACATGTTGTTGGTATAGTTATTATGTTGAGGTAAGTAATGGAGGGAAAGATGGATGGCTTTGGGATCACAGTTTAACTTTCATCCAGATAGGATTCTTTGATTGAAAAGGTGCATTTGTTTGCATCAGCTTTGTTTACTTTTTTATCACAGGAGAAATTCTTTGATGTAAGGTATTCAAAGTAAAGATATGAGACAGATGAAAGTCTCAAAAGATTATAGGAAAAAGAAAAAATGTATTTCCCTGGAACCAGCATACACAGACAACACTTTCTCCAGGATGAAACAGGAAAAGAGCCCATCTTTTAGCTCTCACAACTGCTCTTCCACATGCTTCCATTGGTACAAGGGGACTGCTTGGGGGTTTCAGTAAGCAAAAACTTACTATTCAGAAGCTAATGGATTTCTGGAAATATTGGATGACTCCTGTCTCTCCCTTTTGGCAAGCTCAACACAGAGCATGAAGGCCTAGGAGGGAAACAATTGGATTATCAAAACTCATTGCTCAAAGTTGCTGATCAAGATTGTATGTTGGGCCCTGGCTGGTGTGGCTCAGTTTGTTGGGGAATTTTCCAGTAAATCGAAAGGTCACAGGTTTGATTCGAAGTCAGGGCACAATCCTAGCTTGTGGGTTCTGTCTCTAATTAGGGCACATAGGAGAGGCAACCAATCAATCTTTCTCTCTCACATTGATGTTTCTCTCCTCTCTCTCTCTCCCTTCCCATCTCTCTAAAGTCAGTAAGCATGTCACTGGGTGGGCATAAAAGAAAGTTTATATATTGTTAACATTACAAAAAAAAAACACAGTTATTTAGTGATTGCTATTAGTTGCCACCCAAACTTCCCACATCACAAGAATGAGAACAAATACTTTTATTTTAAAGGTCTGGGAGGCAAATATTAAGTGGTAATTAGTTAAACCGCTAAGTATAATGTGCAAAAATGGCAAAAGGTGATAGTTTTAACCAATTATCTGATAAATTCTATTAATTTTAACTATTTAGTTGGATGAGTATATTAATTAATTAGTCATCTAATGGCTTGATGATAAAGATATTTTATGTAATCCCTTATCAAACTCGAAACAAAAATGTCAATGTACTGGAATGACTCTAAATATGCATCCTTGTCAAAAAAAACTCCATTTAGTCCAAAATAAATAACTGAGATTTTAAATGAACCTTTCATAAATGCTGATGACTCATCCTTATGCATAAACAATCATCCCATGAGGTACAAGAATTACAGCAATTACAAGAACACTTGTAATATCATTTGTAGGTTATAGAAAAAAATTTTTTAAATTCAATAGAAATAGGTGCCCCATTTTTCCCTCTTTTAATAAGTATGTTTTTGTTTGTTTGTTTGTTCCAAGCCTTGTTTACTCAGATTCTCCTTGTAAGAAGAATGGAAGTATTTGAGAGAAAAGTCATTCTGACACAGTTTGCAAAGTAGATGGAAATGCAGGGAGTATCAATGACAGCAAATCTCACAATTGTTACACTGACTAACACAAAAAGTAGCAGTTGGGTGGTTTACAATTAGTCAAAATCATCTTATTTTGATAAACAGGTCATGACCTTTTTGATACTGGAATTGTTCAAGCATCCTACATAACAGGAAGTGTTGGAAAACAATGATAAATGCAGTCTTACCAATGTTAGCCCTTTCTGTGACTAGTAATGATTTTCTTTGTGCAAAATTGTCAAAATGACTGTGTATTAAATTTTAATGCTTATGTATTTTTAAGGGAGGCTTAATGTGTATATTTCTTAAATTATTATTTTCCCTTAACATAATTAATTTTGTGGACATTTGCTACCACATCTCGTTACTTTACACAGAGTTGCTGAGGTTGTTCTAATTCATGGTGTAATCCAGCAGGAGATGGTTCAACCTTTCCTGTGAGACATGAGAGGCTGTTTTTATAAACAATTTAAGCATACAAATAGATGAACCAAATTTCTAACTTTTAAAGGGCAGAAAATTCCTTTATTATTTCAAGGAGGCTAATAGTATATGAGTTATGTCCAATTTTGGCTTGTGCAGCAAGTTCTGCCTCATGAAATTTCTATCTAGCATATCAGAGATAGATCCTTATTTACAACCTCCTATCACATGAAAAGTTTATTCTTTTATTTTTATCTTCTTACCATATCAATAGAGCAGGCTAAAATTATTCTCTTTCTACTTGTAGTAAAAAAAAAGAAAGAACAGCTTATATTAATGATGAAGCTAAAATTATTTGAATTACAAACTGTATATAAAGATAGACTAGTAGATTTATCTTTTAGTGAATGATGCCCAGTCAATATTAAAGATACTATAGCAACTGGTCCAAACTGATAATCTCATTGCATGAAGCCACCCTCCCTTTTAAACAAATAAGTCAGCTATAATTTGCTTTTATATATCAACACAATATTACCTTTCTAAAAAGTTATAAAAATAATTATAGGTAACATTTTTTTCCTACTGTGGAAGATAAACTATATCATTCCATTTATTATATACGGTTTTTAAGATACTTCTTGGAAATATTCTGCACACTGACAAGAATGAAATGCAAGCACTTATGTTCAAGGAAAGAAAAATGATAACTAGAAAATATTTGAATAAAGCAAAACTTCTCTCTTCAAACCATACATAATTAATCAGCTTGATTACCCTCAAAGCACCAAGGAATAATCCAGAGGTCCAAAGAAGAATAACTGCTTTGTACCCCACTCCTATTTTGCTTGTTTATCTGGGTCCCATACTACTTAAATATTAAGATAGATTTCAGGGGTTCCATAGCAACTCTAATGAAATGCAAAAGATAATCAAGACAACATTTTGGAGAAAACTGATGTAAAGTGCTCTACGGCCTTACTTGACCAGGTCTGATACTTTTGTCTTCTGCATTCCAATTGGCTGCATTAGCCCTGCAGTGTGTGTGTGTGTGTGTGTGTGTGTGTGTGTGTGTGTACCCATGTCCATGCATACTAGCATACATTAAAGGAAGGACAAGACGGGGAAGACAACTTTATTTTTGGTGTGTACAGCATACAGGCTTATCAACTTGTGAAACTAATGTTTCATGGGTCCTTGAAGTTGGAATTTTCCACATATAAGTATCCTTTCACACAGCACCAAATGTTGGTGTATCAGAGTAAGCTTGCAGGTTTGACTTTTGATGTAAAGAAAATGCAAAAGTTGAATATTCTGGCAAGAATAAGGCAAACCCTCCCCTTTACTTTCTCTTCAAAGATTTTCTTTAGAGTCACCTTTTATAGCTGCAGATTTGCTCAACATTTTACAATTAAGGATTTGGCAGGGCTAGTTCTGATGTAGAGGGAGTAATTGTTAGCCAAGAGTTAAGCTGAAGCACAAACTTCAGAGACTTGTAGATTTCAGAAAAATAGATCCTTTGCCTGGAATCCTTTGCCTATCCATTATCCAAGTTGTTTTTGCTTTCCCCCCTTTGACTGGCTTTGATAGGTGTAGAGCTAAAGTCATACAAAGGGTAGATAAATTAAAACTTTGACAGTTTAATCTAAAGGGTTTTCTGATCTGAGAAAGGGTCTAAACTATTTCCAGAAGAGAATACAACTTAAAGGCCAAGCTCTTCAGTTAAAGAAGATTTAGGCTAAAAGACCGAAAAAAAAATTACCCTCTACAGATAATCAAGTATGGCTAATTCATCCCTTTGGCCATATTAATGTTAGTGATAAATTGCTCATTACTCAATGACAGAGACAGTTAGGATTAACAGTGACACTGATAGGAATAAATGAGTTAGCAAAGCCATTATTGATTAGATAGCTGGGGCCAGGTGTTGAGGGGTCCAACCTTGTTCAGATCCAGTATGGACTCAGGGGTGTGAGACATGGAACTTTGGCATTCTGTGCATGATCTTTGACCTACATAGCCACTTTTTTGCCCCTTTTGGGTAATGTGGTTTTTCTGACCTCTATTCATGTGCCTTTCTTGCAACAGCTCAGCTCTTCCTTCTGTAGCTCATGAGAGAAGAGCCTATCCCAGAAGTAGGACAGAGAATGGTGGCACTTGCATTCATTCAGACATGTAGCAAAAACAGGGAATAGTCTGTGGCTTCTCTTGTTATTACCATGAAACCAGAAAAACAAGGTTTGGCTCTTATCCAGGAAATGTTTGCAGTGTCAGCCCTAGGAAATTGGCTTGGTCAGGGGGAATAATTTGTAGTCTTACCACTGGGACAGGGAGTGTCTGTCCACTCCGACTCCCTTTCCTACTTGATCATTCCCTTAAACTTTCCACCATTTTTTATGTTAAGAGGGTTTATGTTGTAGGGGCCTGTGGGTCTGCTTTCAATATAGTAATAAAAAATTCCTTTTCCCCCATTTCATTGGAATATTGAGAAACATTGCATTGAACTAAAGGGCTTACTAATTTTGTTCTCCTAAAAGCTCCCCTGGTAAAACTTGACCATGTTCCCTGTGGGTATGGAGGGACCATTAATCAAATACTGGTGTACAAAACACTATTCCATATTGGACCCAGGGGTTCCAAGGCTGAATCAAACCTTCAAATTTCTGCCTATTATTCAGTAAACCTATGATCTTCCTAAAAATCTCTACCAAGTAGAATAGTGCCCATCACTCAGGAAAATTCCAGGCCAATTCATTCCCCTAGGCTATTAGAAAAATACTATATGTGTATTTCTATCATTGCCTTTGCACTGTGATATTGTAACAGTCCTCTATCTGTTATTCCTCTTTGACCTCCTTGAAAACAGGAACTGAGCGTTGCACTTTATACCTTTGCTTCTGTGTGTACAGTCAGAATTCATCAACTGAAAATTTGGAAGTAGAGGGTGGACCCCAGTGTCATTGTCCTGCCTTTAATGAAAAATAACTCCTAATTAATGGCTTAAACCATTCTAATAAAGTTTGTGCTTACCTTTTATTTTTACAAAAAATTATTCACAAGTGATACATTTTAATAATTGAATTGAATGCCTATATTTGGTATCCTTTGTTTTCTATTCTTGCATAATTCATAGAAATAAAAATTACAATTATAGCTAATATTTATTTTGCACTTCTTGTATACTGGGAAGTGTTCTAAGTGTTTTACACATATAAATTTTTTACATCAGTTTATGGAGCAGCTTCATATATTTGTATTTTATATAATAAAAGTTCTGCAGGACCCACTACATTTACAATTTTGGTATTTTTTGAACAATACCATAGCTTTGAAGTTTCCTTCACCTTATCCAAAACTTATTTTCCTGAACATAGGTCTTTGACCTCTCTTTTCTTAGAAAATATGCAATTGTGAATTCTTTCTCTATCCCCCTAAAATGTAACTCCTCTCAGCTTCTTCCCAAGTTTTATAAATGCATGAGTGTCTTTCTCAACCTGAAATACATCTTTTGAAATTACTGTTGTAATAGGGAAGAGAAATTGGATTCAACTAAGCCTGAAACAAAAGGTGGGAGAGTTTTTAAATGCTGAAGTAAGCTAGTGGAAAAAGTACTGGAGGAGGTGAGAAGATTATTCAAGGTGATTAAGGTATCTCTGTTTGTAAATTCCTGTTTATGAAGGTAGACTCCTCTCCTTTCCTCTCACAGAGACTGGGAGATGGGATGCAATCTTTCTTGATGATTACCTGTATTTTGACGTGTATTATGCACACCTACATTTTGGGCCCAAACTTTCAGGAAAAAAAAGTATTTTTTCATTACCATCCCCCCTCATATCAGCCTCACTTCTGCCATCACCACATTGTAGTCCATGTTCATGAGGTTTTTTTTCATTTTTGCTTGATATCTTCACCCCTTAACTCCCCCACATAGCTGTTAACCTGCTCTCACTGTCTGAGTTGCCTTTATTTTGCTTGTTAGTTCAGTTTGTTCCTTAGATTCCACATATGAGTGAAATCATATAGTATTTGTCTTCCTCTGACTGGCTTATTTCAGTTAGCATAACGTTCTCCAGGGCCATCAATGCCGTCACAAAGGGTAAAATTTTCTTTTGTTTATGTTGTGTTATGTTTTGCTTTGTTATGGCAAAGTAGCATTCCATTGTGTAAATGCCCGATTCGTGTTTCCACTCATCTACTAATGAACACTTGGGCTATTTCTATATCTTGGTAAGTGTAAATAATACTGCGATGAACATAGGGGTGCTTATGTTCTTACAAATTAGTGTTTTGGGCTTCTTCAGATATAGTCCTAGAAGTGGGATCACTGAGTCAAAAGGTAAATTTATTTTAAATTTTTTGAGGTATCTTCACACTGCTTTCCCCAGTGGCTGCACCAGTCTGCATCCCCACCAACAGTGCAGAAGGGTTCCCCTTTCTCTATGTCCTCAGTAGCTCTTATTGTTTGCTGATTTATTGATGATACCCATTCTGACCAGTTTACGTGATATCTCATTGTGGTTTTAACTTGCATTTATCTGAAAATTAGTAACATTGAGCATCCTTTCATACATCTGTCTATTGGGCATCTATATGTCCTCTTTGGAGAAGTGTCTATTTAGGTCCTTAGTCTATTTTTAATTGAATTGTAAGGCCATAGTAATCAAAGCCGCATGGCACTGCATAAAAACAGACACATTGATCAATAGAGAGCCCAGAAGTAAACCCACACCTCTATAGTCAATTAATATTTTACAGAGGAAGCAAGCAAGCAAGCACATACAATGGGCTAAAGACAGTTTATTCAATGAATGGTGGTGGGAAAATTGGACAGATACATGCAAAAAAATGAAACTGGACCACTTTCTTACACCACAGATAAGAATAAATTCAAAATGGATTAAAAATTAAAGTTAGACCTGAAGCCATAAAAATCCTAGAAGAAAACATAGGCAGTAAAATCTTGGACATTGCTCATGAGTATATTTTATCTGATATTTCTACTCAAGCAAGGGAAATGAGAAAAAGTAAGCAAATGGGACTTCATCAAACTAAAATGTTTTTGCACAGCAAAGCAAACCATCAACAAAATAAAAACACAACCCACAGAATGGGAGAACATATTTTCCAATATATCTGATAAGGGGTTAATACCCAAAATTTATAAAGAACTTATAAAACTCATTTTCTTTTCCAAATCACTTTAACTGTCCTCATAGGATGCAATTGTGCCCAATGTACTCTTCTTCAGGCTTTATTTTTCTTTCTTTCTCTTAGAATGTTCCACTGTAACCACTTCAACTTTCTCTACTCTCAATAAATGTATTTCCTATATTCTTAGTCACATGAACTTAGTTTTCGTTCTGAAATTATCAAAGTGAAATAGGCAAAAGGAAAAAAGAAAGAAACTTTAAAACCACAAGTTTCCTAAGGCTTTACATTGCATACAAAACTGATGTATGGATCGTATTTACTTTACTATTTCAGAATAATTTTGAGGATAAATCTCCAGAAAGATTCACAGAGGAAAGAGATAATGAGAGTTAATCTGATGTTCAACAAGTGGGAGAAGGATGGGCGAAGGCTCGTGAGATGCCCATCGCTACCACAGAGGCCTTTCCTACAACAGGGGCAGACATGCTGCTTACCCTTTTCTCTCATAATGCATGCATCCTGCAAACATCTGTGTTCCTAGAGAAACCCTGGTATTCATGACATTACTAATAATAATACTAGATTTAAGAAACCAATGATTCCCCTGCCTCTCCCACATGAGAAGAAAGCAGTCCTAATTATCTAGCACTAGAAGTGTGGTGCCAGTGTGGATTCATGTTCCCTTCTAAACTATACTAGAGCATTACAATTGATTTTATTTTTTTCCAATTCTAATTTTTCAGACTTATTAAAGTGACTCTAAACCAAATTGCTTTAAAAGAAATAATACTGGCTTTCTTCCACTATTCCTTTCTTTTTTCTCTTGTCTCCTTCCTACTAAATCAAATTAATCTGCTTTAAAAATAGAAAAGATAAGTGATTATATAATCTTCTAAGGGAGGCAGGAAGCTGTGGGATGTGAGGCGCAGATGAAATGTTCACACATCAGGCATATTTAGACAATACGCATGCCAGTCCAAGCCTTTTGTGGCCTAGTACTGTGGGAATCAGCAAATAGGGTTGGGAGAGGCTCCCTTTCTGGGACCCCTAGTGATGTAGAGTGCCTTTTGAGAGAAAGAAAATTCTTCCACAAGCCGAGAGAAAAGGTTAAGATGCTGCTCAGAGCTCCTGTTGCTCCAAGTTACAGCCTGGAGGCAGTGAAGAGCCCTGTGACTTAATCCTGACACAAGAGAGGAAGGGGGACTTTTGATCAGCTCAGCTGGCACTGTCATTGTGCCTTTAAAAACCTGTTTTGAGTCTTGTTCTTAATTTATATAGAAAACACACACACCCAACTCAATGAGAAAGGACTAATCATTTTAGGTAAACAGTGGGGCTTCACTGTAACAGAAGCAGGAGCTCCTCAGCCCTCAACTTCATTCCCTAAAAACCAAGCTCCAGCCCTGCCCACCCCCCAAAAGACAAGTCGTGGTCCAAAGAAAAGTCACCTGAGGGGAAGGATGATGCTATGGGTGAACAGAGTTACTTTTAGAAGCCACCCACACTTGCATTTCTAAACTATTAGGAGATGAAATGAAGGGATGTTTTAAAAATGCATCTACATATATACATGTTTTAAAATCTAATTTGGGGTCACAGCTGTAATTGCAAAAGCCTTGGATGGTGTGTCATGCTGGAATAATGCCATGTTAGTGAATGTAAAGCAGTCAGCATTACTTTACGCCTCATTGCATCCTGAGTGTGATGCGATTTCAATACAACACCTACCACTTTTAGGTCTTTATGCTTAAGTATGTCTTGCTGGATGAAATCAAGCTACAAATTGGAAGAAATTGGGTCCTGCCAGTTGATTCTACCGCTAGAAGCTCCAAAATCCAATTGTTTTCTAAGTCTAATTCCATGAATTCAAAATTCAAATTATCATGATTTCTTGCACTGCAAAATAAATACAAAAGCTCAACTTGCTACAGAGGTGAAAAGCTGATTTTTGGCCACAAAACCAAAGCTAACTTTTTTTTTTCACACAAGCATTAAAAATGGCTCAGAAACGGAGCAAGAAATGCTACAGAAAACCTAACCTGCAGAAATTTGAGACATAATATATCCATTGCTTAAGCAAACCAAGGTCCTTGATTCAAATAATTCAGTCCAAAATATTTCACAAAAAAATTGCTGTATTTAGTTTCCTTTAGTCCTTGTATGGTAGCTCAAGTTGTTCCACTGGAGCAAATTTACTTATTTTTAAAGACAATATTCAGTCACAATGTCCTTCCATTTGATGCATCTGAAAAGATGACCATGTTGGCCGGGTTGGTGTAGTTCAGTGGGGTGAGCACGGACTGAGAACCAAAGAATGGTTGGTCCGATTCCCAGTCAGGGCACATGCCTAGGTTGCAGGCCAGGTCCCCAATGGTGGACATGTGAGAGGCAACCGTACAATGATGTTTCTCTCCCTCTTTCTCCTTCCCTTCTCCTCTCTCTAAAAAATAAATAAATAAAATCTTTGAAAAAATTAAAAAAAGAAAGAAAAGATGACCATGTTCATAGAACTGACCACTCCGCCCTCACGTGATTTGTTTCACTAAATTGCACAAAACGTGGTGAGGGGCACAGAGATTGTCAGTGTAGCAGGGAGAATTAAATTGAACCTACCTGGAATTGAATCTAGGTTTGAAACAGCAAATATTAATGCTGATTTTGAAAATCCTTAAATTAATTTTCCAAAATCCTTTTCAGGGTAGAAACAAAGGCTCTTCAAAACAGTACTATTTTGTCTTGCAATACTTTTGGGGAACAACTCTAAACAAATTGCTAAAAAGTAGTCAGAAGTTCTTATTCCATACACATATTTCAATTTTTTAAAAATGAAGGCTGTATTTTTAAGAGAGTAATAGCTAACAAATATATGTGTGTGTGTGTGCTCGTGCGTATATGTGTGTGTGTGTACACACACACACACACACACACACACACTTTTCTATCCATGGGTGGATATTGTACTGACTTATACAAATGCATGCTTGATCCTAGTCATCAAAAATAATTAAATTTGCCAAGAGCTACCTTAAGGGAAAACTAGACTAAAATATAGCATTATAAGTGGACACATTGGTATTTGTTTTCAACAAAAGAGAAAGTATACTGATAGTTTCGTAGCCAAAAGCATTCTGTTACACAAGAGGAACACTATGTGGGGATTATCTGGTCTCAATTCAGGAACTAGGACCCCCTGACAGAGGTGTCAGCCCTCTAAGGAGAACCTAACAATTCAGACCATGTGATCCTGGGAGAATTAGGCTGAGTTAGATTTTAACTAGAGGAAGCAGTAGAGTTATTGACACTAGATAACAATAATTTAAAATAACAATAACCACCAACAGCTTTGGGACACTGAAGAGGTATAATGCAGAGGAAAGCCACAAGCACAGATAGGGGTGGACAAAAGCACTGACGAAACTCAGCTCTCCCCACCTGCCCTCATCCCCAAGAGCAATCCTAGCTGATGTCTGGAATCATAGAAGCAGTTTAGGATTCTTCCCTCTATGCAGCTTTGATTTCTGTCCATAGACTATTCCCAGTGGTCTAGCTTCTCTCCTCTCCTGTCTGTCACTAGTGCCTTCTCTGCTTGGTTGCTAATGTGATGACCTTTGGTCAGTAATCTAGTGGCTTTTCCCCTGTCTTATGCTTTCCTACTGCAGTCACTGCTACTGCCAAGCCCGTAGCCTAGACACCTCCACAACTAAATGGGATAGTCTGTCTTCACGGCTTTACTTACTGACTTAAAGTAGGTACTAGTCAAGACAACTACCATGAACTGTTGGCTTCTGCTGCCAAACTCTCAACCTCCATCCCCGCTGGAAAAAAAAAAAAAAAAACACTTAGGAAAATGATAGGTGTGAAAGGAAATTATAATTCAATGAGTTAGGGGTGTAGGGGGATGGGAAGGAAAGAGGGAGAGACCACAGAGAAGAGAGAGGGAGGGAGGGGGAGGTGTACATATTTTCATGGACAATTATTCAAAGAGTTGATAGTTATTATTCATTCAGGGATTCATTATTTGCAAATTTTCCTGCTGCTCCCCCAAATCAATACTTGTAACACATTCATAGTCATTTGTGATCATGTGTAGTGTGATTAAAACTTAGAATCTCCTGATGGGCTGAGGTCCAATAAAGCAACACTCTGCCTTCTTGTTTTAGCTCACACTGTAAACAAATTGTTTTTTATGGCCTATTTAGTGCCACTGTTTTCATATTTTTGTGCTTCTTTTGGTGATTTTGCTGCTTAAAACAGTCCCCAAGTGTAGGGCTAAAGGGCTGTCCAGTGTTCCTAAGTGTAGGAAGGCTGTGAGAGCCTCACAGAGAATAAGCTTCATTCAGGCATGAGGTACAGTGTTACTTTTAATTAAATGATAATAAAAAGAGCACATGCCAAAATGTGTGAAACGTAACCAAAAAAAAAAAAAAAACCCCATTGATTAAAAAGCATAGCTTTGAATACATATATCTAGAAGTTAGATTAAAACTAATGTTTAATAACAATTTGAAGGAAACTTTAATATTAAGGATGTAAATATGTTCTGCATAAATGAAGAGGAATTTTATTCTCTTGAATAGAACAACTCACTTTTATAAAAATGTTAGTTTTCTCTAACATATAAATTAAATATAACCCCACTCTTATTTTCAGCTAGATGTTGTAACAAACACACTTAAAATTAACATGGAAAAATCAAGACCACAAATACCTCTTAGACAAATAAGAAAAAGAAAATAATGAGGGGAGACTTGCCCAACCAGATATGAAGATAAAGGAGGAGGTAATTGGAATAAAAGGCATGCATTAGCACAAGAACAGACAAACAGACAATGGATCAATCAGAGATCAACAAATGTATATCTGGGAACTTAGTATAGATTTGACCCAAAATGGAAAGGTTGGTTTGTTCTTAAATGGTGTTGGGTATAGAAATTCATTTTGTGGAGCAAATAAAACTGGCTTACAACACTGTACAAAATTAGACTGTAAGTGGATTAAAACTCTCAAGTTAATGGGAAAAAATGTAAGAAAATATCTCTATAAAGGAGATGGGCAAAAAAGAAACATTTTAAACAAAAGTTAAAAAGCAGATCATATGCCAAATAACTATGAATGGGGAAAAATAAAAGACATATGATAGATTGAGGGAAGATATTTGCAATGTTTAAAAATAGTGAGTATTGAAACCAACAAGAAATAAGATAGGAACTTCAATAGAAAAATAAATACAATGTAAATGATAAGAAGCTTACTGAATAGGAAATTTAAAAACCAAAACACTAACAAACATAGGAACTCACACAAATTCATTAGTAACTAGAAAATGAAAGTTAAAACAACAATACAATTTCAACAAGCTATCTCCTTAAACTGGCAAATATTAGAAACCCAGGAAACACCGAAAGTTGTTGAGGGTGTGAAGTTAGAGAAACCCTCATGCACATGAAAGCAGACTTTGGTAGGCAGTACTTAATAAAATTTGTTATATTTACAGTCCCTGGTCCAGCAATCTCCAAAGTCTTTACACAGCATTGAAGAAGCTTGTGCCACTGTATTAGAGACAGTCAGCACATCCGTCACTGAGAGAGCAGACAGCTTAGTTTAGGTAAATGCACACTCCAAAGTTCTATGAAGCAGGTAGGTGCCACAGATTAAATGTTTTATCCACTCACACAGAACTTTTTAAAAACAGTATTGAATAGGAAAAGGAAGAAAAAATAAATGCAATACCAAGCTCATGTACTAAAAATGCATGCAGACAAAACAACAACGCGTACTTGCATGGACTGATGCTATGAACTGGATAATATGATTCATTTGATCCTCTGCAACTGATTTGTACATAGTTAAGTGATTTTTAAAATTACATTAGAAACAGTAATGCCATTATAGACCTTCATCCCTGAAGAGATGGCATTTGAGGGAGCCAGATAGTTATTTATGAAAAGAACGTGCAGTCAAAGAAAATCACTCATTATATCTCATAGATCAGACTCTAGTGGAAGTGTTTAGTCCAGATCTGAGGCTTTCACTTTAAGCAGAATTTTAATGAATGGGAAGCACTTTTGTGAAAGAACTTGGTGGGTGAGAGAATTACAAATCACCTAATATGAAGAACAGGGAGATAAAATGAAACTATTTTACCTGGAATCACAGAGAGTATATATACAGTAGTTACCCCCTTCCCCACAGGGGACACATTCCAAGACCCCTAATGAATGTCAGAAACCACAGATAGTACCAACCAATATATATGCTGTTTTTTCCTATGTATAAATACCTATGGTAAAGTTTAATCTATAAATTAGGCACAATTAGAGATTAACAATCATGACCAATAATAAAATAGAACAATTTTATCAATATACTGTAATAAAAGTTATGTGAATGTGGTCTCTCTCAAAACACCTTATTGTATGGTACTCACCCTTCTTGTGGTGATGTGAGCTGATTCAGGGACTATGGGATGTGAAGAAATGAGGTGAATGTTGTAACATTGTGACTTTGAGCTAGGTTGCTACTGACCTCCAAAAGATTCAGCATAAGGAGGATCAAATCTAGCACAAATTTCTTTTTCCTTCTCCACAATTTCACAGATATAGGCTTCATTCTTACCACAGATCTTGGCAATCTCAGCACATGATTTTTTTATTTACTTATTAAGAAAATTTTTCACCTTTTCACTTGAAGAACCACTTTGACACATATGAACTGTCAGTGTCATAACTCTTGCTCTTTTGGGCCATTACTAGGTAAAATAAGTCCCTGGAACATAAGCACTGTGATTCCGTCACTGTGCATCTGATAACTAAGATGGCTGCTAAGTGACTAATGGGTCATGAGTGTGTTCAGGGTAGAGACACGGGGGCTCATTCACATCAGGGCGGGAGGGCATGAGATTACACCTCACTACTCAGCACAATGAGCAATACTTATGAATTGTTTATTTCTGCAATTTTCCACTTAATATTTTCAGACGGTAGTTTATCACAGATCACTGAAATCTCAGAAAGCAAAACTGCAGATACAGGGGAACTGCTGTATCTCTCTTCAATTAATTTATATGAGTTCTCATGTAGAAGAGAGATACGACCTTGCATATTGCTTGGGAGTGGCAGTGGTAAAAGCAACAGGTGGAGCCTATAAACAAGTAGATTTCAGACAAGAAAAAAAGGGAAACTTCTAAAAGTCAGAAAAGTACAAAATGGGCATTATTATAGCATTTTTCAACCAGAAGGTATATATCTTTTGTCAGGAAGGCAGACAGAGTCTTGTCTTCAAACAGGGTGCAAAGGAATTGGCCTATAATGTCCCTTCTGCCATTTAAAATTGTATAAATCTAAAGATTTTTTAAAAGTCAATACAAAGAAAAGTTAAATTTTAAGAAGTTTGCTTTCTTTCCCTCACTTTTGGAGCAAGCAATGATGCTAGTGGCTAAATAGGCTATTGATTTAAAAAAAAAAAAAAACAGAATAATTTTAGGGTTTTTCTCTCTGGAATATTTGTAACGGTGATATGTCATTCAGCAGTTCACACTGAAGTTAGTAAGTAGACACTTAGATGGTTTCAGGTGTTTACTCAGACATCAATCTATTTTCATACCTATGATTAGAAACTCTCCACAGCCATGATCATGTATCACAGGCATCTGTTTTTCTCCATCGGGTTGGGAAGAACAACCCCAGAGTGTGAAATAATCGGAGGTGGAAACTCCCCATATGATGCTGAATTCTGTAAGAAAATCGACTATCAGTCTTGCAGCAGGAGTTCCCTCAGAAATTGCATTATTGCTAGCATCACTAGCATTTGAGCTATTCTAATGGTATATTATCACACGGTTCCTGCAAGATAAGTTAAATCATCTTTTTTTTTCTTCTTTCAAGTCCTACTCCTATTTTTCTTTCCCCTCCTTAGTCAAACTCAAACTGGACCTTCAAGTATCTAAGGCACTCTTGGAAACAATTATACCAGGCTGAAATGGCAAAATTTTTTAACTTGATTTTCTAAAAAAAGATGAGCAATGGTGAACTTCCTGTCTCAATCTGTGTGCTCTATAAAAGGTATTCTAATCCATTCTTATCTAGTACTAATGTGATTATTCAATGAAAATATAACTCAAAACCAGAAACATTCTTCTTTCTCCATTTAGTGATCATTCAAGAACATTGAATTATGCTTAATTCTTTTTCACTCCAGGTATAACATACTTCTATAGAGACACTTCTCATTTTACTAAAGTCCATGAAAAGATCAAAAACTTATCTGTTGAGGATTATGAGAAGAAGAAACTAATGATATCACTAACATGATATCAAACGCTCAAACTGAGCACACATTGGGGAACTCAGGCTGTTCCAGGATACCCAACAGAAAGCTGTGCTCATGGGCAGTGGTCAGCAAACAACAGATCTCACCACAGACCCAACCCACCACCTGTTTTAATTAATAAGTATTATTGGAACACAGCCACCCCCTTTTATTTACATGTTGTCTGTGGCAGTTTTCACACTATAAAGTTGTTGAGTGGTTGTACTTGAGATCATATCGACTGTAAAGCCTAAAATATTTAATATCTGGCCCTTACAGAAACACTTTTTCGACCTCTGCCCTAGATCCTCTGAAGTCTGCAAAGCAGACTTTGAGATCCTTAGCTAACCCTCAAGTAATAAGCCTGAATTTAGGTAAATAAAATGTGCCACAAAACTGGATGGAGAGGAAAGATACCACATCAGGACAGAGAACTTATTTATAAAAAAGAGTATTATTGGGGATTTTATGAATTCATTAGACATGTATGTATCAAGGGCTTACTTTTTGTTAGTCACCTGCCAGGACCTAGGGACACAAATGAGACCAAAGGAGATGTAATTCATATCTTTCTAGCTCCTCATATTGGATTCACATATGAAATCAACTCAAATACAGATAAAACTACAAACCGAAATGAGTGTTATTACTTACCACAGTGTGCTAGGAGAAATAAAAGTAACGAGTTTAAGGTGGGCCTCTGAAACATGACATTGGCTGGAGTAACTGTGGTAGTTCATGTTCCCACTTACAGTGATTGGTACAGAAATAGTTCTACGACTGTAGCCTAACCAATCACAAGCATTCCTCAGTATTTATTTTCAGTGAAGAGAGGTTCTCTTTCCTCTTTCCTCTTTGGTCATGATGCAGTAAAGACATCAGCCCAAAGCTGCCAAGGACCTTAATTCTCCTTCATGAGAACTTGGAGAGAGACATGGACAGGCAAAAACAGATGCACATATAGAGAGAGACAGGGAGTAAGCTCATGGCATTTGAGATCCTGGATTCAATTGTCCTTGGAGCTAAAAATAAATGAGAAATGATCAGAAAAAAAGGGGTTTTCTATGTAATATGCCAGGATATCTACTCCAGACTCTCAGAAAAAAGAAATTGTTGTTTTGAAATTGAGCTTTCCTTGAAATCAGAAAAAAGACAAACAGCTACTGACACTGATTGGCAAGTGTAATTGGGAACAAAGATGTGTATGTGTGGGGGGAGGGATGGGATAGGTGTGTGGGAAAAGAAAAATGGAAGTAAAATGTAATAAAAATTCAAGTGGTAGTTAAGTGAATGGAACATGCCTTTTGACATGGCACTGTTAGAATCACTTAGAAATTAAAGATCACATGCACACACATGGAACCATGGGTGTTTCTATCGTTGTGTAGATTCCAGGACTCCTCACTGTTCTAGTGTTCCTTACGTTTTTTCAACACTTCTGCAGTTCCCTTTGTGAGCTAATTCTCTTGCGTTCATACACTTAATTTTGGAGTTCCTCAGGCTGGGTCCTAAGTTCCTTTGCTCCCATTCAGCAAACTTTTTCCCATTTATAATATTAATTACCCTTAATAAATTGAGGACTCCAAAATTAACATCTTTATGTCACAGCACTTTTCTAAATTCGAGGCACATGCATCTGTTACCTTATCGAGATTTTTCTCTGTGGGCCTTAAATGAACCTCAAACTCATCAAATAAATCAAGGACTCATGAATGCCTCATCTAAAATATCAGTTCCTCCTATCCCAGTAAATGACACCAACATGGCTGAAGCCAGAAATGTACAAGCCATTATTTTTACTACTCTTGCTTTCATTCCCAACATTCAATCTATTGTAAATCCTGTGAATTTAAAATAGTGGTTCTTAAAATGTAGTCTCCTGGCCAGTAGCATAAACATCATCTGGAAACTTGTTAGAAATGCAAATTCTCACGGCTCACTCTAGACCTTCTAAATTAGAAACTGACTTTAGGGCTTGACAATCTGTAATGCATGCTAAAGTTTGAGAACTTCCGATTTAACTTTCTGAACAACTCTTGAATTTGTTAACTTTCCCCAATCTCTACCACTGAGGCAGGACAGCAAAAAACTAGGAAAATTTTCTGGCAAGTAGAATGGGGAAACTGAGGCAGATAGTGGAACAAACTGACTGAGCAATGTATAGCCAGACACAGAAACTCACCAGGGTGGAAAACCCCAGGTGCCTAGCAATGGGCAAAGCTGGTGCCAGACCTTGCCCATGGGGTGGCCTTTTCTCCCTTGGCAAATCACTAGTCATAGGGTTCAGACCCTCTCCTGACTTTCCCCTCTAGAGGTAACATCTAAGCCTCAGTTGTATTTCAACTCCAGGTCCAGAAAAGCAGCAAAACCAGGTGGGCAAGGCCAGGACCAGCTGTAATGACTAATGACCCCCCCAACCGTGGCACTGACCAATCAGTACAGACCACAACCCTAAAAGAGCACAGCTGGAAATGCCGATGAATATTCTTTTGAGATCCTCCCCTGAGACCTCCCATAAAATCCCCACTTTGGAAAGCAGATGAAACCTCTCAAGACAAAGAAGCTAGCTCATGCTCTCCTTGGGGCACACCTACTCTAATCTCTTTTTCAAGTGAATTTTCTTTCTCCTAAACTATAAGAGTCCCTATGAGACTTGCAACAATGGGGAGCAATGGGCAGTGGCAGTTCGTCCCAGGCTAATCCCCTGAACCTGTCTCCAAAGCCTCCCAATCTCTAACTTTCCAGGGAGCTGACAGCAGCCCTGCCTTGGCTCACTTCTTTCCCATAATTTGTCTAGAGAACCAGAGCAGCCCCACATAGGCTCTCTCCTGTGCTGCTTCTATTCTAGGCCCTTCCTTGTTTCACTCTCCCAAGCTTTAGTAAATGTACTCTCAAAATCACCTGGACTTTTGATGTGAAATCTTTCCTGCATAAAGTAAAAAGAACCCACACGCTACCAGCTGGCCTGAGGCAGATACACTCTTGGCCTGGACCCTTTTCCAGCAATACTTACCATTTACCTAGTCAAAATGCTACCATCCCTAGTCAGGACTCTGTAGTAGTCTTGTTACCATAAAGCAGTCATTCAGAGCAACAGGGAATCTGCCCCTTTGACCAAGATGGCAGGGAGAGGTTTCCCACCTGAAACATTCAAAATTTGGGAAGATATTTGGTCATGTTGAGAAGGCACTTGGCCTGTCCCAAGCCCAAGCTAATATAATTCCAAGGAAACAAATAAGCTCTCTCTTGCCTACCTGGTGATGCACCGGCCCATGCATTCACACACTCTCTCACCCCAGAGAATGCAACCATGCATCCCCAGCAGCCACATGGCCCGTGGCCATGTGGACTCCATATGTAGGCTCTAAGAGGGAGAATGAAATGGACAGCAGCTGGAAATAAGCTAAGCTACTTGGATGGGGACTAGGACTGCTTAGAAGCTGCCTGCAGGCTGTTTAAAGAACAGCAAAGGACTGTTCATTAAAATGGAGTCAGAACTCTGAACACTGGCTTTTGTCTGGGCCTTACTGAGGACATAGTCAGACTTTTTTTTTACGGCCGAAGGAGATGGGGCTTTGAGATAGGAGTCCCTCATTCTCCCAGGTCACATGGCACCTGAATAGAACTTCTTTTTGTACCAGCATCTGCCTCACAAGTTTGGCTATTGTAGCAGCAAGCAGCTGAACCTCTGTTTTTGTTTGGTTACAGTCTCCTAACTGGTCTTTCCAAATATAAACACTCCCTCCAATGCATTTTATTTTTCACAGAAAAAAATATCTCAGGTAAATTAATTACCTGATCCATCCCCTGTTAGCCAGCATATGTAAGAACCCATTCAGAAATGCTGTTTGTACTCTTGACAACCTAAAGCTCTATAATGTTTGGAATCCCCTCCAAACACTGGCTCAAGCTTTTCAGGGTGATTCTCTGGCTTGTGGAAAGAGGAATTCAAAGTCCTCCTTCAGCCGCTATGGTTAGCTCAGCAGGAAACACGCACAAATTTATTCATTCCTTCAACAAATATCAATTTAGCACCCACTACACTGCACAGATGGTGTTCACTCCTGGGAGTCAAGAAGCAATACAGATATGAGGCTTGCTTACACAAAGCTTCTAGTCTCAAAGGAGGGTAAGGGATACATGGATGAGTGTTCTAAGCGGAACAAGGTGTCCAACCTGTGGCCTGCGAGCTGCATTCCGCCCAAGGTGGCTATGAATATGGCCCAACACAAAATCATAAATTTACTTAAAACATGCCTTTTGCTCACCAGTTTTCATTATTGCTTATGTATTTAATATGTGGCCCAAGACAACTGTTATTCTTCCGGTGTGGCTCAGAGATGCCTAAAGGTTGGACACCCATGATACAGTATAAAGAATAATGGTGAGGGTAGTGCATCTTTATATAGAGTGTTAACCTAAAAATTAAAGGCTGAAGTGAGAGGCGGTAAACATTTATTAGACATTCAAAAGAAATGCTATTTGGGAAGTACTGATTTGGGTAGAAACCCAGATCGTTTTCTGATTAGAAGGTGAAGGCAAAGGGGTATTTATGAGAGAGAGAATGGGAACAAGTACATAAATAGAATGAAGAAATTTCCACGGTAGATAATAAACTAAGGAAGGAATTTTTATAAGTGCAGATAAGCTAACATAGTATGCTAATTCCAAAGAATGCCTTTAATTTTGAGTCCAAACAGTTGTTTGTAATACAACGCCACTTAAGGCCCAGTCCACAGGTTATTTTGCAGCTTTAACATTCTAAAGGTTTGATAAGACATGCAAGGCAGTTTCTCTGGGTTGGCAGCTCCAACTTCACTTGAAATTGGCTCTGTTTATATATTATTTTCCATAAGGGCAATGAGGAAAGGCCTCAAAAAGAAAGGCACAAGGACAGCAAGGAAATAAAGAGAGAAGAAAACAGGTCCAAACATCCAGAAGCTGGTAAAACCTGATGGTAATGATGAATCACTAAAAGGCCAGTGAAGCCAGTAGAAAGCAAAGCAGGAAATGGAGGTGAGATGAGGCTGGAGAGCTTGGAAGCGCCAGATCCTGGGTCCTCTAAGTCAGTGTAAGCAGTTTGGATTTTATTCTAAAGGCAACAACAGCTAAATTATACTAGCTGCTCTTCAGGAGGACAGATACGAAGGAGGCAAGGATGTTTATGGATGGTCCTATTGAAATCTGGGGTCAAAAATGTTTTATTGGGTCAGCAAGTCACTTCCTCACAATTTATCATTTTGCTTCCATAGTAAAACACATTCCAAAATCTAAACAATTAAGTAAAAGAAACAAACAAACAAACAAAAGCTTTAGAAACACAATCCATGCTATTGAGGACCATCTCGGCATCTCTATAAGCTTATTTAAAATGAAGTTACTCGATATCAATACTTTTAGTTTTGAAGCTAAAAGTGAAACATTTCATTAAGCATTTTTAAATCCATGATGTTCAATCATCCAAAGAATCAATTATTGATGGTTTTTAATCCCATTTTTGGCTTGGGCATCTCAAACACATATTGTTTTTATTTATATTTTATTTTAAGTTTTATTTAGCTCTTCTCTTTTTCTCTTTCATTTATATAAATATGAATATGCTCAGCAGGCAGTTGGTTATATTTGTCAAGCCTCCCCACAGTCTTTTATAAATAAATAAATAAATAGCTTATGTGATGGAAAAATAAAGTGTATAAATTAATTAAATTCAATACTTTCCTCCTACAAAATGTTCTTTCGTGCCTACTTTTTGGCTACATTCTTTGCTGGAACAGGGAGGTGTAAATGATATGCACACCTCATAAATGGCATAATTAACAGACTTCTAGGCTATTCTGCAGAACAAGGCCTCCTGTAAAGGCTGAAGAAACCAGATTAGACACTTCATGACCTGAACGCACATGGGCAGAGCTGCGGCTTCAGTTCACTACAACTCCCTGGTGAAGCCGTCATAGGGTGCCATCTTCTACAAAGAAGCACGCGTAATAGCCACTTTCTAACCCGCTTGCAGCTATTTCAGCTGTAGCGTTATTTCCAATTCAGGAAATGTTTTCCAATGCAAGAGAAAAAAAGAGAGAGATATTTTTAACAACTCTGCAAAAAGAAACCTTGCTTTTAAACTTTGTTCTGCTCCTGATGTCAAAGCAGATTGCCCAACTAATTAGGGCCCTAAGTTCTCAGTTCAGAGACTGGAATTTTCCTGAAGCATTTGTCTTGACCTTGTTTACAGTCAGCCCAATGTATGAAGATACTCCAATTATCAACTAAGATAATTTCCAGATTAATTTTTCTCCCATTCAAATGGTCTTTCTTTAAAATTATGTGTAATTACTAACCCACGGGGAATGAGACTTGGGGCTCAGTGAGTCAAGTACAGGGGCTTGAAACCTAGCTGCTGTGTAACTTTAGGCAAGTTACTGAGAGTCTCTGAGCCACATGGCCAGATAAAATATAGCATGCCTATTTAAATGCAAATTTTAAATAAACAATGAATATTTTTAGTGTATATATATATATCCCATGCCGTATTTGGCCATCTTCAATCTGGCAACCCTGTGGGCTTCAATTTTCTGACATATACAATAAGTGTAATATTGGGGAGTTATAAGGATTGAATACATTAATCCAGTTGAAGCATTTATTATGTTACTTGACACATGATGAGTTCTCATTAACTTTTATATTGCTGTTGTTATCTTTTCTCCAGGAAATAAAGAAAAGCAACACAAGAATATCTGGACAGAGTTCACTACACACTGGACAAAAAGGGACTCAGACACTGTGGTAGACACACTCATTCAATCAACGCAGACTTTGTTAGGTGCAGACATGTCCCAGGGTCCACACATTCTCATTCAGTCGAGTAATCCCTGTGCTCTAGTTGTTTTACAGGGAAAGAAGCTGAGACTCTGAGAATTAACTTGCTATAAGATTCGTGGGATGTAGTTGCTAAAGCTGAGATTTGTTTTGTGAGATTCCAACACACAGGCTTTTTTCTCTACTCTGATCATTGTCCCAAAACAAAATAAAAATTTGGTGTTACTTGAAAAAGGATGAAAAAAATCTTTGAATTAAAATAGTAATACAAATTTCTATTTAGTACATATCAATATGATAAAGATAACTAGAAGTCATTATGTAACACCATGAAAAGGTTCAAGGCACCATCACCATAATTTGTGACTTATCTCACAATGACACCATAGAGATAGCCTGTCTAGTTACCTTCTTTTACACACAAAAAAAGGCAATCGAACTCAGCAACTAGATAGCTTCACTATCAGCATGTAGTGTACGTGTTAAAGCCAGGACAAAAACCCAGGTGGGTTTTACAACAGGTCTGCTAGATCTGCCATTAGCAAAATCCCATACACTAAGATTCTTAAAGAACAGAAATTTATTTTCTCACAGCTCTGGAGGCTGCAAGTCCAAGATCAAGGTAATAGCTGATCTCGTTTCTTCCAAGGCTTCTCTACTTGGCTTGCAGGTGGCTGCCACTTAGCTGTGTCTTCGAATGGCCTTTTCTTGGTGTGTATGCATCCCTAGTGTCTCTGCCTCCTCTTTTAAAGACATCAGCCATATTTGATTAGGGCCCACCCTTATAACCCTATCTAACCTTTATTATTTCCTTCATGATCTTCTCTCCAAATATAGTCACATGGATGGAGGCTTCAATATATAAATTTGGGAAGACCACAATTCAGCCATTAACACAGGCTTTCTCATTTGTGGGCTTACCTGTATTGTTAATCATGCTGCTTTTCAGAGAGTACTTAAAATACAATCTTGTTGTTATTTTTTATGGTGAAAGAAATATGTAAAATGCAATAATGGATACATTATAAAGATTAATCGCTCTTTGAATAAGTATAAGAATCTTCAAAATTTAATAACTTACACATAGGATAAGATTTGGTTCACTGTAATATCAGAAGAATATCTTGGACTAAGAAAAACAATACTTCTGAAAGGAAAGTCTGATCATAGCTGCTGTAATTAATAACTAACCTTGATTGTGAAGAAGTATCAGGAATTTAAAATGCATTCCATACATGGACAAAAAAGAGACAAAAATGAGGTATGCACTCTTACCCTAATACCTCCAAGTTTGATACTTGCTGAAGTGTAGAAAGTGTAGGTAGCACTCTATGTCCAAACCAACCTCCTCATAGACCTACAAACACCAAGCTAGATTCATAGCTGCTTATGCTGAGTGAAGCAATGATTGATACCGTTTACTCTACAGTTCACTCCTGGAATCAGGTGAATTCTGTGACACAGTCTGATTTGTTTGCATTTAGCAAGTGTGGACCAAGTGAGGGAAGCTATTATGGTGGCAGCTGGAAGAAAAATCTGTATGAAAGATGTAACAAAATCTTTCAACACTTAGCGAACGTAGGTAGAGAGCATTTAATATGGACACCACTATAAATGATTTGAGCTTCAATATTGGTTTTTAAAAACACAGTCTGCACAGTGGTATTTTTATAGTCAGTGTCAAGCACAGTCATTTTTAGTTACAGCTTGCATAACAGTTCAAGATAAATCAAAGTGAACTGTTCCAAAGGAAAAGAAAATAACACAGATTTGCTAATACTGTAATCATTCCTTTAGCCAAAGGCTACTTTGCACTATGTCTACATAACACTCATTCAACAAATATTTATTAAGTGTTGACTATTTGCCAACTACTGTTCTAGGTGCTAGAAATATATCAATGACTAAAGCACAGTCCTGGCATGCAATATGCCTATAGCATCTCCTGGGGATGGAGGCAATGGTAGTACAGGAAGTCATCTTCTAAATGACATCAGAACTATGTGCTCTGGGTTGTGGAGAAGGGGGCAGCACACATAGCTGAGAGAAATCAGGGTTAGTTTCTCAAAGAGGGTGATGTCTAAACTCAGATGAAGGGCCAAGAAACAGTATGTTGGACAAAGAGTGGGCAGAAGGAACCTTCTGAGACAAGGGCTAAGTATGTTTATTATACTGAAGGGCAAAGTAAGCACAGCATGGGAAGCCACTGAGCATGATTAGAAAAAAAAAAAGAGGGGAAAGCAGCGAGTGTTAAGAGATAAAGCTGGAAAATTTCTCATGGGGATATGCACACAATGAAGAGAAGTCTGGATTGCATTCCAATTCACTCTGGTGCACTGCACAAGAAATGGAGACAGTGGAAGGACCAGATAGGGGCTGATACAGTAATGAAGGTATACAATTATGATAACTTGACCAAAAGTGTGAGGTGGACCAATGTGACATGTTTTAAAAGGGTGACCTTGACAAAATTAGTGACTGGCTGGATGTGGGAAGTGAAGGAAAGGAAGAAATGAACATGTTCCCCAGATTTCCAGATTAGGCAACTTCTGACCACGGTACTATTAGCTAAGACAGGAAGCAGATGGGAGGAAAAATGGTCAGAGGTACATGTGTAATGTACTTTCATTTTACTTATTCAAACAGTCTTTACTGAACTCCTACTCTGTGCCTAGGAAACACCGAAAATTGTGGTAAACACTGACTATAGTGGTAAATAATATAGGTAAATCCCTGGAGCTCACATTCTATTGATTTCTATAACTATGTGGAAAAATCTAGGAAGCAAGTGGCTCACTACAGAGGTTTGATAGCTATCAGTATTTGGGTGATATTTGACACCATCTGAGATGATCGATCATTTGAAGAAAATGTTGAGCAAAAGAAGAAAAAAGATTAAACATTTTTGAGGGACACCACATATGACAGACAAATAGACAATAAGGAGCCTTTAGTGAAAAGCTAAAATAATTGGTCAGGATGTAGGAGGAAGACAAGAAGAGAACATTGGCTGTGTGTTAGACATCACCTGGTTGCTTGGATCTCCACAGAGAGTCAGTTCAGGTTACTATGGTGCAAGAGCTCATTGTTTCTGAATTATTGGGTGCCTACCCCCTTTAAATTAAGTTTAACAAATAAGTCTACATTTAACACTGGGTGACAGAATCAGTACTTGAATGAGTCCTATGTGTGATCATATAACAAAATAATTACAAAAAGAAGTCCACATAACTAATAATTTATTTATTTTGTTATGTTTTAGGTTTTTTCTCACTTGCTTCTGCCCCAAAGTTTTCTGATAGAAATTCTTCTAACCTGTTATAATAATTAAGTGCTACATGCCAGAGAATAAGTACCTGCATGAGTATACTTACTTCAGGCATCACAACAATCTTTTGAGATTGTAGTTTAGGAAAGCGAGGTTTGTGGAAGTGGAGTAACTTGCCCGTTGTCACGTAAAAACTACACTGGTGAAGGCAGCATTAGAACCCGGATATGCCTGGCTCCAAACAGGAGCTGCAAGTGAATTTGTTCTGTGCCAACATCTGCATGAAGATTAAAGAGCCGTGGGGTTCACTTTTCAACAGGGACAGATCTGTATCATGTTCAAAATCAATTTTAATCTTGTTATGAAACCAAAGAATATATTGTTACATTTCATTCATTAAAATTACATAATGTCCTCATCTGGATAAACAGATAACCTCCATAAAAGAGAAAACAACTTAACATGGTCTTTTTCTCTTATGAATTTTTTAAAGAGCTAATTTATTCATGAGCAAAAATGAATAAAAGCGTCTCCTCACCAGTAAGGTTGTGTTAACATGAATCACTTTTTGCCTGATGGAGCTCGTGTCCACAGGGAATGTTTTCCTTTCACATGCAAGTGCCAATCGTGGAGGAAAAATTACGTTAAAAAATGGTCATTGGTTACCAGGTATAAGTTCCTTTTATGGGTAATACCAGTACTTTCTTTGCTTCCCTTAAATCATTTAGATTTCTCTTTCAGAGTCTTAATTATCTGATTCCCCTCTCTAGAGCAATGACCTCTAATTAAAGTTCCTCCTAGAAAACACTAGTTGTTGGCATTTGTTATGGATTTAATTGTGTCTGCACACAATAAGGTATGCTGAAGTCCTCACCCCTACCACCTCAAAATGTGGCCTTATTTTGAAATTTGCTTGATGCAGATGTGAATAGCCAAGTGCAAATGAGGCCGTACTGGAACGGTGTCGACTCCTAATCTGATATGACTGGTGTCCTGGCAAATAGACAGCCCTTTGGAGATACCAGGAGAATACACTATGTGAGAAGGCATGTGGAATTAGGCAGCTGCATATCAAGGAACTCCAGGATTGCAAGCCAACCACCAGAACCTAAGAGAAAGGTAGGGAACAGATTCTTTCCTAGATCCTTCAGAGGGAACATGGTCCTGCTGACACTTTAATTGTGGAATTCTCCCCTCCAGAACTGTAAGATAATAAACTTCTGTTGTTGAAACACACCCAGTTTGTGGTACTTTGTTATGAGTGCCCTAGGATATGAAAACGTCATTTTTGTTTGTTTTACTGTGTGCCCTATCACAGTCAATGGTGCACCGTGAACTACTCTTAGAGCCTTTAAAATTAATAGAGTCATAAAAATGATGAGAGGTAGAAGGGGCACTTTAGGTCATGTAGTTCAATCTCTCCTCCCTGAAGTATTTCTTTTGGAAGCATCCTTGACAGATAATCATATGGTATCTGCTTAAATTACTGATAACCCAATATGCTCGATTAGGCATGATAAGGAGACACAGGAGATATTAATCATTTCCTGTCCTCATATAATTTATACTTTATAGTGAAAAAAAGTATTTATACACTTAGAAAATCACAATAGATAGAAATAGGATTTTCCAGGATGCAGATGTCAGAAAACCCAAGTTTGGCTTAAGAAAAAAGGGAAGATAATTAACTCACATAACAAATTAGTCTATGAATGGATCCAATTTGGAAGCAGCTTGATAAAGAATTCAAAAATGTATCACTACAATGAATCTCTCATCTCTCTTTACTGAAGTTTGGCTCTAACCACAGGCTTGATCTCCTCATCATAGAAACCACAGATTAAACAACGTCAGGCATTACAGTGCCAACTAAATAAGAAAGGACAGATCTGGGTGTTCCTGATGGTATACGGGGGACATTACGGTTGGGGAGGCAGCCAAACAAAATCTACTAGACAAAAACTAATTCTATCATGCTATATAGGTACATGTATGTAGAAAGAAAATATACAGCCATATAAAATGACTAGGTTAAAAATCAATGCAAAGAAGCCTAAATGAGGGTATAACTTTAGCATGTAGTGATAGGAAAGTAATTGGAAAGAGAGGTGTGGTTTGGGTTTGGGCTGTAAAGAACCAGAAATGCCACAGGAAGGAGTGTTACCTTTATAGTAAGAGTCAAGAAGACCTGACCAGGAGTGGCTAAGATGTGCTTAAGAAGAGTGACTTTAAATGACAGCTTAAGGAGGAGATGGATTAAAGATCACAACAGTAGTCTAAAATAAAATGTGAAGATCTAAGTTTGGACTAAGAAGCTGCAAAGGGAGAATATAGCATTAATTTGGTAACCTACAGGATTTAGTAGCAGGTGAGGGAGAAGAATACTAAGAAGGTACTTCTGAAATTTCTTGAGTAAGCCCTGGAAGAACACGATGACTTTAACCAAGGCAAAGCTTATTCAAGGGGGGAAAAGTGAAGAAGAAAAATGAGTTTTGGATACATTGATTTATTGATTTTAATAGTATTTAAATATACTCATGTAAAGATAGCTTTTAAAAATGCAGTTAGAATTATATTCTGAAATTCCTGAAAAGTCAAGGCTTTAAAATGTTGGAGTTCTTTCACAGGCCAGCACTTAATGTTTAGTGAGAGCAATTCGAAAGGCAAACTTTATATGGATACTTAATTCCTCTGCTGCCACAAACCATAAAAATCCTTCACTGAATTTATTTTATTGAAAATCTCTCTCAACTCAGTGTGTGTTCTACATTTTTGTCTTTTGTGTTGTTCTTTGTTTTTAGACCCCCAAGCTCCTTGGGGTAAGGACTTTGTCATTAATTTAGCACAGCTGAATATATTATATGGTGCCATGTGTATTTATAGAAGTTTGCTAAGTAATGATGATTCAGATTTGGTAATCAGCACTTGCGATGATCATATGGTTATGCAGATCACCACTTACTATGCAAAAATCATTTCCTATAGGGGCAGATGTGCTGGTCTCCCTCCTAGTAAATTTTTAGAGCAGTACATTTCTTGCACTGTAAAGTTAAAGTTTAGGATCAGGCCTTTGTTTCTTATTGCAAAAGGGAACTAAAAATCCATTACTTTTCTATGGTGCCAATTTACTGGTGATAAATAATGCCGATGGCTTCAGATGCAACTAATTCTAATAATTTAAATGATATGAAAATGCCTTTTATTCATCTAATGACATAGCAATTTCTTTTCTCCAAATTAAAGATCAGTGGTTAAAACGCTTTAAAATATTTAGAATATAGTCATACAAATGCAGTTCCTATACTGAGGCACATTGAGATTCCATTTGAAATTGGAACAAAAAAGTTTCTATTAAATTTTTTGGAAGATAACAAATGCTTCCAGATTTCAGATTTTATGTCTCCCTAAAAATAAGAGAAGCATTTCATAATCTGATTTCCTTAAAAATTCAAAAAGCATCTGAACTTTCATTTTGAAAATATTGGTTAAGACTCTGCATTAAATTACTAATACTGTCTATAGATTGATACAAATCCAAGTCATTAAGAATAGAAGAGAGAAAGGGGTAATAAAGGAAAGAAAGGGAGGAGAACGAAGCTGGGAAAATTGAAATTCTCATTTCTGTAATGTTGAAATGCAACTGTGACAAAGTAAATTACTTCAGAAGAAAGCTTCATGTTCTAAAGGAATTTTCATGCTTAAATTTTCAATATGCTCTGAAGCAAAATTTTGCTATGATTCCATACCTGGCCTCTCAGAAATTTCTAATTATTCCTCCTTATTCATCATAATCATCAGCACTGGCAGATTGAAACCTTAGTGATATCTACTGATTTAAAGTTGATAGACAACACTAACCCTAATTTTAAAATCTAGCAAATAAGTGACAGCATATCATTCAGCCCCCAAAACAACCCCAATGACAACACAAGTGTGTTCAAGTTTCCAATTATATTCTGGAGGGAACATAAAAATGAGTACAACAACAGAGAGTATTAACAGAAATTATGACAGTCCCATAGTAATAGCTGCTGCGAGCCCTAAACATGAATAAATCTGGGGTTTTATGGTCTTCTTCCTCCCTCCCCATCCTGGGATGTGGTGGGTGTAGAGAAAGGCAGTAAACAAATGTTTGCTTGTATACATGTGTGTATTTAAATTTTGCTTTTTTAGGCTAATCTTTAGAATCAACTGGAAAAAAACTGTAAAACATTCCTTTAATACTAGAGCTGTTTTCTTCTTTCTTTTGTTGTTACCGATACTGTTTTGTAAAGATTCACGTGAAGGAACAGCTTGCTATTTATGTGTTTTTGGAAAGCTTAGTTGGAAAATGTAGGTCTATCCATTGCTGATAGGGACAAGTGACTAAAAGGCAATGTAAAAAACAGAATACTTGTTTCCATGTGCCAATGTTATATAGATTCTAAATTAGATATACTCAGAAAAATGAGATTTGCTGGCATCCAATGCCTTTCTTCTCACCTTCCCCCAAATGGATCAGATGGAAGATTATTTTAAAAGGGGACATATTTAAGATTCACAGATAAAACCAGACAACTTGTAGGTGGTCCCAAAGAGTAGGGTGAAACATTAGAGCTAGACCACAAAATGCCAGAAAAGCTAGAATGTGATGCCGAAGCAAAGAGAAAGAAATGTGACAAGTTTCTGATCTTCTGTGCCTCCTTTTGAGGGTTCTATTCTGTTTACCAGACTATTTCTGCAGCACGGGGGAGGGGAAGTAGGACACATTTCTCATGTGTGTGCACTTTTCTAAAGAAAACTATGTAGGCAGCACCCATTGTGCCTGAGCAGATTTAAATGTGTGAATGCATCAAACACTTTTTTTCTTTAAATCCATAAGCATTATTAAATCAAAGCAGAAAAGTCCCAATCCATTCTCTGTAGTGGCTAGAATGCTGGTATGCAATTGAATGGGAAAGAAGACCTTGCAAGTACTTTGGAGGTAAAAACCTGAAACACAGTGAGAAAGCATTAATGATTTATTCAAGTTCACAGATGAACAGTTTTAGAGAATTGTACAAAGTCTTACAATGAGAGTTGGAAATATAAACACATCAGGGTCATTCGTTTCCTGCATTGTTTAAAAAGATATGATCCATAACCTTTCAACCAGCTTACTTTGGAACAAACACTCAAAAACAATATTATATCAAAATATACTTTGTTACATTCTCAGAAATGTGAAATTACAGTAGTTATTTGTACCAGTTAGCCTGCAGGGAATTAGAGGATCTTGGATTTTATGCATTTGATTTTTTGCTCATTATCATAGAGAGGAGGTGGGAAGAGGTAGAACTATTCCAATTTAAAAATATCATTGTGTTTGTTTTGTTCCCCCCTCAACTTCCATTCGTGGTTTACAATTCTTGGGTAAAATGCCCTTAAACTCCTCAGCACAATAAAGCCAAATCTTATTTATAAGCAATGCCCTCCCTCACCCTGTCTTTCATGTTATAGATCTCACTAAGCAAATACGTGTCACTACTCCTTGTCAACTTTGTGGAGCTAAAGAATTAATAGATTAATCGGCAGAAAACTATCTCTGTTTATGTAATATATGCTTTTAACTCTTTGCTTACTCATTTATTAATTATTTATTATTATCATATATATATATGAAAGTGGTAAGGACTGAGGCAAACTGTGAAGTGCATTCTCTCTTTAAAGGGGCCAACTTACCTGAACTCCTCTGCAATTATTGCTATTCCTCGATGCACGCTCAGGATTGCTCAGTGTTATGATTTTCAGAGGAGTCATATTTTTTATTTTGTTTGTTTTTATTAACTCTCATGATGTAAAAGCAAAATACATATCTGGTGTCAACTCCCATTTGTTATCCCTCATATACAGGTGAATCAGCAAACAAGAGCTTGTCAAGTTTTTAAACTTGAACTTGGTGATCACACCAGAATACCATGTCAGGGAAAGAGGACTCTCTATTATTAAAACAAACAAACAAACAAACAAACAAAAAAACTCATACTCCTTTGTCCTTGATTCATTCATTCTCTCTGCATACCTTCTTCTCTCCTTGTTTCTTCCCATACCTTCCATTCTGCCTTTTTAGTTTCTCATCCTATCATTTGACTTTTCTCCTCACTTTCTTACATTCAACAAATATGGACCATAGTTCTACTCCCAAGCCTGTGCTGTTAAAAACCTTTCTTTATCATCTTTTTCTATCAATTACCCTCTCTTCTTTCTGCAGCCTCAATCTTTTCCTAACTAGAATTTCCAATTACTCAAAAAAAAAAAAACACAGCATTTTCCTCTATACTGTACAAATCTCCCTTCCATCTCTTCTTTGCCTTTGAACTCGGATTCTTTCATATCACCAAATTTCTTGAAAGCATAGTCCACATTCACTGCTTTTATTTCTACATTATTTATACACTTAATCCTTAATTAAAACAAACTCAGTCTTTGAAATTACTGTCCCAAAGTTTTGTCTCTCTTTATCCTCCCCAAGTTCTTTAACTTTTATTTTGCCTATGGCAGCTTAGCCTTCCCTATTTTCTTGAATCAGGTTCCTGCCTTCAATTTCTGTGATATTCCATTATCCTATTTTTATTTAAATATAATTTTGAAAATATTTGGTATAATTTTATGACATTCAATATTTTAAATTATAAAACTAACACATGTTACTTAAAAATGGAAAAATGCCTGAAATCTTTTCTACAAATAGTGCTGGGACAGTAGGAAATCCACATGTTACAGTGAATGATGCAGGGGCCCCACACATCACACCATATATAAAAATTAAATCAAAATTAATAATGGGTTTAAAACTAAGAACTAAAATGATAAAACTCTTAGAAGAAACTGTACCTATGAATCTTTGTGACCTTGAATTAAACAATTGTTTCTTGAATATAACACCAAAAGCACACTGACAAAAGAAAAATACATAAATTAAACATCATCAAAATTAAAAATGTTTGTGATTCAAAGGACAGCATTAAAAAGTAAAAAAACTCACAGAATCTAAGAAATTACTTTCGAATAGTGTATCTGATAAGGGACTTATATACAGAATATATAAGGAACTCTTAAAACTCAATAATAAAAAGACAAATAACCCAAATTTGAAATAGGCAATGAATTTGAATAAACATTTCTCTAAATAAGATATACAAATGGGCAAAAAGCAAAAGAAAAGATAGTCGACATCATTAGTCATAAGGGAAATGCAAATTGAAATCACAATGATATACTTACTACTCTACACCAACAAGGATGGCTAAATTAAAAAAAAAAAAAAAAAAACAGACTTCCGGCCAAGATGGAGGCGTAGGCGGACACACTGTGCCTCCTCTCACAACCAAAATTAAGGACAACAAATATTTAGAAACAAGAAAACAACCAGAACTTATAGAAAATTGAACTGTACGGAAGTCCAACAACCATTCATCCAGACTGGTAAGAGGGGTGGTGTCGCGGCAGGAGAAAGTGGAGGTGCAGACCCAGGAACGCAAGCAGCAGCAGCTGGCAGTTCCCAGGTGCACAGGCGGCGACTGGAAGTCCCTGGGCACAGTGGGGCAACTGTGCAGACCCAGTGAGGCCGCACAAGGCGGCTGGCTGACCAGGTGGTCCCACATTCCTGCGCGCAGACGGTCCAGGCAGAGGGGAAGTGGCGGAAGGGACTGAATCCAGGAGAGTGGAGCAGGCGCCATTGTTCCCTCTCAGACCCCGCCCCCACATACAGCGTCCTAACCAGGCGACTGGGCTGCCCCGCCCTGAGGAACACCTAAGGCTCCACCCCTCATACCTAATAACCAAGACCAGACTAAAAACAAAACAAAACAAAAAACCCCCACCAAAAATGGCTCAAACCGGAAAACAAATAAAAGCCCCAGAGCCAATTCCTCTAAGCAGTGAAGAGATAGCCAACCTATCAGATGCACAGTTCAAAGCACTGGTCGTCAGAATGCTCACAGAATTGGTTGATTTTGCTCACAAACTAGATGAAAAAATGCAGGCTACAATATGTGAAATGAAGGAAAATGCATGGGGAACTGATAGAGATGGAAGAAAAACTGGGACTCAAATCAATGGAGTGGACCAGAAGGAAGAAACTAACAACCAAACAGAAAACGAGGAAGAAACAAGAATTCAAAAAAGTGAGGAGAGGCTTAGGAAACCTCCAGGACATCGTTAAATGTCCCAACATCCGAATTATAGGGGTCCCAGAAGGGGAAGAAGAAAAGCAACAAGTGGAAAACTTATTTGAACAAATAATGAAGGAGAACTTCCCCAATCTGGCAAAGGAAATAGACTACCATGATGTCCAGGAAGCTCAGAGAATCCCAAAGAAGTTGGACCCAAGGAGGAACACACCAAGGCACATCGTAATTACATTAGCCAAGATTAAAATGAAGCAGAGAATTCTGGAAGCAGCAAGGGATAAGGGGACAGTCACCTACAAGGGAGTTCCCATCAGACTGTCAGCTGATTTCTCAAAAGAGACCTTACATGCAAGAAGGGGCTGGAAAGAAGTATTCGAAATCTTGAAAAGCAGGGACCTACATCCAAAATTGCTCTATCCAGCAAAGCTGTCATTTAGAATGGATGGACAGATAAAGTGCTTCTCAGATAAGGTCAAGTTCAAGGAGTTCATCATCACCAAGCCCTTATTATATGAAATGTTAAAGGGACTTATCTAAGAAAAAGAAGATCAAAAATATGACAGTGAAAAGACAGCAAACTCACAGCTATTAAGAACCACACCTAAAACAAAAGCAAACTAAGCAAACAGCTAGAACAGGAACAGAACCACAGAAATGGAGATCATATGGAGGGTTAGCAACAGGGGCGTGGGAGGAGGAGAGAGGGGGAAAAGGTACAGAGAATGAGTAGCATAGATAGTGGGTAGAAAATAGACAGGGGAGGGCAAGAATAGTATGGGAAATGTAGAAGCTAAAGAACTTATGACACATGGACATGAACTAAAGGGGGGATGTGGGTGGGAGAGGGTGTGCAGGGTGGAGGGGAATGATGGGGGAAAATGGGACAACTGTAATAGCATAATCAATAAAATATATTTAAAAAAATAAAAAATAAAAAAACAAACAGACAAAAACAACTGTTGGCAAAGATGTGGAGAAATTGTAATCCTCATACACCGTTGGTGGGATTGCAAAATGGTGTAACAATTTAAGAAAACAGTTTGGTAGTTGTTTGAAATGTTAAACATAGAATTACCATGTTATTAAACTATTCTACTCTTGGGTATATACCCAAAAGAAATGAAAATACATGTTTACATAAAAACTTGTACACAAATATTCATGACAACATTATCCTTAAGCTAAAAACTGGAAACAACCCAACTAATTAATGGATAAACAAAATGTAATATATTCATGTAAGGAAATATTATTATTCATCAATCAAGAGGAATGAGTTACTTATGCTATACCATGGATGAAACTTGAAAATGTTATGCTAAGTTAAAGAAACCAGTCACAAAAGACAATATATAGTCTGATTCATTTATATAAAATATCTGTGATATATTCAGCATTGCTCCACTATGAATAAAGTTGAGGAATAGTAGTTCCCAGGTGATGACAGGAATAATCAATAGGGAGTAACTTCTAATGGAATTTGTTCTGGAGTGCTGACAATGTTCTAAAATTAGATATGGAGATGGCTGTACAACTCTGTGAATATATATGGAAACCCATTGAACAATATACTTTAAGAGTGAACTAGTTGGTATATGAATTATATATCAATAAAACTATTATAAATAAATACATGAAAATGCCAAGAAGAAAATAAAAATTATCTGTGAACTCAAGACCCCAAAATTACTCTAGAGTTAGAAAGATATATAGGACAGATTTTAGAGTCACTCAGACCTGCATTCAAATCCTGTCCTTTGCACTTACTAATGAATTCCTGGCTAAGTGATTCACCTTTTCTGACTTACTTTTTTTCATTTGCAGATAGATACATTATCCTATGTTTATTAGATAAACTGTTGTTACAAATAAACTCTAAAAATGCAATATCAAATATAACAGGGCTTTTTTGTTGTTGTTTGTTTGTTTTTCATGTAATAGCCTGGGATATTTGGGTTCAGGTTCGTAGTACCTCTCTTCTCAGTGCTCTGGTGACCAAGATTGAGACTGTTTCTAATTTTGATAAATTCTAAATCAGAGGCTGGTAATTTTTTTCTGCTATGGGCCACATAATAAATATTTTAGGCTTTGCAAGCCTAGAATATTTGCAGGTCTCTGTTGCGACTCAACTGGGCTGTTGTAGTACAAAGGGCCATTAGGCAATATGTAAAGTGAATGGGTGTGGCTGAGTTACAATAAAGCCCTTTACAAAACAGGCATCAGGGCAGATTTGATCTATAAACCTTAGTTTGGCAACTGCAGCTCTAGAGCCTTATAGTCCATTCACATCCAGCTAGCAAAACAAGAAAGAAGGTGTGGAGGAAGTATACTTGCTTCTTCAGTGCTCAGCCTTCAATGCTTACATTCTCTAAGTGAGAACAAGTCATACCATAAAAGATCCTACCTACCTGCAGAGGGACTAGGAAATGCTGCTAAGCATCTACTTTCTAGATTCAATTCTGCTTTGGAGGGGGAAATTGATCAGGTGAAGAGTTACTCATATTTAATATATCTTATGTTGCTGCTGTAAGAATTGGTAATAGCATCTATAAAGTCCCATGAGCAGAAAAGCATTCAATATACTACAATTTTTATCACTCTAGTCTTGTATTTTTTAACAAAAATTCTAATCTTCACAACTATTTGTTGTCTTCTTGTTTTATTATGGAAATTCTTCTCTGTCCTTAAAATGTGTTCTCTTCTGTGATTATTCACAGATTCTTTCTCTATTTCTATTCTTAATCCAGTCTTTAAAATCTCTTAACTCCCAGTTTTTAAAGATGGTAATGTGTTCTGTGGTGTTCCAAGTTCAAAACTCCTGAATTGTTTTGGCTCACCTTGCACAGTTATTGACTGGCTACATAAAGTCCACGATTTTTTTCTTCGTCAGTGTAGTTTATATGCCTTTCTCTCTATTCCTGTGGCCATTTTTATTGCCCTGAGTATTCATTCTCTACGTTGTTTGTAATAAAGTTCCACAAACTTGGTGGTTAAAAGTAACAAAGTTATTGTCCCACAGTTTTGGAGGCTAGAAGTCTGACATCAAGGTGTTGGCAGGGCCGTGCTCCTTTCGGAAGGTGTAGGAGTCCTTTGTTGACTCTTCTACCTCCTGATTGCTGTCTGTAGTGTTCTTTGGCTTGTAGACTTTGTCATCACACTATTCTCTGCCTTCATTTGTAGCATGCTGTTCTCCCAGTGTGCCTCTGTTCACATTAGCGTCTTCTTATAAGAACTTCATTTACACTGGAGTAGGAGCCCACTCTACTCCAGTAAAACCTCATTTTAATTAATTATATTTGCAATGAGCCTATTTCCAAATAAGGTCACATCTTTGATGTGGGAGTTAGGACTTTAATATGCCTTCTTTTGGGGGGAACACAATTTAACCCATAACACCATGGTTGAAGCTTTTATTGATTATTTACTGAATCACTACAGTGGCTTTTTCTTATTTAATACTCCAGTAATTTTTTTTTATTTTAATGTATCTTTTAAGGTCAGAAGAACTTCTCTAATGTGCCAAGAGTATGGTGTACTGGGCTTTGAATTAGAAGCTGAAGAGCCTTCACTAAATAATTTAATACCCTCGGTAGTTCCTCTGTTAAATAGAAATAATAATATCTACGTAGCATTGTCATGAGGATTAAATGAGGTTATGCATGGAACCACACCTACTGTACATAGTACCTGATAGGTGGTCAAGGGTTTCCTCAATAAATAGCATTTGAATTTATAAGCTTAATTAGACCATTCTGTTACTCAAAAAATGTTAATAACATTAACTCGTTTTTCTTTGAATGTCTCATGGAGATGAACATTACCCTGCTCTTAAGAGACACTCAATAATCATCTACTTTACAATTTTTAAAAGGCAAGGCACTTGATAAAACACTACTAGTCTTCAAAATAACACAACTCTGAATAATGAAAGAAACATAGAGGAAATTATGTCAAAAGGTAAATAAGAAAATAAGAATAAAGGAAAAGGTTAAGTTCACTGGTATTCTCTTTCATTTTTTGAGCCATACCAAAGATGTTTAGCTTATGAAATTAATTTGTACAGTATTTCAAAGTTGGGTGTTGAACATAAAAATTCTATTATGTGTTTTAAAGTAAGCAAAAAGTTCGTTTAAATAACAACATGCCTCTGAGGAATCTCAGCATTTTCTTGTTTTTAACCCAACAACAATGTACTTTCAGTCATACTTCATACATAATACCACTTCTTCAACGTGCTTTTCTCCAAAAAATTGCATGGAAGGCTAAATAGTGTTAGTCTCATTCTTTTTATCTTCTAGTGTGTGATAATCTGAAATTGAATTATTAAGTTTCAGAACTGAACAAAGACTTAGAGATCATTCAATATCCTTTTATAGATAAGAAAATATTATCTGCAATGATTATGTGATGGAGATCATACTGCTACTTAGTGCCCAAACTGAGATGTAAAACCAGGACACCTGTCAAGTGCTCCTTCTTTCTCATGCATCCTTGTGGTTAAATAGGAGATGGTGAACAGAGAATTCAGACAATCCCTCGTAAGGAGATTATAGAGTGTCTATTTTGCAAAGAGTCATCTGCACATGGGACATTAATATTTCTTCAAATATTGCTTGCAAAGTAGAAAATTTGAGCCTATATTAAAATTGTCATTAAAGTCTTGTAAATAGCCAATTCAGGGGGAAATTGTTGGAAAAAAGAAGTTTTAGAATTTCTTTTATTCATACTCTATATGCAGTGTTTCTCAAATTTTACTTTGCATTTAAATCACCTGGGGAGATTGTTAAGGGAGATTGTGATTCAGTAGATCCAGGACTAGGGCCTGAGAGTCTGCATTTCTAGCAAGCTTTTAGGTGATGGTTTCTGTGATCTATGGACACACTTTGCATAACAAGGTCAAGAATGCAAGGGGATTGCAATCTCTCTGGTGTCAGGGGAGTGCTCAGCCCGATCCATAGTCACCGCCCTGCCTCTCAGTAACCATAGTACCTGGATTTCAAACACTGCTTTGGCCCATAGCTCTACTCTATTTTAATATTATACCCAATTTTTTTCTATACAACTAGAAAAGTCTTTTGGAGGGAAGGGATTATGACTCATATTTTCTTGACTCTCTAGTGCCTAGCAAATATTGGTCATTTAGAAATGTTCATGATTGATTATAATGTTCAGGGGAAAATATCTTTGGAAGAAAACCTGTACTCAAAGAAGGAAGCACTTTTTGAACACTGAGTCTTGGCCAAAATTTGAATTGTTTTGTAAGCTAACCATATATACTATATCTGCTATGAATTAGAATGATGTCATGCTGTAAAATATGTGATTTGGCTCATCATATTAATCTATGGCATAGTGTGGTGTGTTACTTATTTTGAAATAGAAATATTTAGCGATTCTATTTCTGTCTGAAACTGGAAATAGTAAATCATGATTGATTATGTAATAAAATCCTTTGTACATGATATTAATTTTTACAGGAAAAATTCAAGTAAATGAGTACTCATTTACAATAATTCATAATATTTTGGAAATTTATATTGAAAAATAAAAACAAATATTTAAAATAATTTAATATATTCAAATACTAATACAAAATATTCATTGATAATATGCACTAACTTTAGAATAAACAAGGACTTCTTTTTTGCCATAAAAACAATGAAATCTTACCATTTGCAACAATATGGATGAACTTAGAAGGTATTAATCTAAGTAAAATAATTCAGAGAAAAACAAATACCATATGATTTCACTTATATGTGGACTCTAAGGAACAATATAGGTGAACAAACAAAACAGAAACAGACTCATAGACACAGAGAACAGATTGATAGTTGCCAGAAGGGAGGAAGGTTAGGGGACTGGGTGAAAAAGTTGAAGGAATTAAGAAGTACAAGTTGGCAGTTACAGAACAGTCATGGGGATGTAAGTATAGCGTAGGGAATACAGTCAGTGATATTGTGATAACTATGCATGGTGCCAGGTGGATACTAGACTTTGCAAGGGGATCACTTTGTAAATTATATATATCTAACCACTATGTTGCACACCTACAGCTAATATAAAATGATATTGAATATCAACTATAATTGAAAAATTAAATAAAAAATAGACAGGAGATAAATTGGGAATAGATGCCAAGAGTGGAGGGTAGAGACTAATTTTTCAAGTGGTCATTCCATAAACACGTATTTTTACATTATATGAATTTTGCTGTTCACTAATCTTCCAACACAAAGGAAGAATATGTGCCTATCAAGGACCCTCTATATTGCACATATACTGAATGTTTGTGATTTATTAGTTCCAAAGGAAGACATGTAGCCATATTTAGTGAGCAACAACAAGGAAGAGTATAGAAATCAACAATCCAACCTGCCAATTTGTATTTCCGAAAATATGACAAAAATACTGTATTTTTTACCATATGCAGGAGCAGAATGAATTAGAGGTGCTTCCTAGGATAGTGGGTCATCTGAGCACCAAGAAAGGATGCAAGGTCACTGGAAATAGTTCTGTCCTTGGCATTTTTCTCTGGCACAAGAAATGACATGTATAATGATATTGGATGACAAAATTATACTAAGTTTATTAGAAGAAGCATATTATACTTGTCTCTTTTGGGGGTGACTTTCCCATTTTTTTCTAGTTCCAATTTGATATGCTATGTCAGTGATCCCATTTACAAATGAGTCATGTTTTAGCATTTCTTTTGTATCTTGTGATTAGAGAGCTGTGCTGATGAAGACAATGGAGAAAGATTGGCTTTTTTCATATACATTGAGGACTAAATCTGTGAAAGAGATGAGGCTCAAAAATGATACATCATTTTTTAAGAAGATGAACCTCAAAAATGATATATTGGTTTTCAAAGGTGTCAATCAAAAAGGTGAATCAGTGGTAACAGGTATACAGCAGGGACTTTCAGCCAGTGGCATCAATGCCTTTGTCCTTGATCGTAAAGTAAAAAGCACTGGGTACAGACTAAGGAACACCAGATCCTGACAACTAACTTTACATATAACTAAACAGAGTGTAAGATAAAGGTCAAAATGTTATATCAAAAGAAAAGAATCTCTACAGAATGGTGACTAAGGCAACAAGTTAACTACTGAGAATCAGGATAAAAGATCTCTGGAAATATTCCCCTAGCATGCCTAGCAACATGTTCTGCTTTTGTTTGACTATTTACTCTCTCTCTCTTGCCTTTCTATGAGCAGGAGGACCACACAGGGTGAGTGGCCTTCAGGAAGGAAGGGGCTGGTGTTGGAAGGGATGGGATGTAACAACTAGTTAGTGGAAATGCTGAACTGTGAAAACCAAGCCAACTCTGTCTCAGACTTTTGTGGTCCTATGGGGCAGAATAGAAATGTTCCTGTCCCCAACTTCCTCAAGATTATCTTTTCTCTCTTGAGAATTATTGAGGGAGGCTGAGCACAAGACGGAAAAGCCAGTGGGGTCGATATCCGTATTTTTTATTCTTATTCAGGTGTCTTTTCTCAGTAGTATCAATTGGGATTATACACTCTCTCCCAAGTATACTTAATTTTAGGAAAAAAATATGTGTCTATCCAGATAAAAGATAATGAAACTAAGGTACGATAGGTTGGAGGAAGCTGAAGCACAGGTTAAAAGAGAGCCTATACACAGCACTTTTGTCTGCTTTTGAGATACTTACGAAAGATAGATAAAGTAGAAAATGAGTTTTGGAGTGCCTCTCCACAAATCACGTTGGAACCTGTTTCTCCCCTAATTCTACGGCACATTTTATCTTGCTCCATAATTATGTGTGTATTCCTGCTCATCTCAGCCATGCTGTCTTCTTAGAATAAGGTCACTCTATTCGGCATGAAATATAATTAATAATAGTGCTATGATGATGTTATTGAATTTGTAATAAGCTTGCTGTTTGCCAGAGACCAATATGTTTTACATTATCAACCCATTTAATCCTCACAACAACAATTTTGAATGGGTAGCTTTATTTTACAGTTGAGAAAACCATGGGACAGAGGAGTTAAGTAACATGCTTAACTCACACAGCACAAAGGGATAGAGCTGAGATTCCAACCTGCATAGACTGGCTTCAAAATCTATCCTAGTAGCCACCAAGATATAGAACCAAACATTGTTTGTGCATTATATTCGCTATTGAAATAGTTCTTACTTTGAAGTGTTTTTTAGTCATAGTTTCTCCTTCTAAACAAATAGAATGTCATTTTATACCATTCTTCATTTTGATTTTTGTATGATTCTCAAAAACAAGGCAACCCATTCCTCAAGTTCTTCAAGGTTCCAGGAGATTGTTAGCTATAATTATTGCACAGACCATTATCAATTTCAATTAAGAAAGTGGCTTCAAATGTCAATTAGCTTATTAGGTTTTGTTATAGTTTACTATATTAGAAAAATGTAAAACAAAAATCTAAGTGGAAGGACAAGAAGAAATCCCTGGGGGCCTAATATCAGACATATGTTCTTGGGTAAATCCTGAGAGGTTCAGTTCCACCATTAGTAAATAATGGTACAAGAGTGACTAATATTTAAGGAAGCTTCCAGAACCAAAATTTGATGAGTTTGTACAATACTAAAAAAAGGGAAAAAACTGTTTTAAAGCAGAAACAGCTTCCTTACTCAGGACATTTAAAATCACTCTGGACAATGTATAACAGAAAACTTTTCTATTAAGTTGTTTCAAAGCACTTCTTTTCTAAGAATGCTCTATAATATTTTTATATCTTTAAAAAGTGAACCATTTCCTTTAGAAACCCTGATTTTTTGATACTCTGTTAAATATTTCTGAAAGCAAATTATTATTCGAGGGAAAATAAGTAACTTTTCTCGGCAGGCCAGAGAAGCCACAGTCGTGCAAGGGTTTATGATGACACAAACTTTTCCTAGACACTAAAGCCAGACATGGCTCCTAGCACTCTACCATCTGCTGCAGATATTTTAAAATTCTAAAGCACTAACAATGATGCAATTTGCTACATTTTGAGCTTCATTTTACAACTCTCTCTTTGCTGAATTACTATTGATGACATTAAAACCCTTTATAAATCAAGACAACACATTTGCTGGTGTTGCCACCAGAGCTGTCAGCTACGCTCTTCTCTTTCTCTACCTGCTACCTCCTTCGTGGTCGGCAATGTTGAAATCCTTTGGAAAGTGAGAAGCAGAGCACATCATTTTCCATGTTACTTGTCGCTCACAGGAGAAAATGCCCAGGGAGAAGACAGTATCAGTTTGAAGGAGGAGTAAACTGGGAAACAAAGCGAGCAGTTTATAAAAATTTTTCCATCTCCTCTTAGATAAAAAGCAACATTCTCCAGATTTCTGGAAACAAAAGACCTGAAGTTTCAAAAACAAGCTCCACAACATAGGAGGTTCAAGGAGCTAAAACGTCTCTTCATAAGTACAGAGATAAAACTTGGAGAACTGCTCAGAGAAAATAAGTACCTGAAAGAAGAAATGAATGGGAAGAATTAAGATTCAAATGTTTGATACACACTTAAAAGTTTTCTTTTGCTCTTAAATGTTAAGCAAGTAGGATATCTACATAGATAGGTAGGTTTTTAACAATCCCAATTTCAAATTATTTTCAGCCAGTCATGGCATGATATTTAGATTTCTTAAAAAAATGCTCTCTTAGAAGGGAAGAAAGAATAAAAATGTCAACAATTATGAAAGAAGTTTCAGCTCAACTCATCACCTGATGGACTGTGGTCACCTGTTTCAAACTCTAGAAAATATTAGCAGCTGTTACTTTCTAAAAGCAACTGCATTATTCAAACATTTGCCCTGGAAAAATGACACCTGTCAGAAAAAATGGCAGGATAAAATGTCTTCATTTATTTTAAAGGACATTTCTATAAGCAATTTTTCTTTAACCTTAAACAATCATTTTGGCATTTTTGCTTAGTTTCTTAGCCCTTTCTATCCCTTAATATTCAACTCTTAAAAATATCTTCTTTTTATACTCAAATTCCTCACATTTCTGTTATGTTTTATTACTGAAATAATATTAACTGTTTTATACCTGTTATAAAACATATGTCTACAATATTCTTCAATTACTGGATATTAGCTTATTTATTAGACAAACTATATTTGAATTTTGAGGTTAATAATTAACAGATACTTGTTAAATTCCCTTTTAGGTTTTGTAAAAACACATTATTTTAAAGAGAAGCTAAGATACATAGAAGTGTCAGGGTAGGAAAGAATAAATAGTTTATGTCTTGTAACATCCTTACTCCCAATGTTCCCCTGTGTAAACTGAGGGAAAAGCAAGTGACTTCACAAACAATGCTGAGGGTGGAGTCACCACTCCTGAAAGTGGTAAACTGTCATCTTATTGTTATTACCAAACACTTAGTGAAAGTGAAAGAGGGGTAAGGTTACAAACAGGTGGCGAGGCAAGATGCAAATGAATCACCTGGAGAAAAGGCACAAACACAGTGTCACAACAGCAAGATGTTTGAAAAAAGAAAAGGCATCCTTCATATGATCCCAGACAAGTTTCCTCTCCCTGGAGATCTTCTCCCTTCTATAATAACAGTAGAAATAATAATAGCAATAATGTGTGCTAGTTCACTAGCTGGACACTTTACATACTTTATCTCTAAACACTAAACCAGTCCTACAAAGTGAACATTATCACTTTTACTTATAAATGAGAAAGTCGAGCTCAGATAGGGAGAGTTGTCTCTGGTTCTAATACTAAGAAGGAGCTGAGCTGTGCAGCTTACCTGTGCTGACCTCTGATCTGTCTAATATCAAAACCCACACTCTATTCAACATACTTTGCTGCTGCATCTTTGGATTTCAGGAAGGGTGGTTTCTAGGGAGAACGGACTAATAAAATGAGGTCCCCAAAATTGAAAGTTGAATATTTAAAACTCAGTGATGGGTTCTTTCAAGTATATACCCAGTGGGATTGCTGGGTCAAAAGGCATATCCATTTTTAATTTTTTGAGGTACCTCCATACTGCTTTTCACAGTGGCTGTATTAGTGTGCATTCCCACCAACAGTGCAAAAGGGTTCCCCATTCTCCACATCCTTGCCAGCACATGTTTTTTTATGATTTATTGATACTGGCCATTCGATGAGATGATATCTCATTGTGGTTTTAATTTGCATTTCTCTGAGGACTAGTGACAGTGGGCATTTGTGTGTGTGTGTGTGTGTGTGTGTATTGGGCATCTTCAGAGAAGTATCTATTCAGATTCTTTGCCAATTTTTTAATTGGATTGTTTGTTTTTTGGTGTTGAGTTCTGTACATTCTTCATAAATTTTGTATATTAATCCTTTATCAGGGGTTAATATCAGTGAATATGTTCTCCCATTCTGTGGGGTGCCTTTTTGTTTTGTTGATGACTTTCTTTGCTGTGCAAAACCTTTTTAGTTTGATGAATTCCAATTTGTTTATGTTTTTCTTTTGTTTCCCTTGCCTGGGGAGATATATCTGAAAAAATTTCTATGAGCACTGTCCAAGATTTTGCTCCCTATGTTTTCTTCTACAATTTGTATGGTTTTGGGTCTCATTTTTAAGTCTTTGATCCATTTTGAATTATTCTTGTGTGTGGTGTAAGAAGGTGTTTCATTTTCCACACGTATCTGCCCAGTTTTCCCAACACCATTTGTTGAATAAAAACCCATTGTATATGCTTGCTTCTTCTGTTGAATGTTGCCTGACTATAAAGGTGTGGGTTTACTTCTGGGCTCCCTATTCTCTTCCATTGATCTATGTGTCTGTGTTTATGCCATTACCATGCTGTTTTGATTATTACAGCCTTACACTACAGTTTGATATTAGGTAATGTGATTCCTCCAACTTTGTTTTTCTTTCTCAGGACCACTGTTGCTATGCAGGGCCTTTCATAGTTCTGTATAAATTTTTGGAATATTTGTTCTAGTTCTGTGAAATATGTCTTTGGAATTCTGATATGAATTGCATTGAATCTATAGATTTCTTTGGTAGTATGGACATTTTAATGATGTTCATTCTTCCTCTCCATGAACATGGTATGTGCTTCCACTTATTTGTATCTTCAATTTCTTCCTTCAGTGTCTTACAATTTTCCTAGTACAGGTCTTTTACATCTTTGGATAGGTTTATTCCTAGGTATTTTATTATTTTTTGTAGCAATTGTGAGTGGGATTGTTTTCTTAATTTGCCCTTTTGTTAGTTCATTATTGGCATATAAAAATACAACTGATTAAGCACTCCTATGTTCATTGCAACATTATTTATAATTGCTAAGATATGGAAGCAGCCCAAATGTCTATCAACAGATGAGTGGATAAAACAACTATGGGCCATTTACACAATAGAATACTACTTGGCCATAAAAAAAGAAGAAAATTTTACCCTTTTGTGACAATATAGATGGACCTGGAGAACATTATGCTAAGTGAAATAAGCCAGTAAAAGAAAGGCAGATACTATATGATTTCATTCATATGTGGAATCTAATAAACAAAGTGAGCTAACAAGGAAAATGGGAACAAACTCACAGACAGAGAGCAGGTTGACTGCTAGTGGGGTGTTTGGGAGGGGGAATAAGCAAAAAAGAAAAAGGATTCATAGACATAGAGAACAATGTGGTGATTGCTTGGAGGAGTGAAGTATAAGGGGACTTAAAGGTAATGTTAAAAAATACAATACAGATTTTTTAAAAATTCAAAAAATAAAACTCAAATATATATTCATCTACCCAGAAAAAAATGAGAAATAAGCACAATAAAAACATGAAATATGATTTAATATACAACTGGATTCACTAAATTAGAAATGTCTAAGTCAAATTACACCTTCAGCACTTATTTGAAATATATCATCTAAGATGTTGGATGCTTTAAATGAATCTTCTTCCCTTTTACTTTCTCACTTTGTAAATGCTGACTCAGGCCACAAATGAACTAGTTTTTGTATCCTAGTCTTAAGGATAGGAACAAAATTTTGTTAGAGGAAATGAAACAAGGCAGTCCTTTCCATCCTCCCTAGAGTCTGAAGTTCTAATTTGTTAGCTCTGATCTGCCTTTGACCAAACAGGACAGGCCAGTTTTGGACCCCTGGGACTCTTTCTCCATGATTCCAATGCCCAGAAGAAAATGCTTCTTGCTTCTCATAACTTGTCATATGTGATGCATTGTAATACTACCCATGCAATCACTCTAGCTTCAAATGTGGTCCTGGATGATTTTCATCAATATACAATTATAATTTTAAATGCTTCTAAAAGTTTTATTGAGCTATGATTTCCAGCTTATAATCAAAGAAAACCAAATTTAGACTTCAAGAAATATGTCAATGACTTGGAAAATTCAAGAACTCCCTAGACACATTACCATAAGAGTGACAATCTGAGAGAGAATACTACAACTTAATAGAATGCAGGGTTCATAATTATAAACAGAAAGACCCCTCTGTTAGCTGTGCATGCTGAAATGAAGGCTGCTTTCTCTACAAAGGAATGCTTGATAACCAGGAAAGAGGTATCTTAAGTTAGACGATCCTTTATCTTCCATTCCATTTTTACTTTATTCTTACTTTTATTTGTAATTGCATGGTAAACAGTTCATCAGGAAACTTGTAATACGCTGTGGATGGTGAGGGGACTGCATCTCATTCTTTGGCATTTTGGTCACTTAACTCATTAAAACAGGTCCCAGCTACATTTAAGAGGAGGTATTTATTTTCTAACTACTTTTCTATTGTTCACAAAAAAGTATCTTTTCTCTGTTAGAACAAAGCACCAGGAACCTAGTACCTGGGTTGTCTTTTTGACTTCCTTTGACATTGCATTTGACCGCGTAAAACTTGTTTATTTGTTAAATGTTTAGGGATGTTTTAAAAAAAAGGCATCGCTACCTCTCTTAGAAAATTGTATAAGGCTAATGAATTAATATTTACAAAGTAATTTGTACATCCTGAAGTTTCACAGAGCTTCGAAATATTAAAATAATAAATTTTTTCAATATCCATTTTTAAATACTTTGGCTTTATTTAAAATTAATGTTTCCCCTAAAAATATTAGTAAAAACCATCAGAGTAAGCTGAGAAACAGATTTCAGCATTCTCAGTAAGTCAGTTTTTGTATGCCTTGCCAATATCTTTGTAGGTTTCCTTGTTAATCATTTTACTTTATTATTTATTCCATATATATTTCCATGAAGAGTTCTTAACTTGATGAAAATCTGATTTCTTGATCCACAATCAAATCTTACTATGGCCAGCTGCTATGTCTTCATAACTGTGAAAATATTACATCTCTTTGCAAGTTGGCTCTAATACAAGGAAGGTTACTAAACTAACCCAATTAAATTGAACATATCTGCAAGTTTAGATGATTATTGCTGTTGTCTGTGAGGACTGGGATCCACAGTGATGGATTGCTGGCTACCCTAGTGAATTCTAAAGGGGAAAAATACCCCATCCTGGATTAGTTTGAATTGGCATGCGGGAAGGTTTTATGATGCAAATTGGAGATATTGGACTTAGTAACAACCTACACTCTCTGTTTTATTCTCCTGTCTCATAGTCACAGGAAGCTTTCTTGAATATGATGTTCTATCCTCATTAATAAGCTCTGTGTTGTACATATTTGTCTGATATAAAGCTGCCATACCTTGTCACCAATTATAGACTCTGAAAAGACCCATCTCATTATAGCACTTAAATTGCTTGTTCCTGAAGGTGATGTTTGGTATGTCTCTTCTGCCTCTTGCCAACAAGAAAATCACCCTTGAAGGGAATAGATGTCAGTCAAAAGCTACAAAATAAACAAAAAGAATTAATAAAAAACCTGGCCACAATATTTATAAGCTTATTGTACAGATCAGATACAGATGAGACAAATAAAATGCAAGGCAAGAGAGACACTTTTGAACATTTTAATTGCCTGAAACATACCTGTCCCTGAATTTGGGGCCAAGCAAATATTCTGAATGTGAATCACATGTGTGGACCAAAGTAAACTGTTTGCCATTGTGTCATAATTGCATTAAAAAAGGATGCAATGTTTGAAAACATTATTTCTCTGGTTCTCACCTCATCTCTAAGTGGTAGGAAACTGAGCATCATGAAAGAGAATTCTTACCTTTGGATGGAATCACTCTGTATTGCAAACCTGGTACACAGAAAGTTTCCAATGAATTGTGATTGATCAGTAAATTGAGACGTCTATTAGTGAATTGCTAGGTCAATTGGGCATAGCAGAATATATTTCTACCAAAGGAAAGCTAATATCTTAGGCTTGAAGATGCACAACAAATTTGAAATGCATTCAAAGAACATTTATTCCCAGGTACAATAAAGTTCTATTTATTCTACTCTGTTTCAAAAGCAAAAATGTCTTCACAAATTCCCCATTTTAAGCAAGTGAATGGAAAAAATGTTTATACTTTCCTTTTTGCCTCTTTGCTTTTGGAATGCATGAGTTTATTCACAGGTTAAGCAGTGCAGACTATTTTAATGGTGGGGACTCTCCAAAGTCACTTTGCCCCACACCTCTGCAACTACAGAATTGAGTCAGCCAAGGGCAAGATGAAAAGGCTTACAGAAATCGTCAGAAACTAGCATGCAGTTTTTAGTTCAGCTCCTGGAACACAAATATTCCCCAGTTCTTTACAATATGTTTCAAAAGTGTTTGTAGACCTTGTGGTACCATTTAACCTACTATGCCTCATTTAAAAATGAAATGTTCACTACCAACATTGTCAGGTTTCCCTTGACGAGAGGGTCAACAAATTATGCTCATTCTTATAAGAAGTCCACTTAGTTTAGTTAACTATATCCTCAAATGCAGTGAGAATACACCATTTTATAAGGTATACATTTGTGTGTAAGTATGTGTATACAAACTTTCAAAGAAATAATAGAAAGATAAAAAGATTATCAGGTTAAATACAGAAAAATGTATATTAAAAAACACTTAATATAAGGCACTGTACAAGATATAACACATATTTCCAGCTTCCAATTTGGTATTACTGCTATCATTTCTTCATGGCCAATTTGTAAGTCCAATAATATAGTCTCTGAATCTGTAGATAGAGAAAACTCTCCACTGTTCACTCCTGGAAAAATCAGTAATGGAATTCTGACATTCTCATTGAATTCAAAAGAGCCTCCTATTAATTGGTGTTTAGGAGTGTTTTCTCCTCCTTTCAATAGATCTAAAAACTGAGAACATTATTACTATCACTATCTTTATACTATTATTCTGCAAAGCTCATTGTAAACTGTAAAGAACCAAATACTTAGAAGGTCTTCTTACTAACCCAGCTCCTCAAAGAAAAGTTGTGAAACACAGTTTGAAATTTAATTAAATACATGAATATTCTTTTTTCTATTTATTATTTAGGCATTTTAAAGGAAATGTAATGAAGTGTAAATTTAAAACACATTTTAAACTGAAGTTGAAGTCACATTTCCCCCAGTATCAAATAAACATAAAAGTATAAGTGCTAAACATAATAAGACCAAAAACTAAAAACATTTTATTTTTACTTAGTACAAAATATATAGGCTCTTTAAAAAAAACTTACTTTATAATATTCTTATGATGAGGCTATTACTTAAGTAGGGATACAGGGGAAATATTTTTTTGAACACATTTTTTCATATCTGATGATGATAGCAATATATTGCCAAGTAAAGAACACTTGAGTCACTACTATTTTATTCTCAGTGTAAATCAGTTTTGAGACCACAAACAAAAGGAAATTTGTGGCATCATGTCTGAAAAAAATCCTAACTCAAAAAAAAAAAAACAAGAAAATGCATTAGACATGATCACTGGTTTTTCTAAATAAGGAAAAACAGAATAATACGAGGAACTGAGTTTACCACACTGTTCATGACTTAAGTACAAAGCACATTCCTCAGGGGCCAAAATTTATATTTGGGTTTGTAAAAGAGACAACCAACCAGTAGTGATATTTTTCTTGTCATCCTATGCAGCTTTTAGTAAAAAACTTTGGTGTTGCAGGTGAATGTGGAAACTCTCATTACCTTTGATTCTCTTAAAACCATTTACCTATATCTTCTTCTTTAGGTTACTAGTTTGTCCCTGGTCCTCCCTTAAGAGACGATAAGCTATTATAGTCACTGTTTCACTAGTCCCTCATGTTCCACTACATGTCATCTTCTGTCCTTATCACTTTTTAGAAATGTGTATACTGACACCGTGGTGAATTTAATTGTCTTCACTATAAAAAAAAATCAGCTACTGATCTTTGCAAATACTGATAATTAGATGGGCCACATTAGATGCCTAGTGCTAGAAAATTCCCAGAATCTTGTTATTCCTGTTAGTTTCATTTTCTACTTAGGTCTCAGAACCCAAAATACTTTGTTTTTGAAATATAAAAAAGGGACCCTTGAGCACTGTTGGTGGAAATGCAGACTGCTGCATCCACTACGGAAAGCAGTATGGAGTTATCTCAAAAATTTAAAAATAAAACTGCCTTACAACCTAAAGATTCCACTTCTGGGAATATATCCAAAACAATCCAAAATACTAATTCAAAAGAATACATGCACCCCTATATTCAACAACCCAAGTGCCCATCAATCAATGAGTAGATAAAAAAAGCTGTGGTACATTTGCACATGGTAGTGGGGTACTACTCGGCCATAAACAGGAAGGAAATCTTACCCTTTGCAACAGCACAAATGAACCTGGTGAATATTACATTAAGTGAAATAAGCCATTCAGACAAAGAAAAGTACCATATGATTTGACTTTTATGTAGAATCTAATGAACAAAAATAAACTAACAAACAAACAAAATAGAAACAGATTCAACAATACAGAGAATAGACTGACAGCTGTCAGAAGGGAAGGGTTTTGGGGATTGTGTAATAAACAGTGAAGGGATTAAGCACAATAAAAAAAAAAAAAAAAAACACCTCATAGACACAGACAACTATGTAGAGACCACCAGAGGGAAAGCGGGATGGGGAAGATAGAATATATAGGGGATAAATGGTGATGGAAGGAGACTTGACTTGGGGTGGTGAACATACAATACAATATGTAAATGATGTGCTATAGAATCTTACACCTGAAACCTTTATAATTTTATTAACCGATGTCACTCTAGTGAATTCAACAAAAATTATATAGGAATACATTTTTAAATAGTTTATTGGTGTTCAGTAATTTTAGAAAAAAGTAGGTTATTATAAAGCTAAAATTCTTTAGACTGTCATGTCTGGTTGTCCAACATCTTAGCGGGCACTATTCAGATGGACAATACAAAGTCACCTCTAAATTCCTACAGGGTACAAGTAGCACTTCCTTGCAGTACCACCAGGGTGACAGGATAGACAAAAAGCAAAAGCACTTGTATTTGAAAGCCCCAAAATGTAGGATCCTATATCAAATAGCCTAATATTTTTTTCTATCCTATTATTGCATGGGAAGCACTGTCAAATAAGGAATAATAATTGTTATTTGTATGCATTATTATTACCAAAATAGTAAGTTCTAGAAATTATGTAAAATTTCTAAAAGCGTAAATAAAAAACATAGGATCCTAAGCATCTTCCATAACATAGTTATTAGTATCTATGGAAGGAATAACTGATGCTTTTAGAGTACTGGCAATTATGTTTTAATACTGAGGAGAACTACAAACATGAGCACATGGGTGCCTCCCTGCAACAGTGAGTAATCATGAACAATGACTATTGAAAAGCTCTGTTTGCTCTGGTCTTGATCTGTTCTAGATGCTGAATCTTATCAGAGAAATGAAAATGGAGATATCTGTAGTTGCCTAACACAGGTAAACACCAGCCCCTGCTGAAAATATTTATAGCCATTTTCACTCCCAGGAATCTCATAAATGCAGTCTTCTTCTCACTGCACGTGTGATCATCTGGCCAATCCGGTGTACTGGATCAAACGCTACTCTGAGTTTTTGACTCTAATTACTTAACTGATCACGAGAGATTAAAATATTTCATGTAAAATAAAAAAAAATACCATTATATTTGAGAAACAAATTTTATTTTTTCCTTCAGTATTATTAAACAGAATTCGAACTAATTTTATCACTTTATTTTCTGTTATTATACACTCCTGATAACCAAAGCATTAATGAAATGAACTAGCAGCTTTTATGTTCCTATTCAAAACCACTTTTAATTGAGATGGTGACTCCTTGCTGAGAATTCAAAACTATCTGCCTTTTAATTCTTTTTCTCTTAAAGGGATATCTCCCCTAAACTCTTTCATAATTCTATGTAGATTTCTTTATAATTGTTGCTCAGTCATTTTTACTTATAAAGCAATAAGTAAAAGCAAGTTTTTAATTTTTATTTCCTTCAAAAATATAGAAAGAAATTTAATTTCAAAATACTATTGAACTTATTAATGATCATAATCTTTTTGAACCCTAAAAAGTAACCCAGAGCTTAAAATTGTCCTTTTCCTTTACTAGATAAGTACATGAAGTTTCAAAATTATTCTACTATTCACATAACATTCACCAAAATATTTAATAGAAAACATAGAATCATTTAACTGAGGTATAAAATTTTATGCATAATGTCCTTAACATGAGGGAAATTATAAGAAATCAAATACTTGGGGTGAATACTTGTCTTATTTTTGCTTTTAAGAAAGAGACCGGAAATCTTAGTTTCTGTCAGGAATAGCCTTAATAGAATTTCTGGTTCTTAGGTTTAGCTCTCATCCTAGATCTAGCTACACTCTCAGTTCCATAGCTTTTCAGTTTTGAATTAACATGACTAAAAGAATACTTGTAAGTAAATCAACAAACAAGTGCTGATGAGGTTGCAGAAAAAAAGGGAACTCTAGTACATTGTTGGTGAGAATGCAGACTAGTGCAGCCACTGTAGAAAATGGTACGAAATAACCTCGAAATACTAAAAATGGAACTGTCCTTTGACCTGACATTTCCACTGCTTGGATTATACTCTAAGAATCCTGAATCACCAATTCAAAAGAACCTATGCACCCCAGTGTTCATAGCAGCATAATTTACAACAGCCAAGTGCTGAAAACAGCCTAAGGGCCAATCAGTAAACAAGTGGATCATAAACTGTATTACATTTACACAATGGAATACTATGCAGCAGAAAGAAAGAAGGAGCTCCTACCCTTTTCAACAGCATGATAGAACTGGAGAGCATTATGCTAAGTGAAATAATCCAGGCAGTGAAAGACAAATTCCATATGATCTCACCTATAAGCGAAACCTAATCAACAAGACAAACAAGCAAGCAAAATATAACCAAAGACATGGAAATAAAGAACAAACTGAAAATAACCACAAGGGAAGGGGAAGGATGATAACAGGGAAAGCATGGGAATGGTCATCAAGAAACATGTATAAAGGCCCCACAGACAAAGACAAATGGGGAGGGAAGAATTGAATGTGGGAGGTGGGGGTGAGTAGGGCAGGGGAGAGTGACGGGAGAAAAATCGAGTTAACTGTAATCAAACAATGATAAAAAAAGAATACTCATAATTTTCTAAAATATGGCGGCAACCTACTTCAGGATTCTCATTCTTTGATATGACTAGAAGTCTTTGATAGCTTTCATTCTTTCTGGTATGAAAGATGATCCAAACTCATATTGTCCTTTTTCTACCACAGACATGAATCATCCATTTATTGAAAACATCTTGATTTCTCTTGGTAAAAATTGTATCACCAGATTACAATCCAGAGATGAGAGATCCTCCTGAATTTGCTATTATTTTTAGGCCTTTTCATTAAGTAGCAAGGTATGCAATATATAAACAGGAGTAAGTAATATATTATTTAAAGATATGCTTTGAAGTTCAAATTGATCATTTCCATTCAAATATAGGACAATGGGATTTTTTTAACTTCTTTACCTTACCATTACATTTACTTCCTTGCCACAGTATGATCAAATTAGAATACTCCGAAATCTCTCATTTGTTTTGTCAAACCATATAAACCCAAAAGCCCCTGTGAAACAATACTAATGCTATCGCTCTAATATGATCACAGAAAATAGGATTTCATTTTTATTTTTTGTATATGGTATCAATATTCTCCCACATTTACTAAAATGTAATTAATGAAGTACATAGTCATAACTTGCCAAATATATCCTTTTTAACCTTCCTTTAATCTTAAATCTACAACTATGCATTTTTTGCTCACAACCAGTCCTACATCTACCACTTCACAGTCATTTTTTAAAAAAGCATTTTAATTCAGAAAAAATACTTGTAAAAATTATAATTACTTAAAGATTAAATCTGTGAACTCCACACTTTATATTCACTGTATTTCTATGGAGATTTTGTTTTATAAATGTAAGCTGTATCTCAATATATGAGGGAATGAAGGCACTATAAAGATTGCTATGTCACTATTTAAACACTATGATTTTATAATGTATCTACTAAAAATCCTGTGCAGTTACTTTTGTGCTTTTAGAAATTTTCTTTAAAGGGCGCCTGACATTCAGCATTCACTCTCCAGGTCAGTCAGCAAGGTGAATGGTGGCATGACCCTCAAACAAGTGTTTTGTTTTTTTTTTGTTTTTTTTTTTAGCTCAGCAGCAAGTCACTATCATTTGGGGAGTAGACTAACTAACACATTTCTTTTGGGGGAGAAATACATTCCCATGGTCTCTTCCTGTCTCTTTCAGAGCCCCTAGGCCTGAGATTCTTTGCAGTGCTCTTAATTTTTGACACACCCTGCTCTGATCCTGCCACAGCCTTCCCAAGGACAGGCTGTGCTCTATTAGTTGTGCACAGGCCCCATGGTTGGCTCGAAGTCTCAGCCCACTAGAATTTTAATAAAAATATTCATAGGCAGTTGTTATGAAACAAACACCATAATGACACCCAGACAGGCTGTAGAACTATTTTTAGGCAAATGATGTGTGTGACCCACACTTCGGGCCCACCAAATGATAAT